>JAQSUU010000028.1:0-1200000 GCA_038087645.1 Saccharum hybrid cultivar R570 | reverse complement strand
GTGGGGCATCCCGGATCCTTCTTCTTGACAGTGATGTATTCAGGATGGCCGCACTATCACCCCTCCGTTAACTTGATTACCTCAGTGGTGGGCAGTGGTCTTTGTTGTTGAGGATGTCTCAGAAATACTTCGCATAGGTAGGTACCTGTATGGCATCTAGCATAGGAATATTGATATATAACTTTTGAATTACCTCTACGAACTTACCAAACTGCTCATCCATTTTGGCTTTTCGATTTCTGCATTGAAACGGTAGGAAGGTAGTGTCATGAAAGTCTTGCATCATTTCCTTTGCTTGTGGCTCAACTTTTTCAACTTCATCGTCCTTCTTCTCTTCTTCCTGTACTACTACTGGTGTCTTGCTTGCCCTTGTCAGATAAGGGGGGTCACGAGTAGACTTGCCACCTCTTATGGTTATGGCGCTAACCTTTTCAAGGTTAGTGGCAAAAGGCATGGCAGCAGCCAACTGAGCTAATTGAGATTCTATCTTTTTTATTATAGCTAAGTTGGTCTTTTATGGCAGAAGAAAAACTATCCATTTTAGTATTTATATTTTCTAGGACGTTATCATTAAAAGCAAGCTAGGACCTTATCATTAAAAGCAAGCTTCTTAGAAATATTTTCGTTAATTTTAGCTTGTTCTAAGATTAGATCTCTCAAGGATGGTTGCTTAGGTTTAGAAAAATTATAATAATTACCTGGGTACTTACCTTGGTAAGTTGACCGTTATTGTTGTTGATTCCATCCTTGTCTCTGTTGTTGTGGAGCAGAATTGTTGTTGACGATGTTTGCATCTTCTTGATATTCGAGAAATACTCTCCACAGGTGTTTTGGAAATTAAAGGCATCTTGAATGACCTGACGATCTTTCTTGTAATTGGCTCGTTGTTCAAGCTAATTCAACAGTATGTCCATTTTGGTTGATAGTGCACATACCACTTCTGGTACTTCTTCACTCTTATTGCATGATTGGATGTTGCATTGAGACCAACCGTGATTACAGGCTATCTTTTCCATAAGATTTTTAGCTTTTTCAAGGGTGAGTGACATAAATAATCCTCCAGTAGTTGCATCAAGTTGTTCATGAGCTTTTTGAATTAATCTATAGTAGAAACTTTGCATGAGCAACCAATCTTTCATTCCATCATGAGGATAATCCGAAATGTATTCTTAGAAACGTTCCCATGCTTATGGAATGGTTTCTCCTTTCTGCATTTGGAAATTAAAAATCTTTCCTCTTAAGGCATTGGTCTTACCTACAGGGAAGAACTTTTCTAAAAAGGCCTTTGAACACTTTGCCCATTTGTTGATGTTATCCTTATTGGTGTAGAACCACTGCTTCGCCCTTCCCACTAGTGAGAATGAAAATAGACGGAGTTGTATGATATCTTGAGCAACGTCCTTAATGGTGATTGTGCTGCTAATCTCTAGGAAATTTTGAAGATGAGCAGTACTATCTTTATATGCCTTTTTGCTGAATGGGGTAGCTTGCACCATGTTGATGAGGCTTGGCTTGAGCTCGAACTCAAGGTTATTGGTTTTGAGTGTTGGTCCAGTGCGAATGTTCTCGGTGCTTGGAGCAGAGAACTCACGCAGAGTCTTGTCAGCCATAGCTTTAGAAACTGGTGTTGAGCTTCCTCTTGATTAGGTTGATTCTGATTGGAAGTTGTTGGTGAATCACAACCAATTCTGCAATACCCTGTATAAGATATAAACAAATACAAATAAGGGTAAGCCTGCTAAAACAGAGGTGTTATGATTTCATCAATAAGTATTTATTTGATCAATTCTCTATAGCCATGTGCCCCTCCTCGGCAACGGTGCCAGAAATGCTTGTTGACATTTCTTAGCATCACTCTTTACTAATTGTCATCCCTAGCATGATGCTAGAAATGCATTGTTGGTAATTATAGAGAACACTTATAAATATGTATATTAAGTAATCCGCAAGCGCACAGATAATATACCATTGTAGCATTTCACCCGGGAATATGCTAGGTATCGTTATTTATATTTTATTCACAGGGAGGAGCAATGATGTTGGCACAAAGATATTGACAAATATGTATACTTATGATAAAACCACTCTCATGCTATGGCAGGGATAAGTCAAATGATAAATAAATGATAAATGTAAGGTATTAATGGTATTCCGTAGATAAAAATAGATACTCATAAAATATAGTAAGGCTAAGCAGGAGATTCGTTAAGAGCAAAAGATTCCTAAGTTATTCTATATTTACTAAGTCTTTTGTACACCCAAGTATATACACTTTCATCTATAGCATAATTAACTTTGGATCTATGCATAAGGAACATTACTAAGGAAGATCAAGAACAGAGCTTAACTCCCTTCGCAACCGGGTTCTACTCGCTCTACAAACGGGGAGTGGACTACAAAGGACTCAACTGGAGTGTCACATCCACGATCTACCACATGACCCAGAGTGTAGAATGCATCCACAGGTAAACAATATTTCAGCACCACGCTTACATAAAGTTGACCACTTAACTCACTCGAGTATTGAGCTAAGCGCTTTGTGAACATATGCATTAGAAATGCAGGCGGGGTGGGTTGTTAACGTAACCCGCCCGCTTGCCCCTCAAAATTTCAGTTCGTGGCTGTCGTGGTCTAGCTGCAAATTTTTGGTGGCCCAAAGTCTTTAAACCTGCCGAGCCTGTTGGGCAAGAGACAGCTCGCAGCAAGAACCCGCAAGACCCGCGAGAATCACAACAGCCGAACACCCGAACCCAATGGCTTAGCGCCGTCACAGACTCACGATCTGTCGGCGGGTGTCGCCCCTCCTCTGCCCACTCTACTATTGCTATACCTCCACAACCGTGTAGATGGGCACGCAGCACGTCGATTGCGGCCGTGGCAGGCGGTGGCGTCATGGCATTTGGCTTGCGCTCCTTCGCGGTGGAGCCAGAGGAGGCAGGAGAGGAATGAGAATGGGGGCCATGAAGCCTCCAAGATCCAAGCGCTGGTTTCTTGGGGTCCATCGGTGCGAGTTGATGACTGCTCTCAGCTCATCCATCGGTGCTATGTGCTCGTCCATCGCGCGGTCTGAATCTGATGCCGTGTTGATTCGTCTGCAGTTTACATGCAGGCGCTGATTAGTTTTTTTTATCAATTTACTGTTGCACCTTTCTTAAATTCTTCACATGCTTGTGATTGGACTACGCTGCTGCCCACTTCGTCGGAGCCAGGACTCAGAGGTTATGCAAATGTAGAAACGTTTAACCGAAGTCTGAATGCAACAAGATTAATCGTGGATGAGGCTCCTTTATTAATCGTCACTGAAAGATTTGATTTGAGAATGTAGAACGTATTTGCATAGAGGTGTTGCGGGTCTTGCAGGTTTTGTAGCCAAGTTTGTTGTGTCCACGGAACGTTTGTCCGCGAGGTCCGCAACTTAGTGGCTAGCCGCAAACCCACTAATAAACTTTGTGGCAAGCGATGCGGGTTAGTGGCCGGTCGTGAACGAGCCCACCTGCAAGGTGAATATGCATATACTCATCATCAATTATAACTGTATCAAGTATACAACTAGAGCGAACTAGGAACATAATAAATAGCAACATAGTATTGAAGTAGCACAAAGTCATAAATAAGAGATACAATGGATATACCAGTCTCCAGACAGTAGATCTGGAATCCTGAGCAATAGCCCACACTCTATTTGAACCTTGCTAGCTAGCCTATACTAGAACTTGAAGAATTGGAGCTCTATTCTCTTCTCCCTGGAAACCCTAGTTTTTGTCTACTCTTGACTTATGCAGATTACAGATGCTGAGGGAGGGGGTAGGGGCCGGTATATATAGGCTGGAGCGTCAATTCTGGACCCTCGGATTAAACCGACTTGAATAAACGGCGGAGATGCAATCCTTAAGGCGGTGGAGAACCAACTTTTGAAGCGGAGCATGACAGGTGGGCCCAGGGGGCTGGCCGGTCTGTAGGTAGGGGCAGCCACCTGCCCTCTGCTTCGGTGGCGTGGCTTCTGGTGTCCTCTGGAACCTTTTGGAGTAGTTTTCGTCGCGGATAAGCACGATTTAATTTAACATTTTGATCCCCCTTGATGGTTGTCTAGATAAACCTTGCTGAAAACACAGATTCACCAAAACTCGTGGAAATTATTAGTTTAAACCCCTAAGTCTACGTTAGTGATCATTTTCATGCATGATTTCAAGTTTTATTGGTGATTTATAATGGATGATAACCACCGTCAACAAGGAGCTGCTCTGGTATCACAAATGTTATTGTTTTATTTTATAAATTTGGTCAAAATTGAGATATTTTGACTCTCCAAGAAAGTTAAAATGACTTATATTTTAGGTTAAAGGGAATAAATAGTAAACTTAGCCAAAATAATTTTTTATGCACTTTAAATTTTGAATATCCAACTCCAAAATCCTAGCCCACAATTGGCAGCAGGCGCTTGAGTCCGCATGCAGCAAAACCGGCCTCTGGGCCAACTGCACGGCCATACCTGTTCCGTTGGCCCTCGGGTGTGCAGTGTGCTGTCTTTTATTAATATCGTGTTGTGCTCATGGAGTCATGGTACCGTGCCACACTGCCACTGGCACCTGTTTTTCCAAGGCCTCCAACCTCCGCCCGCTGCTTCAAGCCTTCAAAATCACCGCGACAAGATTGGAGCCCATTCAGTCATGTCCATTCAATATCCCTCACAACTAAAAAGAGTAAAAGGTGGACATTGGTTTCGTGCGACAATCCATCGTCCTACCTGTCCGTCTTTCTCCTGCGATCCCTGCCGCTCGCCCCACGACCGTGACTTCGCCTCCGATCCCCTGCTGCTCACCCCGCAATCACGGCAATCACCGTAATCTCCATCGGTCTGTCTTCCCCCTGCACTCCTCACGCGGTGGATTTGGCCTTCCTTCTCGATCCCTCAGCCCCGTCACCACCATCATGAAGGTCCCTGCGACCGCCGCCACCATCCCGCGTCCTCGCACATGACGTCGTGCGCCACCCACCATCGATGTCGTAGCACCGCCCTCACTCTCGCCCTGCAGTCCGCGGAACAGATCGACGATCATCGCTACGTCAGCCTCCCGCTACACACACCTGGCACGCGGAATCAGGAGGCCGGCTCCAATCACTCCCCTCCCCTCGCGCGAGATCCGACATCCATCAGGCCGGCAGGCCTCCTCCCCCTCGCATCGCAACTCGCCTCTTTCCCTGCCCTCACGACTCCTCTCCATCGCGCCGCCTTCTGTGATACGTGGAGGTCGCCATCGCCTCACCACCATCCTCCACACCTGCACCGGCACCTCGCAAGTCGGACGCCTCCGCAAGCCTCCCCAACGTGCGCGGCCACCTCGTCGCCTCCCTGACCTACGCCGCCGCCTCCAAGCCGATGGACGCGGCGCCGCCTCCACGCCATAGCTGCTTTGCACCGCCGCCACTGCACACCAGCAGCTCGCTTGCGACAAGCGCCCAGAAGGTGTGCCACCCCTGCTCTTATGCCTACTAACTTTGATCCCTTTCAAAGATTATCAGTCATACATGTGCACACCCAATGTCCTTTACTCGATCCACGCCTGTAGTTCTGTGTGCTTTGATCTGCATCATTCATGGCAGGGCAGCATCCTCCTTCACCTGAGATAACCTCCATTGCTCCTAGTGCTGGCGCAGAGGTTGACAGGGATGATGGCCACTATGTGTTCACTGAAATGCCCTCAAGGTAATATATGGTACAAGTTTTTGATTTGTCATGGATTTTTTTGGTGATTTGATGTGGATTTTACTGTTCATTCCACTTGAGTCCGAGTTAGAGTGACAGCTTTGAGCTCTCAAAGTTCTTGTACTATTTGTCATTTAACTGAAAATGTGTTGTTGTTTATAGAGCTCTTGCAGACCAGCTTTGTTCTATTGTCCATGTTTGCAATTGTACCTCAAATAGCATTAATGCCTCAACCTGGGATCCTACACCTTGGTTTTGCTATAGCAGATGAGTCACCATAAAAAATGTACTATTCCAACCCCTGCTCATTTGGAAGAGTTCATCAGAGAGCAGATAGCTTGTGGTTTGCCATGGACATAGACCATGGAAGAGGATCATTGTCATTGACTCATTGCTGAGGGTGTCTAGCATGGAAGGGGAGCAATGTAAACTCCCTGAGATTATAGCTGTTTGCAAAAAAAATACAAGGTTTGGAGATTGTTCTTGTAATTTTCATTCAAAATTCGGCACAGATAATCTTTTTCTGCTTATCAATCTATTGATAATCTGAGTTCAAGAGCAAAGATTCTCTGGTTTTGTTATGTTGAAGGTGCATAGAAACTTGCACACATCCATGAGAATAGTGATGTCTTCGGTTAGACCTCAAGAAGATGGGTTTTGAGATTCTTGGCGACACACTCTTCTGTCAAGCCCATAATAATGCTCTACAATCTGATAAGGACACGACACCAACGGATACGACCATTGATTATAAAGTGCGCTCGTTCCTACATTTGTATAGTAATTTTGGGTATAATTCACATGGTTCCACATGTACATGTCGTTATTTGAATGTAGGTACAAATGTGTCTCAAAGTGCAAGTCCATCAAAGTTGAACTTTCGGTTCGTCGGCAGCCCGATAGTACCTCATTGGGAAGGCCATAACTCATCCATCCGGAGTGCGATCGAGGTCAATGAGCACATGATAGAAAGCTTTCAAATAGATCTAGTCCCACCTCAATATCACATTGGCAAGGTCTCTAAATCATCGAGACATTCTGCCGCTATTTTTGTCGGGTGCTACGGCGTCGTCGCGGGCTTGTTATTCACACTTGGGACCTAGGACCAAGTTGAGCACGCCCCAAGAAGATGGAGAACACCTAAGAGATGCCCAAAAACGTCCTTCTCCTTGGCCACCACCTTAGGAGTCAAGCAAGGGCGTCCAAGCCAAGTTGGAGGCCCAATCCATATCAAGTTCGAGTCCATCTCGGGCTCCAGGACTAGTCTGTAGTAGAATGGACGCCCAGGACGCATCCGGACTCTGTTTTTGATGATCTACATATGGATGGAAAGATAATTTCATAAGCTAACACATGGCTTTGGTTTGAAGCCCAAATTGCATTGGAGTCAACGCAAATCGTCGAAACAAGTTGACGTCCATAATCTGTCAGGGCGCTGCGTTGCCGTGTTTTGGGCCATTTGACCCTTGTAACGTGTCGAGACTTCTTAGCAACATGAGTATGGGTCCTTGGATGCCCCTTAGGCTTTATAATCAGTAGATGCCACCTATGTTAGGGATTGGGGTTTTGCTTTAGATCAATCTGTCTTTGAATAGTCGTCGTTATCGGTTTGCGAGACCCCAACTTCTAGTGCTCAATCATATATCCGCAATTGTCACTTTTATTTTAGTTGCGTTTTATCGTGTTCTTGCTTGTATTCTTCGATTCGCAGCAGGGATTAGCCTTTGTGGTGAGGTCAATCGGATTGTGACACGGTTGATAACCAGAGGAGACGTTGTGCTAAGGTTGCAGGGTTCGGGTCTTTGTGATTTGAAGCCGGATCGGTGTGTCGCTCTCTAACCAAATCGATAGTTATCTTGAACCTGACGGAAGATCGGGAATCACATCCCCATCACAATCCAGCTAAGATTTTTGCTTTTTCTAGGGAATGCCTTAGAGAAAAGCTAAATAGCTAAGTTTATGGAATATTCCGAAGATCCAAATAGCTCTTCTGATATAGTTCTGTCAGGCCCATAATAATATAGTTCTGTCAAACTGTTATTTTTTTCTTGAGAAGAGTAGAATAGCATATGCACATAGGTCGATATCCATCACAATTTGCATCATAGTTTCATGCTTTCTATTTGTCTGATAAGATAATTATATTCCATGTTCCTATTGTTACTGTGCCATTTTCTTGTGTAGTAACTTATTAAAAAAGGCCGCTTCTCTTTCAGTTTGTGGGTCGAGGCCTGTTGTGTGCTAACAGTCTTAGCCATCTCAATAGGTATGCATCCACCCGAACTCTATCTTATCATATAATTTCTCAGTTTCTTATCATATAATTTCTCATTTGAGTGGTTGGTCTTATGTATATGTTTTTTTTCTCTAATCCCCTGATGTGGAAGTGATCCTCTAAATGTTTTTCAGTCTTGATTTGCCATTTGCTAAATTAGTGCAATCTAATTGTTGAATATTTGTCTTTTTGTTAATTAAACCATTAGAAGCCAGGTTGTGAGTAAGTGAAACTCTGAACTCTAATCGCCCAATATAGCAGACCAATTAAAAACAGCATAAATTTTAGCATGTGTGTGTATGTGTTGCCATAATTGAAGGTTATTGAGTTTTTTTGAAACGGAAGGTTATTGAGTTGTGTTTATGCTAGATGTGAACTTAGTGCGTTTGTATTGTGGTGGTCTTTTCTGAATGCTGAGTTAGAAGGGATTCATGCTTGACAAGATCATAAGAGCTTCGGGTGTCTGGAGCAACTGCAGCTCTTGGTGCAAGTGAGCAAATAGGATATGTCCACATGATGTCAATGCATCATCATTCCAATGATCTGATCGATGCATAAAGTAGCTGGCTTTATTGATTCTTCACGACAAACTTGCATGACTCTAATGCCAGTTGCCTTTTTATATATACCCATCTTGTCGAAGGATAGGCATTCAGGTGCCTAGAGTGCTTCTGTGTTGAGAAGCCCCAAAGACATACAAATGATCCTAAACGCACTTCAATTTGCATTGGTAATTAAACCCTCAATTTTTTTTGGCACCTGGAACTGCTGGGAGTTGGTCCTCACGGACGTGTGCTACCCGGTGAAGCTTGGCTGCGGCATGGCGGACGCGGTGGCGTACCTGTCGAATTCCACCTCTGATCCCGTCCGGGATCTGAGAGAACATGACCGGCCAGCGATGAGCAGGCAGCCAAACAAAGCGCGTAGCTCTGCCCCCGTTGTTTTGAAGAACTGCTGTCTACAGTAACTATTGGCTATACTCTCTCCATGTAAAGTTATTTTTTAATCAGCTGTGCCACGGAGTAGTACTCATATTTATATGATTTAACTATTTCTATATATTGTTAACGGTGAATCTTGTGATAGACACTTAAATGGATACCTTATTCTACAGTATATGTCTACATGGAATAGACCTAAAGCCACACATATTTATACGGTGAGTATAACATACTTTGTTTTAAGGTTTTGTGAAGATTTTCCAACACATGCAGTATTACTCATGTGATAGATATTAATATTTACATATATACTCGAACCTGTGTACAAGATGATATAGAAATGCGGCGGAACTTATTCGTGGATTTATTGACGCATGAAAGAAATAGATATCGGAGATTTCTTCCTACCGATATAAAACATTATCTTAGCCGCATCACAGAAAGGTCTATACAATAGAGATTGTGAGCCTGCGACACCGCACTCTCTGTGATTGTGTTAATTTCACGAACTTTATTTTTTGGATTAAATGTCACTTTGATGTTGGTATTTAATTTATAATATTGTTATCTTATCGTGCGATCCGTATGTTTTTAGTACAAAATGTTAGTTATCCCGTAGCAGCGCACGGGCACGAACCTAGTAAAATAAAGAAAGCTAAACACCCTCTTATAGCAAGCTGGGTTTTTTTTTTTGCGTCGCTCAAAACCTTTGTAAATAAGCTCCATCTAAGGATTTTAGTTGCCAAAAACCCTAAGGAATGAATCAGGTCTTTGACCATAAAAGAAACAAACTAATCGGGAAGTCTTGTCAGTTATTCAGTAATGCTTACCTTTTTATAGTGATCCGGTGTTTTAGGATTTAATTTTTCAGTAAATTATTCTAATAATGTGCTAGTAGAACTGTAGACGTATGCTATTACCACGGTACTGTAACTTTTTTATATACTAAACACGGCTCTAGGGCCTTGTATTAGAGGATGCAAGCTCAGCACGTCCGCGAGCAGCTAAACTGATTACAAATTGAGAGAGGGGATCTGTCCACACCTCGGACTGACCCGGGTGGCCGGGTTCCAATTCAAACCTCTTCTAGCTAGATCATGAGCAAGAGAATTACAAGCTCCAGGGACATTACAGATTTTATGACAATGAAATTGATCAGATAAAAAGACCCGAAGATCTCTGAAGAGTCCTCCGCCAATCGCCAAATCCCTTGAAGAGGACGACAGTGCTTCCTTCAGCTGGCTTGAGTCGGTCTCCAACTCAATTTGACAAATACCGAAATGTTCGGCAACTTCCAGCGCCTGCTTGCATGCCACCCGCTTCAGCCAGGAGCACAGGCTATCCTTCATGATCCCGTACAATGAAGCCCCAGGCTCCGGTATTTGTTTGCTGCATGAAAGCCCTGTTGAAATTAATCTTGAGGCACCCTCTAGCAGGAGAGCGCCATGACAGCTGCTGAGATGCAGCTGCTGATTCCGGACGATCGCCCATTTCCTGGATGTCCGCCACCATGGATAGGACAGCTTGTGCCGTTTGTTGACATGTAGGCATAAGCTCTCCTGCATGCACTTTAACTTTATACAAGATTGAAAGACAAAGGCTCACCCAAGTTATTAAGAGAAGGGAAAATAGCGGATACTCTTTCACTCTTACCAAGATTGCTTGTTATTTGGGAGATTCTTCAACTGGTATGCAACAACCCAGATTACTTGACCCAAAATCCAAATCTGAAACCAATGTAAACTCATATATATATAAGTAGAGAGCTGAAAACTCTCTTAACAGAGCTATTTTAAATGTTTGCAACCTACAGATAGAACTAGCCAAAATAAACAGGTCATTGCAAATTTACTCCAAGCTAATCACGTGAGGGAGAGCTATTAATATAATAGAGATCATTAATGATTTCTCCCATGTGCTTGACTGGTGTCTTACTGTTGCATAAAAAACAATTCACGTAATGAAACCTGTGTCAACTGATGCACTAACTGAAACTCTGAATATTAACTGAACTATCTGCTAAATACTTGAAAACTAAAACAATTTTCACTTGAACTGAATTAAACTGAAAATAGGTTCTACTAAACTTAACCTGAACTTGAACTGAACTTAAACTAAAAATAGATTGTACTAAACTGAACTGAACCTGAACTTCAATTAATAACATATTCTATTCAACTGAACCTGAACTGAAAATAGGTTGTACTAAACTTAACCTGAACTTAAACTAGAAATAAATTCTACTATACTCAACCTAAACTAAAGATAGATTCTACTAGACCTAATACTGAAACCGCTACTGAACAAATATACTGAAACTTAAAAACCTGAATACCTGAATCACGATGGGTCAGTTACTTAAACTGAAACTAGAAGACTGAAAAAATAAATCAGCAAATCCAAACCACCCAAGACACTAACACTACAGATCCAAAATGAATTTAGAGCACAACACACAGATTAGGGATCTGAGCATCAGATTTCTTTTGCATGATTCAGGGGAGGGAGAGAAGGCATGAGATAGTGTCGAAATACCTTTACAATCTGATGAATGAAGAACAAATATTTGCAGAATCAAGTGTCTGGACGATAGAGGACTGCAAAAATTGAAGAAAACGGTGCCTGCATATGTGGAAAAAAACCAAAATCCATTCAGAAAAAAATGAACGGACACAAACGACCTGCTCATAGGATTCGGTAAGGGAAGAGTACCTGCGCCGCGACAACAGCAGCACGAACAAGCTCTCCCACAGGACGGGTTGGAGGGGACGAGCTAGCTCTACCACCGGACGGTTTAGGGGAGGTGATGAACCAACAACGACCAAAACACAATCAGAGAAAATGAAAACACCAAAAACTAAAACTCGATTCATCGACTAGAGGAGAGGCGCAACTGCATAGGCGCTCCTGTGGCTAGCGGCAAGCAGGGCCTCCCCCGTTTATGGAAGATGAACAGGAAGCCGCAAGGGGAAGAACCAAGGAGTGGGATGGATATTTCTAGAGAGGAAGAGAGAAATTTTTTGCGACTAATGAATAACACAGGTTTGGAAAAGACTCACGGCTGAAACAACAGAGGCGCGCCGGAATTCGAAAAATAACTGGGTATGGGTTCAGAAACAACAGACACGATAACACACATGGCCTTGAAAAATAATCGGGCGGCACGGGAAGCTAGCCCACAAAGACAAAGCTTAGCACAAAAAAAAAATCGACTGACGACGAAAAAAAATAGTCGATAGATGATTAGAAAAAAAAACCCAAAAAAAATATGAAAGCACTTTTTTTCAGGTCCATTATCGGTCAGTTATAGCCTGTTTGGTTTCCTTCTCCTCTCGGCCTGCACCGCATCAGAGAACCAGGCTGCCGCTGGCCAGGCGCCGGCCGTGCAACACGCCTCTGTTTGGTTGCTTGTGTCTGTAGTGCATGGATGTGCAGAGAAGCTGTTTGGTTGCAGGGCTGGTTCGGCTGGTGGAAAAGCCGGCTGGTTTCGGCTGATTCAATAGTGTTCTGTGAGAGAGAATAAGCTGAAACAAGCCGAAACAAGACTTGTAGAACAGGGCCGCAGCGTTTATGATCTCATACACACTGGAACGAGCAGCGGCGGCAGCAGATCTTGCACCCCGTGAGCCTGGCCCCGAAGAAACGAATCTCATTTTCGTTTCCCGAGAGCCTGGCCAGCTGCGTGCGCTTGCATCTCGGGAGCATGGCCCAGGCGATGGTGCAGGCATCCAAACAATCCGAAGCTGCATCACGGGAGCCTGGCTCATCCAAAAGCGGGCAACCAAACAGGCTATTAGGGGCCGTTTGGTTGCCTGCATCCGTTGCGTCCAGGCTCGGCTGGTGCGAGCTCCGACTGATTCGTTGGCTGGCCGAGGGTGTCAGCCAGGCTGCCTCCATGCAAAAGCTCCCGTCGGGCTAGGCTCTCCCATGCACAAAAATTCTTCGTTCCTGGAGAGCTAGGCCGGCTGCACGCGGGGAGGGTGGACGACCTGCTTTAGACAAGAAAGGAGCATGCGGTGCGAGGAGCTCCATCAAGCCAACCAAACGGCTTCTCTCGGAGACCAAGCTGGACGAGCACGGCAACCAAACAAGACGGCTGCACCTACAAATCAGGTTGGTGCCAATCGAAGTGGCGCCGAGCTCGGCGCTAAGATCTATGGCGCTGAGCCGGCGTCACGCAAGCAGCCACATCAACGCCACGCATAAAATAATTTTGTACCTTGACGCCAATGACAGTGGCACCGAAATGTATAACCTCGACGTCACGAGTTTATGGTCCAGAAAATGAAAAGACACCTCCCAACTCTAAATGTGAATATCTTTTGAAAAAAAGGACTAAAAAAATAAAAAAAAAATTCGGTGGGCCTGCATGGTTGGGTCTGGGAAGCAAACCAAACGCCCCCTTAACAGTCCCGATCGAATCGATCCCAAACTCACCCCTCTCAGCCATCCTCTACCTCACGCGGCGCCGCGGCCGCACGGCCTCCGTCCATGGTGACGGGGAGCCTTTTCGGACATCTATGGAGGAAGACGGCAGCCACGTCCCCCCGTTCAGTCGACCACGAATAGATTCTCCGTCCTACTCGATTGCGACGACCGTATCGGAAAGCACCACCACGCCTCGCTGCCATCCTCTACATAACCCTAGGCCCTAGCTCGATTTGTTAGTTCCCTCCGGCGACCATCACCTTCCGAAACCGATGGCTTCGGAGAGGCCTCCTAGCCGCTATCGCCGGCTTCGGAAGGCCTTCGATCTGTCTGCCGTCACCGCTGCCTCCCCGCACTCCAAACCAACCAAAAGGGTACGCCCTCGTCACTCTGCAGTTCTTCGATTTTAGGTTTTTTTCACGATTTATTATCATATCAGACCTTAATTGATGTAATTTTCAAGCAATTGAGTATTGAACTTTGACTATTTACCGTCAGTCTTTCCTTTTTTTTTGATTACTTCAGTGTTTTAGCTAACTGTGTTTTATCAAAAGGACTGCATAGTGGTACACTTATATAGAGTGTTTGGTTTGAGGAATCTCGCTTCTCACTTTTTTGTTTGGTTTTTGGAATGGAGTGGGTTTGATCCATCGTTGCTAATAATTAGTGCTAGTATGAGAGGAATAAAGTCTTTCCACCAAATTTGGAAATTGACTCATGATGAACGGATTGATTCATCAAACCAAACACATGATTAGTTTCTATAGTATCTTGCATTCACTGACAAGAATTTCATGTTTCTCATCAAAACAAATCTAGATGCGTACAAGCAAGAAATCCACCACTTATGAGGACAGAATCAGTAGCTTACCTGAAGAGATTCTACTCATGATCCTTGACAAGCTGGATGCACGCTCAACAATGACAACCACCATCCTTTCGAAGCGATGGCGTGATCTTCCTCGACGTCTGCCGACATCCTATAACATCGCTGTTGATGACATCCTCCCACCACGCTATCACCGCCTGAAACGCCTTAACATGGAGGCTATGGCAGCATACGAGGCAGAGAAGAACATGCACAAGCTGACTGACATCTATGCCATCAAGGCTCGGCATGAGCGTTGGATGGCCAAGATCAGGCCTTTCACAGCCATCCTGGAACGCTACGAGCGCCGGGCCATGAGGCGTTATGTCAAGCAGGTGAACGCATTCCTTCTGGCCCCAAAGAATGTGTGTCAGCACCGGCCTGTCCACAAGCTGAGGCTACAAATGCTGGGGCGTTGGCATGAAAACATTGATGAATGGGTCACTGCAGCCATTGCCAAGTGGGGCGTTGAGGACTTTGAGCTTGTTATTGATGGCGATTGTGGGGGCTATAACCTCAAGCAGCTGGATCGATACCGAAACGTTCGTCTGGAGCGGCTTACGCTATCCAACTGCCAGCCTATTTGTTCATGGAACTGCCTGACGGTACAGAGGCTCACCAAGCTCACATTGGGTGCAGGTTCATATATGGGAATGATCAGTGAAATTCTTAGAAACTGCATAGAGCTAAGGGATTTCAGTATCACGTCTTCTCGTGTTTGCCAGGCTGCTTTACGTTTCTTTGTGCCAACATCGAAGATAAAGAGTCTGCAAGTGGATAGGTGCTGCTTTGGGAAAATATATCTGATGTCTCTGCCTTGTCTTGAGACTTTGGTTTGCCGTGGTCGCCCAACCAAGTTATCCTATGGTGAGGTGCCTCGCCTTAGGCTTGTGAGCTTGGACTACTTACAGACCGAAGATAACGACATCGATGATGAATCTGGTACTAGTAGGACATATCCACCGAGCAAATTCTTCAAAAGGATCCCACCGCTAGATTCCCTTGTTCTGCAGTTCAAAGGGCCCCGGGTGAGTAATCTTCTCTTATCTCTTATGCATACTTAAGTAATTGTGTATTGACATTGCTGTGTCATGTAAAAACCATTGTGTATTTATGTATACAGATGTGGATCGAACCTTTTGTTGTTCCTGGTGGTCAGCTCAAAAAACTGTTCATCGCAAATGTCCCAGTGAACTGGGACGTACTATGGATTCTCCTACTGCTTGGTGCAGCACCAGCCTTGGAATCGTTCCATGTTCATGTACGTTTTTCTTGACCAAACTTACTGAAAACATGTGCGCATGGATGTTGGAAATACTAACTGTAAACCCAACTGTTCTGAAATCTGACAGATTGACAACAACTCGGAGCAGCGAGGCTCAGGTGATCTTTGTGACAGTCTGGACGCCGATGCGCAGCAACATCAGAACCGTCGCCTGAAGGAGCTTGTTGTGGCAGGGTTCGAAGGATTGGGGTGGCAAACAGGCTTTGTCAGGCTGATCATGAAGAGGTCGCCGTTGCTGAGGCATGTGCACCTGCTTGACGGCGATCCCAGGGACGATGAGCAGGAGCTGGGGGCGCTGCAGATCGTCCCACGGCGCCGGGAGTGGCACGAGTGTGAGCGAGCTGAGGTGCTGGATGACCTCACCGCTGGGTTTCGCTTCCCGCCTCGAATAATTCTGGAATGAGCTGCATAGCTTCTTCCTTGTTCAAATAATATCATTCCATGCCTTGTTAAATCGGTTTAAATTATGAAAAAAAGAATGTAGAGTTACACGTGTTCCTTTTTTATTTATAATAAGGATTATGCGTGTGCCTTGTCACCTTTCGCTTGGAGACTAGTATAGTGCCCATGCTAACGTCACGGCTACATTTGAGGGATACATATGAAAACAACCCAATGGGAAAAAATATGTTACGGACAATATTTGCAATTGCAATTGATCCGTTACAAATAATTTGGTTAAAAATGTTACTCTATCAGGGCTACTTGCTTACTTCTACAGTTTGACATTATCCTGTTCCTCAAATCCAATGAATGCTAGTGCTTCTCCACTTGTCCTCACATCCTCAGTAGTCTCCTGAAAATATGCAAGACAAAATCATATTATGAGTGGCAGTAAGAATATGATAGTACTGCTGCTACTAAACATTTGGTCAGAAGCAATTAAGATGCGTCAGCTTCACTGGTATGAAATAATGCTGGCAACTAAGGCCCTGCTTAGTTCCTCTCCTACCTATCACATCGGATGTTTGACACACGTATGAAGTATTAAATGTAGAATAAAAAAATAATTAATTGCACAGATTGCGTGTATTTTGCGAGACGGATTTTTTAAGCCTAATTAGTCCGTGATTAGACAATGTCGTGCTACAGTAAACATGTGCTAATGACGGATTAATTAGTCTTAATAAATTCGTCTCATAGTTTACAGGCGAATTCTGTAATTAGTTTTTTTTATTAGTATCCAAACACCCCTTTCGACATCTCATAAAACATCCGATGTGACACCCCAAAACTTTACACACCTGGAACTAATCGAGGCCTAACTCTCTTGTACATGCAGCCTATCTACTCGCTGTTTTAATGAATACAGCAAAACCCAGAATCGGTCATTAGAGTGTGCGCTTGTGAGACCACAATGTTCCGACAAGAGATCACAGATGAGAATGAACAAATACTTGTATTAGTTCTCAAGTCAGCACCACTAACAAATGACCACACCTTGTACAGAAAATTTTATCAGTAATTCTCTTTTGTTCATAACCTACCAGCTACATGCCTAAATCTAAACAAGATCTCTGTCACGTCCCCAATCGCAAATCATAGACATAACAAAAATTGTATATGGTAAGCAACTGAATCTGGAAGTCCAGCACACCACCACGCTTCTGGTAAAGCCAATGTACGTGCACCTAAAACATTTAGCAAATTGTAAGAACCAGACATATAACGCGCCATGTTGAAACCATGGGAATTCACGGGATCAGAATTTAGAAGTCACAGGATCAAGTAGTGTCAGCACTCATATTACTTGATTCAGTCTATATTTAGCCAAGAACTCTACCTGCAGATCAGAGGGGATGCTAGGGGCCACCTTAGGTGCATCATTTTCAGCATCAGTTGTATCACATGAAACTAACAGCTTCCTTCCTCTTATAGAATGCTTGTTGGAAGTGACGCCAACTGCATGGTAATAACATAATTGTAGCAATCAGATCCGGTCACTGCTCCCATCCTAATAGTAAAAAAATCAACTTAGCAATAGAACATTCAGAAGTAACACTTGAGCACAAAAGCATATATTTGCAAGCAGAGAGGCAGCAGTAACACCTCCAACAATTCAATGATGAGTAAAAACCAAGATACAAGGTTCACTTGTTTATTTGTTTATTAGGTGAGACATTTCATCAAATGACATGTGGGCGAGTAAACAAATGGTGCCCACCATATCTCAGATCCTACTAAAGCCCAAAGCAACCCATCTGTTCTCAACACCAGTGAATTAGATTGCAAACCAGGAGAGATTATTATACCAAGCTAACAAGAAGAAATAGCAAGAAGATGATACGATGGTCTTATGGCAGCTGAGTAGGGCAGAGATTGGTGTCTTACAAGTTCAGGCTTCCGTCCCAGTAAGGGAAGAGGGCAAATAGCGTGGATAACCGCAGTTGAGTAGCAGCATCTTGAGCTTGCTGCTGTTGTCTGAGGATAGTAGTTGACCAACATAACACTTGTCTGTGCAGCTTATACCAGTAAGCAACAGCTATAGGATAGTAGTTGAGAAAGAAAATATTTATAAGCAAGTAGGAGAAACAAAACATTAGTGATTTCATCAGAGGACCAAACAAAGCAGCATGGGTGCATTATATTGGTGTAGGGAAGAAGCACGATCTCTTTTATTTCTCTAATTATATCGTATTATTGGTGCTCTGTGAAGATGAACTTATCTCACCATGTATTTTTATTAGCATTAGATTGTTACATTTCCAATAAATTTAAATTTGAACCTATGTCAACATGCTGTAAAATTGTACCAGCATCATGCCAACCTAATCGAACCTAAACGAAGAATATAACCCACTAAATAAGTCATAGTATCTAAGAAACCCGAAGGCTGAATCAGCTAATGCTGGGTTGCGAAGAGGAAAACAGTAATGTGCACACAAAACAAAAAGACCAAAATTGATCTAGCATAAACAGAGAGAACGGTTCATCTGGGGCACTAATACATTTCCCAAACCCAGTTCTGTTGCATAAACGGATGTGTAGTCAGCTGAGTAAACATATGGCCAACTAGAGTTGCATGAGTTCCTTACCCAAAACACAACAAGAGGAGAAAGAAATACCGTACCAGAATGGGCACTGGGCTCGTGGCTGCAAAGCTGGTGACTGGTAACCAAAACACGGCAAGACGAGAAAGAAGACAGTGTTCCTCATGTGTATCCTGCCTATGAAGAACTTGCTCCTGTTTTAGAGTGGCACAAACTATTGTGTTAACCACTATACATAAATTTTATTCAAAGGAAAAGGGAGGAGGAGTGGAGGACACTTACAAGTAGGAAAATATGAAGCTCCTGTAGAAACACTCTCCATCTCCATGCACTGGCCTAAATTCAGAATAGGCACGACAAAGGTTGAGTACAGTTGAATGAAATTCCACTCCTTGCTCAGCAACCATTTCAAGAAGCTTGTAATGCCTAATGATCCCAGCCATGTGTACTTTCTGCACAAACACAAGAAAAAAGGAATTCAAATCAAAATGATCTGAACCAGGTAGCAACAGTTCTAATATTGGTGTCGGCTGGTTAGGGGTTGGCGGCAAGCAGGGTAGGGGTTGGTGGCGAGCAGATCACGGCAAGCCTATTTTGAACAACATCAAGTAAGTATTTAACCTAAACAAGAAAAAACTAATTTACTACAAAGTATAACAGCCTAACTCATGATTGTCGTCAGATTGCAGACTGCAGAGTGTTTCATTGTTGTCGTTAGATTCTAAAGCTACCAAACAACATGGCGTGCAAAATTTAGAGCACAGTAAGTATGCATCATTGCTTCGAATTAGCAAAGGAATCAGAGAAAAATTAGGATCCTACAAGGCCTTAACACCACTGCATAACAAGTTCTTGCCCAGAAATTAACGCTACTGCATAACATGTGCACATGTCACATCACACAACTGGAATCAACTCTCATCAGCACTGAACATTCAAAGCATGAAGCAAACTAGTTCAATTGTTTCAACACAAGAGAAGGGAGAGAAACCAAGCCATGACGCACTTTAGTGATCTTGAGCTTGTAGAACACATCCCGCAGGATCTTGTAATTCTGGATCATGCCTCCGTCTTGGCGTCGAAGTTAACCTTGCGCATCGGCACGGCACCGGGATGCGCCGCGTCCATCAGTTGGCACGCAACCGCGCCTGACACCGCCTGTAGACCATGAAATCGACGAATGGTTCTAGGACTCAAAACTCGAACATTGGGGGAGAGTCGGAGAGAGTGAGTCGCACGTGTGGCCGTGTGGGAGAGGAAGCGTCGGAGGAGAGAGGGAGTCGCGCCAGGGGCGTCGGGGGAGAGAGAGCAGGGTGGACGCGAGGTGGGATGAGCGATGAAGGTTTGATCCAAAGACCATGGACCATTGGATCTGGGTGGGCAAGAGGAAGGAGAGGTTAGAGCGGATCTGGTGCGTTCGTTTCAAATGTATACTAATTTTTGGTGTAGTTTTTTTAGGTGCATCTACAATAGATTGTGACTGCAGAGGTCATTAGTCGGAATTGTTCGGGTCCGAACGTTCGGACCCGAGTCTTCCACTGATGATTCCGGCGTCCCTGTGATTTCCGCCTGATTGGCCGATTATTTCACCTGAACATCAGTGCTTTTGTGTATTGAGCTGTTTATTTTTGTTTGGGCCTTTTTTAGGATGCTTTGGCCATGCTGATGATTTGATTCAATCTATCGCTGCCACGCTGTGTTGTCCTCCGTCATCGTGTGAGTAGGTGCCGCTGTTTTCTTTCTTTTATCTTTTTCTTTTCATTTCTTTTTCCTTTTTAACTTATTTTTCTTTAATTTCTTTTCTTTTTATTTCCTTTCCTTTTTTTACTTTTTTCTTTTCTTTCTTTTTGTTTATTTTTATTTATTTTTTATTCTTTTCCTTTTTGTTTTCTTTCTTCGCTTCTATCTATTTTTACTCTTTTAAATTATTTTTTTGTGGTTCTTTATTCTTATTTTTTAGTTCTTTATTCTAATTTCTTTTTTATTTTTCTTTCTTTTTTATTTTATTTGATTCAATATTTTATTTATACTTTTTCATGGTTTATTCTTTTCTTCTTCTTCTATTTCTTTCTCCTTTTTATTTCCTTTTATGTTTTATGTGGATTTCTTATTTTCATTTTTCCTTTTATTTTAATTTTTCCTTTTTCTTTTTTCTGCATTATTTATTTTTTTATTTTCTTTTTCTGTTTTATACGTTTATTATTGATTTCATTTTTAATATTTTATAATTTTTTACTTTCCTTTTATTTCTTATTTCTTTTCTTTTCTTATTATTTTTTATAATGTTCTATGTTGTTTTCGTGATATTCATATAGTATACATGTGATGTTTTATGTTTTTTTATTTTCACGTGTTATACATATGATGTTTTGTGATGTTTTTTTATGTTCACGTGACCCCTATATACATGTAATGTTCTATGATGTTTTTTGCAATGTTCATCTATTATACATGTGATGTTCTATGATGTTTTTTTTATGTTCATATAGCATACATGTGATGTTCTATGATGTATTTAGTGATGTTTACGTAATATATATATGTGATGTTCTATAATGTATTTAGTGATATTTTATGGTGTATTTTAGTGATGTTCACTTAGTATACATGTGATATTCTATGACGTATTTATTGATGTTTACATAATATATATGTGATGTTCTATAATGTATTTTTAGTGATGTTATATGTATTTAGTGATGTTCACTTAGTACACGTGGTGTTCTATGATGTATTCAGTGATGTTCACGTAATATATATGCGATGTTCTATAATGTATTCAGAGATATTCTATGGTGTATTTAGTGATGTTCACTTAGTACACATGTGATGTTTTCTAACATATTCTAGGATGTTTAAAAAGTATCCATGTGATGTTCTTTCAAAAAAGTTTTCTATTACGTTTTTTTTCTTATGCTTCGCTCTAGAGTTTATTATTATTTATTTATATCATGTATTTATTTATATATATATTATAATGCTAATTTTATGAATCTAAAACTGGAATACTATTCTTCTAAACAGAGAACATTTTTCTTACGAAGACGGGATATTATTCTCTGAACCTAGAACATCATCTCAGCTCAATAACAGAAAATGTTCTATTTTTATGAATTAATGTTCGTTAATGAAACTTTATCTAAATATATCTATATGGGGTCTTATTTTAAAGTATTTATTATAAGAAACATAATGGTGCAATCGAAATTTAATTTGGATACTCGGTTTAGTAGTTATAACTTGTTTAGTTTATACCACACGCAAATCAATGAAATGAAAAAAGTAATCTGTACTTCGGTCCCTCACTTCCTGCGCGCCTACCCGCGCAGCGCGCATTGCAGCTTGGTCGGCGCGCGTCAGGAGCCAACCAATTGGGCAGGAATAATTCGGCGAGAAAAGATGGCGGACGGATGTTACCATCTGATTAGACGGACTCTAGCACTGCCCGTCATTAGTTAGGGTAGCTGTAGGAAAGTTTTTTTTTTTGCAACAACCGTAGGGGAGTCTGATACCGGTGGTTTCTAGAAAAGATCCTGGGCCTCGTTTACTTCCCATGCCAATCCAAAATATTTCATCTTTCATCCATCACATCGAATCTTTCGACGCATGCATAAAACATTAAATGTAGGTAAAAAAGATAACTAATTGTATAGTTTGTTTGTAAATATCGGGACGAATCTTTTGAGACTAGTTAGTCCATGATTAGATAAATTTTGTCAAACAACAACGAAAGATGCTGCAGTAACTTTTCAGCTACTTTTCACGAAGTAAACACACCCTAGTACAGGGCACGCGCTGTGGTCGAGTATAGTTGACCGGTTAATGCTGAACTGTACTCCTTTTTGAACAACCAGAACACTTAGCGTTGACATGACTTTCTAAGCACCGTCGTTTGTCAGAAAATCTCTTGTATTGGTATGTGTACGAAGTTTAGGTTCTGTTCGCTTGTCTTATAAGCCATACTTTTTCAATCAATGAACAGTGTTTTTCTCTCGCTACAAACCAGCGATAGTACTTTAACCATAACTTTTCAGCCAAGCAAACAGGGCTAGTTTTCAGGTGCTGCTACACGTATAAAGCTTGAACTTTACTTTTTAGTTATGATTTATGAAGTTTGAACAGAGTGTATAAATCATGAAGCATCAAAAGCTCCTGAACTTTACTTTGTCTCTCGTGCAAACACAGGGATTTCCACGGGCAACGGTAGAGAAAAATCCGGATTCCCCCTAAAAAAAATCCCGATCCGGAATTCCAAATGGAGCCTGAACTGTCAACTGTGGCACAGAGCTTCGGCCGCATCCGTAGCTAAACTGTAACAACGTATCTTTTTTTTTCTCTCTTTAGAAAAGCCAAAGCAACTACTAATTTTTCCTCACCGGCCCGTTATAGACTATAAAATGTTTTTGTTTTCTAGATACACTAAATTTATTATATATCTAGACATAGTGTACAATTACTCTCTCAGTTTCAAATTTTAAAACATTTTAGTTTTTCTAGATACATTGTTTTTACCATGCATCTAGATGTAATGTATATCTAAATACATAAAAAAGTTATGAATCTAAAAGTGCCAAAACGTCTTATAATTCAGAATGAAGAGTGATTGCAAAAAATATACATTATAAAGGCACCCTGTTCGTTTCACTAAAATTTGGTTTATACGGATGCATATGCTGATTTGTTATGAGAGAAAAATAATGTTTATTCGATAAAAAGTATTGCTGAGTATTGCTGCGGAATAGGGCCAAAACTTTTTATAATTTAGAATAAAGAAAGTACTTCATGATTTATGTTCCTCCGTACCCTATGAGCAAAAGGTCAAAGCTACGTAAAGACGTGCACGGTGTGCCAAACAAACTCGGAGTAGAAAATCAACAATAAAAAAAACTTTGTCCAGGGCTATGTGGCAGAACCTCCTAAATTATATGGCCTATATGTACTTGTCATTGTCTTAAAGACCTCTAACAACTATACATGTATACCACAGAACTTAAGAAGTCTGTCGGGTGTCCTCAGAAAACCCGAATCATCCACAATTTACATCTCACACAGGAGCAACAAAGGAGTAACTACAACATTACAACATTTGATACAAAACTTACATCAGAGTGCGGAAGAATAACAACAATAGATTTACAAATTATGATTAAGTTAACTTTTTTACAAACTTAACTTAAATGACGGAAGTCGAGTAGAACTACAGAAGACAGCTTAGGTAGAGCACCTAAGTCAGGAGAGGACAACCAGATCATATCGAGCCCGCCGACATGACCCCGGTTAACAGCACCAGTCAGTACCTGCAACAGGGGTTTAACAACCCTGAGTACTGAGGGTACTCAACAAGACTTACCCGACTAAAGAAAAGATTCCAAGGACATGCTAGTTTTAGGGAATCAGGGTATTAAAAAATCAAAATTTGTTTCGCAGAAAAGCTTACTAAAGTAAGTCCTTACTTTCAACATTTTATTTTTATCATTGATGGTCCATTAACCAATTCTAAGTGATCCTAATCTAGATCAAAGTAATTCTCATCAAGATTATTTACTTATTCTTTCTTCCAATTCCAGTTCTTAACTACGATGTAGGTCAGGCGATCGAGTCTCCATAACCGAGGAGCAACGATGATTCAAACCGATTATTCCCAGTTGGGGATCTCTATCCTCACGACATATGTAGAACCAAATTTTGCATATGTCAACCCTCATTTAGATCTCCCAAGACCAGAACGTGTTCATCGCTACCCGAGAGTACAGTACCCTCGAACCTAGCCCAATTCTAGCCTCGAGGGTACACGCTACTCTCGCCATCTCTCCACTCCCAGTGCGAGGTTGGACGTTCTAGAAATAGAATCACTAATATCTTGGGCTTACCCAAAGCATGAGGCTAGTTACAAAGTCTCGAAACATAAGCGGGCCTATAACGAACGGTCCTTAATCGACAAGGTGAAAATACTACATTTAGACTCCTTTCTCAATGCAAGTTAGCAGTGGTCAAACCACCCGTCCGATCTTCAAGTTCATTCTTAAATTTCATTATTCATCAAGTATACCAACGTGACCATATAAGCATTTCATTTAAAAGCCTAACTTATTAAGCATAGCGAAGCATACTACGTATTTTTCAATAAAACAGGTACCAAGGGTGATATCACAATAATCAAGAATGATAATGTAGCAATTGGGTTATCACTCAATTCCTAATTACTTAATGCAATAAACCATAGTACCAGTGATAAAGATTTGTAAAACTCAAAGAAGGGTTTAAATGCACCGGGGCTTGCCTTGCTCAGACGAGATGACTGGTTCAGACTCAACAACACTGACGTCCGGTCCAGAACCCACTAACGACTGCTCTTCTCCGAAAGCTTGCTCAACAACGCTTACTTCCTCGAAAGCGAGAACTACACGAGAGTATGACATGCTTCAACATGATGCGGTGATAAACATGATGCTTGATGATGATATGTCATGATTAATAACTTGAGTACAACTTTCCTTCGCGGTACAGTTGCAAACCAACAGAACTCACTAACTAACCGTAATTACATTAAGCAACATTATTACTTCTTAAAGAACATGTTAATCATGAACTCAACCAAGTAATTAAGGTGCCAAGGATCATTAAGGGTTAATGACCCAAGGTCATCACTCAATCAAAAAGGACACACAACACTTAAAGTCATCAATTTAACATTTAATTAATTACTCAAATAATTAAGACAGAAATTAAGAATAAATTAAACTTCATCAAATTGAGCTCAAACTTTTTCTATAGATTGATCATAGTCTAAAATAGCGTTACAACAAATTTCATGATTTTTGGATTAATATTTTAATTACTAAAATTCCTGAAAGTTGCATTTAATATTTAATTGAGCTAATTGTTGTTGATGCAAAAAGTACTCAAAATTGGCATTTAATATTTTTCCTAGATAGTTTACACTCTGAAAAGCTTACACAAAAAATTTCAATATTTTTGGAGCTTTACAAAAATTTTACTGAAATAAACAAAACTACCACTATTTCACATTTTTTAAAAAGAAAAACAAAAATCGTCAACACGGGCTGCTTTCCTTCTTTCATTTGGCCCAGCAGACGCGTGGCCCACACGCGCGCTCACGCTCTCCCGCTCGCGGCCCAGCCACGCGCGCTTGCTCGGCCCAGCAAGGCCAGACCGTGCGACCCGCTTGCGCGCGCACTCCCTCTCTCTCGCTGACGAGGCGGCCCCGCATGTCATCTCTCTCCTCCCGCCTCCTCTTCTCTCCATCTCTCTTCCCGCGGCCCGGCCATGGCGGCACAGTGACTGGCCGGCGACCACGACACCGGTGACACAATCAACCTGACCATCACGACCTACACCACACCGCGAACACCCTCGGACAACTCACACGACCGCAGACCCCCCCGGAGGGAACCCCACTCCAGCCATGGCAGCATGGTGGCTACGGTGACCGGCGCCCCGGTAAGCAAAGCTGGTAACGATCAAATTGAATGCATGAGAAGCATCAGCGGCTCACCGCAAGTGTATTTGGGCAACTGGTACGCGCGGAGAGGCGGTGGAGGTGGCTGGCCACGTGAGGCGGCGCGGTGGCTACGGTTCACCGGAGAAGAAGGAGGTTGCGGTGCTGGTACTCCGGGCGAGCTGGACGGGTGCTAGCGGGTCCAAGAGATGCGCGGGAGTGAGACGAGTGGGTTGACGCGGTCGCCTTAGCCGAAGGCGGTTCGACGGCGGCAGCAGCGAGCTGCGGAGCTAGGCGGCGACGACGACAAAAAAACAGAGAAAAAGGAAAAAGAAGACGGCAGCGTGATGCTTTATAGAAGAGGCAACCCACTCGAAGACGTCCAACGCGGGCGGCCACGCGAAGCAGCAGCTGGCGACCGTGACACACCTGGAAGCTGGCCAAAGGCCACGGCGGTTCGCCGGTGCCCATGCCGTGCGCTGCCCGGCCACGATTAGCCTGCCACTGTAGCACCCCCAAATTTTTAGATTTCAAACTGTTTTCCAAAATTACTTCCAAAAACATGTAGCAACTTGAAAAATTCCCAAGATATGAAATCTTCATAATTTCAAGCTCTACAAGTTTCATGTTGAAAACTTTTTCAAATTCAGCCTGGATTTTGAATTTTGAATTTAAAATCAAAAGGGGACATTTTTCTGAAATTTGGAAATTTCAAAATTAATTTAAATTTTATATTGAAACTTCAAAAACTCAAAATACCAAAGTTGTACATCTAGCCAAGACCTACAACTTTGCTATTAAACCATTTTTAAATTTTGTCTCTATTTTGAAATTTGGGTTTGGGGATGAAAAGAGGTCAAATTTGAAATTTGCTTCTTTTCAAAATTACTCAAAATTTTACACTGAAACTTTGAAAACTCAAAACACCAAACTTGTAGCCCTTGAAAAGATCTACAAACTTGGTTTTAAATTTTTTCCCAAATTTTGCTTAGATTTTGAATTACACAAAAAGGGGTAAAACAACATTTTCTGGAAATCAGGCTTTTGAATTCCATTGATTATTATTTTTTAAACTAAAATATGATTAATCCTTTAACACTAATAAAACATCATTTTAGATGATAAACAAACATGTCATAAACACATATAAAGCATTTTATTATTAAAAGCAACATAACAATTCACTATTGAAACATTATTAAGTAACATGTGAAACATTCTATCAACAACCTATGAAACATGTGAAACAAGACATATTCATAACATGTAAAACACTTGTTTAATGCAATATATGAACCTTACATGGGAAACATTGCTTCAACAACACATGCAACATATACAACATGACTAGAGTAACATGTGCAGCATGAATGCATTTATGGCATGTCATTTGATGTTTATGCTTGATGATGCTTCATGATCAAGTTTTAATTGTTTCTTAACATCTGGGATGTTACAGGCTCGTTGATACCATTGACACCTCAAACCCACACATCAAGCTTTTTCAATATATATGTTGTACACCGGTCCAAGAAGATATGGATCGTGGAAAAACAGACATAGAATGTTTTTCTAAATACTCTACCTATTTTAAATCATATAAGTTGTTTTGATTTTTAAATATATCACTTTTGTTATGTACAGTACATAAATACGGAGTATATGATATGTCAGAAAGTCAAAACGATTTATAACTTGAAAAGAATGGCGTATGTTTTAGAACAGGAAACCATTTGCACTGACTGAAGTAATGAGAAGTGAAAAATTGGTTCACCTTAACACTTCCCGGCACATTAATTTTGTATTTCTCAAAGAAAAAAATCATCAGCCGTAGATCCTGAGCCGTCAAGCCGATCCAACGGTCGGACACCTGCGCGCCGTATCTCACCCGTCCACCGTTCCCTTCGCCGGACAAGTTGAGCCCAACCCTAAGCAGCACCCCCGCGCTAAACCCATCACCGCCACCATGCGAAGAAGCATCGGCGCCGCCGCCGCCGCCGCCGCCGCCAGGCGGCACACTCCACTCCCATACTCCTGCGCCCCCGCCTTCTCCTACTCCTCTGGAAGCGGCGGCGGTGATGGCGGTTTCGGGCACGGACGCGGACGCGGCCTGCCGACCTCTGGGCAGCCGCGCGCTCCAGGGAGGCCCATTTCCGACGACGATGGCGCGGATCCATTCTCCGCCGCAGCATCCGTCGGCCGCGGCCGCGGGGAGCCTGCGGTTCCCTCATCCCCCAGCATCCCGTCCTTCGCCGTGTTCTCTGGCGTCGGTCGCGGCCGCGGATCCCCACTGCCCCCGCCGCCACCACCCGAGGACGCCACCAAGCAGCCGACCTTCACCAAGCGCTTCGACAACGCTCCTCAGCGCCCCGATCCGGAGCCGCCGAGTCTCGATGCCTCCTCCTCCGCGCCGCCGCTCCCCCGCACGCTCCCGTTCTCCGGCGCCGGCCGCGGGGTCCCCCGGACGCAGCAGCCTGCGCCGGATAAGCCTCCGGAAGAGAACCGGTTCATCCGGCGCCTCGAGGCGGTGAAACAGGCTGACGCCGAGCCGGCGAAACAGGCTGCCGCCGCGCAGCAACCGAAGTTGTCACAACAGGAAGCCGTGGATCGGGCGGTTGAACTCCTGGGCGGCGGGGACCGCAGCGGCGAAGATGGCGGAGGGAGTGGTGGCAGGGGTCGCGGCTCCCGTGGCCGTGGCCCGGGCCGCGGCCGATTCAGGGGGCGCGGGCGCAGCGACGGCAGGTCCGTTGACGTGGAAGACGACCGGCAAGCGATCTACTTGGGAGACAACGCTGATGGCGATAGGCTAGAGAAGCGGCTCGGCGAGGACAAGATGCAGATTCTGGAGCAGGCGTTCATGGAGGCAGCAGATAATGCGCTGCCAGATCCAATCGAGGATGGTTACCTCGAGGCTTTTCACACAAATAGCATGGTGCGTACGGAGCCACAGTGGATTTTGTTGCATTTTCCAATCTGGATGTGCTTGTGACTTTCCTGAAAGTTTTTGTTGCTGTGGATTTGTGCGTGCAGATCGAGTTTGAGCCAGAGTACCATGTGAATTTTGGTAATCCTGATATTGATGAGAAACCACCAATGTCCTTGGAGGAGATGCTTCAGAAGGTGAAGCCCTTCATAGTTGCATTTGAGGGCATCCAGAACCAGGAAGAATGGGAGGTAATTTCTTCAATTGGTTGCACAGTTTTATGTTTACCCTCGAAAATGTTTCTGCTCGTATCGTATGTATACTGTTTCTGTTGTCACTTGAATTAGGTATGTATTAGAAAATCCCAAGCTTACCAGTGGTAAAAATCCATTTATGTACAGCTACAATTACAATACAAAATGGGTCGATGGTTGGGTAATATGATGATCATTACCTGCTCTAGACAGTCTTGAGAACAGATAGAACATGTGAACAACATAAGCTGCAATCATGATATTACTCTTGTCTACACAGTTGTAGAACAAGGGAGACATCCAAAGTTGTACTAATTATCGGGGAATCAAGTTGATGAGCCACACCATGAAGCTGTGGGAGAGAGTCATAGAGCATCGCTTGCGAGGAACAACGCGGGTATCCATGAACCAATTTGGTTTCATGCCCGGAAGGTCAACTATAGAAGCAATCTTCTTAATTAGACAAGTTATGGAGCGGTTTAGAGAACAGAAGAAGGACCTACACATGATTTTTATTGATTTGGAGAAGGCTTATGACAAGATACCAAGGAATGTTATGTGGTGGGCTTTGGACAAGCATAAAGTCCCAGCAAAGTATGTTACCCTCATTAAGGACATGTATAACGATGCTGTGACTAGTGTTCGAACAAATGGTGGTAACACAGACTACTTCCCGATTAAGATTGGGCTTCATCAAGGGTCAGCCTTGAGCCCACATCTCTTTGCCTTAGTAATGGATGTGGTTACAAGGGACATCCAAGGAGATATCCCTTGGTGTATGCTGTTCGCCGATGATGTAGTGTTAGTTGATGAAAGCCGAGCGGGGGTAAATAGGAAACTAGAATTGTGGCGGCAGACCCTTGAGTCTAAAGGTTTTAGAGTAAGCAGAACTAAAACCGAATACATGAGATGCGACTTTGGCACTGCTGCACAGGAGGAGGGAGACGTGAGTCTGGAAGGTCAAGTAGTGCCTAGGAAAGATACCTTTCGGTATCTGGGATCGATGCTACAAAGGGATGGAGATATTGATGCGGACGTTAGCCATAGAATCCAAGCAGGGTGGATGAAGTGGCGCCAAGCTTCTGGCATTCTCTGTGACAAGAGGATACCACAAAAGCTAAAAGGCAAGTTTTATAGAACAGCGATTAGACCCGCTATGTTGTACGGAGCAGAATGCTGGCCCACAAAGAGAAGACATGTCCAACAACTGAGTGTTGCAGAAATGCGTATGTTGCGTTGGATTTGTGGTCACACAAGGATGGACCGAGTGCGAAATGATGATATTCGTGATCGTCTAGGGGTAGCACCTATTGAAGAGAAGCTTGTCCAACATCGGTTGAGGTGGTTTGGCCATTTACAAAGGAGACCTCCAGAGACACCAGTGCATTATGGAGTTCTAAGTCAAGATAATAAGGTGAGGAGAGGCAGAGGAAGGCCAAAGTTGACTTGGGAAGAGACAATAAAAAGAGATTTGAAAGAATGGGATATACCTAGAGACCTATGTCTGAATAGGAGTGCTTGGAAAACGGCTATTGACGTTCCTGAACCGTAACTGACGGTGTTTGTTGGGTCTCAACTCTAGCCTACCCCAACTTGCTTGGGACTGACAGGCTTGGTTGTTGTTGTTGTTGTTGGCCTCTTATCTTTAGGTATATTAGTAGTTTTCTATTCAGATATACTGGCATTACTTTACACAGCATAAGCTTATATACAGATCAATTTTGTTAGATGTCTTGTTCTATATTTCAGCTTTTACTCCACTTATGGAAGTCCTTACAACATCACATTATATTTTGTGTCAGATCATTAAATTAGTATAGCAACTAGTGCATGCATACATAACGGTTGTATTCTAATACGATATATTTTGTGGCGGAGTATTTTAACTGACTCAATGTATTCTACTGTGTCACTATCAGGAATCTGTGAAAGATGTAATGGCTAGAGCCCCCCATATGAAAGAGCTCATAGATATGTACAGTGGACCTGATGTTGTGACTGCAAAACAACAAGAGGAGGAGCTGCAAAGAGTTGCAAACACTCTTTCAGAAAGCATCCCTTCTTCAGTAAAGCGGTTTACTGACAAAACTCTACTCTCTCTTAAGGTTTGCCTTCTTGTGACAACTTGTGTTCTGAACATTCCTTAGTTCCATTGGATCGATTTGATATGCTTGCATTTTCAATCATTCAACTTCTGAATCTCCCTTCGGTGATGAGTAACATGATTTGTGGTTAACTTGACATTATGATACGGCAACCAGTAGCCAGGTTTCTTTTTAAAAAAATTGAGACGCCTTCTGTTGGCATATTTATTAAACTTATTAAAGTTCAACTGCAATAAACAATTAATCCCTCCGTTCCAAATTGTAAGTCGTTTTGACTTTTCTAGGGACATAGCTTTTGCTACATAGTAAAAACTTTGAATCTAAAAATGCCAAAACGACTTACAATTTGGAACGGAGGGAGTATTTACTTGATGTTTTGTGTTTCATATAACATCTCAAATGTTTTGCCTGTTATGAGTATCATTAATGTTCATTAGTCTGGTGTGGCGGTCTTGTATACCCTTTTCTGGAGCATATCTTGTGTGGATAGATATATTCAATTGATAACACAAGAGATGTTCTGTTGTATCTCCAAGTGCTGCCTTTTAGTTTCTTCCTACCTTTTCTTCCTTTGACAATAGGGTTGCTGATGTCATAACATTATGATTGTTTTTAAAAATTCTGTCCCTATTTTTGTTCATTGCAGAACAATCCTGGCTGGGGTTTTGACAAGAAATGCCAATTCATGGACAAGTTTACTCGCATAGTTTCAGAGCAATACAAGTAGAAAGGCCTCTTATACTCTGTTGTAGTAACCATCTTATTTATCCTCCAAGGAGATTTGAGGGGTGTTCTTTGTTTTGAGAGAAGATGTGATGCCCATATCTAATCCATGCAATGTTTTTTTCTCATTCACTGGGATGCTAGTTTGATAAATAAAATTGCTGATAAACATGGTTTTTTTTTTTGCGAGATTTCTCTCCTTGACAATTTGGTTCTGTGAAGCGGGAACGTTGCCGCTATTCTGTTCCATCATATGAAACTCCCGTTCCTTACTCGGGCTTACTGAAGTGCTTATCAAAATATGTTGTTTTGGGAACAAAACATTCTTAAGAGCTAATCAAGTTATGTTTTCTTTTGGGAACAAAACATTCTTAAGAGCTAATTAAGTTATGTTTTCTTGTCCTATGGGCTTATGGTTTGGATTGATCATGTTTAATGTGTTTTCTTGTGCTACTATGGGCCACATTCCCATTTCTGGACCAGTTATTTTATGCAGTCACTTTGCAAGTCTGAGTGGACCCTGGTGTGCTCTGTTATGGCCTTCTGGGAGTGGAAGTAAGAATACCGGAATAAACTCTAGAGCTCAAATCTCTGCTCCTGCTCGGTATAAACCGTCATCTTTTTTCTACGCTATACAAAAGCGGAGCTAATATATCGTTGAAATCGCAGATTATCGCTGACAGGCATCGAGCTGCACACATGATTTCAGCCATACACAGCCAAGAGCCCTTCTAGTGCCTGAAATGCATCTCGGTTATTAGAATTCAGGCTCAGGCCTCCCGCCTCCGTACCGGAATTCAGGCTCAGGCGAGAGCCCTCTTAGTGCCTGAAATGCATCTCCGTATCAGAATCCAGGGCCATTCGTTCGTCCTGAACTTGGCTGCTGCCGGGTGAAGTTACCTCTCAGCTTCCAAGTCGTGCTGCCTGCCGCAGAGGCTGCTTCTCGTTGTTCTGGCTGCCCAGCGGCATGTATGATCTCCGAATCCGTGTACGTACGACTACGAACAATGGCTAAGGCCTCCTTTGGCACAGCTCAGCTTTCATTAGTAAAGCTATTTTTTTTGGAAAACAACTTCACGAGCAATTTTCTATAGGTGAAGTTGAGCTGTTTTGAAAAAACTGTTTGGCAAAATTGCTTCAACAATAGCTTTATGTATGGATGAGAGAGAAATGAGGGAGAGAGTTAGGATAAGCTACCTTTTTTTTTCAGCTTCATACCAACTAATGTCTTTGTGAGAGGAGGAGAAAAACAGCTTCGCCCATAACAGGAGCGGAGGGAGGGGGGGTGCTGGGAGGGCCTGGCCTCCCCCAACAGCCTGCTAATCTCTCATTAGCTACTTAGATATTGCTGTTCATTAGTTCATTTGTTAAGGCTGGCCCCTCCTCAAATTAGAGCCCAACAAGTGCTTGCAGCCCAATTAGATGCAGACCACTTAGATTTAGTACATGGTGGCCGGCTGCCTGGCGTACCGAGACTCTTCGTTCTCCGTCCATAGCTCGGCATCGATCTTCGTCTCCTCTCTTTAGCTTCCATCTACTCTGCTTTTGTCGCTTCACCTGGTGCGCCGCAGCACGCAACAGCCAGCAGCACAAGTAGGAGAGTCAAGCAGCAGCAGAGGCAGAGGCCGAGATGGCGACTGGCGAGCCTCCGATGCACCGCGACGTCATCGTCGCCGCCAACGCCGTACCCAACATCTAGCTTTATGTCCACTGTTTTGATTTGTCTTTTGTTTTTCAACAGAAGGACATTTCTGAAATTAACACATGACAGGAAGTAGCCATCAATTGTGTAGCCGCATCTAAAACTAAGTAGTGGCCTCATAGCTGACTCTATACAAGGTGCTTTTCCTGAGGAAACAAAAATAAAAAAATAGAAGCTTGTCATCATCTGGAAAAGCAAATACATAATGAGAAATTACATCTGGAAAAGCAGTCAAGTTCTTTATTGCACATACAAATAATTGAGATGTCAGGAATTTACCAAATTCTTTACTCAGCTAAGCCTTAGAACATTAAAAAATTTAGTCAAAGTTCTAGGTTTGCTTAACTACCGGTTCTCTAACAGCATTTTAAACAAAGAGAATGCGCCAAGGACAATGAGAACTCACATTGTTGTATCCGAGGAGTGAACTTATAACAATTTATACCTAGATAATTATGACTTGACGTCTGTATCATTGTAAGCCTACACAAATTACAGCTCATTTAGTATTACAAATAAGAAGCATAACCAAACAGCAAAACCGTATCCATTCATATATACGTTCTACCTCTTTTTCAGCTGAAGATAGAACTGGACAATATCAAATGATTGTTTCCTGCTTATATTATTCTCTGGTTGACTGACTTCAATGTGTAGTCAAGATGCGATGAGTTCAGGACAATGATCTCTGCAGTCCAAGATGCTGATGAAAATATGCCTCCTATTTTCCTTTAGTGACAAAAAATCCAGAGCGATTTTCCAACACATGAGCGATGCGGACGGTCGCATTGGGGGTTAGGCTTGGTCCGGATTGGTGATAGGAACAAGGAGATGGATGCATGCATCTAGGCCACTGTCTTCTTCATGATCTGTATAGAGTTGAGAGGAATGCATGCTAGATCGGACAACTCAATAGAAATTCTTTGTCTTCTAATGAGTATATAACAAAATCAGCTGCTGGGAACATCTTATAATACTTTAAAGATAATTTATGTGTTATGACCGGCATCTCCCATTTCCGCAGGAAGCCCATCAGTGGCTAGGGATGCCGGCGACTGTATGGGCTTAAAGCCCATAGTTATTATATTTATTAGCTATTTTAGAGTTAAATTCCTATTATTCAGAGAACTATATATATGCTTATAAGGTTGATTGGAAAGAATTAAGCAGAAACATATTATTGTTTCCGGCTTCCTTTAGGGAGCCGGGAGATAATTTTGTGCCCTAGCCGCCCTTCATCTTCTTCCACGCACGCCGCCAAACCCTCCACTGCGAGATCACGGCGCCCCGCCGTGGTCCGTCGCGGTTCAAGCCCCGACCTCCAATCACTCACCTCTACAACCTACGCTCAGTAAGGGGCCGAACCTCGGTTCCTATCAGCTTGGTATCTGAGACCTTGCCGATCATGGCCGCCTCCGCTGCCTCCTCCGCCGCGTCCTCCGCGGCGATCCCGGCGATCTCGCCCGACGCCAGCAACCCCCTTGCGACTACGGGCGCGCTAGTGGTGACCACTTCTCCGCCGAGCCTGCACCCCACCGCGCCACGTCCGGTGTTTACGCCGGAAGAGATGACTGGCTATATCGTCGACCTCAGCCATAGCGTCCAGCAACTCCAGGACATGATGCGGGCGTTCGTTGGTGGCCAGTACGTGGTTCAGCCACCACAGCCATCTCAGCCCCCTCCGCCGCCGCCGCCGTTGCCCCCGACCCCGTCGCAGCCGCTCCTCACCTACTCCTACGGGGGGTCAGCGGCGTTGTGCCCTCGCCATCGACGTCGGTGCCGCCAATGGGCGCGCGGGTGCCGATCCATCAACTGCAGTTTCCGCCCTCGCCGTCGCCCATCCCGTCCTGGGCTATGGCCTCCTCGTCGACCCACTCCTCCGCGCCGATATATTCGTCGGCGTCCCCGCGCACGTCCATCCCGCCGATCCCGACGACGGGCGTCCTCGCCTCGCATGGGGGTCCTTACGCCTCGGGCACCCTGTACGGCGCCGTGGACGGGACGCTGTTTTCCGCCCTCGGCGACCCGACGGCCACAGCACCGGCCGCGAGCAGCGGCGCCTCAGGTGGCGCGTTGGCAGCCTACCCGGAGGGCTACGACGAGCGCCTGCCGCTGGGCCGGGGATTGGGCCTGGACAGGCTGCCGCACAAGACTCACCGCCTCGACTTCGACACCTATGACGGCTCCGAGGACCACCTCAATTGGCTCAACCATTGTGAGCAATTTTTCCGGGGACAGCGCTGGCCGGCCTCCGACCGAACATGGATGGCGTCCTATCACCTTCGGGGCCTCGCGCAGACTTGGTACTATGCTCTTGAGCAGGATGAGGGCATGCCTTCTTGGGAGCGCTTCGTCGAGTTGTGCCGCCAACGCTTCGGCCCTCCGATCCGCGGTACCCGGTTGGCCGAGTTGGGCCGCCTGCCCTTCCACTCTTCGGTCCAGGAGTTCGCCGATCGCTTCCAGGCGGTGTCCTGCCAGGCTCGGGGAGTCTCCTCACTGCAGAAGGCCGAGCTCTTTGTTGGGGGCCTTCCCGAGCACATTCGTGTGGGCGTGGAGATGCGCGACCCCCAAGACATCCAGACGGCCATCCACTTGGCGCGGGCGTTCGAGCGCCGCGCGGCGGCCACTCCACCAGCGCCCCCGCCGCGTGCTGCCCGGCCACCCCCGCGCCCCGGCCTTCCCCCGCGCGCGGCAGTTCCGGCCGCGGGAGCTCCCGTGCAGCCGGGCGCACCGGCAGGCGCCCCAGCGGCTCCTGCAGCTCGTGCCTTTCGTCGTCTCACGCCGGCGGAACAGTTGGAGCGTCGTCGTCAAGGGTTATGCTTCAACTGCGACGAGCCCTATGTTCGCGGACATGTGTGCCCTCGCTTGTTCTACCTTGAAGGCACCGATTTTGTCGAGGACACTGCCGGGGAGGTGGCTGTTGATGCTGATGCAGCAGCGGGTCCAGAAGCTTCGGCCACCAACGACGCCGCACCTTACGCTAACGCTCTCGTCGTCTCCCTTCATGCTGTTGCAGGAATCCGGCCGCCCAATGCGATGCTTCTTCCTGTCACGATCAAGGGCGAGCGCTTCCTCGCCCTCCTCGACACCGGCTCCACTCATAACTTTATGCAGGGGTCGACTATGCGTCGCTTGGGGCTGGCGCCGGATGGCGGTGAGCACCTTCGCGTCACGGTCGCCAACGGTGATCACATGGCTTGCGAGGGCATTGCTCGGAGCGTTCCCATCCGCATCGGTGCCGAGGACTTCATCATCACCGGTGTTGGCATCAAGCTGGGGGCGTTCGACTTCATCCTCGGCTTCGAGTTAATCCGCACGCTGGGCCCGGTGTTGTGGGACTTTGCGGCCCTGACGATGGAATTCGGGAGGGAGGGGCGCCGCGTGACTTGGCAAGGTGTGCCAGGCCCTCAGACGCCACTGCCTCAGCCGGGGGTGGCGACTGTCACTGTCGACCCGCAGCTGCCGCTCCTGGATCGGCTGCTGGAGCAGCACTGCGCCATCTTCGATGAGCCGACAGGGCTCCCACCGGCACGCCCCTACGACCACCACATCCACCTGCTGCCCGGGACGGCCCCTGTCGCGGTACGGCCGTACAGGTACCCTCAGCTTCAGAAGGACGAGCTGGAGCGGCAATGCGCCGCCATGCTCGCCCAAGGGATCATCCGTCCGAGCACGTCGCCGTTTTCTGCACCTGTCCTCTTGGTGCAGAAGGCTGACACGTCCTGGCGATTTTGTATCGACTACCGCGCCCTCAACGCCAAGACTTCAAAGGACAAATTTCCGATACCGGTGGTAGACGAGCTGTTGGATGAGCTCCATGGGGCTCGCTTCTTCACAAAGCTCGACCTCCGTTCCGGCTACCATCAGGTGCGCATGCACCCCGAGGACATCGCCAAGACAGCCTTCCACACGCATCATGGCCACTTTGAGTTTCTGGTGATGCCGTTTGGGCTCTCCAATGCCCCAGCGACTTTCCAGGCCCTGATGAATGACGTCCTGTGACCCTACTTGCGGCGGTTTGTACTGGTATTTTTTGATGACATTTTGATTTACAGTCCCTCGTGGGGCCGAGCATTTGCAGCACATCAACATCGTCCTCAACGCACTGCGAGCGCATGACCTCCATCTTAAGCGCTCCAAGTGCTCGTTCGGCGCGTCGTCTGTGGCCTACTTGGGCCACGTCATCTCCGAAGGGGGCGTCGCCATGGACGCCGACAAGGTCGCGGCGGTGGCTGCCTGGCCCCCTCCACGCTCGGCCCGCGGCTTGCGCGGGTTCCTCGGCCTCGCAGGCTACTACCGGAAGTTTATCCGGGACTTCGGCATCATCGCCGCCCCGCTCACGCGTCTCTTGCGGCGAGACGCGTTTGTATGGGACGACGATGCGACGAGGGCATTTGAGGCGCTTAAGCGCGCCTTGACCACAGGACCGGTTCTTCAGATGCCGGATTTTGACGCGCCTTTTCTGGTGGACTGTGATGCTTCGGGCGCGGGGTTTGGTGCTGTCCTCCATCAAGGCGCTGGACCCCTTGCCTATTTCAGCAGGCTGTTTGCCGCTCGCCACCTAAAGCTGGCGGCGTATGAGCGCGAGCTCATCGGACTCGTTCAAGCCGTGCGTCACTGGCGTCCGTATCTGTGGGGGCGCCATTTCCTGGTTCGCACTGACCATTATAGTTTGAAGTTTTTGCTTGATCAACGTTTGTCTACAGTACCACAACATCAATGGATCAGCAAACTCTTCGGCTTCGACTTTTCTGTGGAGTATCGCCCGGGTCGCCTGAATACCGTGGCCGATGCTCTATCCCGCCACGACATGGAGGAGGGAGCGGCGGGCCTGCTCCCTGGCGACACTGCAGCCGCGCTGACCTTGTCCGGGCCGTCGTTTGCTCTCCTAGACGAGGTCCGGCGTGCCACCGCTGCCGCCCCGGACGGCCGGCGGCTGCTGGAGCAGCTCCAGGCGGGCGAGTTGGATGCCCCGTGGCGTCTCTCTAACGGTCTGCTGCTTCATGGTTCCCGCGTCTTCGTGCCGGACCATGGTGATTTGCGCCAGCAGGTGCTCCTTTTGGCGCACTCCGCTGGCCATGAGGGCGTTCTCAAGACTCTTCATCGATTGCGGGCAGATTTCTACATCCCCCGTGATCGTGTGATGGTGCAGGACCTTGTGAGTTCATGCACCACGTGCCAACGCAACAAGACCGAGACGGCGCAACCGGCGGGGCTGCTGCAGCCCCTCGAGGTACCCTCCCAGGTGTGGGCGGATATCTCAATGGACTTCATCGAAGGCCTGCCCAAAGTGGCGGGTAAATCTGTCATCCTCACGGTGGTGGATCGCTTCTCCAAATATGCGCACTTCATCGCACTCGGCCACCCCTACACCGCCACGTCCGTCGCTCGTGCTTTCTTCGACGGCATTGTGCGCCTCCACGGGTTTCCTCTCTCCATTGTCAGCGACCGGGATCCCGTGTTCATCGGTCATGTCTGGCGTGATCTCTTCAAGATGGCGGGCGTTCAGTTGCGTATGAGCACCGCCTTCCATCCGCAGACAGATGGTCAGTCGGAGGTGGTTAATAAGGTGATTGCCATGTACCTGCGCTGCGTCACTGGTGATCGTCCTCGTGCGTGGGTGGACTGGCTCTCATGGGCGGAGTACTGCTACAACACTTCATTCCACACCGCTCTCCGCGCCACTCCGTTCGAGGTTGTCTACGGCCGTCCTCCGCCTCCGTTGCTGCCCTATACGCCGGGGACAGCACGTACTGAGGCCGCAGATGCACTTCTCAGATCCCGCGATGAGATCCTTGCGGAGGTTCGTCAGCGTCTTCTCCAAGCGCAGCAGCTGTCCAAGAAATATTATGATGCTGGTCATCACGACGTCGAGTTCAAGGTGGGTGACTGGGTGTGGCTGCGGCTGCTTAACCGCACTGCCCAGTCCCTTGTGTCAGGCGCCAAGGGTAAGCTCGGTCCTCGCTATGCTGGACCGTTTTGCATTCTGGAGCGCGTCGGCACCGTTGCCTATCGTCTACAGCTGCCGGAGGGTGCGCGCCTTCACGATGTCTTCCACGTGGGCTTGCTCAAGCGCCACCGCGGCGACCCTCCAGCTGCTCCAGGCGCCCTCGCCCCGACTTTGGATGGCCGGTATGCTCCAGCGCCGGCCAAGGTGCTGCGTGCTCAGCAGCGCCGTGGCGTTTGGCAAGTGCTGGTCCAGTGGCACGGGTTTCCAGAAGAGGATGCGACATGGGAGATCGTTGATGAGTTCAAGGTCTGCTACCCCGACTTCCAGCTCGAGGACGAGCTGTTTGCGCAGGCGGGGGAGATGTTATGACCGGCATCTCATATTTCCGCAGGAAGCCCATCAGTGGCTAGGGATGCCGGCGGCTGCATGGGCTTAAAGCCCATAGTTATTATATTTATTAGCTATTTTAGAGTTAAATTCCTATTATTCGGAGAACTATATATATGCTTGTAAGGTTGATCGGAAAGAATTAAGCAGAAACATATTATTGTTTCCGGCTTCCTTTAGGGAGCCGGGAGATAATTTTGTGCCCTAGCCGCCCTTCATCTTCTTCCACGCACGCCGCCAAACCCTCCACTGCGAGATCACGGCGCCCCGCCGTGGTCCGTCGCGGTTCAAGCCCCGACCTCCAATCACTCACCTCTACAACCTACGCTCAGTAAGGGGCCAAACCTCGGTTCCTATCATTATGGGTTCAGATTGGAAAGCTATTCATTTGAACAGAGGTTGCATTGCCTTGTCACATGTATTATTCAGGTGTTTTTGGATAGCACTTTATACATTTTGAAACTGCATAGCAAATAAAAATAAATGGCTAATGGCTTAGGTCAGGCAACTCCTGTTGGTGGGGCATCCACAGTGATCAATCTCACCACAAGGATCTTGTAGTGAACATTCTCGCAGATGTCTTGGTACTGACTACCATCTATCTTCACGGTGAAAGGTGTACTTATCTGAACATTTTTTTGTACGTATCTGAACATTTTGTTGGCTGTAAGAAAAGAAACAAACTTGACGTGATCTATTGACGAAATGTTTTATGATTACTACAGACATGATCTAAAATTGCTTACTCTTTAGAGAAAACAGTTCAGAAATTTGTTACTCACTATTTGCATCGTCACTGCCTCCATCTTTGGAACTCCAATGCAATAACTCTTCACATTGTTGTCGACAGCCTGTTCGCTTGGGCTGAAATTTGGCTGATCTGGCTGGTTTTTTGTGAGAGAAAAATACTGCTGAATAGTTGGCTGATCTGGTTGATAATCTCAAGCGAACAGGCTGTCGATAAGATAGAATAGAAGCCGTATGTTTGTCCTGAATTGACGTGAAGCTCATATGGGTGTGGTCTGATGGTCTCTATGTCAGCTCGTCTAATAGCAGAGATGGCTAATAAATCAGTATGTAGGTACAAAGTAACCAGAAACAGCCAAATGCTTTACTGAATAAATTAGATGCCACATGCCAGCATGCAGCTGTTCGCCGGCCGCACAGTCGGAACGAATGGCAAAGGGAACGGCAAATGGTATATTCAAGAAGAATATCGTATATAAAGGGGTCCTAATAACTCTATAACAGAGGTAATATCTCGTGTTGATACATTTTTTGAAGATAGTCAACAGTAATTTAACTTTAAATATTAACAAGCTTATAAGCAGGATACTTCCAACACAGTTAGAAGAACTATAAGGATTACTTGACTGCTGGTGCTTGCCTTATCGGTACCCTTATGTTGTTTAGGTGTGTCACTTAGGGTTGTAAGAGGATACACTTTAGGAAAGAATTGTTCTTCTGTTTTAATCATGTATAAAATTTAAATTTGTAATATTGATGTTTCAAACATCATTAGTAACAGTTAACATATGTTATTGTGGCATTATTTTCTTAAAAAGTTCGTGGTATTTTTTTCTCCCATTGGGGGCATTTTCCCAGTGAAAAAGGATAAAAAGACGCCCAGCCGCGCGCCCTCCGCAAATTTTTGAAACAAAAACCAGAATTCCGCAACCGGCAGTTGTAGGCCCCACGGGCCGGTGGCACAAGGACACCCAGCCCCAGCCCCGCGCCCACCCAGGTTCATGTGCAAGTGGAACCATCTCCGCTTGCATGAGTCGAGTTGCTGCGGCTTGCGACACACACAATACCACGCCACGCGACACAGAGCGAGCGGGCGCTCCGCCCCGCGGTTTCTGCCCCCGGTCGCCACGCCCCGCTGCACGGCTCCCGAGGCTCCGCGCCACGGCCGCCGCCACCGTCGCCGTCGCCGCGCTGCTGAGACGCTGCCGGCTGATGTACTAATGTAAGTCTCTCTTCGGTGCTGCTGCTGCTGCTCCAGCGCCGCGCGCTCTTCATTCCGCGCCCCCACTGTTTCTCCGGTTGTTTTCTTTTTCTTTTTTATCCGCGCGCGTGGCGGCGGCGGCGGCGGCGGCTCCCGGGTTCGGCACGATCGGATCGTTCGTCGTGCGTCCGCTGGTACGTCGGCGCGATCTGATGTGGTTTTTCCGGCCGGCCTGATTCGGCCTCACGCGGCGGATTCGGACCCGGAAATGCTTCGGCGCTGGTGGTAAGATGCCTGTCGCGCGGTGCGTCAATGCGGATTTCGGAGAAGTGCGCGCTTTGGGTGGGGTTGGCGCCTTGAGACGGCTTCCTTTGACTAGTCTGGAGGTGATTTAGCTCGCGATTGGCGGTAATCTATCTGGCTGTAAAAGGTGGGATTTTCGTCAGTGGGCACCCCTCCTGGGAGGCATCGGGTGATGGAGATGTCATCGCCTCATCGCTGGCTTTTGTGACGACAGTGGCATTCGATTCCGCTTAAAGGACCTTGGTGATTGGGAAGCAGGGCGTGTCTTTAAGGGGGTTCGCGATGGCGATGAAGGCCCCAGTTTTATTCCTCCGTCCTCCCCGCTTTTGTCCACCTGAACTGGTCCTTCTTTTCTTGTCACAACGGGCGAAGGGAGGGACACTTCTTGAGCAGTTGAGCTGAAATTCCGATGCTTGCTGATTGGGTTTCTCTCATGGTTTTTCTTTGATCGGTGAATTTATTCTTCTGTGTTGGGTATTCTTGCATGTGGAGATTGGAAGGAGGAGCGCCCAAGGATGTAACGCCAGCCTGAGTTGCATGGAGGGATAATGCCAGAGTTGCGAAGTGGTGCTCGGAGAGCTTGTCTGAGGTCTAATAAGGCAGACAACGTCAAGGCTGCAGACCCAGTTGGGAGCCCAGCAGTGCCACCTCCTCAGGGCAGGGCTAGAAGGCGTGGAGGTGCTGTGGCTGGTAGTGGTAGAGGTAACAAGGCAGCTGCTAGGGGTAGAGGGAGGTCAGCTTCGAAACACAGAGGAAAGGGGCTCGAGGCTATTGATTTGAAGACTGATCTGCCTTGCAACAACCTCCCTGAACCTGTTGCCGGCGAGGCAGTTATTGGCACAGCCCAAAAGGACCTTTGTTTGAGCAAGGCAGCTGCCCGTGCTGCCAACTTAAGAATGGCAGGTGATTTTGCGGACAAATTTGCAGTGGCAGAGGATGATGCCACAACCTCTCCAGTGCCTGAGAGGGTATGGATTCTCTGTCCCTGACGTGTTTCTTTACATGGTGTGCAATTTTGTAGATTGATCGATCAAGTGTTGTCCTTTGACCTATTAGAAAGCCTTTTTTGTGCTGTTTGGTCTTGATGTCTTGTTTTGTAGTTCCATCATGTAGCTTGTATTATTCAGAGAATTTCACATGTGCCCTGTTGTGTTAGATACAATTATTATCACTGGGAACATGCTTCTCTTGTGCTGTATCTGTTTACTTTTCTGTAGAGTGTAGCATCCAGTCCTAGGCATACATGCTATATGTTGGGCACAATATTAGTTCTTTTCATATAAAAGCAAAGAACAAAACCAAAGTTAGAACCTACCATGGTGATGATCAATCTGAATGGTGAAGAGGAACAAAATCGTTGGCTTTGGTGTGCTTGGTAGATTGCATCTTTATTTGCATGAGAGAAATCAAGTTCTGAATTATTGGATTGTACCATCAGAATACTTTTGGTTTTTAGAAAGAAGTAATGATAGTAAAGAACCAGCACAATGAACTCAAGGAAATGGAAATAATAAACAATATCTTCCTGGATTAGTTGTTTTTTGCGTATTGTATTTCAGTGATTATTAAAACAATTCCTCACACCCCTCTTCAACCATTCTTGCCTCTGCAGTCTCTTAGGGAATACAGTAGGTGTTAATCTTTTTTATCAAACACGCAGGAGAGCGCCGTATCTTTATATTAAGAACGAGAAAGGGCAAAAGAACCCATGCAAGAAACCACACACTCACACGAACTCGCGGACTCAAGTTTAAGATCTTTAGAGAACAGAGATAGCAGAGAGATTGTATCCATTTGGGACAGACATTGTGAAGAATTTGCTGGCACATTCAGTGCACTGCATTTACAATTTTAGGAATGGGCACTAAAGACACATTCACTTGGCAAGATAAAGTCTTTATTGTTTAAATAGGTTTCTATTTTTTATTATAATCTTAGTTTGCCATTTCTTGCTGATTAACTTGCCTATATGTATAGTTCTGCAGCTATGAATTATAAGCACCTATACGTTATCCAATCGTTGCAGGTTCAAGTAGGTAATTCCCCAGAATATTTAACTGGTAGAAAGTTAGGCAAAGGTGGCTTTGGCCAGGTTTATGTTGGAAGAAGGGTATCTGGTGGATCTTCTCGTATGGGTCCTGATGCATATGAGGTTTCTTCTTTTATCTCTTTCAATCGAATGCTAAAGTTCTATCTGTTACACCATTCAAATATCTGGGTGAATGTCCTGTAGGTTGCACTAAAATTTGAGCACCGAAGCAGTAAGGGATGCAACTATGCCCCCCCATGCGAGTGGCACGTTTATCAGTACGAACCTTCATAATCCTCCTCCTGTATTTCAATTATTCTCTGTGGATAATGATTCATTTTCTTGTCTGACCAGCACTCTCAATGGTTGTTATGGCATTCCATCAGTCCACTACAAGGGTCGCCAGGGAGAGTACTACATTCTTGTGAGTTTAAAGTTAGTTATTAACTGCCAAAAAAATGTATCCGAACTTAACTGGATATTATTTTATTAAAGCTGCATTCCAAATTTCAGGTAATGGATATGCTTGGTTACAGCCTCTGGGATGTTTGGAATTCTGTAGGACAAACGTAAGTATCTTGCCAAACTGTTTACCTTATCCACATGCTTTCTTACTCCCTACTGACATCAATGCCTCCAATAGGATGGCTCCTCAAATGGCTGCTTGCATTGCTGTTGAGGCCATATCAATTCTTGAGAAACTTCACTCAAAAGGGTAAACCGAAAAGTATTCGATAATTATAGTAAGATACATGAATTTTAGTATACTTTTGATGCTAACAGTCACATGGTTTCCTATCATTGCCAGCTTTGTACATGGCGATGTGAAACCAGAGAACTTTTTGCTTGGTCAGCCTGGTTCACCTGATGAGAAGAAGCTTTTCCTGATTGATCTTGGTTTAGGTACCTTGTTCAAAATAACTTAATCTATGTGTGAAGATATTTTGTTCAAAATAACTTAATCTATATGTGAAGATAGTAAGATACTATGTCTCACATTGTTGAGACACTATGGCCTTTGCTAGTTGGCGTTGGCTTCTTAGGATATGTTTTATGCCCCCACTGACCTTTTCTACACTGTTCTATGAATTTTAAAATTATGCAGCATCCAGGTGGAAAGAAGCAGCATCTGATAAGCATGTTGAATATGATCAGAGGCCTGATATCTTTAGGTTAGTTAGATCTTGTGGTGCATGTTACTGTACTAGCTTCTCTCTGTATAAAATTGTGTCACCTCCTAATATTAACTATCTCCTCTTTACATTTTGCAGGGGAACAATTAGATATGCTAGTGTCCATGCTCATTTAGGTCGTACTGGTAGTAGGAGGGATGATCTGGAGTCACTGGCATACACCCTTATTTTTTTAATAAGAGGAAGATTGCCTTGGCAAGGCTATCAGGTAGCCTTAGATATGCTCAGCTTTGTCTGTGTAACATGTTCTGTTTGGTCTTGGACCTATTTTTGCTAATAATGATTTAACAATGCAGGGAGATAACAAGAGTTTTCTTGTTTGTAAGAAGAAAATGGCCACTTCTCCAGAGATGCTTTGTTGCTTCTGTCCAGCTCCATTCAAATATTTTCTTGAGATGGTCACCAATTTGAAATTTGATGAAGAGCCAAATTACCCTAAACTTATTTCTGTTTTTGATGGTTTGATTGAAGAGCCTGCTTCAAGACCCATCAGAATTGATGGAGCTCTAAAGGTCTGATCTGCCATGCACACAACATATTACCATTTTCAAAGTTTCAACTATTTTATTCATTTGGAAAAATCCAATCGTTAGTTTATTCTGCTTCTTTTAGTTTCGGTCATGAATCTGTTGCACATACTATAGGTTGGACAGAAACGTGGAAGAGCACACGTAAACCTTGAGGTCGAAGAACAACCGAAGAAGAAAGTTAGGTTGGGGGGCCCAGCAACTCAATGGATTTCAGTGTATAATGCTAGGTGGCCCATGAAGCAGAGGTAATTGCATTCAAATATGCCAGTCGTATAAATTGCTCTTTTATATTTGTGTATCTAAATACAGTATCTTCTATTGGCTGTGATGTCGTATTTCCCTTGCTCTTTAAAATGGTATGTTCTAGAGTCTAGACTAAGTGCTTCCTTTGCTCCAGCACACAGTATCACTAGGATTCTGAATGATGATTTATTTGTTTGTTTATCTTTATGTGATTTCTTTGAATACACACTTGGCATCTCATGTGGCTTCTTATCGTTTCACCAGTATTGAAATTTAGCCACTAAAAAATCTTGTTACGACCATGATTCTTTTTCTCTGAGAAAGAGGCTTTTTTGTGCCCCTGTGCCCTTTTCACTTTGTAAAATTGTAATCAACATGCTTTCTAGACATAACATAAACACTTGATAAAACAAGAGCTGGCATTTTAATTCCTGATATGAAGAACTTCTTTAGATGGTATCAAGGATATGATGGGATTCATGGAACTACGTTCTTAAGCATTGGATAAATGTAGCTGAATTAAGCAGTATATCTTTTTGGTCATGTTTGGGATAGCGCTAGTGTGAACTCCCCCTCTAACAGTCATACATCATGCATGGCCCTAGTTTTGCATAATGCCTTGGCAAAAGTAGCAGTCAACATTGTTGTACGAGTCAAAAATAAAGCGTTACATGCTATTTCTAGTACTGTGCAATTTAAGCTTGTGTAGCTCCTATTTCTCTGTGTGTACATGTGTTCTTTCTTTTTAGTTTGAAATATATGAAATCCCACTGGTTACTCAGCTATTTATTCTTATTTTTGCTGCTTCCCCCTATTTAAGTATTATTTTAAAATTTTCACTGTAAAAGACACTGCTTCTTTTGTCTTTAGATATCATTATAATGTAGCTGATTCAAGGCTGCACCAGCATATAGAAAAAGGTAATCGAGATGGTTTGTATATAAGTTCTGTGGCTTCTTCAGCAAATTTTTGGGCTCTCATCATGGATGCTGGGACTGGGTTTTGTTCTCAAGTTTATGAGCTCTCACAAGTGTTTCTGCACAAGGTACACTACGATCTCTTTCTTTCCCTCTGTCACTCCCTCCATCACTCCATCTCCTGATTCTAGGTTGTGTATATTTGTAGGAGTGGATTACAGAGCAGTGGGAGAAGAATTATTACATAACAGCAATTGCTGGAGCAACCAATGGAAGTTCCTTGATTGTAATGTCTAAAGGTCTGTAGATTGTTTTTTTTCTCTACTAAACAGTTTTCAAATAGGCCCGGTATGCAGATTGGAATGCGAATAATCAGATAATTTTTTTTTATGGTCAATAATCAGATAATTTTTCATGTTTTTCCATGATGTTTAGGCCTAGACTTCCAAGTTGCAGGTTCGGGTACACTAAAATCGCTGCATGGACTCCTTATTTCCATATGCCATATATGGTATCATCAGCCAATTATTGTGTCAGCCAAAGCATGACAGGAAACATATTATGTCCCCATATTATCTACCTGTTCTTGCTAATATCATTAGTGTGCCATTAGCCATAGTTCTGATAAATGACATGCTAATGTTAGTTTTACTATTGGTTATTATAGTTCTGATATACTAGTGATAAGTTGATGGCGTGAGCAGTTTTGTTGCTGAGCATTGACAGGACGTCTATGTAATGTGTGTTCCTTGTGAACTGTTAACGTCTTTTCTTCCATATAAAGTATTGTTCTGACTTGGTATGCCTCATCACTACAGGAACTCCGTACACACAGCAGTCATACAAAGTCAGTGAATCATTTCCTTATAAATGGATTAATAAAAAATGGAAAGAAGGTTTTCATGTGACATCTATGGCTACAGCAGGGAATCGTTGGGGAGTGATCATGTCAAGGAATGCAGGCTATTCTACTCAGGTTACATATCTACTTGTATCTATCAGTTTTTCTTTAGAATACAAGCTGTATTTACCGTTTCTTTCTTCCTTTTTTTTTGCAATACATCATATGGAACGGTGATCATGTTTTTCATGAATTATGTGGTTTCTCATGTGTCAGGTAGGTTAATTTGTGCTGTATTTTCCATCTTTATTTACATTTGGAGTTGATGATCATCAATTCCTCTCGTCTGATCTTTTTTTTTCCTCTGGAAATTAATTTGATGAGTCTTTTGGTATTCTTGTTATTTCTTTTGGTCCCCATTGCAACCTTGTCTGTGAATCCTTTGAGGCACCTCATGAAACTACATAATCTGAAGTACTTTCCTCTGGGTTGTAAGAATAACTTTAACTACAAACCCCAACTCGACATTTGTAGGACTAATTCTTTTTTAAAATAAAATTTCTTTCTTGTATTTGATTATTATTTTTTAAGCTGTTCGCAATTCATCAGTTGTGATCCTACACGCCCAAGGGTCCCAAAGTTAGGCTCTGAATTCTAATAGAAATGCATCCTGCATGGAGAACTCCCCTTGCTCATCACTCTGAAGAGTTACTTGTCCCTTTTTTTTTTGAAAATAAAAGAGTTACTTGTCCATCATCAAGAGTTATTTGTCAAAACAATCTGTGCTACATTATTGCGTATGGATATGCATTTTAACTCTATAATTTGGTTGACAGCAAGCTTCTATGCCATTTTAGCGCTGCATGCAAAACACCCAATCTGTAAACATATGGTCCCAACTCCCAACGGAGCTGAATCTGCCTTGAAACATACAGGTTGTGGAGCTGGACTTCCTGTATCCTAGTGAAGGTATCCATCGGCGATGGGAGACTGGTTACAGAATAACGTCGACTGCAGCTACGCCAGACCAAGCTGCTTTTATCTTGAGCATCCCAAAGAGGAAGCCCATGGACGAGACGCAAGAAACTCTTCGTACTTCCGCCTTCCCCAGCACCCATGTAAAGGTATATGCATCCATTATTCATGCAGTTTATTTAGGAACAGATTTTCTAGTGCCTTGTTTCTGTCTATCTAGCAATCTGACACGGGACAAAAAAATTTCAGGAAAAATGGGTGAAGAACCTGTATATTTCCTCGGTCTGCTACGGGCGAACTGTGTGCTGACGTGTATGTTGAAGCTCCAAGGTGCACAGATAGGCTTTAGCAACGTGCCAATATCCTACTCTGATTGTAAAGGATGACTTTGTCCATAAGTTAGGGTCATATTTGTTAGTATATAGTATGTGTTTTGTATTAGTGCTAAACGCTCATTTGATGAGCTCCGCGGACGCCTCCACCGCTGGCGCCACACGGCGATGCTGTAGATATATTCACCTTTGTGCTCCCGTACGTAGCTTTTGACGACGTTGCTGTAACGGGCTATGCTATGCTATTGCCATTGCTACCTCAAAAGCAAACACATTCGTTCAGATATGCTGAAGGTTTTACACAAAACACGACACAAGTTCAGGGCTTTATACAACAGCCCCATGCATATGCATCCCATGGGAGAAAAATTCACCGGCGGTCCTTGAACTTGGCAGCCGGTATCACTTAGGTACCTGAACTTTGAACGGTGTATTTCTGGGTCCCTGAACTTGCCTTCAGGTGTCATCTAGGTCCCTGAACTTGGCTTTGGGTGTCACTTAGGTCCCCGAACTTTGAACAGTGTATTTCTGGGTCCCTGAACTTGGCTTCGGGTGTCATCTGGGTCCCTGAACTTGACTTCGGGTGTCATCTAGGTCCCAATGCTGACGTGGCGCGGTCCTACATGTGGGGCCCACATGTCAGTCGGTTATATTTCTATTTCGGGGGTACTGTAGCTACAATTTCTAAAATATTACAAAAATTGTATCTTTTTCATATGATCTCGGATGAAGATGATTTTATATGAAAAATGTAGCTCTCGACGAGATTTACAACTTTCTAGTTTTGAGTTTTTAATTTGAGATCATTAAAATGCTTAAAAAAAATTAAACAAATTTTCAGCAGTATATTAATCACGTACAAGCGCTTGTCGCCTTGGAAAATCATATTTTTTTATATGCTGTCAAATGGAGATGATTTATATATGAAAGTTGTAGCTCTCGATGAGATCTGCGACTTTCTAGTTTTGAGTTTTTAAATTTGAGGTTGCTAAAATGCTCAAAAAAATTAAACAAATTTTCAGGAATTAATATACTGCTGAAAATTTGTTTAATTTTTTAAGCATTTTAATGATCTCAAATTAAAAAAACTCAAAACTAGAAAGTTGTAGATCTCGTCGAGAGCTACATTTTTCATATAAAAATCATCTTCATCCGAGATCATATGAAAAAATACAGTTTTTTAAATATTTTAGAAATTGTAGCTACAGTACCCCGAAATAGAAATATAATTGACTAACATATGGGCCCCACATGTATGACCGCGCCACGTCAGCATTGGGATCTAGATGACACCCGAAGCCAAGTTCAGGGACCCAGAATACACTGTTCAAAGTTCGGGGACCTAAGTGACACGCAAAGCCAAGTTCAGGAACCTAGATGACACTTGAAGGCAAGTTCAGAGACCCAGAAATACACTGTTCAAAGTTCGGGGACCTAAGTGACACCAGCTACCAAGTTCAGGGACCGCCGGTGAATTTTTCTCCATCCCATGGAGACGACTAAACAAGCTAGGCGCGCATCAATACGCCCACTGCGCCCAACCAGGCGAATCGCACACGGGGCCGTGGTAGCGCACGGACCCCCGGCTGACCATTCGCAATGGCCTCTCCCTGGTGACCGAGGCGGCGGCGCGCGTGGCCTCCACCGCCGTCACGACGGCCGTCATGATGCTGCGCCCGTCCTTGTCCGTCTCCCGGATGAACCTGGTCACGCAGAACCTGCCACCGCCCAGGTACGATAGGTAGGAGCTCTCCAACCAGACGCCAGCGGGGTTTGCGTAGCCGTCGACGTATGCCCAGACGTGCCGGCGAACCGTCCTTCCGGCGGTGTTCAGGTCGGCCGCGCACAGGTCGGACGCTCCGCCGTCGGTGAAGCCGAACCACAGGCCGTAGTCGGCGACGTACCGCGCGCGTCCACGGAAGGGCAGCACCCAGTCACCTTCCTTGCGCCACGACGCGCGCGCCGCGTCGAACGCGTACGTGCCGTCGCTCGTCGAGATCCTGATGGCCGAGGCGGCGCCGGCGCCGGCATCGGCGAACGACTCTATGGTCGCATTCATGTACCTCTCCAACTGCGGCGAGGGGAGGAGGTTCCAGAACCAGTCCTCGCGGTGGCGGTCGTAGGTCAGGGCCTCGAAGTCGAGGCAGTCCTCGTACCCGGGGCCGCGGCCGAGGTGGTAGAGCCTGCCGCCGGCCTCGGCCCACGCGTCCCCGTGGCCGTGCCACTTGACGTGGCGCGCGTCGGGCCCGGCGCGAACGGATTCCGTGTGCGTGTCGAAGATGACGGTGTGCCGGTTCCTGTCCACGCTGACGATCTTCTCCACGCCGCGGCCCAGCGGGAGGAACTGCCGGCCTCTGGCGCGGTCGAAGCGCACCAACGGGTGCGGTAGGGTAGCGGCGGGCTGTGTCGCTGTCTTCTCCGGCCCGTGCTGTGCGCGCGCGCCAGCAGCGAACCGCTGTGTCGCCTCCGGCCCGTGTTCTGCGCGCCCGGCGCCTGCAGCGAACAGAGGGCTGGTGTCGATGCGGTGCAGCGTGTGGATGTCATTGCCGCCGTCCATGATGAGGTAGATAAACCTTCGGGTCGGCGCACCACGCGTCGACGGCGATTTTTTTTTATTTTTAGTCTAAATTTGAAACAAATTTTAAATTTAATCTACGTTTGAATTTTTTTTAAATCTAACCCGTTTGGCCCCGCCACCATGCATGGCGGGATAAATGCACTGAACCCCGCCATGCATGGTGGCGGGGTGCAGGTCCCACGTGGCGGGGGACGTGGCAAAGCCACCCGGGCGTACCCCGCCATGATGCGTGGCGGGGTATGCCAAACCCGCCACCCATCATGGTGGGTTACACCCCGCCGCCCCATCATGGCGGGGCACAGCCTAAATAAAAGTCGCGCCCCGCCACGCCCGCTCGGCCGACGCCCCACCCTTAGACCACCCGCTGCCACGCCGCCGCCGCCGCCCGCGCCCCCACCGACGCCTCACCGCCGCCGGAGCCGCCACCGACGCCCCGAGCGCCGCCACCGTCGCCCGGAGCCTCTCCCCCGCGCCCCGGCCGGCCCGGCCGCGCCCCGCCGTCCGCGCCGCCGCGCCGACCCCCGCGCCCCCGCCGCCGCGGCCCCGCCGGCGCGTCCCCGGCCACCGCGCCCTCGGCCGCGTCTCCGGCCGCCGTTCCCGCGCCGCCACCCCCGGCCGCGGACCGTCGCACCCCGGCCCGGCCCCGGCACGCCGCCGCCCGGCCAACCTCGTCGCGCCGCCGCAACCCGTTTTACGGTAAATTTTTTTATTTTGTCGTTACTATTATTTATTTGTAGTAAATATTATTAAGTTATTATTATTTATTTAGTTAATTATTTAATATTCTTTGTATTAAACGATTATTTAGTTATTTAACATTAGTTATTTAGTTAGGTATTGAATTATTTAGTTAGTTATTTAGTTAGTTAACGATTATTTGTAGTTAGTTAGTTAGTTAATATTATTTGTAGTTAGTTAGTTATTTAGTTAGATAACGATTAATATTAGTTATTTAGTTAGTTAACGATCATTTGTAGTTAACGATATTTTTTGATAGTTAGTTAATATTAGTTTTTAGTTAATGAGTTCGTATTAGTTATTTAGTTATTAGGTAATTAGTTAACTATTATTAGTTATTTGGATGTTATTAGTTAATGTTAGTTATTTAGATACTAAGTAAGTTAGTTACGTGGTAGGTAAGTAAGGTTAGTTAGTTAGTTATGTAGTAATTAGTGCTACCATATTGGTCAGTTGATAATCGGATGTCAAACCATTTTGTAGATGGATTACGGTGTAAGAGTTTTTTACGGAGGAAGTGTTAGGATAGAGGATTGCCAGTTTGAGGATATGTATGAAGAATTGGAATGGTTTGATGGCACCCCTAGTTTTCGCGATCTATGTGACCGTTTGAGTTTGAAGTTTGGCGAGGCTTTCACACTAAAGGGTAGGTTCGATGTTGGAAATAATAGGGCACACTATGTGATGATGGACTTGTGCAACCAAGCAGAGTGGTCCCGATACAATAGGGTCATCCAAGGTTCGAATGTCGGCATGGCTGAGTTGGTGCTAGAGAATATTGAGAATGAGGAGCCGTCCTTCGACAGTGGTACTCTAGGAGATTGTGGTGTGCAGATGCAACAAACTATGAAGGGTATGGACTTGGATGGTAATTTGACGCAGGAGCGGGTTCATTCTCCTCCAGTTGGTCATATAAGCAATGATTTTGATGTAGACGAGTTTGAACAGGAGGAGGAGGCGGCAGAGGAGGAAATGATTGGTGATGATGTTAGCACTGATTCTGACGATTCAGGAAATGAGGAAGGAGGTCCACATGCCATGCGAGCACCGGTTGAAGCCATGCCCTCTGGAGGTGCACCTGCCATGTGTACACCAGTTCGTGGCATGCCCTCAGGAGTACCGCTTGAGGTACTTCATGGCATGCAGAGTCAGGGCACATTAGCCACCGGTTATCCAGATGATGGAGTGGAATATGAAGGATGGAGCAGGGTTAGGGAGCCACAACAATACGTTGCACCACCCTTTTATACATCGGCAGAGCTTACACAGCTGAGGGAGGCTGGCTTGCCCTTTACCGGTGTGCCAAATTATAACGATGTAAGTATGTCGCATATGGCAGTTTGTGACACGGGTTTGCAGATGTGTAAGGAATCATTGTACAACCATAAAAATTTAATACTGAGGAAGGGAATGCTTTTCAATATGATGTCTGAGATGAAGTTGTTCCTTCAGGACTATGCTGTGTATCATCATAGGCCTTACACGGTTTGACATTTTGACAAGGAGGTAAAATTCCACATATTATGTAAGGCTGGATTTCCGTGCTCGTGTAAGTTGAATGCACGAAAGAGGCGGAGTGATGGTAAGTGGAAGGTAACTTCAGTGGAACAGCCGCATAGATGCCAGACTAATGAGGGTAAAAGGTACCATCCACAGTTGACGGCTCGGTACCTAGCCCGTCGTATATTGGGTCTTGTAGATAAGGACAACGACGTATCGATGTCTTTCTTGCAGGAGACCATAGTCATATTTGTTGGGTATGAGGTCACGTATGGAAAGGCTTGGCGGGCAAAGCAAATTGCCCTGGCAATTCGCTGGGGTAGCTGGGAGGAAGCCTATAACAGGGTTCCACGCATTTTGTGTGAGATGGAACACTTTAACCCTAGCATGAGATCGTTCATATACACAGGAGGGTTGTATCTTCAGAACCCGTTGAGGCATATTCTGTACCGTGCGTTCTGGTATTTCGATCAGTGCAAACATGCATTTCAGTATTGTCGGCCAGTTGTTCTTGTTGATGGCACGTTTCTCACCGGCAAATACAGGGGCACATTGATGATGGCTGCTGCTGTAGACCTAGAGAACCAGATAGTGCCAATGGCTTTTGCTTTGACGGAGGGGGAAAACAATGATTCATGGTCATGGTTTATGCGTCTGCTCCGTGTTCATGTGCTTGCCCCTTCTCGCACCATTTGTCTGATTTCAGACCGTCACATTAGAATTCTTAATGCAGCCGGTGAACACATTGATGGTCACCCACCCCTAGTGCACCGTTGGTGCATGCGGCATTTTGCCGCCAATTTCTGGCGGCATCAACGCAAGAAGGATGTGGCTGACAAGTTAAAGGAGCTTTGTAATAAACGTACGGAACGCGAGTTCAACGAGACTATGGCAGAACTAGAGAAGATGCTCAACCAAGCTGGATAGGCATGGTTAGACCAGCAGATGGAAAATAAAGCCTGGCTAACAAGTTAAAGGAGCTTTGTAATAAACGTACGGAACGCGAGTTCAACGAGACTATGGCAGAACTAGAGAAGATGCTCAACCAAGCTGGCTAGGTATGGTTAGACCAGCAGATGGAAAATAAAGCCAAGTGGGCATTAGCATATGATGAGGGTGGCTTCCGGTACGGCATCATGACAACAAACTCCTCTGAGTCTTTCAATCGTGTGTTCAAAGGCGTTCGATCTCTCCCAGTGTCTGGTATTGTTGAGTTCTCTTTTAGGAAGTGCAATGAGTATTTTGTTAAGCGGTATGGCCTAGCCCTGAGGAATGAAGAGGAGCTTGGAAGATGGGGGAAGGCTGCACACGAATATTTGAAGGAGGCCGAGGAATTGGCCAAACAACAGGTTGCCGAGGCTTATGGACGGGACATGCTTGTTTTCTGCGTACGAGCTAGAGGGGGCACAAACCTGGGCGGTGAATGATTTGGTGGGCGAACGTACCGTGTCGATCTTGATAAAGTAGAATGTAGTTGCAACGTCCCTCAGATCATGCATGCCCCTTGCTCACACATGATCACCTCTTGTTGGCTTAGAGGTTTTGACCACACAGTTGCACCATACATGTCACCCTTGTATCTCCGTGCCAACACCCTCAAAGTTTGGGAGAAGAGTTTCGAGCCATACCTTGACGAGTCGCAGTGGCCTCCATATTATGGTGAGGACTACGCGCCTTATCTGGACCTAAAGAAGGTAGGGAAGGGAAGGAGGAAGAAGAAGCGACTGAAAGGCGATATGGACAATATGAAAGGTTACGGCGCCGACATGTATGGTGGCGGGGACTTTGACGAAGAACGTGCACAGAATCTTTGCTCCATTTGCAAGAATCCTGGTCATAACGCTAGATTTCATAGGCGGGCGAGACAAGAGGTGGTTTATATTGTAAACATGCATTTATGATATTTTAATCTTCAAATTTACTTGTCTTTGTTTTTTTATAACGTTATTAATTGTTCTAATGTTATTAATGTTGTCTTTGTTTTTTCAAACAGACAGATTCAGGGTTGCAAGATGGAGGCGCGGGCTCCTCATCCACGCTTTAGCCTCATTGAGGCGGACTACGACAAGGACCACCGGGCCCAGGCCTTGTCGAAGCAGCAGAGGCCGTTGTGTGCGCTTCGTGTTCGCACGCACCACGTACATAGCTGGGACGAGCGATACGCGACCTACATACAGTGGACAGGCTTCCTTGAGATCGTTCGGGTCTACAACAGTACACTCCCCACACTAGACCCTGCACTTCTTACTGCCTTTGTTGATAGGTAACATTGCATTTTGCATTTATTGTCTTTGTTTTATAAAATTGGGCCGTCAACTTGCCTATAACCAGAAACTTGTAATGATGCAGGTGGAGACCGGAGACGCACACCTTCCACACACCATGTGGGGAAATGACTATCACGATGCAGGATGTCAAGATGATATTGTGTCTCAGTTTGGCTGGTCATCCGGTGACTGGGGTCGTCGACGAGTCTAATTGGGTAGACTTGGTGGAGCAGTTCTGTGGTAGGAGGCCATCAGAGGCTGAAGTTAAAGGCACAAAGTAAGTTCATATTTGCACCCCATTGAAATCACTAATACAACCATTTCAGCTACATCTATTTTTGTAGAATAATACTTCAATTGTAATTGCAGGAAGACCTCAGGAGTGTCGACGTCATGGATAACCCAGCACTTTGGTGCAGGGCCTCCGATCGGTGCTCCAGCTCACGAGGTCGAGGTGTATGCAAAGGTGTGGTTGTGGCACTTCTTGGGCGCTTTCTTGTTCCCCGACTCCTTAGGCGACAGCATCAGCTGGATTTTCTTGAGGATCCTTATCCAGCCACTGGAGAACATTGCAACATATAGCTGGGGTACCGCGGTCCTTGCTTGGACATACCATCAGCTTTGTACCGCCTGTCGTCGCCAGTCGACCAATGCCAACCTAGGTGGCTGCTCGTACCTACTTCAAGTATGGATTTGGGAGCGGTTTTCGGTTGGGAGGCCTACTAAACCTCCGCATTTGCCTGTGAGTACATTGACTACTTTGATATCTTCATACGACTAAAGAGATTAGTGACACCGTGTTTGTGTGACTTGCAGGTTTGGCAGCATGAAGACGTTCTACCCACCGCCCTTTTCATCTGGAAAGACGCTAAGGTAGTGAGGGGCGAGCTGGAAAGGAGGTACAAGCAGTACACGGATGCGATAGACGTATTGACACACAACTACGTCAGTTCAATCCACATTTCCTACTAAAGGCACTATCAATGAGATTGATACTAAATTAAGTTTTTTTACTTTGCAGGTAACATGGACACCGTGGTCTAGGTGGGAGCTAGAGGACTACCTTAGTCCACACTGCGAGGAGGAAGGGGACGAGTGGCTTTACGAAGGGCCACTTATCTTCTTCCACGTGGTCGAGATGCACTACCCTTTCAGGGTTTACAGACAGTTCGGGAGGTTGCAGGGAATTCCACCGCTGTACTCCATGAACGCTCAGCTGCATGGGTACGATGCTAATATGTTTATTCTACTTAAGTGCCTCATTTCTAATGCAATATGGCAATGCAGGATCGATCGAAGGCTTCGGACCACGCAAAAGGATTGGGCGGTGACGCACGAACCACATTTGCTTAATTGGTATAACAGGCATCCTAGCCACCTTAACGAACTTCCACAGCACCACCCGGTAAAGATGGATGGAGTACCTGCAATGGCTGCAGCGAAGTACGAGGACTCATCTCATGGTCCCGTACACCAACATGCCTGCAGATGCGACCGGTGAGGATGACATCACCGATGCGTTCGACGATGCGCAAAGGGTGCAAACACAACTTCTTAGGGCCCCTCTAAATAGATACGTGGTAAGTACTTTGCACTTACATCCTCAAGCGAGGTAAGGGTTTTAAAATTCAATCAAAATGATCGAGTTAACCTTGTGTGATGTTGTAGGCACAACAGTTGTCGAACTACTCCGAGGAAGCTTCCAGGCAACTTTTTCGGACTAGGGACGACAAGACCAACCCTCTTCGCGCCTTTGTCAAGGTACTTTTGATAGTAATATTCGTGACTACAACTCAGTTACCTTTAAAATTCACGCTTAATAATGGTTGTTGTCATCTAAACCCGTAGAGAATAAAAAAAGGCTGCAAAAAGTTGGCTCAGAAGCTGAGCTGTGCGGACACGACTTTGGACGTACCGTACAACCCCACGTGGTCCAGGAGCCAGACGATGTCCACCGTAGCTGCTTCTGCTAGTGACACCAGGGTTGCGTCCTCGTCTATTCGTACTCCGCAGGACAGAGGGAAGGGGTCCAGCGGCTGCGGACGATGTGGATGAGGCACTTCAGTATGACACAACGAGTGGCGACGACGACGATGACGACGAGGACGTTCCCTAGTGGGAGTACACCGGTCACGAGGAGATGGGTGCCTCACAGCTATACGGTGCTCCTTTTGGTACACGGGGGGTCGACTACACACAGCAGGAGAACTACACACCAGCCGAGCAACAGGTCCCTATGCTTTGCTTTTTCTTTAATTCTACTGTTCGTAGCTCAACATTTAGAGTAGCTCATCAGGTTGCTTGCTTGCAGGGGCCGTCCTCGACGCAGCAGTTCGATCGTGGACATAGGCGGCAGCGCGAGAGGCAGCAACGGGACCGCACAGACGTTGGCTGGAGAAGCAACGTGGTCCCTACGAATCCGAGGAGGCGACGGAGACCGCGAGACCCCTACACCCCTGGCGATTAGTAGAGTAGTCATATTTAGCAGGCGCCGGACACATGTTATCATAGTTATGTAGTGCTAGAACAATTAAATTATGTGTAGGTGTAGCAGCAGTACTCTACTTGGTTATTTCGATTGGACTAATGTAGTTGGTAACACTCGTTTAATCTTTGGCGTAAACGCAATTCTTCGTGCCATGGCTTCCGTAAACTTGTTGTAAATGACTCAACATGGCATGTCTGCATTCGTCACGCTCAGCTGACGTAAAATGTAGGCATAGTTCCTACGTGCCAGCAGTTTTAGGGCCACCCCACCATGGGTGGGGGCGGGTTAGGGGTACCCCGCCATGTACTATGGCGGGGTACCCCTAACCCGCCCCCACCCATAGCGGGGTGGCCCTGAAACTGCTGGCACGCAGGAACTGCACTAAGAAACTACATTTATAAACTGCACGGATAAACCACACAACAATCTTAGTGAGTGGACCAACAAATGAAACGAATGAAGATGTGATAATGAAAATTATTGCAATGACACGTTTCAAAGTACAACACTGACAAACTACACCACACAAAGTTTCTAAGCCACTACAAATGACAAACACTAACAATGACGACGTGAAGACGTGACAATGCAAATTATTACAATGACAAGTTTCTATTGCACTGACAGCCTCCTACGTGCAGCACTAAGGCAATAACAATGATACTTGTATGTCAATCAAATTGCGTGCACCACTGCGTAAGCAACTCGTCTTCAAACTCTGAATCCTCTACTATAACCTCCTTACCCTTGCTGGCCTCGACTGCCTTGGCCTGAGAGGCCTGACGCCGATAGTAAGCCACCTCCGCCTCGTCCGCGGCCTGAGAGTACAACTCGGCCTCTTCTTCGGTCATGTCTATTGGCCCCCATGCGTCGAACAACGGTGTCTTATGGCTGTGGTACGCTGCCTGACCCTCCTCTAATTCAACATCCTCCTCGGGCATCGGTCCTAACTCCTCTGCAAGACGAAGTAGCTCGGCTATCCTTCCCATGTCGTAGGCATCCTCGTCCTGAGGGTAACCCAACTCTTCGGCTAGACGAATGAGCTCGCCTATCCTCCCGGTGTCGTCGTCTTCCTCCGGCTCGGCCTCCTCTTCAACCACAATCGGACGGCTTGCGGTGCCACCAACTCCTGCGTCCCGCTTTAGTGTCCTATTCTCCGTGTACCTAGCACGAGCCACATCTGCTTGCCAGTTGCCGGTGCATCCAATCTCTGCAAGTACAAAATACAAACAATTAACACGATCTTTGCAATGACTTTATTGACAGTCAAACAAAGAAGATTGAGTTTCCAAAAACGCAATGACTCACTCGCACATAATGAGTCAATAGTATCGTTCAAGCCTTGCATCTCTGCTCTCACAGCCTCCACTGTAGCCTTCCTTGCATCCTCTTCAGCCTTCCGTGCCTGGTACTCCTCTACATCCTTCTTCTTCTTCTCGTACCACTTCTTCCACGCAATACTCTCCGGGTTACGAACATGCAGATCTTGGGCCCGTCGTAGCATTTTCTTCTTATGGTTCTTAACGAAATCAGTGACGTAGTTTGCAGGATATCCTCTCATCTTGCGAAGTGCTACCATTGTCTTATACTCATCCTTGAACTTAAACACATCATCATATGATTCCCATTTGCATTTCTGAGTGCTCTATTGCAACAAATAGATGAATACAAAGTTAGCGTACCAAAGCAAACAAAATAAAACATTAGCACTAAGTGTCAACAGTCCTAGCAAACCTCATCATAATCGATCATGTGGCCACAGAAGTGCCCAATCCTAAGGCCTAAAGGGACAAGGCCGTAGCTAGCTTCAACACCACATTTGCACATCACAGGAGGCGCAATAGACCTCCTCTTCTTCTTCCAGTCTGGCACCTCCTCATTCTTCTCCGGCTCCGGCCAATGGCTCTTTGGACCATAGACCCATTCCTTAAAACGACACTTTAGAAAATCATGATCCTACAAAATCAAAACAGTAAAACACACATATAGGACATGACATTCCAAGGTTCACTCAAACCTTACCTCATGTCGTAGAGGACAAATGAACTCTTGTTCATTGCGTGGGTTTATCACGGCTTGCTCTCCGTAATGGAACTTTGGAGGATCCTCGAGCCGCCGTACCGATGCTACGGCCTTCTCTTCCTCCGTCATAGGAGGAGGGTTAGGAGGGGGCGGAACCCAGCAAGTAAACACCTCACGCTTGCAATGATCAACGCCGGGGTAGAAAAGGAGAATCCTTGGGTCAAACTTGTCCGGACCGTCGATCCATTGGAAGAAAAAGCACCGGAAGTACGGCTACAAAAAAGTTTGAATTATCTCATCGCGAATACAACATCAGAAATCAATAAGAAAAACAAAAGGCACAATTACTTACGCTACAACTATAACATGTGTAGAAGCAACGAGCCGCAGTATCTGGATGTCTCGACTGGCTCACGTGCGCCGGATGACCACAGTCACAGTTAGGGAAAGGTTCCTCGGGAGGAACGAGCGCATCCTTGCAAGACACGTCGGGGTACATCTCTTTAGGACGACCCTTTTTCCTCCAAATCGACTCACGATACGAGTCCTCCATCTAATAACATGAAATGATTTCAACACAAAACACATATCACTTATATAATGTACAATATCAATACGATAAAAACTAATATAACTTTACTAACTACATTAACCAAACATACTACAACGATGGACGCAGAGAAGGGGTGGCCGGAATAAGGTCCGACGATGGGCCGGTAGCCGACGGGGAGGGGCCCTAGGAGGGAGGGGCGCCGGAGAAGGGCGCTGAGGGGAGGGGAGCTCGGTCCTGGGGCGGAGAGGGGCGCTGCGGGAAATAGAATGGATGAATGGCCAAAAACAAGAAGTGTCTGGGCTTTTAAATAGACGGGGTTGTACCCCGCCATGATGCATGGCGGGTTAGGAGTACCCCGCCATGCATCATGGCGGGGTACTCCTTTCCACGCTGGCCTGCAGCGTGCCACGTGGGACCTGCACCCCGCCACCATGCATGGCGGGGTTCAGTGCATTTGCCCCGCCATGCATGGTGGCGAAATTTTAAACCCGGGTTAAATTTAAAATTTGTTTCAAATTTGGGCTAAAAATAAAAAAAAATTCTCGACTACTGCGCCGCCATTGGATCGATCTCGATTCGATCTTTGCCTTAGTGCAATCGAGTCAGCGGTAAAATAATAATTGGAACAGTTTGGATTAACTTTAGGCTACCAAGGCTATGACCTTGTTCGGCTGGCTGGCTCCCAGCCAGCCAGCAGTGCTTTTCTCTCACACAAGTTCAGCACCAGCCACTAGCCACCAGCCAGCCAGTAGTATTTTTCTCTCACAATAAATCAGCCTCAGCCACCAGCCACCAGCCAGCCGAACGAGGCCTATATGTACTCTGATTTATTGATACATGTCCTATTCCTAGTAGAACTCTATTTGCTGTACAATATAAAACTAGACTAAACCTGGTTGTGTTTGGTTCAGCTCTTGGAAAGTGCTTCTGCTTAATAAAAAAAGGCAGAAAGTCAACCAGCGAGTAGAAACAAGCAGTTGTTTCTTTTTCTACTCGAGAATTTCATTCATCAAGAAGCATCAGGGTTACAATGAGTAGTCACCAGGTGAGTGACACTGGACGGGGCAATACTGCCACTTGCCCATCCTATTGTTCCCTCAAGCATCACGCGAAACAATTCATGTCGCTCCCTGTCCCTGCTCCGAGTAGATTTGTGGGCTTTTGATCCAATTGGATAATCGCAGGGAATAACATATACGTCTATACTAGGGAGAATACTCTATATATTATTTTTGTCACCAAAATCTTGGGTATTCCATGGAATACCTACCACCTAAGTCCTTGTTTGGATGTTATCGGATTCAGTTCAATCCACATGTATTGAGTGGATCGGGGTGGAATTTAGTTCAAGCTTCACTCCAATCCACCATAATACATATGGATTGATACGAATCCGACTACATCCAAACAAGACCTAACAGGGAATACCCCTAGCTCCGCCATGCTGTGGATATTTCTAGTCATTGAAGTTAAATATGTAGCAATTGCCTGAGCTATGGAAAGAAAGAAAATTAGACAAAGATGTTGCAATTATATACAATATATATCATTTGTATTGATGATTTTAAATAATATTACAATCATGTTCATCTTATTTAAGTGTGATTCGTTTTTTATCAATTAGCAACACAATGGTACACAAAATAGTGTTCACAATTGATCTAAACTACATGCTAGACTGTCTATTGTATGACTTATTTTTTTAACTATCTCTATGTCTTTTTTAAATCAACTATCTCTATGTCAGTCGAAGGTCATACAGACAAAACACGACACAAATTCAGGGCTTGAGACAGCCCCATGCATATATATAGCATATGCATCCCATGGACATTTCCGGAGACGACGAGCATGCATTCCAACGTCATGTGTGGCATGTGCACACGACTAAACAAGCTAGCTAGGCTCGCACGCATCAATACGCCCAACAAGGCGCCCAATAACAAGGGGAATCGCACTCAGGGCCGTGGTAGCGCACGGACGCACAGCTGACAATATGCATCTCCCCGGTGTCCGAGGCGGCGGCGGCGCGCGCGGCCTCCACCGCCGTCACGACGGCCGTCATGATGCAGCGCCCGTCATTGTCCGTCTCCCTGAAGAACCTGGTCATGCAGAACCTGCAGCTGCCCAGGTACGAGAGGCAGGAGAACTTGGCGTGGTTTGCGCAGAAATACGAAACCACAACGGGTGAGCGCCTTTCCCTTATCTCTCAGCGTCCATTTCACATTAAGATTCATGTTGGAGTGCTCCAAAATTTATGCCCTAGTGTTTTAAAATTAGTGCCTAAGTGTTTTTTTACCTACACGAATCACGGAACAAACTGAATGGTGGGATAAGGGGTGTGCGCCCACCCCATTGTGGAAATTGCAAGTTGGTGGTTTGCGTCGCCGTCGACGTTGGCCCAGACGTGCCGGCACGTTGGCCTGCCGGCGGCGTTCAGGTCGGCCGCTCCGTCGTCGATGAAGCCGAACCACAGGCAGTAGTCGGCGACGTACTGCGCGCGTCCACGGAAGGGCAGCGCCCAGTCGCCTTCCTTGCGCCACGACGCGCGCGCCGCGTCGAACGCGTACGTGCCGTAATTCCTCGTCGAGATCCTGATGGTCGAGGCAGCCCCCGCGCTTGCTTCGCTGGCAACGCCAGCGGCATCGGCGAACAACTCTATGGGCACATGCGAGTAGCTCTCGAACGGCGACGAGGGGAAGAGGCTCCAGAACCAGTCCTCGCGGTGGCGGTCGTAGGTCAGGGCCTCAAAGTCGAGGCACTCCCGCTCCTCGTACCCCGGGCCGCGGCCGAGGTGGTAGAGCCTGCCGCCGGCCTCGGCCCAGGTGGACCCGTGATAGTGCCACGGTCATCTTCGACACACGCACGTCGACATGTGCACGTCGGGCCCATAATTCCTCCGTGCGCGTGTCGAAGATGACCGTGTGCCGGTGCCTGTCCACGCTGACGATCTTCTCCGCGCCGCGGCCCAGAGGGAGGAACTGCCGGCCGGTGGCGCAGTCAAAGCGTGCCAACGGGGGAAATTTTTTTATTTTTAATTCTTTTTAAATAATATTTTAAAAATAATCCTAAAAAAGAATTAGCAAATCTGACCCTTTTGGTTGTGCCAGCCTAGGTGGCGCGACTGTACAATATTGTCACGCCACATGCGATGGCGCGACAAAGGGTTCCACGGTGGCACGCGTGTTTGATCGGGTGCTGGCGTGGAGGGCGTGGGGCCCGCTTGTCGCGCCACATGCATTGGCGCGACAGACCTGCCGCGCCAGGGCGGCTGGCGCGACAACCCGGCCCCAGCCCCTTATTACTCTCTTCTTCCTCCTCTCACTCACATGGTTGTAAACTCCTTGGTTCCTGGAAGCTCTCTCTTCTCTTCCCCCTTCCTCTAAATCTCTTTGATGTAGTTTGGAATTGGATTTTGGGTTGCACCGGTCTCATGCAATAGGTATTACTCCCTTGATATTTGTGGTTTTTGGCTTGAATGATTTTGTTTGTATAGTGCAATTGTTTTCCTCCTCTCACTCTAGACATGGTCGTAAACACCTTGGTTCCCTGGAAGCTCTCTCTTCTCTTACTCCCTTCCTCTAAATCTCTTTGATGTAGTTTGGAATTGGATTTTGGGTTGCACCGATCTCATGCAATAGGTATGACTCCCTCGATCTTTGTGGTTTTTGGCTTGAATGATTTTGTTTGTATAGTGCAATTGTTTTTTTCCTCCCTCTTGTGTTGTTGCTTACAAATTGCTTGGATTGTTAGGGATTTAGGATGTAATTTGAAATTAGAGTTCATGTGTATTGAATAGATGTCTAGGGTTTAGGGTTCTTGATTTAGGGATGGTGATTTAGGTTTTGTGATTTAGGGTTTCATTTGTACTAAGTTATAGAGTTTGCACATTTAATTAGAATGATTTGGATGGAGATTTTATTTTGCTAGATTCAATGGAGTTGTCCAACACCAAGGAGTTCGTGCACCATCCGACGGACCATGATGCCAAAGGTCCATTCCCACCAGCCGAACCGACACCAAAGTGTTTTTGTGGGTTACCGGCCTTTGTGAAGCAGTCAAGGCATCCGTTGTCAGCAGGCCGTGCTTTTTTCTACTGTCAACTTCGATGTCGCGCCCCCTCCAATTCCGATGGTTCTCTAGATGGATGCAACTTCTACCAGTGGATTGATGGTGATGAAAAGTTCGATCGTCACATCATGTTCTTTCCTTACTGCCCCTGGAAGAGTTGTCTGCACCCTGAGTTTGTTCGATGGGTGCCTCCACCATCGAATCCTCCTGAAATGATAAATATGGAGAAGCTTTACGCTGCACTGGACCGTCGTGTCAATCCTCCTAAATGTCACTGTGACAAGGTTGTGGTACTCCAAGACCCAAGCAAGGACAGACTGTTTACTCCCTTCTACCAGTGTGATCAGCGTGACAATGTAGGTATTCCTTCGATGATTCTATTTTCTGAGGTCATATGTGTTATTCACATTATAACACTTGCAACATTATCATTTTCAGGGAGGTTTCCCAGCTTGTGACTTTGAGGAGTACATCTATGGACCCAAATCGCACTGGCCTTCTGAGAATGAGACTATAGAGTTTGCAACTAGGAATAAGCCATGGCCATGCTTGAAGATGCCGGACCATAAGTGCAAGTGTGATATCAAGGCTCGCAAAGGAGTTGTTCCTTCTGAGCTAGGGTGGGGCCACTATTGTGGCAATGCTTATGGAGGACCCAATGAGCTTTTTGTGAGTTCACTAAACCCCTCAAATTAGTGATCGAACATAGTCAACTGATTGTTTTTGCTGACTGATTTGTGTTTGTTTAGGCGGGGAAGTCATACGACTGGGAGGATTTCCCCGGTCGTGGAGGCATAATGGCGGAGCTGAAGGACAATGTCCATTCGCCTTACATGAGCGAAAGGAAGAGATTGAAACTACACAAGTTGAGGGAAGATGTGCGGAGAAGGTACAGTGTAATAGGGCCATCCGTGCTGACATGGAACATGCTGGGTGATGACTTTGATCGAGCGACTGATGGAAAGTACAAGCAAAAGCATGACCCGGAGGAGCTCATTAGATTCTGGCAATTCAACAAGGAGCGCTATGACTTTCTGGACGTCGAGCATAGGAGGGAGATTGACTTCTTCTTCAGGCAGCGTGACCAGGCCCTTCAACAGGTCCGTCAGGAGAAGGTTAACCGTTTGTGTCGTCAACTCTGTGAGCACCTCATTCCCTCATTGTTTCGACTCCTTCATCTTGTTACAACTGTTGGCATGAACACATGTTTCGTTTTTGTAGTTCCCGATTCGCCACCGAACGACGGACATCTTTCGACCCCCAAGGAGAAGGACGATGATGAGGACGACGACTGGCCATTTCATTATCCTGACGATGATGATGATGATGACCCCCCTAGTGATGATAACCTTTTCAGTCCCAAATACTATGATTAGGTTTGCCATGACGTTGGAGTAGGTGGATAGTGTTGCTTCTTTTGTGCAATGGTAGCAAGATACCTACATATTTTGCAGATGCTTGGATGTAGCTTTTGGTGCAGCACATATTTTGCACGTGCCTGTAGGTTTGGCATTACGTAGGACTTGTTGTATAGCACTGCTTCTTTTGTGCAATGGCAGCATGACCCGTACATATTTTGCTTATGCCCATGGGTTGGCATTTGGTAGGACTAGTGGTCGTATCACGAATAGTGTTAGTCTTCTATGATGGAACACTTAATGGTTCGTAGTACTTGGAGATGGCCATGGCTTGGCATTTGGTAGTATTTGCAACAATATTGTTAGTTGTAATGGTTGTGATATAAGTGATGTTGATGGTGATGACATTTGATTGTGTGAACTGTCATGGTATGTGAAGAGTTGAGAATGTTGATAGATGCAACAGTTAAGTAAGATCATCATGATGACTTTGGGATGAAATGAGTGCTCAATTGAATGAAATCAAGCATGTGTATGGATGATGACGACTTTGTGGCCATTTGTTGAGGTTTGTAGTGATGATGACAAATGTTGTATATGAGACAAGGTTTTTTGCCTAGCATCTTAAACAAAAAGAAAATAAAAAAATAACCAAAAAATAAAAGAAACAAGTTGGCATGGTTGGAGTTCAATAAGCTCTTTGCAAAAGAATAGTTGCTGCTAGTGAAGTACCTAAATAGTTCCTGCAAAAGAATGGCACTACAGTTTGTCTGGTTGGCAAGTTCTTCAGGTCTGTCGCGCCAACCCAGCTGGCGTGACAAACGCTGCCTGCCGCGCCAGCCAGGGTGGCGCGACATGTCACGCCAGCGAACATCCAAAACCAGAAAGGTCTGGTTTTGGCCTCCTAGATCTTGTCGCGCCATCCGTATTGGCGCGACATGTTGTCGCGCCGGTCTGACTGGCACGATAGTCATTTGCACAGTGGAGTAGTTGCTGTCATGCTAGTTTAGCCGGTGCGACAGTCCTAGGAACTTGCTGTCGTGCCACCCACACTAGCGCGACAGACCTGGGAAACAAAAAAAACTTTCCCTTCCCTTTGCATATGAGATACAAATCCGACATGGTACATATATGAACATGACAAATTTCACAAATGAGCATAGACTTCTACCAAAAACATATAAAGTCCACATCACAAAGGTTCCATAAAGGTTCACATCACACATAACCATAGGTTCCATAAAGGTTCACATCACAAAGGTTCCACACACATAAGTTCACATCATAAAGGTTGCATAATCCACCAAATGAGCACACAGGTTTCATAAAGTGCACATATCACCACATCACATAGGCAACTCATATGCAAAAGTCCAAATCAGCTAGGTGAGAAGGGGTGGTGAGGACGATGCTGGCAGCCTAGATGTGTCGGCTGGAGATTAGGACTGCCGACATCGAAGCGGTCACAGGCACAGCCTCGCACATTTCAGCCTTCACCTCGTTGCGGGCGTTGAGACGAACTCTACACACAATAATAATTTTACCACTGTACTGGCCATCATGAAGCAAGATGAGGAAGAAAAAAGGAACTGCAATTTCTTATAATCAAGACCTAGCAGCTAAGAATTTAACTATAATCTAGGCCATCATGAAGCAAGATGAGAAAGTTGTAAGTTTAGAATTTGACCTAGCAGCTAAGAATTTTACGTAAAGGATTAACTCATGCTATTTTGGATGACCTAGTTGGTAACGACACATGCACCTGAGTTTGTGTAGCCTCAGGAGCATCAGCAAGTTGGGAACCAGTGAGCTCATCTTGGCCGTAAGTAGGGTCATCGCTATCTCCGCTATCGTCGTCTTCTTCATCCGTACGTCTTCGACGCGAGCTCTCAGGAATGTCAAGGGCAGGCCTTGTCCTTTTGCGGGTCTATGCTCCTTGTGATGCAGCAGGTTGTACTTCTACATCATCCATTCTCATGCAACTGACCTTTCGAGCCACTCGTCGACATGTCTTGATCACTTTTTGCAACAATCATGATGTTGGAATGAGTACCCATCCACATGAAAAATGCATAGGCATAGGGGGTGTACCTTGGTGAATTCTTCGAGGTATGTATTATCCGTCCCTACTGGACGTCCAAGGTACACTCCAGCCTCATTAGAAAGGTAGGCTAGCTGAGTTGCCTAGAGCACGTGCATAATGATCATTACCGCATAGTTTAAAAGTGAAGCTGCAATAAGACAAACTTGAATTGAAACACGTACCATGTAGTTCTCAAGGGGCGCTCTCTGAGGCTGCACGCCTGTCCTTGTCATGACATCATATGGGTCTTCATCGTCGCTCCCTACTCATTGGCTGGGATGCTGGACAACGGTGGATGCACACTTATTCTAGTAGACATATGAAGCCATGCGAGGTACGCACGGTACTTGTTGGGCACACTGTGAGCACCATTAGTGGGTTCCACCCTCTCGCAATCTTGCCATGCTTACACGTAGTTTGCATGCCTCTGCAGCCAGTTCTGCCCACCGAACCTTCTCCGCCTAGAAATCCTGCATGGACGAGACATGACACATTATTAAGCCTTGTAGCAAAGTTTTAATGGTGAGTTTGGGTATATGGAAATTGCAGCTTACTCATGCAATTGGTGCGAAGTGGTCTCGTGCTATAGAGGGAAATTTTGCTTCCTACCAAACTGCTTCATCACTCTTTGAGGCAAGTGGTGCTCGACGACATAGTAGAAGACCATTGGCGTATTCGATCGCCACAGCACCCTCTCATTGTGAACATGTGGGGCCATGTTCAAGTCTCTTACGTCATTCCTATCATATGGGTCCCATTCAACCTGCACCATGTCAAAGGTAGTATATGACCTTGTCATGAATTTGTGAAACAACATAAATGGAACCCTAGAAAGTAGAACGAACCTGAGCTGGAGTCAAAACATCCAAGTCATTGGAGTATTGAACGTAGCGGCGCTGTGGCTAGCCCCGAAACGACTTCACTCCTGCCCAAAGGTAGCATACCGGGGGACGACAGTCAGCATGTGTCCAAGGCTGCAAAACAAATGAGTGTTAAAGAAAAATGAAAAACATGTACCAAATTAATGGAATGTACTTACTGTAACACCCCGGTGTTACGCAAGCATTAGCATTTCAATCATGAGCATACCATGTCATTGCATTTATAATCATATGTGGTTAGAGTGCATCTTTAGGGAAATCAAAGTTTGGAAAACTAGTATTACATAACATGTTGTGATAATTCCACACTAAATGTGCTAGTTATATTAAGCAAACTTGTGCAACTATAAATTTTAGATCACCTAGACTTATTGGTGAAATTTTTGGAGCAGCTTAATTACTCAAAGTTTTGTCAAAAACTTGTTTTAAAAATGTTATTTGAAAATAGTCAAAAACCCTCCCTAATTAGCTTTTATTCTCCAATTCAAAATCTATAAGAGTTTTGAGATTTGCCCCTCAATAAAAGTTGTAGGAAATTAAATTCTAAACAACTTTCATTTTTGGGCCATTTTCAGAAAAGGTCGTTTGCTTGCCCAAATTTTAATTTGAAAACTGCAAATAGAATTTTATTTGAATTTTCTCTGGAAAAATAAAAAGGAAAAACAATTTCAGCGCTAACAGGCCGCCGCCACCCTTTCGGCCCGTCGGCCGAAGCGGCCCACGCCACCCCCGCGCGCACGCCCGCGCAGCGCAGCGGCCCGGCCCGCGTCCGCGCGGCCGCCTTCTTCTCCCGCCCGCTCGCGCGCCTCGCTGGACGCCGCAGCAGACCGCGCTCGCCGCGTGTCGGCCATGCGCCGTCGGAGCCGCCGCGCGTCGCCTTCGCCCTACCGTCCCGCCAGCTCAGGCGCGATCAAATCGCCTGGCTGACCCCCTCCTCGCCCCCTCACTCGCACTCCCGCTCCCCATCCACTCCCCTCTCCAAGAACCGAGCGGGCGAGCGGCTCACCGCCGAGAGCTCCACCTCCGCTCCCTCGTTCCGGCGGCGACAGTCCACCACCACCAAATTACGCTTGCACAGAGATCCGCCGCCCCCTTGCCTCCTCCGAACAAGCCTCGTTGTCCTCTTGCTCACTCCGGTAGGGCATCGATTTGCCTTCCCCGCTGCGCCACCGTGACGGAGCCGCCGCGCTCGCGCTCCGGTCACCGGCACCTTCACCCACCCCCTTTGTCTCTCAACCTCGCTCACATGTTCACTGTTTTCCTGTGGCCATATTGCGCGCTTTGCCTCGCTCGCTCGGGCACGGAAGCGGCCGCTGGCCGTCGGCGGCCACCGCACCGCCGCGGTGGCGAGCACCGGCTCGGCCGCGCGCGCTGTCCCCGCTCGCCCGCGGTTGAAGCAAGTGACTGGGCCGGTCTGCTCCAACAGGAGACAGTCCATTTTCTTTCTCCCGGCGCGCGTGTCCTTGGGCTGAGCCGTACCGGGCCGTTTGCCCCGTACTGTGTCGGCCCGTTTTCAAAAAGAGGATTCCAGTTTTCTTTTCTTTTATTAATTGGAAATAAAAATGCTTTAGTAATTGTTTGGGTGATTAAATGTGCTCCAAAAATTATGAAATAAATTTTTATGAGCTACTTACAACTAAATCTACCATTTAAGAATATTGCACTTAATTGTTGCACTACTTTTCTGTAAGGTTTTTATTTAACTTTGAAAATTGCTATTTTCTTGTTAAATGTATAGTAAATTGTAGAAAATTCAGAAAAATGTGATTCCAAGTTTGTTAATCTTTTTGTGCCATGTACTTGCTAGGAAAATTTTATATCATGCCTGTTCTGTAGAAAAATGTGTAGGTGTAGTTCAAATGCTTTCTATCACTAGTATTTGCTATTTTTGTTAATTAAATAAATGTGAATAAAACATGCAAGTAATAATTTTTCGACAATGATTATTTACTGTGTAGAAAGTAGGAAAATTACTAAATCTGTTGTTTGATACTCTTCATAATGCAAAGTATTTTCATGCTCGTTTTTAGGCCTTAGCTTGTTATTTTTGTATAGACAGTTCTAATAATCCAAATACAATGAAAATTTTATGGCATGCTAGAATTGATGTTCGTAATCCACTGTAATTTTCTAAGATTTTTCTGTGCTACCAAAATATATGTTGCTGTTCAAGCCTAGGACTAACTAGGGTTTACATTCAATCTTTGATGCAAGATTAGTTAGTAAACTATGCTTTGGTGTATCTTTGAAGCATCTTAAGTGTCAGTGTGCCTTTGCATGATAGATCATAGTGGTGGTAGTTTATGAGTACATGTTCTTGGATGACGTAGACTACCTTGTAGAAGAGTCGTAAGTTCCACATAATCCAAATAAAGTAACATGCTCATTTACATCTCATTCATCATCATCATCTCATGTCATCCCTGCAATGCACCTAGGCATGAGCACTTATATTTCTGCATCATACAGGATCGCAGGAAGTGATCCCGGTAGCAGTTCCCGAGGACCCAGAAGAGCAGTACGAGGTGCAAGAGCAGGAGGTGACCGAAGCCGAAGAGGAGGTCGATGAAGATCTTCCAGAGTGCCCCGACACCGTCCGAGCTCTTTTGAGAGAGGCAAGCCCCGGAGCATTTCTCTCCCGGTTTGCAAATAATTTATTATTGACTTTACTTAATTTGTTGCATTACGTTTAGGAGTTGTTTGCAAACGTTGCTGCATTATATCTTGTTTCACCTTGCTTTACCCGATCCTTGTTACCTTGGTGTCCGCAGTCAATAATTGCTTAGTTTGCTTAGACTGGTAGAAGTCAGGTGATTGCCTGTCATCCGCGAGCTCTAGGAGATTACTTGGATCTATGTGAAAGTATGTCATATGAAAATAACTAAGTGTCGAAATAAATTTGAGACCGGGCGGAAATTTGCAGGGTTTCGGACTGTAGTGTTTTCCATCTGTGTCGATTAAGGACCGACCGTTGTTGGGCCTCGAGTCATGTTGAACGCATGCCTCACATTTAGCTGGCCGTATAATGTACCTTTCGACCGCGAAGCTGAGAGATTATTCGGACCAAGTGGATTGCCCGCAACGCACTGTACCGGAGCAGTAGTGGCAGGATACGGGGGCGCGATGATAAGGCCAAAGAGCAGTCGGGCGGCCCCCGGGTACATGTGGTTCCTGGTAAGCTCGCGACTTTACCTGAATGGTTGACTCGGTGACCAATACCTCACTTTAGCGGGTGAGTGAGGTTTATGTGAGGAATAAATTACCAGCTGGTTAATAATCGATTCGAATCGCCATCGTTCACTGGATAGTGAACACTTGACTTGAGCTACTTCATCGTAGTAATATTGATGAATCACTTGGATAGTTATGAGGAAGATGACATGGTAACTATTGTTAATGATCAATGGTAATCCCTACCTGCTTAATTACATGTTACTCTAGCACAGATGTAAACATAGTTGACAGGGTAATAATGATTAAATTACTGCATACTTTTAGAAAAGAATTGTTAAGTTGAAAATACTTTTCTTGCAAATGAGTCAGCTACCTCCACCAGAAAGCCTATCATGATCCTGGGTGTCATTTTATTTTGGTTCTATCGGGTAAGTCTAGCTGAGTACCTTCTCGTACTCAGGGCTTTATTCCCACTTGTTGTAGATGGGCAGATGTATTACGGCTACTGTATCAACTGCCTCTATCCTGCGATGGGCGAAGCTTAGGACCATGGGCAATGGTCATTCGCTACTTCTCGTCTGATGCTTTTGCTGGAGATGATCATAAGCTGGCACTTTATTTCAAAACGCTGTGTGTGTGCGTGATTTAAACTACTGCTTCCGCTACTTTTATTTGAACCTGGTTTGTAATAACTATGTTTAAACTCCGATGTATTTTATGCCGCGAACTTTTATGTAGTGACCGCTAAACTTAGTACGATCTTGGCTGTTATGTGAAATGATTTGAAATCCGTCGAGATTTCACGGACTACCGGGTTATACGGGCTTAAGTTTGTTAAATTGTCCTCCCGTTGGATGATTTTCCTACTTAATCTCGTATAATTGGGCGGTTCTGTTACAGCTGGCATCGGAGCATGGTTTAGCGTGATTACTGTTCATAAGTGTATTTAAAACAAAATTCTGTTTAAAAAGTGTGATTTTAAAATTAAAGGTGTGTCAGTGGTCATATCCTGTATGCACAGTTAAGAACTCTAGGTGGCTATTTAAGTACTAACTTGGGGTTCTTGCACCATATTTCTTTTGAGACTTTTCCCTGTGTGCCATTATAAAAGATCGTAATCCCCTGTGTGCCCCTAAAAAAATTCAGCGGTCTTCAGCGCCACTACTCTAACTTTTTCGTGTCATCCATGCCACTTCCGTCGGTTTGGGCTCTAACGCCATTAAACTGCAGGTGTGAAAAGACGAAAATGCCCTTAAGTTCAAATATGTTATTAATTTTTTTGAGCATCTTAACGACTTCAAATGAAAAAACTCAAAACTAGAAAGTTGTAGATCTCGTCGAGATCTATAATTTTCATATAAATTTTTTTCATTTAATTTCACAAAAAAAATGATTTGATATGATTAATATATCTTAGAAAAATCATATTATTATTTTTTTGCGAAATTAAATGAAAAAATATATGAAAATTATAGATCTCGACGAGATCTACAACTTTCTACTTTTAAGTTTTTCATTTGAAGTCATTAAGATGCTTAAAAAAATTAATAACATATTTGAACTTAAGGGCATTTTCGTCTTTTCACCCTTACAGTTTAACGGCGTTAGAGCCCAAACTGACGGAAGTGGCATGGATGACACGAAAAAGTTAGAGTAGTGGCGCTGAAGACCGCTGAATTTTTTCAAGGGCACACAGAGGATTACGATCTTTTATAATGGCACACAGGGAAAAGTCTCATTTCTTTTTCGTTGCTCATACGGCGTGCTATTGTATGAGTGCCACTTAATTGAGTGGTAATGTATGGATCAGTTACCTCTACGCTTTGGTAAGTGTGAGCTGTGAGAGCATGATCGGATACACCGTCGATCTAGAGAGAGTGCTTATATGATACTAGAATAATTACATGTTTTACACATGTTTTTATAAAAGTATCGCATGTGTGGGTGTTCCGTCCGTTGAGGCGATGCCGTCAATAGGACGATGTGTTTGGGTAGTTACTAGCGTTGTACACGCATCTGGGGATTCGTGTAGAGCGTGTAGGTAGATTTACTGTTTTCATGCATTAATGGGGAATGGGCTGAAATAAATTTTCTGCAGATACATAACAGCGTTTATCGTGTAGATCGAATTAATTATGTATATGAGAGATCGTTTGTATGCCACCGAATTCATCGTTAGATGTCTTTATTTTCTAAGTTTGTGAGAACGTAAGACTTGTGCATGCATCATACTGCCTGTGCATTTTATTCATAACATGCATTCCTCCCCTTATGAAAGGATTATCCCATTTTGATAAAAGTGACATCAATTTAAAATATGTTCTCACCGGGTAATTAAAACGTGTGCTACAGATGGCCCGCACGAAGCAGACTGCCCGTAAGTCCACTGGCGAAAGAGCACACCGTCGCTAGATGGCCCCACGGGAGCGCCGCAGCACAGACACTTTTCTAAGCGAGTTTGGCATGCCCACCTTGCTTTGGAGAGTGCTCCATGATGTGGGGTACCCAGAGGGTCAAGAGCCGGTGTACTCCTGGAGTGGGAGCCAGTTAGCTGAGGATGGACTTGCGGTAGTGAAAATCATCGTCCCTGCTCTTGGTGATGCGCCAGAATGGGATGGTTGGCATTTGGAGTTTGAAGGACGCACTCCAGTTGAGGGTGCAGAGGGCGCAGCCTTTCGCGTCATCCGAGACATAATGAGCAGGTTTCCTAATGAGTTGGCAGCAGCTTTGGCCGGTACTTTTCCGAGAGATGATCCTTGCGATGCCATTTGGGTGCAACTGCAAGGGAGTGCCCTGGTTAGAGGCCCAAGTGAAGGACGGGCTAGCGACAACCACGCCATGAGTGCCATGTATGCAGCCATCAGAGCATACCAGGATCTTGAGAGTACCTATTGGACCTTGACTAGTCTGCATGGTGATGACCGGCTTGAAGCAAGGAAGCAGAAGAAGAAGCAAGCACGTGCTATAGCTAGCTTGCAGGAGCAGTTGACCGACATGAGCTTGCAGCGAGACCGGGCTCTCGAGAGAGGTGAGAGTGCCATGCAGCGGGTGCAGACGTTGACTCAGGCCAACAGAAATGCAGACCGCATGATAGGACAGCTAGTGCAGGAAAGGAATGAAGCCTGGAACGAGAGGGACCTTCTGAGGCAGAGGGTCGAGGAGCTAGAAGGGTATAATGCCAACTTGCATGAAGAGTTTCATGCCCTCTACAACGGGATGGGCCCGTATGCTCCTCCGGACGCCGCCCAGATGGACGTCGACGACGACGCCGCTACTGATGGTAGCGATGGTGACGCCTCCGACCTCGACGACGGCCCCGAGGAGTAGGCTAGTTGCCTTGCGTTAGTGATAGGCTCTGTCGCGATGGCCTTCTTTTGGTTTCCATGTATCGTGTTGTATCCTATTCGATCTTGAGACTGGCGATCTTTTGGATCTTGGTTGTGTATGCGATGCTCGAACGCATAAAAGTCCAGTGTATGTATGCTGACAACGTGGTTGTATGGAACACGATGTTGCATTCGAAGTAATTTGATTAGTGATGTTGTTTTAATTGGAATGTAATTATTGTGCCTCTGTTTTATTGTATGACTTGTTCTCTCTAATAAATTCAGTATGGCATGATTGTTCATTCGAATACAATTACTACAACTTCGCTCAATTATTACTTGTTGCTAAAATATGCAGATGGCAAACACTCGCCGTGCCACGTATGAGGCCGCTGAAACTGGTGGCAACAGTGCAGGGGCTGGTGGGAGTGGTGCAAACAACGTCAACCACCAGGAGCCACAGCCAGAACCACAATTGCCCCCTCCTCCACCGCTCACCGCAGAGGTATTCTTCGCACAGTTCCTTGGAAGCCAGCGCAATGCCAAGCAATCACAGAGGAATATGGAAGATTTTCTACGTACCATCACTGAAAATGTTCAGAGAGGAAATAATCAAGGTGGTGGCCATGGGGTGAACCAGTACAACAATTTCAAGGATTTCATGAATACTAGGCCAACTATTTTTAAGAAAGCAGCAGAGCCACTTGACGTTGAAGAATAGATCAACACTATGGAAGATAAGTTCCATGTGTTGAGGCTGACAGAAGTTCTAAAAATAGAATATGTTGTACATCAGCTACAGGGACCGGCAGGGATGTGGTGGAAGCATCACCGCACCACCTTTCCTCCCAATGCCCAGATTACTTGGAGAGAATTCACTGAAGCGTTTAGGGGAGTTTATATTCCCTTAGGGTTGGTTGAGATGAAGCTCAGAGAGTTCTTGGCCTTAAATTAGGGTACCAAGACTGTGACACAGTATCTTCATGCCTTTAACAACTTGTGCCGTTATGCTCCAGACATGGTCGACACAGATGCAAAGAGAATTGCTAGTTTCAAGAGAGGGTTAAGTCCGAAGATGATGAAGCATGTGGGTACCAATACCCACGCCAGATTCAATGACTTTGTCAGTGATTGTTTGAAACAAGAAAAGAACAACAACGCCTACACTGCATCCAAGAATCGCAAGAGGGTGTTTGAGTCAGGACCATCCCATTAAAGAGCTGTCACTGCAAATCGTCTTTCTTATCGTCCGTCCGCACCTGGTGCAAGGTTTAGGCCGCCACAGCATAAAACTCAGAACTACAAGGGACCACAGAAGCCGTACAAGATGGCCGTGCCGCCAGCAAAGATCACCGCAGCTGTAGAACAGAGCAACTCTAAGGGAGCTATAGGATCTGCTGGTACAGTGAAGGGGCCCTGCTACAATTGTGGTCAGCCAGGCCACTTTTCAAAGTTCTGCCCTTATCCGCCTAAAAAGAAGCTACAGACTTACACTGCTCGTGTACACCATACCACCGTTGATGAGATTCCTGAGGGAGAGCCTATAACTGCCGATAAGTTTCTTGTTAACCATCACCCTACAGTTATTCTATTTGATTCTGGATCCTCGCATTCTTTTATGAGTCAAGCATTTGCACGGAAGCATGAACAACTATGCATAGAATTGAGTTATGGTTATCGCATAAGTTCAGCAGGGGCTGATGTGTTAACCAATCAGATGGTTAGAGGGGCAACCCTTGAGTTAGGTAGTCGAAAGTTTTGAGTAAACCTAGTAGTTATGCCTGGACTAGTTTTGGATGTAATAATAGGAATGAACTGGATGAAGAACTGGGGGCAGTTATAGATACAAGCAGTCGGATGCTTACCCTTAAGGATCCCCAGGCAGAGGGTACTTTCCTGGTACCATTGCCTAGAAGAACAGACCTTGTGAGTGTGACCTGTGCCATGAAAGTTGTTCCTATCCACCAGATCCTAGTAGTGTGTGAGTTCCTGGATGTGTTTCCAGATGAGTTACCTAGCCTTCCTCCAGATAGAGATATTGAGTTTGGAATTGAGTTGATCCCCGGGACAGCTCATATTTCAAGGAGACCCTATCAGATGCCTCTGGATGAGTTAGCTGAGTTGAAGAAGCAACTGGAAGAATTATTGAAGAAGGGGTTTATCCGACCGAGTAAGTCTGAATGGGGATGTCCTGCCTTGTTCGTGAAGAAAAAGAAAGAGGGTACTCTGAGAATGTGTGTGCATTATCGACCTCTTAATGCGGTAACTATCAAGAATAAATATCCTTTGCCTCATATTGACATTTTGTTTGATCAGTTGGCTAAAGCTAGAGTGTTCTCCAAGATAGACCTAAGATCAGGATATCATCAGATAAAGATTAGGCCGCAAGATGTCCCGAAAACCGCATTTTCTACCAGATACGGGTTGTACGAGTATCTTGTTATGTCTTTTGGCTTAACAAATGCTCCTGCATATTTCATGTATCTGATGAATACGATTTTCATGCCAGAGTTGGACAAGTTTGTAGTTGTCTTCATTGATGACATTCTAGTATACTCTGAGAATGAGAAAGATCACGAAGAGCATCTGAGAATTGTCTTGACCAGACTGAGAGATCATAAGTTGTATGCTAAGTTCAGCAAATGTGAATTTTGGTTGAAGAAAGTTCCTTTCCTTGGTCATATTCTATCTGAGAATGGAGTTTCGGTAGATCCGAGCAAAGTGCAAGAGGTTATGGATTGGAAAACTCCAACCACAGTGTCAGAAGTCAGGAGTTTCCTAGGGTTAGCAGGTTACTATCGCCGCTTTATCCCAAACTTCTCGAAGATTACCAAGCCAATGACGAGTCTGTTATAGAAAGATCATAAGTTTGTGTGGACAGAGGAGTGTGAGACAGCTTTCCACACCTTGCGGAAACTGTTGACCACTGCTCCAGTTCTTGCACAGCCAGACATCGAGAAACCTTTTGATGTGTTCTGTGACGCATCAAAAATAGGATTAGGCTGTGTTCTGATTCAAGAAGGAAGAGTCATTGCTTATGCCTCCCGTCAGTTGAGAAAACATGAAATCAATTATCCGACACATGATCTTGAGCTTGTCGCCGTAGTGCATGCCTTAAAGATTTGGAGACACTATTTACTTGGTAATGTGTGCAATATTTTCACCGATTATAAGAGTCTCAAGTATATTTTCACCCAACCAGAATTGAACATGAGACAGCGAAGATGGTTAGAACTAATCAAAGATTACAACTTGAATGTACAATATCACCCTGGGAAAGCCAATGTGGTAGCCGATGCTTTGAGTAGAAAGTCGCATTGTTTGAATATGCAACCCTTACTCGAAGATGGTTTTAATCTAATGCACCCTGCCGTGTTACATAGTATTCAGATCAGTTGCACCTTGGAGAGTAAGATAATAGAAGGTCAGAAAGCAGACAAAGGGATATTCCACATCAAAAAGAAAATTAAAGAAGAACCCTCCAAACACTTCAGAGTGGACGAGCAGGACGTGTTGTGGTTTGACAACCGTCTTGTTGTTCCAAAGGATAGAGAGCTTAAGAATAAAATTATGGATGAAGCTCATCTCTCTAAGTTGTCCATTCATCCTGGCAGTAGTAAAATGTATCAAGAACTAAGACCTCGCTATTGGTGGTCAAAGATGAAGAAGGAAATTGCAGCTTATGTAGCCAGATGTGACACATGTTGTCGAGTGAAAGCTATTCACATGAAACCTACCGGATTGTTGCAACCTTTGTCAGTACCTAGTTGGAAGTGGGATGATATAAGTATGGATTTCATCACGGGTTTGCCCACTACTCAGAAAGGCCATGATTCGATTTGGGTAATCGTGGATCGTCTTACCAAGACAGCCCACTTTTTGCCTGTCAAGACAGATTATAGACCACCTCAATATGCTGAGAAGTATATTGCGGAGATTGTGAGATTGCATGGCATACCGAAGACTATAGTGTCTGACAGAGGGTCACAATTCACTGCTCACTTTTGGGAGCATTTGCACAAAGGTTTGGGGGACTAGTCTGATTCGTAGCACTGCCTATCATCCTCAAATAGATGGTCAGACTAAAAGAGTTAATGCTGTGTTAGAGGATATGTTAAGAGCTTGTGTGTTGTCTTCCAGAGGTTTATGGGAGTCTTGGTTACCTTTAGCAGAATTCACGTATAATAATAGTTATCAAGAAAGTATCAAGATGGCACCTTTTGAGGCTCTGTATGGCCAAAAGTGTAGAACACCTTTAACTTGGATTGAGCCAGGGGAAAGAAGGTATTATGGTATTGACTTCGCGGAAGAAGCCGAAAAGAAAGTTCATATCATTCAGAAAAATATGAGAGCAGCTCAGTCACGTCAGAAAAGTTATGCGGATAAGAGAAGGAGACCGCTTGTGTTCGAAGTTGGTGACTATGTTTATCTAAAAGTCACGCCAATGAAGAAGAAGCGGTTTGGAATACGCAGAAAGCTTGCCACCAGATTTGTAGGACCCTACAAAATCTTGGAAAGAAAGGGTCCAGTGGCTTACAAATTGGAATTACCAGAAGCAATGGGTGCTATATTCCCAGTTTTTCACGTATCACATCTCAAGAAATGTTTGCGCGTTCCAGAGGAAATAATTGAACCTCGAGGCATAAAACTTAAGTCAGATCTGGTGTATCGTGAGCAGCCAATTCGAGTTTTGGATTCCAAAGAAAGGGCTACTCGAAACAGTGTGGTGAAAACGTATAAGATACAATGGAGTCATCATGATGAAGGGGATGCATCTTGGGAAATGGGTGAATACCTACAAAAAGCATACGAAGATTTTTTTAATAAATGGTTCGTAACCCAAATCTTGGGACGAGATTTTTATAAGGGGGAGGGCTGTAACACCCCGGTGTTATGCAAGCATTAGCATTTCAATCATGAGCATACCATGTCATTGCATTTATAATCATATGTGGTTAGAGTGCATCTTTAGGGAAATCAAAGTTTGGAAAACTAGTATTACATAACATGTTGTGATAATTCCACACTAAATATGCTAGTTATATTAAGCAAACTTGTGCAACTATAAATTTTAGATCACCTAGACTTATTGGTGAAATTTTTGGAGCAGCTTAATTACTCAAAGTTTTGTCAAAAACTTGTTTTAAAAATGTTATTTGAAAATAGTCAAAAACCCTCCCTAATTAGCTTTTATTCTCCAATTCAAAATCTATAAGAGTTTTGAGATTTGCCCCTCAATAAAAGTTGTAGGAAATCAAATTCTAAACAACTTTTATTTTTGGGCCATTTTCAGAAAAGGTCGTTTGCTTGTCCAAATTTGAATTTGAAAACTGCAAATAGAATTTTATTTGAATTTTCTCTGGAAAAATAAAAAGGAAAAACAATTTCAGCGCTAACAGGTTGCCGCCACCCTTTTGGCCCGTCGGCCGAAGCGGCCCGCGCCACCCCCACGCGCGCGCGCCCGCGCAGCGCAGCGGCCCGGCCCGTGTCCGCGCGGCCGCCTTCTTCTCCCGCCCGCTCGCGCGCCTCGCTGGACGCCGCGGCAAACCGCGCTCGCCGCGTGTCGGCCATGCGCTGTCGGAGCCGCCGTGCGTCGCCTTCGCCCTACCGTCCCGCCAGCTCAGGCGCGATCAAATTGCCTGGCTGACCCCCTCCTCGCCCCCTCACTCGCACTCCCGCTCCCCATCCGCTCCCCCTCTCCAAGAACCGAGCGGGCGAGCGGCTCACCGCCGAGAGCTCCACCTCCGCTCCCTCGTTCCGGCGGCGACAGTCCACCACCACCAAATTACGCTTGCACAGAGATCCGCCGCCCCCTTGCCTCCTCCGAACAAGCCTCGTTGTCCTCTTGCTCACTCCGGTAGGGCATCGATTAGCCTTCCCCGCCGCGCCACCGTGACGGAGCCGCCACGCTCGCGCTCCGGTCACCGGCACCTTCACCCACCCCCTTTGTCTCTCAACCTTGCTCACATGTTCACTGTTTTCCTGTGGCCATATTGCACGCTTTGCCTTGCTCGCTCGGGCATGGAAGCGGCCGCTAGCCGTCGGCGGCCACCGCACCGCCGCGGTGGCGAGCACCGGCTCGACCGCGCGCGCTGTCCCCGCTCGCCCGCGGTTGAAGCAAGTGACTGGGCCGGCCTGCTCCAACAGGAGACGGCCCATTTTCTTTCTCCCGGCGCGCGTGTCCTTGGGCTGAGCCGGACCGGGCCGTTTGCCCCGTACTGTGTCGGCCCATTTTCAAAAAGAGGATTCCAGTTTTCTTTTCTTTTATTAATTAGAAATAAAAATGCTTTAGTAATTGTTTGGATGATTAAATGTGCTCCAAAAATTGTGAAATAAATTTTTATGAGCTCCTTACAACTAGATCTACCATTTAAGAATATTGCACTTAATTTTTGCACTACTTTTATGTAAGGTTTTTATTTAACTTTGAAAATTGCTATTTTCTTGTTAAATGTATAGTAAATTGTAGAAAATTCAGAAAAATGTGATTCCAAGTTTGTTAATCTTTTTGTGCCATGTACTTGCTAGGAAAATTTTATATCATGCCTGTTCTATAGAAAAATGTGTAGGTGTAGTTCAAATGCTTTCTATCACTAGTATTTGCTATTTTTGTTAATTAAATAAATGTGAATAAAACATGAAAGTAATAATTTTTCTACAGTGATTATTTACTATGTAGAAAGTAGGAAAATTACTAAATCCGTTGTTTGATACTTTTCATAATGCAAAGTATTTTCATGCTCGTTTTTAGGCCTTAGCTTGTTATTTTTGTATAGACAGTTCTAATAATCCAAATGCAATGAAAATTTTGTGGCATGCTAGAATTGATGTTCGTAATCCACTGTAATTTTCTAAGATTTTTCTGTGCTACCAAAATATATGTTGTTGTTCAAGCCTAGGGCTAACTAGGGTTTACATTCAATCTTTGATGCAAGATTAGTTAGTAAACTATGCTTTGGTGTATCTTTGAAGCATCTTAAGTGTCAGTGTGCCTTTGCATGATAGATCATAGTGGTGGTAGTTTATGAGTACATGTTCTTGGATGACATAGACTACCTTGTAGAAGAGTCGTAAGTTTCACATAATCCAAATAAAGTAACATGCTCATTTACATCTCATTCATCATCATCATCATCATCTCATGTCATCCCTGCAATGCACCTAGGCATGAGCACTTATATTTCTGCATTATATAGGATCGCAGGAAGTGATCCCGGTAGCAGTTCCCGAGGACCCGGAAGAGTAGTACGAGGTGCAAGAGCAGGAGGTGACCGAAGCCGAAGAGGAGGTCGGTGAAGATCTTCCAGAGTGTCCCGACCACCGTCCGAGCTCTTTTGAGAGAGGCAAGCCCTGGAGCATTTCTCTCCCGGTTTGTAAATAATTTATTATTGACTTTACTTAATTTGATGCATTACGTTTAGGAGTTGTTTGCAAACGTTGCTGCATTATACCTTGTTTCACCTTGCTTTACCCGATCCTTGTTACCTTAGTGTCCGCGGTCAATAATTGCTTAGTTTGCTTAGACCGGTAGAAGTCGGGTGATTGCCTGTCATCCACGAGCTCTAGGAGATTACTTGGATCTATGTGAAAGTATGTCATATGAAAATAACTAAGTGTCGAAATGAATTTGAGACCGGGCGGAAACTTGCAGGGTTTTGGACTGTAGTGTTTTCCGTCTGTGTCGATTAAGGACCGACCGTTGTTGGGACTCGAGTCATGTTGAACGCATGCCTCACATTTAGCTGGCCGAATAATGTACCTTTCGACCGCGAAGCTGGGAGATTATTCGGGCCGAGTGGATTGCCCGCAACGCACTGTACCGGAGCAGTAGTGTTAGGATATGGGGGCACGATGATAAGGCCAAAGAGCAGTCGGGCGGCCCCCGGGTACATGTGGTTCCTGGCAAGCTCGCGACTTTACCTGAATGGTTGACTCGGTGACCAATACCTCACTTTAGCGGGTGAGTGAGGTTTGTGTGAGGAATAAATTACTAGCTGGTTAATAATCGATTCGAATCGCCATCGTTCACTGGATAGTGAACACTTGACTTGAGCTACTTCATCGTAGTAATATTGATGAATCACTTGGATAGTTATGAGGAAGATGACATGGTAACTATTGTTAATGATCAATGGTAATCCCTACCTGCTTAATTACAAGTTACTCTAGCACAGATGCAAACATAGTTGACAGGGTAATAATGATTAAATTACTGCATACTTTTAGAAAAGAATTGTTAAGTTGAAAATGCTTTTCTTGCAAATGAGTCAGCTACCCCCACCAGAAAGCCTATCATGATCCTTGGTGTCATTTTATTTTGGTTCTGTCGGGTAAGTCTAGCTGAGTACCTTCTAGTACTCAGGGCTTTGTTCCCACTTGTTGCAGATGGGCAGATGTATTACGGCTACTGTATCAACTGCCTCTATCCTGCGATGGGCGAAGCTTAGGACCATGGGCAATGGTCATTCGCTACTTCTCGTCTGATGCTTTTGCTGGAGATGATCATAAGCTGGCACTTTATTTTAAAACGTTGTGTGTGTGCGTGATTTGAACTACTGCTTCCGCTACTTTTATTTGAACCTGGTTTGTAATAACTATGTTTAAACTCCGATGTATTTTATGCCGCGAACTTTTATGTAACTTATGATGGTGACCGCTAAACTTAGTACGATATTGGCTGTTATGTGAAATGGTTTGAAATCCGTCGAGATTTCACGGACTACCGGGTTATACGGGCTTAAGTTTGTTAAATTGTCCTCCCGTTGGATGATTTTCCTACTTAATCTCGTATAATTGGGCGGTTCTGTTACACTTACCACAACTTGGCCTCTATGAACCCAACCAATAGGAATATGCTCTCAAATCCAAATGTGAAGCAAGTACGTGCAACCACCTAGGTTCGAATTGGGTTGTGCCCTCCTACATGCCTCACATAGTTGTCGATACAACCAAGCAAGCGTGGCGGATCCCCAACTGTATTGTGCTATGTGCTCCCAAGGCTGACGTAGCTATGCTAGGACCATCCACGACACGGTGTTTCCAGAAGCGTCTGGAAACAGGAATTGTGCCACCATGTGCCACAACCACACCTTAGCGTACCTCTCCATGACGGCGTCCGGAGCATAAGGAGGGCACCTATTGAAGCGTTGCCGCAACCAAGCTGAGCTGACACCCAAAGTCTTTTTCTCTTTCCTCCCTTCTTCAGGGTCCGGTGGCCTGTGTCCAGTCACCTCCTCCACCAAATCCTTCTAATTCTGTGGGCCAACTGTGCCTGTCACAGCCGGACCATCCAAGCGAAGTCCCAAAATTAACCCCACGTCTTTTAGGAGCACAGACATCTCTCCAGAAGGGAGGTGGAAGCTATGTGTCTCTAGACGCCATCTATCAACAAAGGACGTGAGGAGGGGACCATCCATGTCCGGGAGGCCAGCAATGATAGCTCTAGCCAAGCCTAGAAAACCAGCTCCTGCTCTAGCGAAGTACGGGGCGTATCGCTCGTCCCACTCAAGAGGTCGGTGAGTGTGGGGACGTAGCGGGACCAAGGCCTGTAAAAAAACATAGAAAAAGATAACGGGGTTAACAGATTATACATGCAAAACATAGATCAGAAAAGATTGAAGGTACTATTTGAAGAGCTATTCCTATTTATGTCACATAACTTAATTGTACATGTTGTAAACATGTAATCACTTGTTGTAGTATGTAAAGCATTTGGCTTATTCCATGGCAAGCAAAGGATGGAAAAGTGGCACTTATTTGCATCATTATGTATGTTTCCTATTTGCTGCTACATATTATGGAAAAATACACTTGCAGTTTATGTTACTCCATGGCATAAAGTTCATGCACAATTACCAAACTTGCCTATCTTAGCAAAACGAGCCCGTAAAAATAAAGCATCACTTACATCATTCTTGTCCACTAGCAAGTGTGCTCGGTGGTCCTTGTCGTAGTAGGTCTCAAGAAGGGGGAAGTGTGGGTGCGCCATTCTGCAATTGTGATGAAATAATACAATGTTAGAACATAGAAATTATAAATGTAACATGTCATGTGCGTAAAAAGACAGGAACAAATGCATTAATTATATAACCAAGACGTAGTAGAACCTATGTACCTATGGAAATAGTAAAAGCATCATACATGGTATAAATAAAATGGAAATGCATGCAATATGTAATGATGAACCTATTTAAATGTATCTAAGTACCTTTGTAACCCTAGTCCCACTTGTACTTGCATTGGTGGATGCTAATTTGCTTGCCTTCTTACGCTTATCATGAGTGGTAGCGGTGTGACCGGTTATGTGGCATTTGGAGCAACAGACCTGACCCGGTGCCTCATCAAAGTCCCCAAAACCGTACATATCTTCACCATACCCGTTACATGCGTCCATAACGCTACGCAGCCATTTTTTCTTCCTTCTACCCTTCTTTGTCTTAAGAAGGTCCGGGTCGGGAACATAATCCAACCCGTAATACTGCAGCCATTGTGTCGGATCTAAGTAAGGCTCGAAGCTGGACTCCCACACTTTGAGAGTGTTGGACATGAGGTAAAAAGGAGACATGAACTTCTCACTCTCGTGGTCTAGACCCCTGCATCTGCAAGCTGTAATAACATGGGAGCAAGGCACATGGAGGAGTTGTGGGATGTTACAAGAGCATTCTCCTTTGTCAAGGTCCACCAAGATCATCATGTACCTTTGAGTTAGAAAAAAAAGCGTCAGGCCACATTAAGACCCATCACTTATAAATTACGTAGAAAGACTCATCACCTATGAGCCTGATACAAGTGATGTTTTTTTATGGTTTTTTATGAACAATAATTACTTATGAGCCTGATATAAACGAGGGTTTCTTGATGAACTGTATTTGCAATGACGGGTTATCACACTTATCATGTTACAATCCATCACTAGAATTGTCTATTAGTCAATTAGTGGCGGGCCATTGTTAAAAGACGGATTTCTTTATGAACAATAGTTACATATGAATTAGTTTTTTTCGTGAGCAGGATTTCACCTGTATTTCATTAAGAGGGTTACATATGAATTAGTCATCTTTATGTGTTTTCATGCGGGCTAAGGGATCGAGGCCCCCTACTCAGCGCGAAAAATGGAGCCCCCTCCCCCACCACACATGCGCATATATCACCGCCGCATTTTCTATGCATGCATGGACCAAGAAGTAGAAACAAAATAGGGGAGGATGAAGAGAAAGAGAATGAAGAAAAGGAGAGAAGTAACAGGCCACTCTAATCGGTCATTCTAGATCTGCCACTGAAGTCTATTATCTCGATCAATGACTTTTCATATGCTGGAGCATTCCGGACGTGATCAAGCACTTTCGCATGTCTGAACAATTTTTTTATGATCTGCTATGTATATTCATCTCTTTCTGCAGAACATTTTTTTATTTCGAGATGCATGATAAGATGAGGAACAAATTAACCATACTAGTGGTTAGTTCTGATTATTATCTGCCACCTAACACAGATCCAGTATTCAGGCTTTCAGTAACATGCTATATATACAACACTTAGCAGTCAGAGACCTAGTGACTTACCGGCTTGCCGGGGGATGTCTGTCACGAGAAATAATCCAGGCCAGGTGGGTGAACCTTCCTGTGCCTTTCTCCTCAGATCAGCGATCAGACGTGCCTGAGCATGCATGGGCTGGGGTGGGGGTGGGGCGGTCGTGCTGGATCGGGCCGGGCCGGGGCGGTGCACGGTCCGCGAGGCTGGCCGGCCGGCCAGTGGGCAGTGGCGCTGTCAAGAGAAAGCTAGCGAATCAAGGACACCCCCTGGCCTGCTGCTGCCTTTCCCAAAAGCCGTGATGATGATTGGGACGTGCCACTGCTCACTGCTTCGTTAGCAGGCTAATCACCCAGCATCAGTTTCCAGTTCCAGCTTTTTTTCTGACCAGATCATGTGGAATGGAAGTGCTCTGCACTGCTGCCTACTACACGTAAAGAGGCTTGTTAATTAAGAACATCAATTCCCCTTCACGAACATTTTGGCAAGAGAGTACTACAACTCTACTGTAGTACAGCACGTACTGTATCTACTAGTACAATTCATATCTCGATTCATGTTCTTATAATCTTACTGCTGGGAAGGAAAACAGTGTAGCACACTATTCTTCGTAATACTCTCCCGTCCATTTATCTCCTTCATCCAAGCAAAATTTTTTTTTCTAAAAGTCTCCTTCATATTAGTCTAGGATCACGGGTTTAGCTTTTCGTACGTGTTGTACATTTGGTGCTCATTAGCTACTTCTTGTCTGTATTTATTGCTCATTGGCTGCGACTGCTTGGCTGCTCCTTGCCTTAAATGCAAATCGACGTTGTTTACCGCTCCTTGGTCATTGTGCCGAAGGCTAATACGATGGAGACTTAGAGCATGATCAATAATAGAGCCAAGTTGCTTGGTTGTAAGTCAAGTTACAAGAGCCAAGTTATACAATAAGTGTCTCCTATTTATCTTAAAAAAGTCTCTCTCTGCTATTTCTCCTCACAACACTTGTTATTTGGGCCCACTAATACATATGCTTCCGTACCCAACTTGATGCTTACATGGGAGCCAAGCTCTTATATCTCTCATCCCTTCTTTCCTCCACGTCAGCATTACCTTGACTATAAACCTATTATTGTAGCTGGTCTTATGGACGGCGGGAGTAGAAATTAAGCTAGACTGGCCGGCTCTCTTGCACGCCTGCCGATGCCACGTGGACCAATGGGCGTCGTCGCTAGCTAGCTCCCCACATCTGCAGAAGAGGGGAGAAAAAAAACAGCAGCAAGCTTGAGTTTTGGGTCAGTTGAGTTGAGTAGTTGACGAGAACCATCGGTCGCCTCGCCGGCCTCGCCCATGGCATGGCACATTATCTTACTGCTCCGATGCTAGCTCCAAAGCGCCTCAAAGCAAGATCCCAGAGAGCTGCTACGACTGCTAGTGGATGATCATCGTGAGACTAGCTTAGCTAGGCGAGTGTGCAGTGCAAAACATGGGTTAGAGTAGCTAAACAACTACCGCTAGGCGCTAGTCGCTTTGGGAAGCAGGCAGATAGGGTTAGTTAACAAAGAAGAGAACTAACCCCGTCCCACACAAGATTATAATATATTATTATCCACCGGCCGGCCGGCCGGCCGGAGCCCACGGGGGGAGCCCGGGAGGCAGCGGCCATGCCGTGCGTGGCCGAGGCAGTAGGGTCTCGACTACCGTGGCTGTGTCGTGGGGACATCCCTCCGGCCACCGTCTAGTAGGACGCCTCCGAGCACTCATGTGTCCGTGCATGCACGCAGCATGCATGTGTTACTCTGTTTATTATATACGTGTAATTCCTTCTAATTAATACATTATAGGAGTATATATATACAGTCAGTCGCCAGTCATTAATTAATTGGATTACACCAGGGCCGTCCCTGGGGTGTGCGAAGTGAGCGACCGCACAGGGCCTCCAAATCCAAATATACAGTTGATTACCCATATACCTATATAGTTAAGCAGCAAGCAAAGCAGCCTTTGGCCTAATAACAACGTCGTCATCACCCATTAGCAAGCCAAGCCCAATAGAAAATGATTCCTGGCCGCCGGCGTCGTTTGTTGTCTCCCGTGCGTCGTTCCCAATTCCTACCTGTACGTCTCGATCTCCTATTCTTCTGTCGCCCTGCCCTGAGCCTAATGCCCTACGGCTGCCGCTGCGTATCGTGATCGCCGTGATGAACTGACCTGACCACCAACGGCGACGAGGCACCCGGCGAGGCAAGACGCTGAGGCTGAGGCCTAAAGGTAATACTAATCATTCGTGTTTTTTTCAATACAATATTCATTCACAATCACAGCAAACTATAGCGAGTAATTGGTCGGTCTCTAAATTTTGTTCTTTTGATCTATTCATCTAGACGCCTACTGCAATAGTGTACAAATATTGAAGTCACGTCTTCTGCAAATTGGTCTAGAAAATTTGAATCGGGTTGGGAAAAACGTAAGAAAAACAAAGAATAGAGGCTTTAGTCCAATCTTAGTAATGGGAGAAGATTGATTATGGGCATATCATTGAAGATTTCATTTCGAAGAACACTGAAAGATCGATGATATTCAAGTAAAGAATATGCAACATAGGTACCATTCTTGACATACCTTATTGCGATGTAATATATTAAATTATATATCTTATTTTATTTCTATTTTTCTCAAGTTAGTAGGTCTCATTTTTTAGTTTCGTACTGGGCCTCGGATTTTCCCGGAACGGCCCTGATTACACCTCTATATATAACTAGTTAATTAATTATTATATTAACAAAAACAGCGTCCCCGATCTCGACGCGTACGTGCCCTTCTTCTCCTTTGAAGGAATGTGTGTCCAAGTTGTTGCACGCGAAATGGAAATGGAAAATAAAATTTCTTGGATCGGAGAAGAAGACACATCTATACCACTGCACGCGCGCGGCTAGCCGGAGCACGAATCTCCGAGCATATTGAGATGAGTGGAATAAGTTGAGATGTCTACTTTATGGATGGATCGATATATAGCTTGTTAGCACAGATCCGTTGGAGTCCAAAATTACATAGATTATTAATTGTACTAGGTACTACAATTAATCAACTCCTTGTTTGGATATATATAGAGAGAGAGAGAGAAAGCCTTTTTGAAGTATTAGACACAAATACCATTGTTTTATGAAATACCTTACTTTTATCAAAATTGTTAGGTGTTAAAAAGATGCAAAAGTTTTTTTTTAAAAAAAAAACATGATATTGTCAAAACCTATATGTATTTTCAGAGTTTCAGAAAACTCCATTCAAGATCTATAATTTTTTCTCTAAACCATGTTTGGCACAACTTTGGTTTATAATTTAAGCCACATGTTCTTTTGTGAATAATTCAACAAGTACCATGCATGGTATTGCAAAATATTCTGGTTTTCAAAAGTTGCTTGGCGTTTGATAAAACTCTATTTCAGTTTGTTTCGAAAACCATGGTGTTTTCAAAACCTTAGTCCTGGCCCGTTCCTAGCTAGTTCGATCCTTTGAAACCATCTTCTCACCTAGATTCGGCACATAAAACCATTTTTTCCAGAAAAATTAATAATTTCTTGATGACATATTTTTTGAAATAAAATTGTGGCATGTAAAGTACATATATATCCTAAATGGTAAGCACCCTAAAGAGCACAGATTTAAAATAACTAAGATTAAAGTATGGACAGTTGTGATCGCGTCCTGTTTTGCACAACTACTTCAGCAGCAGCAAATGAACATCGTTTTTCTCTCACAACAAATTAGCAAGCGAAACGGCCATTAAAGCGCCACCGCGGAGAAGACAAGCTGACGCTAGCTCCGATCCGGCCTGTCCCAGAAAAATCCACTAGAAAACAAAAAAAGAAAACATTGCATAATTAAATCCACGCCACGCCACGGGCCATGGCTGATCTTTCTCCCATGCATGCCAAGCGCGCTAGCTACCTAGGCAGGGGATGCATGCATGGGAACCCATGGCCAGGAGAGAGAGAGAGAGTTTTGCATTGCTCGCTGGGGGCGGCGGAAGTGAACAGTGCACACACATCAAAATGTACACGCACGCACGGGCGGAGAGACGGGCGCATGCATGCATGCGTGGCTAGCTGCTGGGTGCTGCCGCTGGCTCGCCCGTACTTGCGTGCCCGTGCGTGAAGACAAGCGTGAAAAGACGAAGCAGCCCTCTCGATCCACGGGAGAAATGCAGAGGACGGAGCCGTGCATCGGGTGCATGCATGGCATCGCATCGCTCTCACGCGCACCCACACCAGCCATAGGGCTCGGCTCGCATGCGTGCGTGCAAAGCAGAGACGAGCCAACGACGGGGAAAGGATGGGAAAGAGGCGCCGTCGTGTGGCCGCCGGTCCGTCCCCTGCCTCGTTCGTCTCGGCCGGGCGAGTGTTTGCACGGGAATGGGGCTCTGTGCTGAGCACAGAAAGTGCGTGCTGGTCGCGCCTCGCGCGCGCTGCTGCATCTTTCTAAGTTTTCGTGTAACCGTGCAGCAATGCAATGTCGTCACGTCGACCGTGTCGACGAGACGACGACGACGACGACGACGCGTCGGACTCGAATCTCCTCCCAGGATCGTCGAGCATCCAAGGCGATCGATTTCATTCTCGTAAAACCAGTTACTATTGCCCCTAGCGAGTAGCCAACTATAGGCAGGTAAACCGGATCCAGCGTGTACGTACATGTCTTTTTTCTCGGTTCGCACGTCCTTGTATTAAGCTTGTATTAAGTTTTTGCAGTATAAATGCTTTACCAGCGTTAAAGCGGGGCTATATAGTTACACCTAGGTTTGTTTAAAGTATTTCGGCTCCGCGCGACCTCTGCCTCCAGCCTCCAGTCGCCGCCGCTGTCTCTCGTTTGCCGTTGTTTGTTTTCTTCCTGGGGTCGACTGGAAGAACAGGAACTAGCAGGCTGGGAAGATTGGAGGGAAGATGGCCGAAATAGAACCACCCTTCCCCCACTCCGCCGCCGACACCACCAGCCCGCCGGAAAGTCGCCCAGACGCCGCCGGCCACCAACCACCCAGCTTCGCCCTCTCGCGGCAAGGGCCCCTGCTCCCTCTCCCCCCACGTGGCGCCGTTCTTCCCCTCCGCCACCCTCGGGCGGACCAAAACCTTACGGTGGTCTGAGGAGTCAGATCTGTCCGATTACTCCGATTCGGAAGATGTTTCGGCGGCACCAGCGCAACCCAGCTTTCGGGACATCGTCCTTCGAAGCCCTCCAGCACAGGCAAGCTTGGAGGCAGGGCCTGGCGCCCAGCCGCACACCTGTGCTGTCGAGGCGCATCCGGCGGGGATCGACGCAGGGGGCCCATGCGTCCGGCGACCAAAGCGCAAGCGGGGGACGCGCAAGCGGAGGCCTCGCCGTCCTGCTCCGGCGGCCGTGTCCGCCGAGCAACGCCGGGCTCCGGTTGTCCTGCGCCTGGGTCCGCGCAATGTAACGGGCCAGCGTACCCCAGCGACCCTCTGCCTGGGGAGGCGCGTCCGCGAGGTAGCTCGGGTCCCCGTCCACGAGCGCCTGGGCCCCCTCCACCGTCGACCGGCCAGGGGTCGCCGCCGGCGGCGCTCACCGCCGGATGCCGACGGGTGGCGCGAGGTGTTGCCACGATCCCCGGGCGGGCCGCGCGATGCATCGCCGAGGGACAACCCACCACACCAACGCTGCCGCGGTCGGATCCCAGAGCAGATGAGGGGCAAGTGCCTGAACTGTCTCTCCTCTGGCCACCGGATCGCGACATGTCGCCGGCCGCTGCGATGTCTTCGTTGTCTCGGCTACAGACACCTGGCCCGCGAGTGCAAGTGGCCGCGGTCCCCGGCCAACGCGGGCAACAACAGCTATGATGCGCCTGACCGCTTTGTCCGCGCCCGCAGCGGGGTCGGCGGCGACCGGACGCTGGTCGGCTCCGAGGCAAATGGGCCGACTCCACCAGGCAGCCCACTGCACGCCGACGTAAGCTCAGGCCCTGATGAGCGTGACCCAACACCGCCCCGCCATCCTGAGGATCGCCAGTGGGAAAGTGCCTGCATTATCCAGCGAAGCGCAACAATCGACAACGCCGAGGCGGGACTTCGCTTCGCCATTACGGCGATGACCGCGGATGGGTCTCTCGGGCTCTCTGTGGCAGAGGCAACTCAGGCAATTCGGGGCATCCATGCCGTTGAGGAGGGCTCCTTCTCCGTCACCCCATATTACCCCGAGAATTTCCTCATTCAGTGCAGATCTCAGGCGGCCCGGGACCTCATCCTTGGTGCGACGCCGCTACCTGCCTCAGGGACCCGTCTTGTCCTCCGCCCATGGACTCGACTGGCGCACGCCGAAGCATCCACATTCAAATTCAAGGTCTCCATCGAGCTCGAGGGAATCCATCCCCACGTATGGGCCGAGGACACGGCGGCCAAGATCCTGGCGCCGGCCTGCTGGATTCACACTGTCAACCCGGAGTCCCGTTCAAAGGCCGATCTCTCTGCATTCAAGCTGGTGGCCTGGACGTGCGACCCTAAGGCCATCCCCAAGGTGGTCTGGCTCCATGTCGCCGAGAAAGAGGTCGTCTACGTCAGGGATGCCGCCGACCCCATCTTCGGCAGCCTGCCGCCGTACCTCCGGCGGAAGCACGTCCTCGACTATCGCATCCTGGTGCATATCCGGTGCGTCACGGATTTTGACCCGGCGAATCCTTCACCACCACCGTCTCCGCCTGAGTTCGACGTCGGCGACAGCGGGCATGATGGGAATCCGGAGCGCCACCACTTCTCCACCGGCAATGGGCCGCGCATCCAGGGATTTCGTTGTCACCGGGGAACGGTTGACGGCGAGCAGCCGGCTGGCCACTTCGGCAGCGGCGCTCCCTGGGGCCGGTCCATTGCGCTTCGAATGCATAGCGCTGGCGAACAGTTCCAGACTGATTATCCGACCTCCAATGATGTAATTGGGGCTGCGGAGGATGTGACCGCCGCGCACACTACCGACGATGCAGTGGCTGTTGAAGATGCAACTGGCGCTCACGGCGCCGGTGCCACCGGGGACACACACGATGGCGCCAACATCGAACCTGATGGGCGCGCAGCAAATGCCGCCCCGGAGGAAGACTTGTGCCAAATCACGATTCAATCGAACAATGAGGCTATTGATGGAGGGCAGCTGGCTTCGGACCCCATGGTCCTTGAGGCGGGCCTTCCCTGCTCCGCTCCAACGGAAATCGCCACCAACACAGAAGGTCACAGGGGGATGGCCGTCCTGGGGGAAACACTTTACGCCGACGGCGCTGGTCAGGTGACGACTGACGCCCTGGAGCAGTTGACGGAAGCGGACCCAAGCTCGGCGGCTAAGCAGACGCCAGCGCCCCCCACCCAGCTCCTGGCCTCGGAGAGCCGCCACACTCTGTCCCCCCTCAGGTGCATGTGCCTGGACCTCGACGACGATCCCCACAGTGCGGTTCAACGCCCGCCATGGTGGCCGCGGAATGCCCAACCCATGCTGGGGAGCTGACCCCGACCCAACCTGCCTCGCGCATCATCGCCGCCGAGCAAGAAGATGGGGCTGTGCTCTGCACGGCTACCGTTGAGACCAAGACAGACAACACCTCAACGCCGACTCCGGGCGAAGCGGCGCGGCGTTTGGCCAAATTCACTGACATTATGTGGCTCAAGCGCGCGACACCGATCATCACTTCTCCTCCCAAACAGCCTCCGATCAAGAAGGCAATCATCCCATGGAGAAGCAGGCGCATTGCTGCCCAGGAGATGGGGCACATTCCGGTCTCCAAGCGTGGGGAGGTGCTCGCTATGAGGAAGATGGGTTTCATCCACCCCACTGCGCATCCGACTTCAGCAGACAGGCGCAACTATGACTCCTTCTTCAACAAGACGCTGACAGAAGGGGAGATTCAGGCCATGGACGAGCTGCTCCCGGCAACGAGACCAAGAGGCGGTAGAGCAGGCCGCCGGCCAATCCCCGTTGCGGCCTGAAAAGAGGCCCACCCGCATCGGTTGTTCGCATCAATGAATAACAAATCGGTACTCTCCTGGAACGTGCGGGGCCTCAATGCGAGGGCGCGCCGCGACGCTGTCCGCACTTTGGTCGATGACATTAGGCCGTCGATTATATGCCTACAAGAGACCAAGCTTGATGTAATCCCGCAAACATTACTCCTCTCAATGCTAGGGGTAGCCTTTTCCGAGTACGCCTACTTGCCGGCTGCCGAGACGCGCGGCGGCATCCTCGTCACCGGTCGACAACAGGACGTCTCCTTCGGCGAAGTGCTCATTGGCTGCTACTCTGTCACAGTCTCCGTGCAGCCCGCGGGAGGAGCAGCGGACGTGGCAAATACGTGGTGGCTAACCGCGGTCTATGGCCCTCAAGAGGATGCGCACAAGCTCTTGTTCCTCGAGGAACTTGAAGCCATCAGAGACCAGTGTTCTGGCCCATGGGCAGTCACCGGGGATTTTAATCTCATTCTCAATGAGGCCGACAAGAGCAACGATAGAATCGACCGCGCCAACCTGCGTCGGTTCCGCCGCACGGTCGCCAGACTAGAGCTCCTAGATCTCCACCTCCACGGAAGATGTTTCACGTGGAGCAATGAGAGGGAAAATCCCACTCTTGTGCGCCTGGACAGAGTTCTTGTCTCTGCGGAGTGGGAGAGCTTGTTCCCCAACGCTCACTTGCACGGGCTAGGTTCGGACGCCTCCGACCACTGCGCACTGCTGCTACAAACTAATCTGACACAGATGAACAAGGCAAGGTTCCACTTCGAATCCTACTGGCCTAAATTCGACGATTACCTAGACGTGGTTGCACAGGGCTGGGAGCCCCCGATCTTGGCTGTGGATGTGCTGGCGAGGCTGGACCATCTTCTGCACTCCCTTGTCCGACATCTACAGCGATGGGCATCGTCCAGAATTGGTGACATCAGGAGCCAGTTGCTCGTCGCCAGGGAGCTTGTGCTGCGCCTCGACCTCGCACAGGAACGTCGGCACCTGTCCCCTTCTGAACAGGGCCTCAGAAAGCGGCTCAAAATGAGGTGCCTCGGCCTCTCGTCCCTCGAGCGAACCATGGCGAGGGAACGCTCGCGCGTCCGGCAGCTACGCGAAGGAGACGCGAACACTGCCTATTTCCATCTGATCGCGCGCGGGAGAAGACGAAGGAATTACATTCCCGCCCTCTCGGTCTAGGGCCATGTGATCATGAACCACGACGACATGGAGCTCGCCTTGCACTCCCACTTCGCCGGAGTATTCAGTTCGGTGCAGGGCGGTGGTTTCACCATCAACTTCCAAGCGCTGGGCATCCAACAGCTCAATCTCGACGAAATGGACTTGGCCATCAGCTCAGAGGAGGTCTGGGCCGCCATCCGCGCCTTGCCAAGCGACTGAGCGCCAGGGCCGGACGGATTCACAGGGGAGTTCTATAAGTCTGCTTGGCCCATCATCGACCAGGACATCATGGACGCTGTGCAAGCTTTTCAGCATGGCTCGACAAGGAACCTAGGAAGACTAAATAGCGCCCTGATCGCGCTCCTTCCGAAGAAGGTCGGAGCCTCGTGCCCGGCGGATTTCAGGCCCATCACCATGATACACAGTTTTGCCAAGATCATTTCTAAGGTCCTGGCACTGCGCCTCGCTCCACGCCTGCCAGACATCATGGACCGCAACCAGAACGCCTTCGTCAAAGCCCGGACAATCCAGGACAATTATAAATACGTTCTGAGAGCCACGGTCTTAATCAGGAAGAAGAAGATCCCCATGCTACTCTTGAAGCTGGATATCTCCAAAGCCTTCGACACCTTATCGTGGCCTTTCCTGCTTGAGGTGCTGAAAGCGCACGGCTTTGGTGATACTTGGCGCCGATGGATCGAGCAGCTACTGAGCACCGCGTCCTCCAGGATTCTCCTCAACGGTCGGCAGGGACCGCTGATCAAACACCTTCGAGGGGTCAGGCAGGGTGATTCTCTATCGCCAATGTTATTTATCATCGCGATGGACGTGCTGAACCGACTGTTCAAGAGGGCAGCCAGTGATGGAGTCTTGAGGAGAATGCCACTGGAAGGAATCAAATTCTAGTGCAGCATGTATGCTGATGATGTAATCCTCTTCATCCACCCAACCGTCCAGGAAGCAAGAGCAGTGAAACAGATACTGGCCATCTTCGGCGATGCCTCGGGCCTCCGCACCAACTTGGCTAAGTGCTCCATCACTCCGATCTATGGCGGCGAGGACTCCCTGCCAGACATTGTTCATATTTTGGGCTGCCAGGTGATCCAATTCCCAATCAAGTATCTCGGGCTGCCTCTCAGCACTAGGGCTATCCCTAAGGCGCACTACCAGTTGCTCGTCGAGGCAGTGGCGAGAAAGTTACCCTCGTCACGGCACTCTAATGGCTAGAAGCGAACGGCTAGTATGGGTTAAATCCGTGCTCAGGGCGGTGCCTATATACGCTATGCTAGCAGAAAACTTACTGCCATGGGCGCGAAAGGAGTTGGATGCAATCTGCAGGCGATTCTTTTGGGCAGGCGGCGAGCAGTCCACCCGTGGCAAATGCATGGTCGCGTGGTCCACCTGCTGCAGGCCGACACACCTGGGGGGCTGTGGATCAGCGATCTAAAGCTCACCGGCTATGCCTTGCAGACGCGGTGGCTGTGGCTTCAACGGACAGACCATGACCGCGCCTGGAGCGAGCTCCCCATCAACGCGGCAAAAGACGTCCAAGCCTTCTTCCAAGCTTCCACGTACACAAGGCTTGGAGATGGCCGGAACACGCTGTTCTGGGAGGATCGTTGGATCAACGGCATGGATGTGCAGACCATCGCGCCATACCTATACCTCTACATCCCTAGGCGGGTGCGATACAGTCTCATAGTCCGGGACGGCCTACACCAGAGATCGTGGGTGCGGTGCATCCGCAGCGGGGTGCCGGTAGCGGCGCTGGTTGACTACTTGCACCTTTGGGCGGCAGTGGATTGCGTCCAACTCTCGGAGCAACCAGATAGGTTGATCTGGAGATGGACAGCGGATGGAAGCTACTCAGCTAAATCGGCTTACGACATGCTCCACACGGGCGCAATCAAGCTTCGAGGTCACCACCTCATTTGGCGAACCTGGGCGCCTATGCGAGTGAAGATTTTCCTTTGGTTGGCATTCAAGCGGAGGCACTAGACCGGTGATAGAAGAAGGAGGCACGAGTTGGAGGCCAGAGAGATCTGCTATTTCTGTGACCAATCCGCAGAATCGATTGATCACATCCTTGAAAGCATCTAGGCCCCGGTGTTGGTTTCGGCAATTAATGACAACACATAATTACCATGACTAACGTGTGTTTTGCAGAAACATTGGTAAGTTAGGTCATGTAGATAATAACTGCTTTGGGCAATATGGCAGTCATGTCCCTTGATGGAAATCGTTTCGGTTTTCAAAGGATCAACGATAAGATTAAGGACGGTTAGTTCCGGAAGTCAAGGTGTTGAGATACATCTGGAATAGTCGTTAGGATCTTTGTTTCTTCCTTTGACCGTACTATGAAGAGGGGCATGAGCGAGTAGCTTGACCTAAGTGAGTCTTATGTTTAGGTGTGGTGCACACTTGTCAAACTTAGCACTAGGTAGCTCGAGAAAAGCTCAGACTACAGTTAGAAGCGACTTGGTTCAAGTTGCATTGCGTTTAGAAGACGTTTGAGCCGTTTACCTATGACCGGACGCGGTCCTAGTCATGACCGGACGCGTCCGGTCAGTACTAAAAGTTAACTGCGTTTTCGGCTGACTGACCGGACGCGGTCCTTGAGAGGACCAGACGCGGTGGTTAGGCCGACACGTGTCTCAGAGGGTAAACAGCAAGATCGGACGCGACTGTGAAGAAGATCGGCGCGTCCGGTCACGTTCCAGTAAGGTCCAGCGGAGACCTGACGCGTCCGATCTCCTATGATCGGACGCGGTCGTGCATCCGGTCATCTTCCAGTAAGGTCCCGTGGTGACCTGACGCGTCCGGTCACCTATGACCGGACGCGGTGTTGCGTCAGGTCATATTTCCAGAGAGCTCTTGCATGATCGGACGCGTCCGATCATCCCTGATCGGCGCGTCCGGTCATCTCAGACCGGCGCGTCCGGTCAGCACAGATCGGCGCGTCCGGTCTTTCAGTTCAAAGTTTCCGTTTTTGACCGTTACAACTGACCGGCGCGTCCGGTCATATCGACAGGCGCGTCCGGTCAGTGCGCGCCTGACTGTTTCGAAAGGTAACGGTTGGATTTGTCTGAGGGGTCTATAAATACAACCCCTCCACCTCTTTAAGATAACTCTTGCTCATTTGTTTAGCTGAGAAACACCTTTGAAGTGCAAGGGAGTGCAAGAGCCCTAGTGAGGATTGAGATTTGCAAATCAAAGTTTAAGAATCCTCTCTAGTGAAAAGAGTCTAGCAAGTGTGCATCCATCTTCTCATTAGGCTTGTTGTGGTCAAGTGAGAGTTCTAGCTTGTTACTCTTGGTGATCGCCATCACCTAGACGGTTTGGTGGTGATAGGGAGTTCGGTGATCATCCGACGAGATTGTGGGTGACCCAACTCAAGTTGTGAGCGGTTTTGGGTGATTCGCCGCGACGGAGTGTCAAAGAATCAACCCGTAGAGAGCACTTGATCCTTGCGCGGATCAATGGGGAGCTACACCCTTGCGCGGGTGCTCCAACGAGGACTAGTGGGGAGTGGCGACTCTCCGATACCTCAGCAAAACATCGCCGTGTTCCTATCCCTTACTTTCAAGCATTTACTTTCTTGCACTACTTTCATTGCTTGTTTACTTTCCTAGAATTGTCTTGCTAGTCTAGGATTGGAGCTTAGGGTGCAAAACTTTTATCGGTAGAAACACAAGGAACACAAGTAGGCACTAGGGGTGAAGTTTGGCTTGTAGGATTTAATTCTTGCAATTATTTTTTTAGAGAAGCCCAATTCACCCCCCTCTTGGGCAACTTGATCCTTTCAATTGGTATCGGAGCCGTGTTGCTCTATTTTTAGGCTTTACCGCCTAGAGCAAGATGTCTAATGGGGAAGGACCACCTCCCACTTTTGAGGGAGACGATTTTCCATATTGGAAAATTCGTATGGAGGCATACCTCGAAGCCATAGATGTTGGGTGCCTTAGAGCCGCAACCGAAGGGCTTCCCCCCATAAGGGATCCCGCTAACCCAAGTGGTGACGAGGAGAAATACGACCGGTGGAATGCAAAAGCGAAAAATGCAATCTATCGGGCACTAGGCAAAGATATCTTCAATCGTGTGCGTAATGCCAAAAATGCTCATGAATTGTGGGAGAATCTTTGTGCTCTCCATGAGAGAACCAAGAGTGAGCGTGAGGAACGCTATCATATTGCCTTAAAGAAAATTAATTCTTTTGAGATGCTTCCTAAAGAAAGTGCTAACGACATGTACACTCGTTTGAATGTTCTTGTAGAGGATCTTAATGCTCTTGGACTCACTAAAATGAGTCAATCGGATGTTGCAAGGAGGATCTTAAGTGTTCTCCCCGTTGAGAAGTATGGACACATTGTCACCGTACTTCATCAAAGTGATCTCTCCTCCGCAACACCAACTCAAGTATTGGGGAAGATCAATGCACATGAGATGTACATGCACATCACTCCGGAAGAGGGCTCATCATCTTCCAAGAAGAAGGACTTGACCTTCAAAGCTAGCTATGAAAAGAAAAAGAAGAAGGGCCAAGCCATGATAGTGCAAGAGAGCACAAGTGAGAGTGATATTGATGATGAATCACTTGCACTCATGGTGAGAAGAACCACCAAGATGCTAAAGAAGCTCAACAAGAGTGGCATCAAGTTCGATGGCAAGAAGAAGAAATTCTTCACTAGTACCAAGAGGAAGCCAATCTCCGAAATGGATTGCTTCAATTGTGGAGAACTTGGCCATCTAGCTCATCAATGCCCAAGGCCTCCAAAAGACAAGAACAAGAATAAGTACAAGGACAAGAAAGATGATTCAAGTGAAGAAGAAGATGATAAAAGAAAGAACAAACCATACAAGAAGAAAGATGGCAAGAAAAGAGAATTCTACAAGAAGAAGAAGGGAGGCAAGGCTTATATTGTTGGTGATTGGCTCACCGACATTGAATCATCATGTGAGTCCTCCGGCGATGAAAGTGATGATGAAAAAGAGAAGATCGTCGCACTTGTGGTTGGGCCATCACCATCGTCATCAACATCCTCATCATCATCTTCACCGCCGTCCTCACCATCATCATCCACTTCCCACCTATGTCTCATGGCTAAAGGTGATCGAAGGGTACAAAATAGTGATAGTGATGATAGTGATAGTGATGATGAATATGATGCACCTTCTTATGATGAATTAGTAAAATTGTTAAACAAATATTCTAAAATCATAAGGAGGACTAGAAATGAAAATGATGAGCTTCAACATGAAAATAAAACACTCTCATCTAAACTTGAAAGTGCACATGATGCTAGGGATGAGCTCATAGATCAAAATGAAACCATGTCTTCTTCTCTCAAAGAGCTTAAAATTTCTAACAAGGAGCTTAAAGATAAGCATGATAAAATTGAGAAGAGGCATAGTGAACTCATGACTAGACTCAACTCTCTAAAAGAAGAATATACTACATTGAAAATCAACTATGATACTCTTATTGTTGCTAATGAGCTTGCTCTTGAGACACATGATGCTACTAACCAAATTGTTAAGATTGATATAGCTACATCATGTGATGATTTGATTGTTGAGAACTTTGAGCAAGGTTCTAGCGGCAAAGGCAAGAGTGTGGTTGAGGCAAATGACTATGATGAGTATGTCAAGCTCAAGAGTGAAAATGAAAAGCTTAAAGTTGAGAACAAGAAGTTGTTGGCTCTTGAAAAGCAAGCTTCAAATGAGTCACTCATTGAAGAAAACAAGAAGCTCAAGCAAGAGAAAGAGCATCTCAAGACCGGCATAAGCAAGTTCACAAGAGGCCAACACTTGCAAAGTGAGCTACTCATGAACACCGTCATGAAGTTGGATAGAAGTGGCATTGGGTATTTGGCAAATCAAGAGAAGAAGGTCAAGGCCAAACAACAACAAAGCAAGACTAAGCCCAAGCCAAAGAGATGTGTTGAGTGTGGACAAGAAGGCCATTTTGCTCATGAGTGCAAAACCCCACCACCACAACCCTTGCCCAAGCATGCTAGACCCTTTGCTTTCAATGCTCACTACATGCTTAGAAAGGACTCTAGTGGAAAGATGAAAGTTATGTTCTTGGATCCTCCCAACAAGAATAGGCCAAAGAAAATTTGGGTTGCCAAGTCACTAGTTGAAAAAGTTAAGGGTCCCTCTCAATTTTGGGTCCCTAAACAAAAGGCTTGATCTCTTGTGTGTAGGTGAACTACAAGACCGGTGGATCTCATTGGGTGATTGATAGTGGTTGCACACAACATATGACCGGTGATCCTCGTATGTTCACCTCACTTGAAGAGGATGGGGTATGCCAAGACAAGATCACATTTGGGGATAATTCAAAGAGCAAAGTCAAGGGTATAGGCAAGGTTGCAATATCAAATGATCATTCTCTCTCCAATGTGCTCTATGTTGCTTCATTGAGTTTCAACTTACTATCCGTTGGGCAACTTTGTGATCTTGGCTATCAATGCTTGTTTGGTCCAAATGAAGTGGTTGTTACCAAGATAGAAGACAAGCAAGTAATTTTCAAGGGTTTTAGATACAATAATCTTTATCTTGTTGACTTCACCTCCGAAGATGCAAACTTGATGACATGTTTGTTCACCAAGACCACACTTGGATGGCTTTGGCATAGGAGGCTTGCTCATGTTGGAATGAACACTCTTAACAAGCTTTTGAAGAAAGAACTAGTAAGAGGCTTGAAGGATGTAAAGTTTGAAAAGGACAAACCTTGTAGTGCATGTCAAGCCGGCAAACAAGTTGCAAACACTCACCCAACCAAAGCCTACATGTCAACATCAAGAGTACTAGAACTTCTTCACATGGATTTGTTTGGTCCTACAACTTACAAGAGTTTGGGTGGAAATCTTTATTGTCTTGTGATTGTAGATGACTTCTCAAGATACACTTGGACTTTCTTTCTTCATGACAAAACCAAAGTGGCAAGTTGCTTCAAGAAGTTTGCAAAGAGAGCTCAAAATGAATTTGAAGTCAAAATAAAGAAGATTAGAAGTGACAATGGAAAAGAATTTGACAACACCAACATTAAAGCCTATTGTGATGAAATTGGAATCAAGCATGAAGTGTCATCAACCTACACTCCACAACAAAATAGTGTAGTTGAGAGGAAGAACCGGACCTTGATCACTCTTGCAAGAACAATGCTAGATGAGTACAATACACCGGAGAAATTATGGGCCGAGGCGATCAACACCGCATGCTATGCTTCAAATCGCCTCTTCCTACAAAAGTTCCTTTGCAAGACCCCTTATGAGTTGCTAAATGGGAAGAAGTTGGACGTCTCATTCTTCCGGGTGTTTGGGTGCAAATGCTACATCTACAAGAAGCGTCAACACCTAGGGAAGTTCCAAAGACGTTGTGATATTGGTTTTCTTGTTGGCTACTCATCAAAGTCCAAAGCATATAGAGTATTTAACCACGCCACCGGTTTGGTTGAAGAAACATGAAAGGATCAAGATGCCCAAGAGGGGGGTGAATTGGGCTTTTCTAAAAATAAAAGCAAGGAATAAATCCTACAAGCTGGAATTCACCCCTAGTGTCTACTTGTGTTCCTAGAGAGTCTACCGATACAAAGTTTTGCACCCTAGTTTCCAATCCTAGTCTAGCATGGCAAGTCTAGGAATGTAAACAAGCAATGTAAGTAAATACGAGAAAGTAAATGCTTGAATGTAAAGGGGCAAGGAACACGGCGATGTTTTTCCGAGGTATCGGAGAGTCGCCACTCCCCACTAGTCCTCGTTGGAGCACCCGCGCAAGGGTGTCGCTCCCCCTTGATCCGCGCAAGGATCAAGTGCTCTCTACGGGTTGATTCTTCGACACTCCGTCGCGGTGAATCACCCACAACCGCTCACAAGATGAGTTGGGTCATCCACAAGCTCCGCCGGATGAACACCAAACTCCCAATCACCACCAAGCCGTCTAGGTGATGGCGATCACCAAGAGTAACAAGCTAGAACTCTCACTTGACCTCTACGAGCCTAAATGAGAAAGTGGATGCACACTTGTTACTCTCTAATCGCTAGTGAGGAACTCTCAAGCTTTGATTCTCAAATCTCTATCCTCACTAGTGCTCTTGCACTCCCTTGCACTTCAAAGGTGTTTAACAGCTGATCAAATGAGCAAGAGACCTCTAAAAGAGGTGGTGGGGATGTATTTATACACCCCACAGACGAAACGAACCGTTACCTGCTGACTCAGCAAAACTCGAGCTGACCGGACGCGCCGGTCGTACTGACCGGACGCGCCGGTCGCTCGTAACGGTCAAAAACCGAAAAACACCTAAATGACCGGACGCACCGGTCAGGGGTGACCGGACGCGTCCGATCGTGCGTGGAGCTTACTGTACTCGCACCGGACGCGCGACCGCGTCCGATCGGTGATGACCGGACGCGTCCGGTCGTCTCAGGACCTTACTGGACTATGACCGGACGCGCCGATCACACCCAGGTCGCGTCCGATCGGGTGTTACCCTTAAGTGACACGTGTTGACTTCTGACCACCGCGTCCGGTCCTCGCGAGGACCGCGTCCGGTGCTCAGAGCTGAAACCCCAGCCGCGGAACTGAACTGACCGGACGCGTCCGGTCATGCCGAGGCCCGCGTCCGGTCACGTGAAAACTACCCGAAATTCTCCGAAAAGCGTTACAACTTCAACCAAGTTGCTCGCAACTGAACTTTGAGCTATTCTAGAGCTGCCTAGCGCCAAGTTTAACAAGTGTGCACCACACCTAAACATAGGACTCGCCTAGGTCAAGCTACCCGCTCATGCCCCCCTTTATAGTACGGCCAAAAGAGAAAAACGAAGATCCTAACGACTATTCCAAATGTCTCTCAACACCTTGACATCCGGAACTAACCGTCCTTAATCTTGACGTCACTCTTTTGAAAACCGAAACGATTTCCATCAAGGGGCATGAATACCATGGTGCCCAAAGCAGTTAAAACCTCCATGACCTAACTTACCAAAGTTTCTGCAAAACACACGTTAGTCATGGTAACAAGGCGTTGTCATCAATTGCCGAAACCAAACCTCGGGGCCTAGATGCTTTCAATCTCCCCCTTTTTGGTGATTGATGACAACACTCAGATATGAAACATTGGAGTTGAGGTTTTTGAGCATGCATGGTTCACATAAGCAACAAGCAATAAGCTGAGAGGAGAAAGAAATTGCTTATGTGTCCCAAGCCAAAAGAGTGTACTCATAAGATAAGACAAAAAGCGTTAGTACACAAACAGATATAGCTCATAAGTTATCGGAGTAAGGCATGGAAGCACTACCATAGAGCTATAATAAACAACTGTGACAAGAGATAACACTAACAGGATGAAACATTAAGACTCAAAGTTTTATCTCACAACGACATGTCACACGAATGCAATGACTGAAAAGAAAACATGATGCATGAATGTAGCACACAAGAAAAAACGAAAACCTCTCTCAAAACTCCCCCTGAAACTACTCTCTCTCCCCCTTTGGCATCAAGCGCCAAAAAAAGAACTAATCTAAGGATCTGACGGGGGGACAGACGGAGTCGTGTCGGGTGCCGAGGTGCGTGGAGTGAACACGAAGTGTAGAGAATCGCCCTCGGAATCTGAGCTATCTGGCTGACCCTCTGATGAAGCATGTGGCTGTGTAACTGTCTGGGTCTGAAAGGCAGGAACAGGTACTGTCGTAATGATAGGATCCGTCTGAGTGACCTGAGCCTGTAGCGAGCCAGAAGCAGGAAGATCTGTGGAGGCAACTGACGAAGGTAGAGTCTCTGTAGTACCAGTCCCTGTTACTGGAGGGATAGCTGCCTCTGAAGCTGACAACCCTGAAGAAGTAGCAACTATAGTATGCGAGGGCGTCGGCTGACCAGTCAACTCGCTGTAGGTAGCACTGAAATCACCGAAAGGTGTGCCTGTCAGGAGGTGAGGGCGAGGCTGGTCTGATGGTGTAAACCCCGTGTGAATAGGAGTGAAACTCGGGGACTGAAAAGACTGGGGAACCTGCTGCTGTGGAGATGTGAACTGGAGACCTGGCTGTCCCTGACTCGATGGATCAGAAGATGGTAAAGTAGAAGTCAGGACAGAAGTAGGCGGAGGAACCCCAACCGTGACTAGGTGGCGCAGGAGATCCAAGTATTGCTGCTGACTAGCTGCAGTCTGTCGCTGAATCTCATATTGCTGTCTCTGCATTTCGACTTGCTGCCTCTGGATCTCAAGCTGCTGTCGCTGAAACTCGTCCTGACGAGCCTGAATCTGTGCAAGTGCTGCAGCTGTGTCCTGAGCCTGTCGCTGTATTTGCTGTTGCTGTTGCTCCTGTGCCTGGGTCAACCTCTCAAGAATTGCCACCATGGCTGGGTCTGTGCGGGAGGCTGAACCAGAGCCACCGGCCTCGTGGTCGTGGGACCGAGGAGACCGGTACCTGGGGATGGGCTGGTAGTCCTCATCAGTGCTGTCAGATGTCCCATCCTCAGGAAGATCAGCAGGCTGAGCGTCAAGATCTGCAAGCTCTGCCTCTGCAAGCTCATCAACTGTGGCGTCCTGCTCAGCTGCTGTCTCAGGAACCTCAGGTCGCACACGCTGTCCTGGCACTGGGGCCTGATCTCTGGTGACTGACGTCCAAAGCTGACGGATATCATACTCAGGAAAAGCAGTGGTAGTATCTGATATCTCAGCTCGGATCTCTGCTGGCAGCTGAATAGATGATCTGATAATGAAGCAGATCCAGTGTGCATAGGGCAGCTGACGATTACCCTTGAAGCCCTCAGCTATGGTGTCCTCCATCTCACTAAGTATGAGATCCCATATATCAAACTGTGTCTGAGAGAGGAGGTGGTGAACAACCCATAGCTGCATCCGAGTCAGTCCCTCTCTATAGCCAAGTCTGGGAAGAAGTGTGCGTCTGACTATAGCATCCAAAACTCTGGCCAGGGGTGTCAAACTGGCGGGCGTGCGACGAGACCCTTGGCCAAAAGGCTCACGGAAGCAGGGTCGAACCAAGTCTGTAGGTGGCACTGTCCCGCCGTGAGGGCGTCTCGGAGGAGGAGTCTGACCATAACACAGCTGATGTATCTTTGTGTCAAAAGCTGGGAGTCTGAGAATCTCCCGCACTCTGCTGCTGTATAGGCGGTGATCGCGGCCTCGGAATGCAAAGTGAATGAAATCATGGGCAGGATCAATCCATAGTGAAGCATAAAACTCTCTGACCCATGTGCCGCAGTATGCACCTGTCCGTCCAAGAAGATCTGACAAGCCTGGCAGAAAGGACAGGTGCGGACGTAGCTGCTCTCCCACAACCTCGACTAGTGACTCAAGTCGACAGACCCTCTGTGGTCGGAAAGCAATACCGCTGTCAACTAGAGCTCTGTAGAAATCCTCCTGAAGAGGGGTATAGAACCCTTCTGAAGCTCTGGGATCCCTCACAGGTGGAAACCACCGACTGACCTCCACGAACCTCAACCCCTGCACCTGACGTGCTGAAGCACCCCTCAAGTCAAAGTGCTCGACCGGGGGTGAACCTCTAGCTCTGGGAGGAGGACGTGCTCCACGTCGCTGACCCTCTGGCCTAGGAGACACCTGAGTACGGGCGCGTGTGGAGCGGCGACGTACTGGAGACTGAGCTGGCTGCTCCTCTGTATCTCCTGTAGCCTCTGGAGCCTCTGTGGTCTCTGTGGGTGGATCAACTGACATATCCTCTGCAGCTCTAGTGTCCTTAGTGCCCTCAGTGGCCTCTGTGCCGAGCTGTCGACCTTCAAGATGAAAGCGACGTTCGCCTATGCGTATGCCACTGCTCCTGCCACCTCTCTCTGCCTGCTCTGCTGCATCTGCTACGGCCTGAGCAATCTCTGCATCTGTGAGTGTCTTCTTCTTCTTTCTGGCTAAGACTTTGGCACGCTTCCCACGTGCAATCTCAGACCGACGAGGAGGACTGTCGTTCCCGTCACCAGAAGCACCACCGACGTTCTTGCAACGCACCATGCTGACACAGTGACTGAGAACCTTTGTAAGATGATGAACTGTCACTCAAGAGGCTTGGCCTCAATCCGTATCCGCAGGCTTGGCCTCGGATTTAGCAAACTGATCTCACCCTGACACACAACAGACTCGCTGCAAAGACGGAATAGAGAGATCTACTATAAACACATATATAACTAAAAGGTACGGAAGCCTAGAGATAGCAAGCATATGAGATACGAAGTGAATCGAAACGCGAAGCTACCTCGAATCGACAAGACGACTGAGACAAGATGAGGTGACCTAGATCGCGAGATTCCCCGAATCCACCGGACGAGCTCTTCGCGAAGAAGGCGACTCGCGACGAAACTCGTTGACGAATGATCGACCGACGAACCCTAGGGTTAGGATTAGGGTTAGGGCAGATCGATGAAAAACGATCGGAGGCAAGCACGAGTCGTACCAATGTCGGAGATAACGCTGGCTTGCAGGAGCGCGGCTCACCGGCGGTGGTGGCGCGGTCGGGCGACGGCGGCGCGGCGGTGGCGCGAGAGCGGCTGCGGGTGGCGCGGGAGCGGGCGGCGCGGAAGCGGCAGCGAGCCGTGCGCGAGCGATGAGCGCGTGCGGGCGAGGAAGGGGCGGCGCGTGCTCGACCGGAGGTCGCCGGCGGCAGGGAAGACGGTGAGGAGCCGGCGGAGACGGCGAGTCGGCGAATAGGGCAAGGCGGCGGCGGAAGCGCGTGCGGGTGAGGAAGATTGGTCGGGGACGAAACGGTTTTATAAGGAGTTAGATCCGCGCGACACGTGATGACCGGACGCGGTGGTCGATATGACCGGACGCGGTGGTGCAGCGTCCGGTCATACTCCAGTAAGCTCCTGGAGTGACCTGACGCGTCCGGTGCGGACTGACCGGACGCGGTCTGAGTCCGGTCGTTGGAAGTTCGGGAAAACATCGCGAATGACCGGACGCGGTGGTGGTAACCGGGACCGGACGCGGTGGTCAAACAGAGGCGCGTCCGGTGCAGCGTCCGATCATTAGATCTGGAGTTGGTCTTCTGGATGACCGGACGCGCTGCTGGACGCCGAGACCGGACGCGGTGGTGAAGCACTACTGCGTCCGGTGCAGCGTCCGGTGCAGCGTCCGGTGACTGTTCTTCGCCCTTCTTTGTTCCGAACTTCGACGCGACTTCTTCCAATCAGGTTCCAATTCAAAGAGACACAAATAAACACCAATTGGAACATGAAATGAGAGACCTCACTCAAACCCTCAAAAAATTTTAAAATAGATTGCCTTAGGCTAGTATTATTTTTAAGAAAATAGGCAATAAACACCCAAGGAGCAACGTATGGCCATGCAATAGAGTTTTTGAACCTTTAGGAGCGTCAAAATGCTCTCTCTATCCATGGACGAACACAGAGGTTGCTCAAAGCTTAACCGAAAAGAAACGACAAGCAAACAACCATGCAAATGCAATGCAATACAAGAAGGTAAAGCTAGGATGCTTGTCAAGTTTGATCCACGGTTAGGCTTTTTCACTCCTCCAAAGGAGGGTTATCGTAACCGTGTTAGCCAAGCCCTAAATGCATTGCAATAAAATAAACATGGCATATTATACAATGCAATGCAGGAGACAACACACGCTCATTTTTTAAAGTTGCTAGAATCAAGCACATTGAGTTCACTTCTTAACCTACAAAAGGTTGCCTCATCCAAAGGTTTGGTGAAGATATCCGCTAATTGATTTTCACTTCTTACACCTTCTAGTGATATATCATTTTTAGCAACGTGATCTCTTAGAAAGTGATGGCGGATATCAATGTGCTTGGTGCGTGAGTGTTGTACCGGATTGTTAGCAATTTTAACGGCACTTTCGTTGTCACACAAAAGTGGCACCTTTTCAAGAACAATTCCATAGTCTAGGAGGGTTTGTTTCATATATAGGATTTGTGCACAACAAGCCCCCGCGGCAATGTATTCCGCCTCGGCGGTGGACAAAGCCACACTATTTTGCTTTTTAGATGACCAAGATACTAAAGATCTTCCAAGCAAATGGCACCCTCCGGATGTGCTTTTTCTATCAATCTTGCAACCGGCATAGTCCGAATCGGAATAGCCAACTAGTTGGAATCTAGCTCCTTTGGGATACCAAAGACCAATGCTTGGGGTGAGCTTAAGATATCTTAGGATTCTTTTTACGGCACTTAGGTGAGGTTCTTTAGGGCATGCTTGAAAGCGAGCACACATGCACACACTAAACATGATATCGGGCCTAGATGCGGTAAGGTATAACAAGCTACCAATCATAGAACGGTAGAGAGTTTGATCAACCGGTTTACCTCCCTCATCTAGGTCGAGATGTCCATTTGATGGCATTGGGGTCTTGATTGGTTTGCATTCTTCCATCTTGAATCTTTTGAGAAGATCCTTGGTATACTTTTCTTGAGAGATGAAAATCCCTTCTCTCATTTGCTTTACTTGAAAGCCAAGGAAGAATGTGAGCTCACCAATCATTGACATCTCGAATTCCTTTGACATCAATTCACCAAATTCTTTGCAATAATCTTCATTTGTTGATCCGAAGATAATATCATCAACATATACTTGACAAATGAAGATCTCCCCATTAAACTTCTTGGTGAATAGTGTGGTGTCGACCTTCCCAATGGTAAAGCCCTTCTCAATGAGGAAGTCCCGAAGGCGTTCATACCACGCTCTAGGGGCTTGCTTGAGCCCATATAACGCCTTGGACAACCTATAAACATGATTAGGATATCTAGGGTCTTCAAACCCGGGAGGTTGATTAACATAGACTAGTTCATTTATAAAGCCATTTAAGAATGCACTTTTCACATCCATTTGATATAGTTTCATATCATGATGTGATGCATAAGCAAGGAGGATACGAATGGCTTCAAGTCTTGCAACGGGTGCAAAGGTTTCTCCAAAATCAAGACCTTCAACTTGAGAGAACCCCTTTGCAACTAGTCTTGCCTTGTTCCTCACCACTATGCCTTGGTCATCTTGCTTGTTTCGGAACACCCACTTGGTTCCAATGACTCTTGCACCTTTGGGATGCTCTTCAAGTGTCCATACTTGATTTCGGGTGAAGTTGTTCAACTCTTCATGCATTGCAATCACCCAATCCGGATCTTGAAGAGCTTCTTCTACATTCTTAGGTTCAACACAAGAGACAAAAGAGTGATGTTCAACAAAAGAAGCTAGCTTTTGGGATCGAGTCATTACTCCCTTTGTAGGACTCCCTATGATGAGATCTTGTGGATGTGCTTGAAGTAGTGGTGAATTTCTTTTATCAATCACTTGAGGAGGTGGATGAGGAGCATCAACATCTTGAGCTTGTGCCTCGGATTGTTCATGAGAGACATGAGTGTCTTCATTTTCAACTCTCTCATTCTTGTTATCATCTTGAGGCACACGTGATGAAGATGGTGGATCAACAATTTGTACATCGTCATCATCATCTTTTGGCTTGATGTCTCCCACGGGCATGTTCTTCATGGCCTCCCTCAAGGGTTCATCACCTACATCATCACAATTCTCAATTGCTCCTTGGGAGCCATTAGATTCATCAAATTCCACATCATATGTTTCTTCAACCAAACCGGTGGCATGGTTAAATACTCTATATGCTTTGGACTTTGATGAGTAACCAACAAGAAAGCCAATATCACAACGTCTTTGAAACTTCCCTAGGTGTTGACGCTTCTTGTAGATGTAACATTTGCAACCAAACACCCGGAAGAAGGAAACGTCCGGCTTCTTGCCATTGAGCAACTCATAGGGGGTATTGCCAAGAAACTTTTGTAGGAAGAGGCGATTTGAAGCATAGCATGCGGTGTTGATTGCCTCGGCCCATAACTTCTCCGGAGTGTTGTACTCATCTAGCATTGTTCTTGCAAGGGTGATCAAAGTTCGGTTCTTTCTCTCAACTACACCATTTTGTTGAGGAGTGTAGGTTGAAGACACCTCATGCTTGATTCCAATTTCATCACAATAAGCTTCAATGTTGGTGTTGTCAAATTCTTTCCCATTGTCACTTCTAATCTTCTTTATCTTGACTTCAAATTCATTTTGAGCTCTCTTTGCAAACTTCTTTGAAGCAATTTGCCACTTCGGATTTATCATGAAGGAAGAAAGTCCATGTATACCTTGAGTAGTCATCCACTATCACAAGACAATAGAGATTACCACCCAAGCTCTTGTATGTTGTAGGCCCAAACAAATCCATGTGTAGAAGTTCTAACACTCTTGAAGTTGACATGAAAGCTTTGGTTGGATGAGTGTTTGCAACTTGTTTGCCCGCTTGACATGCACTACAAGGTTTGTCCTTTTCAAACTTCACATCCTTCAATCCTCTCACTAGTTCTTTCTTCAATAGCTTGTTGAGAGTGTTCATTCCAACATGAGCAAGCCTCCTATGCCAAAGCCAACCAAGTGAGGTCTTGGTGAACAAACATGTCATCAAATTTGCATCTTCGGAGGTGAAGTCAACAAGATAAAGATTATTGTATCTAAAGCCTTTGAATATCACTTGCTTGTCATCTATCTTTGAAACTTCCACTTCATTTAGTGTGAACAAGCATTGGAAGCCAAGGTCACAAAGTTGCCCAACGGACAACAAGTTGAAACTCAATGAAGCAACATAGAGCACATTTGAGAGTGAGTGATCATGTGATATTGCAATCTTGCCTATGCCCTTAACTTTGCTCTTTGAATTATCCCCAAATGTGATCTTCTCTTGACATATACTATTCTCTTCAATGGTAGTGAACATACGAGGATCACCGGTCATATGTTGAGTGCAACCACTATCAATAACCCAATGAGTTCCACCGGTCTTGTAGTTCACCTACACACAAGAGATCAAGCTTTTTGTTTAGGGACCCAAACTTGAGAGGGGCCCTTGACTTTATCCACTAGTGACTTGGCAACCCATATTTTCTTTGGCCTATTCTTGTTTGGGGGACCCAAAAACATGACTTTCATCTTTCCATTTGAATCTTTTCTTAGCATATAATGAGCATTGAAAGCGAAGGGTCTAGCATGCTTGGGCAAGGGTTGTGGTGGTGGAGTTTTGCATTCATGAGCAAAGTAACCTTCTTGACCACACTCAACACATCTCTTTGGCTTGGGCTTTGACTTGCTTTGTTGTTGTTGAGCTTTTGCTTTCTTCTCTTGATTTGCCAAGTACCCAATACCACTTCTATCCATCTTCATTACGGTGTTCATGAGGAGCTCACTTTGCAAATGTTGGCCTCTTGTGAACTTGCTTAGGCCGGTCTTGAGATGCTCTTTTTCTTGCTTGAGCTTTTTGTTTTCTTCAATGAGTGACTCATTTGTTGGTTGCTTCTCAAGAGCCATCAAACCTTTTAGCTTCTTGTTCTCACTTGCAAGCTTCTCATTTTCACTCTTAATCTTGGCATAATCATCATGGTTGCTTGACTCAACCACACTCTTGCCTTTGCTACTAGAACCTCGCTCAATGCTTTCAATGATCAAGTCATCACATGATGTAGCTATATCACACTTAACAACATGGTTAGTAGCATCATGTGTCTCAAGAGCAAGTTCATTAGCAACCACAAGACTATCATAATCAATTTTTAATGTGGTATATTTGTCCTTTAGAGAATTGTGTCTAGTGATGAGCTCATCATGCTTCTTCTCAAGTTTATCATGTTGATCTTTAAGCTCTTTATAGGAGGTTTTGAGTTCCTTGAGAGTGGAAGACATCACTTCATTTTGAACTCTAAACTCACCACTAGTCTTTTGAATATTTTCAAGCTTTGATGAGAGTGATTCATTTTCATTTTGAAGATCATCATTTTCACTTCTAGTTCTTCTTATGATTTTAGTGTATTTGTTTAACAATTTTACAAGTTCATCATAAGAAGGTGAGTCATATTCATCATCACTATCACTATCGTCATCATCATCACTATCATGGTTTTGTACCTTTCGTTCACCCTTGGCCATAAGGCATAGGTGAGTAGTGGACGATGATGGTGAAGGAGGTGGTGAAGGTGGTGATGAAGATGTTGGTGAAGATGATGGCCCCATCACAAATGCGGCAACCTTCTCTTTCTCATCATTGCTTTCATCTTCGGAGGACTCACATGATGATTCAATGTCGGTGAGCCAATCACCAACAATGTATGCCTTTCCTCCCTTCTTTTTCTTGTGGAACTCCTTCTTTTTGCCATCCTTCTTCTTGTATGGCTTGTTCCTCTTCTTCTCTTCTTCTTCATCACTTGAATCATTTTTCTTGCCCTTGTTTTTGTTCTTGTACTTGTCTTTTGGTGGTCTAGGGCATTGATGAGCTAGATGACCAAGTTCACCACAATTGTAGCAATCCATCTCCGAGATTGGCTTTCTCTTGCTACTTGTGAAGAATTTCTTCTTCTTGCCATCGAACTTGATGCCACTCTTGTTAAGCTTCTTTAACATCTTGGTGGTCTTTCTCACCATGAGTGCAAGTGATTCATCATCAACATCACTATCGCTTGAGCTTTCTTGCACCATCATGACTTGGCCTTTCATCTTCTTCTTGTCATGACTAGCTTTGAAGGCCAAGTCTTTCTTCTTGGAAGATGATGAGCCCTCTTCCGGAGTGATATGCATGTACATCTCATGAGCATTGATTTTCCCCAAAACTTGCATTGGTGTTGCGGTGGAAAGATCACTTTGGTGAAGCACGGTGACAATACGTCCATACTTCTCAACGGGAAGCACACTCAAGATCTTCCTTGCAACATCCGATTGACTCATTTTGGTGAGCCCAAGAGCATTGAGGTCCTCTACAAGAACATTCAAGCGAGTGTACATGTCATTAGCACTTTCTTTGGGAAGCATCTCAAAAGAATTAATTTTCTTTAAGGCTATGTGATAGCGTTCCTCACGCTCACTCTTAGTTCCCTCATGGAGAGCACAAAGATTTTCCCACAATTCATGAGCGTTCTTTGCATTACGCACGCGATTGAAGATATCTTTGCCTAAGCCCCGGTAGAGTGCATTTTTGGCCTTTGCATTCCACCGGTCGTACTTCTCCTCGTCACCACTTGGGTTAGCGGGATCCCTTATGGGGGGAAGCCCTTCGGTTGCGGCTCTAAGACACCCAACATCTATGGCTTCGAGGTACGCCTCCATACGAATTTTCCAATATGGAAAATCGTCTCCCTCAAAAGTGGGAGGTGGTCCTTCCCCATTAGACATCTTGCTCTAGGCGGTAAAGCCTAAAAGTAGAGCAACACGGCTCTGATACCAATTGAAAGGATCAAGATGCCCAAGAGGGGGGGTGAATTGGGCTTTTCTAAAAATAAAAGCAAGGAATAAATCCTACAAGCTGGAATTCACCCCTAGTGTCTACTTGTGTTCCTAGAGAGTCTACCGATACAAAGTTTTGCACCCTAGTTTCCAATCCTAGTCTAGCATGGCAAGTCTAGGAATGTAAACAAGCAATGTAAGTAAATACGAGAAAGTAAATGCTTGAATGTAAAGGGGCAAGGAACACGGCGATGTTTTTCCGAGGTATCGGAGAGTCGCCACTCCCCACTAGTCCTCGTTGGAGCACCCGCGCAAGGGTGTCGCTCCCCCTTGATCCGCGCAAGGATCAAGTGCTCTCTACGGGTTGATTCTTCGACACTCCGTCGCGGTGAATCACCCACAACCGCTCACAAGATGAGTTGGGTCATCCACAAGCTCCGCCGGATGAACACCAAACTCCCAATCACCACCAAGCCGTCTAGGTGATGGCGATCACCAAGAGTAACAAGCTAGAACTCTCACTTGACCTCTACGAGCCTAAATGAGAAAGTGGATGCACACTTGTTACTCTCTAATCGCTAGTGAGGAACTCTCAAGCTTTGATTCTCAAATCTCTATCCTCACTAGTGCTCTTGCACTCCCTTGCACTTCAAAGGTGTTTAACAGCTGATCAAATGAGCAAGAGACCTCTAAAAGAGGTGGTGGGGATGTATTTATACACCCCACAGACAAAACGAACCGTTACCTGCTGACTCAGCAAAACTCGAGCTGACCGGACGCGCCTGTCGTACTGACCGGACGCGCCGGTCGCTCGTAACGGTCAAAAACCGAAAAACACCTAAATGACCGGACGCACCGGTCAGGGGTGACCGGACGCGTCCGATCGTGCGTGGAGCTTACTGTACTCGCACCGGACGCGCGACCGCGTCCGATCGCACCGGACGCGTCCGGTCGTCTCAGGACCTTACTGGACTATGACCGGACGCGCCGATCACACCCAGGTCGCGTCCGATCGGGTGTTACCCTTAAGTGACACGTGTTGACTTCTGACCACCGCGTCCGGTCCTCGCGAGGACCGCGTCCGGTGCTCAGAGCTGAAACCCCAGCCGCGGAACTGAACTGACCGGACGCGTCCGGTCATGCCGAGGCCCGCGTCCGGTCACGTGAAAACTACCCGAAATTCTCCGAAAAGCGTTACAACTTCAACCAAGTTGCTCGCAACTGAACTTTGAGCTATTCTAGAGCTGCCTAGCGCCAAGTTTAACAAGTGTGCACCACACCTAAACATAGGACTCGCCTAGGTCAAGCTACCCGCTCATGCCCCCTTTATAGTACGGCCAAAAGAGAAAAACGAAGATCCTAACGACTATTCCAAATGTCTCTCAACACCTTGACATCCGGAACTAACCGTCCTTAATCTTGACGTCACTCTTTTGAAAACCGAAATGATTTCCATCAAGGGGCATGAATACCATGGTGCCCAAAGCAGTTAAAACCTCCATGACCTAACTTACCAAAGTTTCTGCAAAACACACGTTAGTCATGGTAACAAGGCGTTGTCATCAATTGCCGAAACCAAACCTCGGGGCCTAGATGCTTTCAAAACATATGATGTGGAATTTGATGAATCTAACGGCTCCCAAGGAGCAATTGAGAATTGTGATGATGTAGGTGATGAACCATTGAGGGAGACCATGAAGAACATGCCCGTGGGAGACATCAAGCCTAAAGATGATGAAGACGATGTACAAATTGTCAATCCACCATCTTCATCATATGTGCCTCAAGATGATGACAAGAATGAGAGAGTTGAAAATGAAGACACCCATGTCTCTCATCATCAAGCTAAGGCACAAGCACAAGATGTTGATGCTCCTCATCCCACCCCTCAAATGGTTGATCGAAGAAACTCACCTCTACTTCAAGCACATCCACAAGATCTCATCATAGGGAGTCCAACAAAGGGTGTAATGACTCGATCTCAAAAATTCAATTCTTTTGTTGAACATCACTCTTTTGTCTCTTGTCTTGAACCTAAGAATGTAGAAGAAGCTCTTCAAGATCCGGATTGGGTGAATGTCATGCATGAAGAATTGAACAACTTCGCCCGCAATCAAGTATGGACACTTGAAGAGCATCCAAAAGGTGCAAGAGTCATTGGAACCAAGTGGGTGTTCCGCAATAAGCAAGATGATCAAGGAGTAGTGGTAAGAAACAAGGCCAGACTAGTTGCAAAAGGGTTCTCTCAAGTTGAAGGTCTTGATTTTGGAGAGACTTTTGCACCCGTTGCAAGACTTGAAGCCATCCGTATCCTACTTGCATATGCATCACATCATGATATGAAACTATATCAAATGGATGTGAAAAGTGCATTCTTAATGGCTTTATAAATGAACTAGTCTTTGTTGAACAACCTCCCGGGTTTGAAGACCCTAGATATCCTAATCACGTTTATAGGTTGTCCAAGGCGCTATATGGGCTCAAGCAAGCCCCTAGAGCGTGGTATGAGCGCCTTCGGGACTTCCTTATTGAGAAGGGCTTCACCATTGGGAAGGTTGACACCATACTATTCACCAAAAAATTCAAAGAAGAGATCTTCATTTGTCAAGTATATGTTGAAGATATCATCTTCGGGTCAACAAATGAAGACTATTGCAAAGAATTTGGTGAATTGATGTCAAAAGAGTTCGAGATGTCAATGATTGGTGAGCTAACATTCTTCCTTGGGTTTCAAGTCAAGCAAATGAGAGAAGGGATCTTTATCTCTCAAGAGAAGTATACCAAGGATCTTCTCAAAAGATTCAAGATGGAAGAATGCAAGCCAATCAAGACCCCAATGCCAACTAATGGACATCTCGACCTAGATGAGGAAGGTAAACCAATCGATCAAACTCTTTACCGTTCTATGATTGGTAGCTTATTGTATCTTACCGCATCTAGGCCCGACATCATGTTTAGTGTGTGCATGTGTGCCCGCTTTCAAGCGTGCCCTAAAGAACCTCACTTAAGTGCCGTAAAAAGAATCCTAAGATATCTTAAGTATACTCCAAGCATTGGATTATGGTATCCCAAAGGAGCTAGATTCCAACTAGTTGGCTACTCCGATTCGGATTATGCCGGTTGCAAAATTGATAGAAAAAGCACATCCAGAGGGTGCCATTTGCTTGGGAGATCCTTAGTATCATGGTCATCTAAAAAGCAAAATAGTGTGGCTTTGTCCACCGCCGAGGCGGAATACATTGCCGCGGGGGCTTGTTGTGCTCAAATCCTATACATGAAACAAACCTCCTAGACTATGGAGTTGTTCTTAAAAAGGTGCCGCTTTTATGTGACAATGAAAGTGCGGTTAAAATTGCCAATAATCCGGTACAACACTCTCGCACCAAGCACATTGATATCCGCCACCACTTTCTAAGAGATCACGTTGCTAAAAATGACATATCACTAGAAGGTGTAAGAAGTGAAGATCAATTAGCGGATATCTTTACTAAACCTTTGGATGAAGCTACCTTTTGTAGGTTGAGAAGTGAACTAAATGTGCTTGATTCTAGTAACTTTAAAAGATGAACTTATGTTGTCCCTTGCATTGCATTGTATTTTATGTCATGTTTAATTACCCGCAATGCATCTAGGGCTTGACTAACATGGTTACGATAACCCTCCTTTGGAGGAGTGAAGAAGCCTAACCGTGGATCAAACTTGACAAGCAACCTAGCTTTACTTACTTGTTTTGCATTGCATATGCATGGTTGTTGCTTTTGTCGTTTCTTTTCGGTTAAGCTTTGAGCAACCTCTGTGTTCGTCCATGGGTAGAGAGAGCTTTTTGACGCTCCCAATGGTTCAAAAAATCTATTGCATGGCCATATGTTGCTCCTCGGGTGTTTGTTGCCTATTTTCCTAAAAATAATAATAGCCTAAGGCAATCTATTTTGAGAAAGTTGAGGGTTTGAGTGAGGTCACTCATATCTTGTTCCAATTGGTGTTTATTTGTGTCTCTTTGAATTGGAACTTGATTGGGAGAAGTCGCGTCAAAGTTCGGAATAAAAAAAGTGTGAAAAACAGTAACCGGACGCTGGACCGGACGCTGCACCGGACGCAGTGCTGCTTCACCACCGCGTCCGGTCCCAGCGACCACCGCGCGTCCGGTCATCCTGAAGACCATCTTCTGTTCCTGTGATCGGACGCTGCACCGGACGCGCCCCTGCTGACCACCGCGTCCGGTCCCGGTAACCACCACCGCGTCCGGTCATCTGTCTCAGTCTTCCGTGAAAATCGAAACCGGACGCTGTCAGCGTCCGATCGTGGATAATCGGACGCGTCCGGTCATTCTAGGAGCTTACTGGAGTGTGACCGGACGCTGCCTCCACCGCGTCCGGTCATTCGACCACCGCGTCCGGTCATCACGCATAAAGCGGATCTCGCCCCTTTAACCGTACGACTGGATCTTTTTTTTCCTTTTTCATCTAACCTTGCTTTCGCCGCCGCCGTGTCCTGCGCCCTACGCCGCTGCCCACGCCACCACCGCAGCCGCTGCCCGCGTCACCACCGCAGCCGCGCCTTGCGCCCGCAGCTGTGCCCTGCGCCCTGCGCTCGCGCCACCGCCGCCACGACTGCGCCACTGCGCCCTTGTTTGCGCGCCGCCGTTGGTTCTCCTCCGGCGACCTCCCCTGCGCCCTAGCCTCGTGTCGCAAACCGTTTGCCGTACACGATCTTCAAATCCCCTGCAAAGACCCCCATATCCTAACCCTAGGTTGCTAGGTTTTCATCTTCGAATCCTCGCGATCGTCTCCGTCTCCGCAAGGTGACATTTTCTCCTTGGATTAGGGTTTACCGTTGATTTTCCGGTAATTTCTAATTCAATTGTCGTTCGGTCGTCGATTGTATTCTAGGGTTTCGGTCGCCGTCTTTGGGTAACCCTAATTCGTCGAGATCGTCTTCCGGTCATCGGATCATCTCTCGTCGAGGTAGCTATCGCGATCATCTCATGTCTTACCTCATATGCTTGCTATCTCTAGGGTTTCATACCTTTAGTTTATATATGTTGCTTATAGTAGATCCATCTATTCCATCTTTTCAGCGAGTCTGTCGGTTTGTCGGGGTGACTGTTGTTCTGATTGAATCCGAGGCCAAGCCTACGGATACGGATTGAGGCCAAGCCTCTCAAGTGTCAGTACACCATCTTTCAGAGGTTTTCCGACAGTGTGACAGCATGGTTCGTTGCAAGAATGCTGGTGGTGCTCCTAGTGACGGGGACGATAGTCCTCCTCGTCTGTCTGAGGTTGCGCGTGGTAAGCGCATAAAGATCATGGCCAGAAAGAAGAAGAAGACTCTTACTGATGCAGAGATAGCTCAGGCAGTGGCAGATGCAGCTGATGCAGTTGAGAGGGGTGGCAGGAGCAGTGGTATACGCATTGGAGACAGTCGTTTTCATCTTGAAGGACGACAGCTTGGTACAGAGACCACTGAGACCACTGAGGGCACAGGAGTGCCAATGGATGCAGATACTATGTCAGTGGATCCACCTGCAGCACCTTCAGAGGGGACAGCGGAACAGGCAGCTCAGACTCCATCACATCGCCGCTCCACACGCACACGGACTCAGGTGACTCCCAGGCCAGAGGGCCAGCGTCGTGGAGGACGTCCACCTCTGAGAGTTAGAGGTACACCACCAGTTGAGCACTTCGACCTGAGAGGTGCCACTGCACGTCAGGTGCAGAGTTTGAGATTTGTTGAGGTCAGCCGGTGGTTCCCACCTCAGAGAGACTCCAGAGCTTCAGAGGGATTCTATACTCCTCTCCAGGAGGATTTTTACAGAGCTCTTGTTGACAGTGGCATTGCTTTTCGACCACAGAGGGTCTGTCGCATTGAGTCACTTATTGAGGTTGTGGGTGAGCAGCTACGTCCGCATCTGTCCTATCTACCAGGCCTGTCAGATTTTCTTAGACGGACAGGTGCATATTGCGGCACTTGGGTTAGGGAGTTTTATGCTTCATTATGGATTGATCCAGCCCATGAGTTCATACACTTTGCATTCAGAGGCTGCGACCGCAGACTGTACAGCTCCAGAGTACGGGAGATTCTCCGACTCCCAGCTTTAGACATGAAGATTCACCAGCTCTGCTTCGGTTAGACAGCTCCACCTAGACGCCCTCATGGCGGTTCTGTGCCACCTACAGACCTGATCCGACCCTGCTTTCGTGAGCCTTTTGGCGAAGGGTCTCGTCGTACACCTACCAGTCTGACACCGCTTGCCCGAGTCTTGGATGCTATTGTCAGACGCACTCTTCTTCCCAGACTTGGCTACAGAGAGGGACTGACCAGGATGCAGCTCTGGGTTGTTCACCATCTTCTTTCACAGACACCTTTTGATATTTGAGATCTTATGGTCAGTGAGATGGAGGACACCCTGGCAGAAGGTTTCAAGGGACACCGTCAGCTGCCCTATGCTCATTGGATTTGTTTTATCATCAGATCTGCACTTGAGCTGCCTTCAGAGATTAGTGCTGAGATAACTGACACTACTACTATTTTTCCTGAGTATGATATTCGTCAGTTATGGGCTTCCGTTACCAGGGAGCAGATCCCTGCACTAGGACAGAGAGAGACCTGAGGTGCGTGAGACAGCGGCTGAGCAGGATGCGACCATACAGGGTCTTGCTGAGGCAGAACTGGCAGATCTAGATGCTCAGCCCACTGATATAGCTCAGGATGAGGCCTCTGACAGCACTGATGAGGACTATCAGCCCATCCCCAGGTATCGGTCTCCTCGGCCTCACGACCACGAGGCCGGTGGCTCTGGTTCAGCCTCCCGCTCAGACCTAGCCATAGTGGCTATACTTGAGAGGCTGACCCAGGCACAGGAGCGACAGGAGCAACAGCTACAGAGACAGGCTCAAGACACAGCTGCTGCGTTTGCACAGATACAGGCTCAACAGGATGAGTTCCAAAGACAGCAGCTTGAGATACAGCGCCAACAGGTCGAGATGTAGCGTCAGCAGTATGAGATGCAGCGACAGAGTGCAGCCAGCCAGCAGCAGTACTTGGAGCTTCTGTGTCACCTTGTCACAGTTGGGGCTCCTCCACCTACATCTATCCTGACTTCAGCTATACCTTTCAGTGGACCTTCAAGTCAGGATCAGCCGAGTTTTCAGTTCACATCTCCACAGCTGCAGGTTCCTCAGTCGTTCCAGTCCCCGAGCTACACGCCCATACAGACAGGATTTACTCCTTCAGACCAGCCTTGCCCTCACATGTTGACCGGCACACCGTTCTTTGATCTGAGTGCCACTTATAGCTAGTTGACTGGTCAGCCGACGCCCTCACACACCATAGTTACTACTTCTTCAGGGTTGTCAGGTTCAGAGGCAGTTTTCTTTCCAGTGACAGGGGCAGGCACTACAGAGACTGTTCCATCATCAGTTGCCTCTACAGATCCCCCAGTTTTTGGCTCACTTCAGGCTCAGGTCACAGAGACTGCTCCACTTATCGCTACTTCAGCAGCACCTGTTCCTGTTGATCAGACCCAGACCGCTTTACAACCGCGTGCTTCTTTAGAGGGTCAGCCAGATAGCTCTGAGTCCGAGGGAGACTTCTCACAGTTTGTGATCACTCCGCGCTCCTCGGCACCCGACTCGACTTCGTCTGTTCCCCCATCAGATCCTTAGATTAGTGTTTTGGCGGTTGATGCCAAAGGGGGAGAGAGAAAGTAGATTCAGGGAGAGCTTAGGGGTAGTTTTTGTTTTTTGTGTGTGCTACTCTCATGCATCATGTTTACCTTACAAGTAATTGCATTCATGTGACATGTGATCTTATGAGATACCTTAAAGTCTATATGGTTTATCTATTCACAGCTTTAAATCATGTCACTTGTTTGTTTATAGCTCATAAGGTTGTGCTTCCGTGCCTTACTCCGATTTCATATGAGCTTTGTTTTATGTGTACTAACTTTTCATGTCTTATCTTATAAGTACACTCAGTTGGCTTGGAATACATAAGCATTGTCTAACCCCTTGTGCTTACAGCTTTATGCTTATGTGAACCAAGCATGATCGAAAACCTCAACTCATATCTTCTGAATCTAAGTGTTGTCATCAATCACCAAAAAGGGGGAGATTGAAAGCATCTAGGCCCCGGTGTTGGTTTCGGCAATTAATGACAACACATAATTACCATGACTAACGTGTGTTTTGCAGAAACATTGGTAAGTTAGGTCATGGAGATAATAACTGCTTTGGGCAATATGGCAGTCATGTCCATTGATGGAAATCGTTTCGGTTTTCAAAGGATTAACGATAAGATTAAGGACGGTTAGTTCCGGATGTCAAGGTGTTGAGATACATCTAGAATAGTCGTTAGGATCTTTGTTTCTTCCTTTGACCGTACTATGAAGAGGGGCATGAGCGAGTAGCTTGACCTAAGTGAGTCTTATGTTTAGGTGTGGTGCACACTTGTCAAACTTAGCACTAGGTAGCTCGAGAAAAGCTCAGACTACAGTTAGAAGCGACTTGGTTCAAGTTGCATTGCGTTTAGAAGACGTTTGAGCCGTTTACCTATGACCGGACACGGTCCTAGTCATGACCGGACGCGTCCGGTCAGTACTAAAAGTTAACTGCGTTTTCGGCTGACTGACCGGACGCGGTCCTTGAGAGGACCGGACGCGGTGGTTAGGCCGACACGTGTCTCAGAGGGTAAACAGCAAGATCGGACGCGACTGTGAAGAAGATCGGCGCGTCCGGTCACGTTTCAGTAAGGTCCAGCGGAGACCTGACGCGTCCGGTCTCCTATGATCGGACACGATCGTGTGTCCGGTCATCTTCCAGTAAGGTCCCGTGGTGACCTAACGCGTCCGGTCACCTATGACCGGACGCGGTGTTGCGTCAGGTCATATTTCCAGAGAGCTCTTGCATGATCGGACGCGTCCGATCATCCCTGATCGACGCGTCCGGTCATCTCAGACCGGCGCGTCCGGTCAGCACAGATCGGCGCGTCCGGTCTTTCAGTTCGAAGTTTCCGTTTTTGACCGTTACAACTGACCGGCGCGTCCGGTCATATCGACAGGCGCGTCCGGTCAGTGCGCGCCTGACTGTTTCGAAAGGTAACGGTTGGATTTGTCTGAGGGGTCTATAAATACAACCCCTCCACCTCTTTAAGATAACTCTTGCTCATTTGTTTAGCTGAGAAACACCTTTGAAGTGCAAGGGAGTGCAAGAGCCCTAGTGAGGATTGAGATTTGCAAATCAAAGTTTGAGAATCCTCTCTAGTGAAAAGAGTCTAGCAAGTGTGCATCCATCTTCTCATTAGGCTTGTTGTGGTCAAGTGAGAGTTCTAGCTTGTTACTCTTGGTGATCGCCATCACCTAGACGGTTTGGTGGTGATAGGGAGTTCGGTGATCATCCGACGAGATTGTGGGTGACCCAACTCAAGTTGTGAGCGGTTTTGGGTGATTCGCCGCGACGGAGTGTCAAAGAATCAACCCGTAGAGAGCACTTGATCCTTGCGCGGATCAAGGGGGAGCTACACCCTTGCGCGGGTGCTCCAACGAGGACTAGTGGGGAGTGGCGACTCTCCGATACCTCGGCAAAACATCGTCGTGTTCCTATCCCTTACTTTCAAGCATTTACTTTCTTGCACTACTTTCATTGCTTGTTTACTTTCCTAGAATTGTCTTGCTAGTCTAGGATTGGAGCTTAGGGTGCAAAACTTTTATCGGTAGAAACACAAGGAACACAAGTAGGCACTAGGGGTGAAGTTTGGCTTGTAGGATTTAATTCTTGCAATTATTTTTTTAGAGAAGCCCAATTCACCCCTCTCTTGGGCATCTTGATCCTTTCACTAGTGACCTTCCCCTTCACACGAGAAATTTGGTGCCACATCCTCCATACCTTAGGAAAAGCGCTACCACCAGCAGCTCAGTCGACCCTTGGCTGGTGGCGCCGCCTGCGTGCGTTGTTCGCTGCCGAACGCTGGGCAGGCGTTGATTCCCTCTTCGCTCTGACCTGCTGGCACCTCTGGAAGGAACGCAACGCGCGGTGCTTCCGGGAAATTTCGACCTCCATCACTGACTTGCTGCAGATCATCAAGGCCGAGGGCGACCGCTGGGCGGAAGCTGGAGCAAAGGGACTGCGGGAACTAGCTCTAGCCGCCAGCTCGAGTTGATCGGACGTCTTCCTCTATTTATGTAATCATCTTCATGTAATCTCGTGCTCCTGCTTCTGTTCGCCGTGAGCCGGTGTGCGCCGGCTCTCGTTTCGTTTCTTGTATCATAAACTCTCTTCTTCTATTAAAATGATATGCACACTCGTGCGTATTCGAGAAAAAAAAGCGAGGCTATAACATATTACAATGAGGCTCAATCCCTCTCTAGAGATCAATGTACTTAGGCTATTATACCGGACATGAGACAACCCAAGTGTTTTGTGCTGACATTGCTCGGCCTTGTGTTTGATTACTGCAAGCAGCTGGTGAAGTTGGGTAGCGACGCTACAGAAGCATCTCGCGTTCATCTCTTTTCACAGCTCCCAAGCAACTAGGGCGAAAATGGTGTCCACATTGATCTCCAAGCGCCCCACCCAATCAAAGATCGTGTCTAAGTTGGGGAGGCCTTGCAGGTGTCCGAGCGCCACGAGAACACTCCACCATGCCTGCTTGCTGAAGGAGCAAGAGACGACGATGTGTACGTACATGGCTACACTGTGGCAAAAAGAAAAGAGCATTACGCACTGTAGAAAACCATGTAGAAAGGCATCTCTATGGATCTACACTGCTACTCATCTGTTTTAGGTCCTCTTTTTTCGGGGCTTTAAAGTTTAAACCCATCGAGTTTCGCCTATATTGATACAATTTTCGGTACTGTTCACATGAGTTTCCCTCCCCTTTTTTCCGCCTCAAATGAACTAGAAGTTAGCTTTTTTAGCTTCACTGGCTTTGACTTTTTTTTTAACTCTTTAGCAATAAAAAAGAGATTGCTCGCCTGCACTTCTTTCAAAGCTTCAACTACAACTGTGTTGTACACTTTGCTACAGCTGCAGCTACAGCTGCGCTGAAAGTAGTGCAACCGAAAATGCTGAAACTAAAGCCGTTCAAAGCTTCGTCAAAGATGACCTTAGCTAGTTTGTTTCTGAATTTTAACTTGTTACTCATTCAACTTACACTTATTCCTATATACGTAAGATAAAAGATTCGGAAAAGAACAAAACTCATGACCTCGTCCTTCAATTGCTTCAGCTACCGCACACCCTACGAGGCTACGACAAGATGACAAGAGTGAAGACTGAAGAGTGACGTCCGGCGTAAAGCTGACCGATGACAGGTGGGTCCACCAGGACTCGGGCCCCACGGGCAGTGGCGATGGCTTTCCTGGCTCTGCAAGTAGGGCCGGGGTAAAAACGGATAGAAGAAGCGCGGGCTCGACTCGAGCCCACCGCAAGCAGGAGAGGAAACGCGGCAAACTGACAGTTGGCTGGAAGCGGGTTCGTCGACTCCGTCCCGTTACTTTTTACAGTTGGTCTCACCTGCACGTGGGGCCCGCTTCCCAGGGAGCTTGTTCCTTCCGTTGTAGCCATCCTCCCAGTCCCGGCCATGGCCGGCCAGTTTCTACGGTTACTGGTCTCCGGTTCCGTTTCGCTTCCATAGCCAACTGTTTCTTACTAGGCTCCATTAATTATTGTTTCCATCAGTTCAGCTTTCCAGATTTCAGGACTGTGTATATGCAAGGTATTTCTGATGGCCGCTATGGTATTTGGAGGTGACATTATATTTGATAATAGGATCAAGGGAAGGGAGACCGAGAATTTAAACGGCCTGCTCGCTGGATGGTTTCTGACTGGCTAATTCTGGTTAATGTTGATTTGTTGTGAGAGAAAAATACTGCTGAATAAGCGCTGATCAGCACCAGCGAACAGGGTGAAAAAGGATCATACTCATACCATATACAAAAGCTGCAATTCGAGTTCAAAAGGAATCCATCCCCTACAAATGTGGCATGTAATTGACACTTGCCTTTTTCATCCTCGGCGTTGCCATTTTCGCTCGCTGCTGCTTCACGGTTCAGTGGTTCACGCACCTTTTCCATCCTCCCAAGACCCTCTCCCAGCTCGTACCAGCAGCTTACATTACTGCCCATGTACTCATCATTATTAAGCTAAGCAGCGGCTTGGATTTGAGCGAGCAGGCCGAGAGCGGGGGGTGTGGTTAGATTAGAAACCCAAAGCACGGAGACAGAGAGATGGGCACTGCGGGTGGGGGATAAAAGAGGCAGGGGAACGGGGAGCCAGACAGAGAGAGAGAGAGAGCGAGAGGGCAGGGCAGCAGATCAGGGGTGGGGGGGCATTGCATCTCGCTTTCGCATTGCACTTGCACGCACCACCATACGCCGCACTGCTGAGCTCTACGCCTACTCCTAGTCCTGTACAAACCTATTGCGGCCTCTGGCTGTACCGCTAGTATTAACCCCTAGAGCGAGAGGGAGGCCTACGGAGGAGGACGAGGAGGGGCGTTTGGGGATTTCAGAGCAAAGTGCCAAGCGGTGTTGTCTTGCCATACCGCTACGGTGCTAAGCTGTGCTGCTGCAGAGGCGCCGAGGCGGGGCATTCGTTCCTCCCTGTTACGAGGAGAGGAGGAAGATTTGGTGAGGTTTTTTCACCGCAAGGAAAGATGGATTCTTGATCCCCGGCGCGGCTAGTTTTGTTGCGGCAGGCTGAAGCATTTTGCTCGGCAGTCGATTCGGTCCAGGATTCGCGGCTCCCGGGTCAGAATCTTGCTCTGAGAGGCGAAATTTCTGCGGGATTTGAGGTTTGCTTCCTCCAACGACGCGCCCTGCCTTGTTAGGAGTCGAGGAGGGAGGGTGCTAGGAGCGTCGTTCTTCTTCCATTGCCGTGGCGTGTTGTTTCTAGGAGTTATGAGACAATGAGGGAAGAGAGCAACAAGAAGAGCAAGGTATTTCCTTGCTTTCAGTTCAGTCTGGGATGTGCCTCGTTGTTCCGTTTGCTGTGTTTTTTTATTGATCGAGCTTTGTGGGATTTTTGCTTGTTCATTCATGCGCAGCTCTCCTGGTCGAAATCCCTCGTGAGGAAGTGGTTCAACATCAAGACTAAGGCGCAGGATTTCCATGCGGATTGCGACGCCGCCCAAGGTAACGCTACTTTAGGAATGTTTGCTGAATGGAATTTTCGTCATCCTGCGCTTGACGTTTCTCGCATTACCAGATTTTCCGGTCTAGTTCCTAAGTTTCATTCAGAGAAGGATACATTACCAGCAAACATGTCTCGATCCGACACGGCTACCTTTAGTCTTTGTTCCTGGTATTGGTCCTTAGAATGTCCCAACCAGACACCTTTTCCCCAAGTGATGCAGATGTTTGTCTGTTGCTGCTTGGAATTTTTGTATCTTTCTCGTCTCATGGCGTGTTTACGTGCCTAAGTTTTCACTTTCATTTCCGAGACAGCAGCTCTGCTCAAACGGACTCAAGCAAATGGCTTCTTCCTTTGCATCTGCTGCATTTTGTTTGTTTGGGCTAAATTTGCTTAGTGATTCAGGGAGGGACGGGCATGGCGGTGAATGGAGGACCAGCTGCTCAGAGAGGGAGGCAGGCGCCGCCAAGAAAAGCAGAACTGGTCAGTTAAAGCATTTGGACCACGCTTCTCTCTTTCTCTGTCTTCAGGCATCAAAGATTGTAGCTACCTCCCTTTTATTTTGCCAGGGCTCCTCTTTTTGCTAAACTGATTTCATTGGTCGTTCAAATTGTCTTTGTCTATGTGTTTTTTGCCGGTTCATCTGATTATTCTTTGTTTCTGTTGTTCCTTAATGACTTGTAGACCGGTCATCGAAGCGGAGTAGTATGGACCGAATCCGAGGAGGAAAAAACGACGTCATCGATTCGGCACGCGTCACAGAAGTTCAGAATTACAGGTAGAGTTTCTTTTTTTCCACTCCATGTGCTTATTTGCCTTGTGAGATTAGAAACCAAACGGAAAGCGCGGACCAACTGATCTGTTTTTTGCTAGTAGTAGTATGGTAGTGTGCATCTCAGATTTTCAGTGTTGAAAATCAGTCAGTTGCCTGTTTGTGCTTGTAGGTAGTTCTTGCAGTTTGACTTTACTGCAATAATCTGACGAAGATCTCTTTTGTTTCCCTGCTTTTGTAGAATCTTTGCCTCCACATGGAATGTCGGTGGTAAATCCCCACCAAGGGGATTGAATCTTGATGACTGGCTCCATTCTTCACCTCCAGCTGATATCTATGTGTTAGGGTGTGTAGCGCCAAGGGCTTCCCAAATTTTAAACAAAATTTAACTCACGATGTGCTCTTGAGTGCTGGAAATTGTTTAACTTCTTTTTCTTGTTGTCAGATTTCAAGAAATTGTTCCTTTGAATGCTGGAAATGTTCTTGGCACTGAAGATAATCTCCCAGCCAAAAAGTGGGTATCCCTTGTCAGGAGGACATTGAATAAGAATCCTGGTTCATGCTGCTATGGTGGTTATCGCACACCATCTCCTGTCCCTGATCCAGTTGTGGAACAAGATGCTGATTTTGAAGGATCATCGAGAAGGCAGGATAGTTTATCCTATTTGCATCGTCGGTCATTCAACCTTAGCCGGAGTTTAAGAGTTGAAGGGAACCATATGCTGCCACACCCAAGGTTGGATCTTAGGTTCAGTGTCTGTGACCCAGTTAGCTTGGGAGGCAGGCCAAGTGATTTTGATGGGAACTTCCCATTCGTGGGATCACCAGATGATCATTGTATTGAGGAGGATACAAGCAATGGAGCATATTTTTCACCCTTCCCATATGGCTATGGTGCCTCCGCACCTATGGAAGAAAATGATTATCAGACAAATGCATCTAGGTATTTTTTTTCTCAACATGTACCATAAAAGTTTGCACATGCGTGTTCTAGTATACATTTTTAATTTTTTTTAACCATTTGAGCTTAGTAATGCCTATGGTACTTTGTTTCTATGTTCCTGAAAATAACTCCAGAAATGTTGTATTTATACCAGGTACTGTTTGGTTGCCAGCAAGCAGATGGTCGGTATATTTCTCACCATTTGGGTACGCAGCGAAATAAGAAATGATGTGAGAAACCTAAAAGTTTCTTGCGTGGGTAGAGGACTAATGGGTTATCTTGGAAATAAGGTAAATAATGTATATTCTGCACAGTTTTCATTTTTGTCCTGCTACGCATTTTATTTAGGAATTTTTTAACTAGATTACTAGAAAACGGTCCATTGTGCTTAGATTGATCACCTTGGATGTGGATGGTTATCTGTTGTTACCACAATATAGACTACTGACTTACTGAGCATGCTTTCATTTTGCTGCAGGGGTCTATATCCATAAGCATGTCTTTGCACCACACAACCTTTTGTTTTGTCTGTTGTCATTTGACCTCCGGTGAAAAGGAGGGAGATGAACTTCGGAGGAATTCTGATGTTATGGAAATTCTAAGGAAGACTAGATTTCCACAGGTCCGTGGTGCTGCTGATGTCAAGTCACCAGAAACAATTCTTGAGCATGAGTACGTATCGATGCTCTTTTTTTTTTTCCTGAGGCAATGCTTCTTATATGCATAGTGATGTAGTAGCATCAGAGAACTGGCACTAATTGGATATTCCTTCTTTTTCTAATTGCAGTCGTATCATTTGGCTTGGGGATTTGAATTATCGGATTGCTCTTTCATACTACTCAGCTAAAGCTCTTGTTGAAATGCATAATTGGAAACAACTATTGGAGAAAGATCAGGTAATTTGCTACTGCTCTGTTACGCTACATCTTTTTTCTAGTCAGTGTGACTGTGAGGATCATGTTTGAAAACAGCTACGGATAGAACGAAGATGTGGGCGTGTTTTCCAGGGATGGAAAGAAGGCAGGATTTATTTTCCTCCAACATATAAATACTCATTCAACTCAGATCGTTATTCTGGTGTGCGTCCAAAAGAAAAGCGGAGAACACCTGCTTGGTAATTTGTTCTGCCCTACTATCCACAAGAATTGCATCCTCCATTGAGTTACTCCGAAGGAATTCCCTGATGTATCTTTTATTTTATCTTATTGAAGGTGTGATCGCATTTTGTGGTATGGTAATGGCCTCATGCAATTGTCCTATGTTCGTGGAGAGTCTCGCTTCTCTGACCACAGACCAGTGTACAGTATTTTCATGGCTGAGGTTGAAAGTATCCGCCACAGAAGAAGAAACATGGGCTATTTCAGCTCTAGAATTGAGGTGGAAGAGCTTTTGCCATATCCCTACAACTCTGGAGAAATGAAGTTCTACTAATTTGGCTGACATAGGCATATGGCTGGAGCTTGTTTTCTACTTCAACTTAGGTAGGCTTGGTCGATTCTCGATAATACTGCTTGCTTTTACATGTATGCCTTGTATTTACACAGCTGCGTTGATGACACAGGTTGCCGGGTCCTTGATGAACAATAACTGGGGTCGTAGATTGGTTTGATGGTCAGGTGTAAACCTGACTATTTTTTCATCTGGCTTTCATAGCTTCCAGTCAGATGGTTCTGAAGCACATTGCACAAAAAACTAACATAAAGGTAACCACTTTGTTGGCTGGTTATTTGTTGCAAAAATCTAGAACTCCTCAATAGTCCAAAATCCTAATAGAGTGTTCTCTGCTGGTTGACCTGTTTTTGCAGGATAGTTGGGCGATTTTGCAACTAACCATTTGCCTGTGGGCAGCCATGTTGAAACAAGGATCAGCCCGCATCTGTACATCATTAACCACACAGCTCAGAAAAAACCCTTGTCCCCCATTTGGTTCTCTTTTTTTAGGGATGTTAATAAACAAACATTTTTTTTCTTCTCCCTTTGCCTTTGGGAAATCTGTTAGCTTGAGATTTGGGGTCTGTATCAGCATGAGCATGAGGTGTAAAATCATTGCAAATCGGCAAAAGGTGAAATGATGCTTGAATTGAACTGATCCTTGATCATGATCTCCAGTGCTGAGGGAACAGTGATAGATTGATGTGACTTCAGAGGTTTGCAAAGGTGTAATCATGTGCATAACCTTTTTTTTATCCTTTGTCCCTGTGGTGTAGTACCTGAGAAGCAAAATGATGCCTGCATTTGCTGTGCTCATTGCTGTGGCAGAGCGAAAAAAAAAAATAGTTCTGTTAAACCTTTTCTAATTCTACAGGTCAGAGCCTTGTTACCTGGCTGGAATGCATGGTGTTATAGTTTATCAGCTTGCTTGTCCTCTACATCAGACAAGCTGTCTGCTTTGAAAGCATTCATTCATGTAGCCAAGTGTATGGTTAGTCTTGTGATCTTCCTTGCTGGTGAATTCTTGGAGACAAGTTGGTTACTTCTTGATGAGATAGCAAGGTTTGACTGGGCTTTTGGGCCCAGCTGGGAGAGGTGGACGGGACGGGGGAGTCAAGTGCTGTGATCTCACCACTCACCTACCATCTTGGAGACCTGTACTTGAATGGTCATGGCTCGTGAGATGTGATTGAGAATTTAAGATTGGTGGCTTTGACTTCTGACCGGTTGTTGCGTGCTGATGTTGCCATTTACTGGAATCCTAGGTGAAGACTGAAGAACAACCCCTATCTACTACTACTACCAGTAGTATCTTATAAGCTGTCAAAAATGTCAGAGTGGAAGGTGAAATCCAACCAATGTTCTGGTCAGGCATGAGCATGAATTGTGATCCAGATTAAGCAATGTGCAGCTGATAATTTGGCTGGTAAATGTCCCTGTGAGTTCCGAGATAGAATGGCGATAGGGATATGGAAAAGCAAAAGGATGAGACGGGGAATCGATAGATGCTTGCTGCTGCTGCGCGAGAAGCAGGGACAGTGAAAGATAAAGCGGCAGTAAAAGGGTAAGGAAGCTGTAATGCAACCCGACCCGGTGCATGTGAAGGATATCTACCTCTCTCTGCCTGTTCATGCTTTTGACCGTTAGTCGTGAACAATGTCTCTCCTGCCGCATGGTGGTGTTCTTGGTCTTGGCATCGAGGTGACAGACGCTGGCAGACGACATCTTTATGGGGGTCTTGTACGAGCGGAGCATCGTCGTCGTTCTCGTTAATTCGGCCGACCATATCTTCTCAAATACTGTATCCTCCGTCTACGGAGTAACCATTTTTTCGATAGTACTAGTACGTTACACTGTAACAATAGTAGTATACGCCACCGACTTTAAACATTTTCCCTTCGCGCCGAGCCGCCGACTTGTGGCTTGTGTGTATACAAATATACAAATACAAACATCGATGACGACGGCAGCACGCGAGCGAGCGAGGTGGCCCTCTGGTATTGGCTCTGTTCATCTTGCAGCTTTTAGTTACCCCGCTAACCAACACATTACCCACACTTTGTTGCCTCGTGCTCTGTGCGTACTACGAGTACTCTGCGGTGTTCTGCAAATCTGCAGTGCTGGCTGGTTGGTCCTGGCCACCTGTGCGTCTGTGTGTGATTCGATAAAAGAAATACGGTCGTCACAGTACGTGCTGCGTATAAAAGAAATACTAGGCCTTGTTTAGATCCCAAATTTCACCCTAAATTTCACTATGCAAAAAGAAGATTCTCCATCACATTAAAATGTCGGCAAATGCACGGAGTACTAAATGTAGATGAAATCATAAACTAATTGCACAGTTTTGTTGTACTTTGCGAGACGAACATTTTGAGTCTAATTAATCATTTTTTGGATAATTTTTTGCACTAAAAAACAAAAGCTGCTACAGTGTTCCGACAGGAACACTGTAGCAGCAGGTGCCGAATCCGGCCACCAGATTTGGCATCTAAACACGGCCCTAGTCAACTAGATTTTAGTTCTAACAAGCACTAGTAGACTACTAATTTTTAGTTCACATCTCAACTATAACAACCCATTTGGATCCCAACTAAACTTTAGCTAGCTAAATTTAGCTACTAGAGATCCAAATAGCCAAACTAAAAGACCAGCTAAAGTTTAGCTAAGTCAATTAGATGAAAGATCCAAACACTTCAGCTAAATTTTAGTTAGGAGAACTTTTAGCTAGCTAAACTTTAGTTGGGTCGATCCAAACAGGGCCTCGGAGTAGTTTACTGAGAAACAAACTAATGTAAACTAATAGCTACTAGTCTATATATCCAAACATCATACACTAAACTTTAGTCGCCTAGATTTTAGTTCCAACAACTAGTAGTAGATCACTAACAATTAGTCCTAAGTGATCCGAACAGGTCATAGGGCAGGCAACACGCACACTAAGTACATGTCATTGTTGAACAAAACATTTTAGGTATTGTCCATGAGAATGGTTTTTTCTGTCAAACCAACAAAACCTTTTAGGTACGCACTCATGCACACCCTACCCCTATGAGCATATGAATAAATGAACAGGACTAACAAAATTGAAGATTGATGAAGTCACCACCATAGGCGTCTCGTTGCTTGTCAACGGGCACGTCACCTACCATTGAGAAAATAACTTCGTGAAATTGTGGAACAAATTCAGAAAAATGAGAACACCAAGCAAGGTGGACAAGTTTACCACAAGGAAACTCATTTACAAGGGCTTGTTTTGCATGGCTCCTCCTCAAGTGCTCCTCCTAATGAGTCGGAGCAATTGAGGAGGAGCCACAAATTGCGGCTCCTTCTCTAGACAAAAAAAAAGCTCCAACTCCTTTACTATTCACCAAAAAAAACGGTCCCCCTCCTAAAGTGTGTTTTGTACTGCTCCTCTCCCTCCTCTGCAAAAGGTAATGCTTCAGAGCCGTGCCAAACAAGCCCTAAGAATGGTTTCTGAAAGAGGAACATGAGAATTCATACTGAGCAATTGGAAATCAGAACTAGAAATGTTGTTCGAATTCTACCAGAATCTACTCCAGAAATAGAAAGACTATTACCATTTCAACTTTGACTTCTACTATTTACATTTTTAGTAACAATCTTTTTTTAAGAATTACTATTAGTTAAGTAAAATAAGAAGCGTATCATTGGATTGGTTTTGTAAAAAAATACTTTAGGCGTATCATATAGTTCTAGCTATCTACTTATTTACATTGTACTCCTACAAATTGCCTAATACCGTACAACCGAGGTTTCTGTGATCAGTTGGAGCTCCTCTTCGGTAAGCCAAGCCCCTACCAAATGGATAGTACAGTACGAGCAGCACGAAGATGCGAGGAAATTGACGTGCTAGGTCCCTAGGTCACCACTAATATGGAGCGAGAATGTGCAACCGTGACAGAGGATGACGACACACGGGTGCGGTCCTTCCGGCGCGGCACATGCCACGACCACGGTGCGGCATGCCGGCATCCTCATGTCACGTGCACGTACGTGTACGTACTCCACTCACCCCTCGAGGAGGAGTAGTACTGGAAAACATAACTCTGCACTCTGATCTCTGCTCCTGCAGCCTGCTGCGTACGCCAGAAGCCTGAAGCCCCTGCGCCTGCGGGCTGCGGCCCTGCTGCCTGGCTGTGTTTAGCCCCTGTTTAGTTCCCAGAAAATTTTGCAAAATTTTTCAGATTTCCCGTCACATCGAATCTTTAGACACATGCATGAAGCATTAAATATAGATAAAAAATAAAACTAATTACACAGTTTAGACGAAATGGACGAGACGAATCTTTTAAGCCTAATTAGACCATGATTGGACAATATTTGCCAAATAACAACGAAAATAGCTACAGTACCATTTTGCAAAATTTTTTACATCTAAACCAGCCCTTAGCTGCACCTGTAGAATTTTTAGAAATACAGTAACTCTTTCGTTTGTATTTGGTAATTAGTGTCTAATTATAGACTAATTAAATTTGAAAGATTCATCTCGTGATTACGACCAAACTGTATAATTAGTTATTTTTTATCTATATTTAATACTCTATGTATATGTCAAAGATTTGATGTGACGGAGAATCTTGTAAATTTTTCAGAACTTTAAACGAACTAAACAGGGCCTTTGCCGGCCCTTGCGAGTTGCGAGCAGCAGCAGATGCACTGCACGCCTGCACGGCGCTGCAGTACGAATCTCGACGCAGCCCATGTGTGGCCGTGCTCACTCCCCGTGCCCGTCCTTTCAAGCACGAGCCAAAAAAAAAAAGAAAAGAAAGAAAAAGTCGTACTGCCCGTGCCCGTTGTGTCCTGTTGGCGTTGGGTGCATGGATGGCGGTACTGGAGACTGGACTACTGCTACGGTGCGCATCTCTGCCACTGAAACCGATGGGTGGGTGATCTGATTATCTGAACTCCCCCAAAAACGAAAACTCGAGTCGGGCCCTGTTTACTTCCCATGCAAACCTAAAATATTTTCTGTTTTACCTATCACATCGAATCTTTAAACGCATGCATAGAGCATTAAATGTAGGTAAAAAAATAACTAATTGTATAGTTTGTCTATAAAGTTCGAGATGAATCTTTTGAGTTTAATTAATCTATGGTTGGATAAATTTTATCAAATAACAACGAAAAGTACTACAGTAACTTTTCACCCTATTTTTCTCAGCCCTTGTTTAGTTCACCGAATCGGTGACTCAAACACTGTGCCGAATCACTGTTCATCTTTTGTTTTTATTTGGTAATAATTCTCCAAACATTGATTAATTAGGATCAAAATGTTCATCTTGTAAAGTACAACAAAACTGTGCAATTAGTTTTTGATTTCATCTACATTTAGTACTCCATACATGTGCCGACATTTTGATGTGATGGGGAATATTCTTTTTGCATAGTGGAATTTGGGGTGAATTTGGGGACTAAGGCCCTGTTTAGTTACCAAATTTCCCTCCCAAATTCTACTATGCAAAAAGAAAATTCCCATCACATCAAAATGTCGGCACATGTATAGAGTACAAAATGTAGATGAAATTTAAAACTAATTGCACAGTTTTGTTGTACTTTGCAAGACGAACGTTTTAAGCCTAATTAGTCAATGTTTGGACAATTATTAACAAATAAAAACAAAATACTACAGTACTACACAGTACTGTGCAGTAACTCGGCGCACGCCGAATCCGGCGAACTAAACACGGCCTAAACAAGGCCTCAACTGAACACAGCCACGGAGTATGAGGGCGTGTTTAGTTGCCCGGAATTGGCGGCGGTGGAATCACAGTGCAGCACTGTGCTGCACTGTAGCATTCGTTTTTATTTGGTAAAAATTGTCCAAACATTGACTAATTAGGTTCAAAATGTTCGTCTCGCAAAATACCACAAAACTGTGCAATTAGTTTTTGATTTCATCTACATTTAGTACTCCATACATGTGCCGGCATTTTGATGTGATGGGGAATCTTCTTTTTGTATAGTGTAATTTGGGGAAATATTTGGTATCTAAACCAGGCCTGAGTACAGAAATGAAATGAAATAAAGGCGTCCATGGAGCATGGACCATGCATGATTGGATGTGAGCTCCAGATAGATGGATGGACGGACGGACGGACGAGTAGACGGCCGGCAGGGGCGCGCGTAGTGGTACTAGTGGTAGTGGCAGTGGCCTACTGGCTGCACCGGCCTGCACCGCATCTGCATGCGTTTCAGGCTGCTTTGAGCTGCATCTGCTTGCATGCAGGCTACTCTAGCCATTTGCATTGCCTTGTTTAAGACCTCGGACGTGACTGTGGCCGCAGCTGTTTTTGATGCATGGCCTTATTTAGATATCTAAATTCACCCCAAATTCTACTATGCAAAAAGAAGATTCCCCATCACATCAAAATACTGGCATATGTATGGAGTATTAAATATAGATGAAATCAAAAACTAATTGCACAGTTTTGTTGTACTTTGCGAGACGAACATTTTGAGCCTAATTAATCAATATTTAGACAATTATTAGCAAATAAAAACAAAAGTGCTACAGTGCTACACTATGCAGATTCGGGAGCTGCCGATTCAGGTAACTGAACAAGGCCCATGTTGGCATGTTGCTCCGCCTCGCGGCCGTACCATACGCTTTATTTTGCAGCTAGCGGAGTGTACGTGCATGGACACTATTAGGTGAGGACATGAATCGCGTTCTCTGGTCGAGTCAAAGTTAAGTTTACAATTAGTAACTAGTACTACGTACATTACATGCATGCGAAACTAAATGCATGCACGACAGAGGTCATCAGGTGGTGATGACTAGTACTAGTAAATTACTGCCACGTGAAGCCGTGTCGGGAATTAGGTACTACTACTCCGTACGCCACAAAGGCCGAGCCGTGTCACCATACCTACCGATGATGGGATGAGTACTAGTAGAGGGAGAGCAAAGCGTATACGTATGTGTATACGGTATGGATGGGCTAGCAACGCACGCTAGCTGCATGGCTGCAGCACATGCGGAAAGGGCCCCAGCGTCCCCAAAGCGCGCGGCGATGCCCCATCCCATGGGCTATGGATAGATCAGTTGGTACTACTCTACTAGGGCTGTGTTTAGTTGAGAAAATTTGGATGAAAAGTTACTGTAGCATTTTTCGTTGTTATTTGGTAAAATTTGTCCAACCATAGATTAATTAAACTCAAAAGATTCGTTTCGAACTTTACAGACAAACTATGCAATTAGTTATTTTTTACCTACATTTAATGCTTCATGCATGCGTCTAAAGATTCGATGTGACGAGTGGAAGAGGAAATATTTTGGGTATGCATGGCAAGTGAACGCGGCCTAGACCGCGCGGCGCTCTTGGTATTGCATTGCAATCCGTGCCAGTACCACCAGAGCACGGCTACTCGCGCTAGGGCGCCGGCCCACAGGACGTCCAGAAACTGCAGATGCCCCGCAGTACGAGTACCCGCCTGCCTGCCTCCTGCCACTGCACTAACTTCACAGCTACGTACGATCGAGCTAGTAGTAGCTAGCTGCTCTCTGGTAGCTAGTCCTAGTGATGAGCAAGCGCGTGTACTAGTACCGTGGCGTCGTAGTAGTACTGTACAGTACGTCGTGCAAGCGAGCAGCAGCGCAGACGGGACAGCATTCCCATCCCATGCACATGCATGTGTGGCCGATAATGGAGCCGGTGACGGCACGTATACGTACTGCATGGAATGGAACTGTGCCTGTGCGCGTCCCTACTACGTGCACGCGTACTACGACGCAAAGTCACGTATGGTCAAGGTCAACACATGCATGCATGGCAGCGCTCCAGGCTCCAATGGTTTGGGTACACGTCGTTCACGCCACGCGCGCGCCCGTCTATACGACGGCGGCGCGGCCATACCCACCAGGCCGGCGGGCGGCCGGGCCTCCTCTGCTCACTCCGATCCGTGTTCCTAGCTCCCGCGTCGTCGCGGAGAAGCGCACGCGGGGCAGCTAAATGCCTGCATGGCATGGGCCCATAGCAGTACGCACCCAATTGGGCCGCCGGGCATGCATGCGCGTGCGCTGTGCGCAACACGGCAACAGCACGCACTGGCGGCACTGCTACAGTGCAAGGCCGTTGCTTGCTACTGCACTGCACACACTCACTCTCCGATCCGTTAGGCCGTGCGGTGCATTGGGGGAGGCGGGGAGCATGCACGCGAGCTCGCCGGGGCGAGCATTATTCACGGAACGCACGCGTCTGCCCCATGGACCGTCAGCCCGGCGCGCGCGTGCGTATTGCTCGTATGCTCACGCACGTCTTGTACAGTGAACTTCGTCTTCCGTATGTCCTCGCTCGCAGAGTCTTTTTTTCTTTTTTTTTTGTGGATTCGAAAGTACGTACATTATTATTGGAGAGATGAGATATAGTACACGTTTTTGTTAGGAGTTGCTCGCCCTGTTTTGTACAATATAATTGTACTCCGTTTTCTCCTATCGGTTGGTTCGGCTGGTGGAAAAGCCAGTTGGTTTCGGCTGATTCAATAGTGTTCTGTGAGAGAGAATAAGCTGAAACAAGCCGAAACATGACCTGCAGAACAGGGCCTATATATACAGAGCAATAGACACATGATTTTTCTTAGCCATAAGATGTAAAAAGAATGGCTCATATCAAATTTCTCCTTTTCTCCATTCAACACACGCCACAGTAAAAATCATGCATGACGATAAGCCTGTTAATGGGTCGGGTCGCAACGGGTATTATGGGTTGGGTTTCAAGATGAGGTCTGTGTGGATGAGCGAGAATGGGCAGTAGCAGCTCATGGGTCGGGGTGGGTTGGGTTTACAGGAAAAATGGGTTGGGGTGGGTTGGCATGGGATTACAGGAAGAGAAAAGCTAAGCGCTGTCTCGCTGCCGCCGGCCATCGTTGGCGCTGCTCTAGTGCGTGGTCCTCCATCGGTGGCGACATTCGCCTAGCGGGTCTGCATCGCGTCGTTGCCGCTCAGTCAGGCGCGCTGGACGTGCTGCTCGGGACGGGAGGCTGCGGCCGCGTCATTGCCGTCACCGTCTCCGTCTCCACGCTGGCCGCACTGGACATTGCTGGCGACTCGAGGGCCTCGCGGCGCCGGAATCGCCAGTGTGCATGGACAGTTCAGTGGTTGGGACCATCGCGAAAGCATCAGCGGCTTCCGCTTGCCGCGGCCTCGCAGAGCACTGCGCCCTTTATCCGCCTGCAATGGAGCAGTTCTAGAGGTGCATGACGCTCTTGCTTTACAGTTCAGTCAAGAAATATTTGGATCATCTTGTACGGAAGATTTCACCTCCAATCGCTTGCTGCAGTTTTTGCGACTTTCAATTAAGATTCTAGCTCTTTTGCAGGGACACACGGCGTACGGACAGAAGCCCATCGTCTTCGCGCGGCTTGCGGCCACTAACAGCAGTAGATTGATTCATTGAGCATGTTCAGCAGTAGACTCGAACCCATGGCAACCCACGACTGCAGACTCCATGGCAACCCGAGACAGAATGGGTTGGGATGGTTTATTGGGTCTAAGTTGATTTGGCAACCCGAGACAGAATGGGTTGGATGGGTTGGGTCTAAGTTGATTTGGAATGGGGTGGGATGAAATTGAAACATGAATAATTTGTTTTGGAACGGGGTGGAAATGGGTTGGAATCTCACCCATTAGCGCAGGCCTACATGGCGAAATACATACACGGGCAAGAGTATACATATCAACCAAATAAGCGTTTGTACTAAGGTACAAAAGAAAGCTGAAAAAAGGAGCACCAAATGTTATAGATAAAAAGGGAATAAAATTAATTAGTCTTGGACCTCTAACCTTCACCCAATCATTTTAATTATTAGGTTAGAAAAATAATCATGGTAATAACAGGAACAAAGAAGATACTCCCTTGGTCCAGAAAAGGATACACAAAAATAACAACATTAACTAGCTAATTGGACTATTAAGTAGCTAATAGAGGAGGTACATTGTGGGGACCATATAAATGTTGAGGGTGCCAGGCCCCTCTCAACCCCTCCCCTTCCCTCCTCTCCAAACTGTCCTCTAGAGCCACTGCCTAACACTAATCTCCTGATGTCTTCTCCTTCAAGTCCGTCGAGCTCATCTCCACTCTCCTACCATCGCAACCTCGTCGTTCAGTTCTAGTGGCTCAACACCGCCACACGATCGTTTTCACACTAACTGGGCTATCATCCTGATGCCCTTTCTCCTTACCCTATCTACCCACCTCCCCCCTACCCCTGTGTCTCAAGGTTTCGTGTATACCTACAGGGCGGCCTCCTCCCTCCCTACTCTACATCCCGTGTTCAACAGTTGATGGAAAACAATAATTAGGTTGTTCCTAGCAAAAGACAAACACTCGCGGGTGAAGTACTAGCTCATTTGCTACGTACTTAGATATACACTAGATATATAGTAAAAATAATATATCTAGAAAAATTCAATCGTCTTATAATTAATTTGGAATGAAGGGAGGAGGAGTAGCAAAATTAAAAATTCAATCATCTTATAGTTAATTTGGAATGAAGGGAGGAGTAGTAGCAAAATTTAAAACTCTCCATTTGGTTCAATTTATGCTGATCTAGGCAAGCATATATGTGTGGCTGTTAGATCCGCTAACTACGTTTTTTTAATTAGCAAAAGATCTGCTAACCACTGACATGCCTTTTCTTCTACACCAAAAAAGCATCGATGGGTTTCGTCCAACCCGACTTCGTGCGCGCGCCTGTGACACAGCTCGTCCGACGCTCCCTCTGATTTTTGTTCCAAAAAAGACCTTACTAACGTGCACTCTGAACCACGTTCCAAACAGCAAAAAGCTTGGTGTCGTTTAGATTTCGCAGGATATTGTTACCTACACAAACGACGACTCCAACACGTCCTACCAGCCGTTGTTTGTACTGCCTGCAGCCAGCATCCTTGTGGATCTGGGGCCCGGTCAACCGGGTCGCACGCAAACCCAATGCTTAAGAGACTGGCCGGGAGGGCGTGCGTCAGAGCATAGTCATTAGCGGTAACTAATTGAGATACTAGGCCCATCATGCATGTAGTTGGGGTAAAAGATGAGGTTCACTAATTAATTCCAATATGTATGCGAACAATTTAGAGGTAAAAGTGGTGCGGAAATTTTCCATTCCCTTCCTATCCGAATCCTAAATTTGAAGATATGGAAAACAATTTTAATATCCATACAGATATGAATAATCCAAAACCGATTATGTGCAGACACCAAGTACAGTACGAATAATCCGAATCCGATTGTGTGCGGACACCAAGTACATATGGATTATCCAAAGTTTAGAATAGGGTATCTGAATATTTCTCTTCCTAAACTAAAACTTAGAGGAATTCAGGATTTTTTAAAAAATGGCGTCGAAGTGTTTGACTCCATCAATCCATGGATTATCCAAACTATTAAGTGCAAATTGTGCCATTGGCCGTAGGCGTGACAAATAAAATCATGGTTCTGTACGACGCACGTGCATATATCTAGTCATGAAAAAAAAACTACCGACATGCCTGTATCTTGTACTAGAATAGAGGCCCAAAATCGAAGCCTAGGCTACACCCCGCCTCCGTATAGCCCAAAACTAAAGCCCAGCCGAATACTGAGCAGCCAAGACGCACAGGCCGGGCAGCCACTAGTGTGCAGTGGCACAGGCCGGGAGGGACAACAGGTACGTGGGCTAACAAATGTGGGCCAGAAGCCCAGCGCAATATGTTTCTTCCGTCAATCGTCATGTCCAATTGCATATTTGCATACCAAGAGCGCATCTGAAATAGTGCACTTTGATGATGCGGACTCCTCGCATGGCGTCACCTTGAGACGAGCACACAACTTATAGTCATCACTTTTCTCAACAGCAAGTTTCAAAGCGACTAATAGTTAACTTCAATATAAACTTGTTTCATATGTTTATCTCTGTATAACTAGATATGTGTAATAGTATTCTTTTATGATAATTTAAAATTCATGTACGTCTATGTCGGTGTCTAGAGGACCGGGTGTCTAAACAGAGCGACTAGTGAATTTGTATCTGCGCGTCTATGCCTTGATGGTGTGCAAAGCGGACACAAGGATATATACTGGTTCGGGCATGAATGACCCTACGTCCAGTGGGTTTTGCTGTGGTTCGTGTTGCCTTGTACCGGGGTGCTCGTAGTAGGGGTTACAAGCTTTCGAGAGAGGGAGCAGATCACAGGTCTCTTGTGGTGGTGGTGGTGATATGGCGTCGATTGAGGTGGGTTCTGGCTGCTGTTGCTTGATCGCCAGATCGTTTCATCTCTTGATCGCTAGATCGCTAGTTTTTTCGATCCCCCTAGATGTGGCCCCTGCCTCCCCTTTTATAGCTTTTAAGGGGAGGGCTCGGGTTACATTCGTGGTAAAGGGTAAAAACGATAGAGAAAGACAAAAAAAGATGGCCTCGGGCGTGGCCATTCTCCTTCTTATCCGATGGGAGCAGTTCCACTGTAGCGTGGAGACGTGCGGGGCGTTGATCTTTTGGCCTCTCCATCCGTTAGTGCGACGTGTCGTAGTTATGCCTTGACCTGTACGCCTCTGTACCGTGAAGGTGGGCAGCGCGTGCGCCCGGGTTTTCGCAGTGAGGGGGTTAGGTGGCACAGTTGTCGTCACCCCCGTTGCTGTGGAGGTATGGATGTCATCGTGGTAGAATGACCGGGGTCATGTCGAGCCAGGGCGTGGTTCCCGTGCTCCTATTGACTGTGCACGGTCACGTCCATCACGTTGATGGGAGCGAGTTCCGCGGTTGGGGGCCCCGTGGCTCCTCGTCTTGCCTGAGGGTTCCACGTGCCCCTTGGGCGAGGCGGAAACGCGCTACGGGGGGTCGGGCGCTTTTGATGATGCCATGGGGGCTCGAGCGAGACAGAGAGATGTCACTCGAGATGCCTATCGTGCTCGAGGCCTCTCGGTAAGGCTCGGGCGAGATAGAGTTTGTCATTCACGCCTTGAGCGGCTGACATGCTGTCAGTGCTTTTTTGGGACCCCTACGATGGGGTTTCAACAAATGTGCAGGGTGTCATGTTTTACCCCCTGTTGGGTACCCTGGGTATTTTGATACTCGACAGTAGCCCCTGACCCTATGGAGGAGTGGAGCACTCCTTCAGAGGCTTGAGAATGAGCGACTGTAGGTAACTTTTGACTCGTTTTTTGTTTTTAGAAGGACTGTCCGGTGGGTGCGCGAGAGCGCACCCGGCGGGTGTGGCCCCCGAGGCCTTGGAGAGATGAGTTGTCCCTTCAAGGGCTTTTAATTGAGCAAGTATGTCGTTTCTCGTATGACCGCGGATCGGGTGGGGAGCCCCTGAGCCCGTGGTCTTGACCATTCGCTAGGTCAGGATGCGGGAGAAGCCCCCGAGCCCCCGCGCGCTGCAAGGAACTGACCGAATGGCCTCTCTGCTGTCGTATCGTTTCCCTTGCGCTCTTTAGCAGAACGGAGGGGTACACGCGGGCCCTTGTCATCCCATTTGGGCCCTATCATGTTTTATTTGATTTTTAGGGAGACTATCCGGGGGTGCGAGCGAGTGAACCCATCGGGTATAGCCCCCGAGGCCTTGGAGGGATGAGTTATCCCTTCCAGGGCTTTTAATTGAGCAAGTATGGCGTTTCTCGTATGACCACGGGTCGGGTGGGGAGCCCTGGAGCCCGTGGTCTTGACCATTCGCTAGGTCGGGATGCGGGAGAAGCCCTTGAGCCCCCGCGCGTTGCAAGGGACTGACCGGACGGCCTCTCTGCTGTCGTACCGTTTCCCTTGTGCTCTTTAGCAGAACGGAGGGGTACACGCGGGCCCTTGTCATCCCATTTGGGCCCTATCGCGTTTTATTTTATTTTTAGGGAGCCAAGCCACCCGAGTGAGGGATGGTATGAGAAGGGGCAATGAGCAGCCAGTACCCTAACGCGTTGAGCGTCATGGGCCTTCTCGAACCATGTTCAAGTTTAGGTTGGTTTACGGTTCTGGAGTTTTATAACAGAACCGACCAAATTATAAGAACGTAAGTACAAAAACAACACCTGATTCCTGTACTTAAGCTCTCATAACCCCGGTAGTCCAGAAATCTCAAAGGATTTCAAACAACTTTCAACATACAAACGAAGATTGTAGTGATTCAACACAACACATCATTCGTTACAACAGTTCACAAGTATCATACGGATTACATCCATCGGAGTTCAAAATAAAATATTACAAACCGAGTTTGTTTCGCGGAAGCAACATAGTTCGATATATAACTTCATAAGTTTAAATACATTGCCAGATAGTAGTCATGTCCACAAAAGCACTTAGATAAGATGACTAGTAGAGATCGCGGCCAACAATCTAGTCATCATCTCTGGCTGGGAGGAGACAGTATTTGCAGCACCTAGAATAGAACAGGTCATCTGTAATAGGTGGGAAATAAACTCTGAGTACGAGAAGGTACTCAGCTAGGCTTACCCATAAAAAACCACAAATAAAGGACACCAAGGATCATGCAAGTCTTTATATGGTGGAGCTACACATTTGCATAAAAGAGCTTATGAGCATAAGTATCCAATTAAACTTAGCATCAAGTTCATCATCATTAACCTGTCAACTATATTAGCACCTGTACTAGAGCACTCACTTATTAGGAGCAAAAAATATTAACCATAGCAGGTATAATAAGGTGGTCATCATCCTATCCTCATTGCTGAACCATCATAATCGTTAGTGAGATCTACGTTGCCGCTGCTCTGTCAAGTTCTCACTAACCAGTGAGAGACCACGACTCGAATCGAATTACAACTCAGATGAGGGGGTATTCCTAACACTCACCCGACAAACCCCGCTAAAGGCAGCCGTCGATCACCTTTGGTACAACTCAGAAACCAACTTCGCGGGTTCGATCAGCGCCAGCATTCTTAGGGATTACCCTTCTGCCAAGACATTCAGAACTTTTAACTCACCTGCCCTTGGACTCACACCTACGGCTCCCTTCCGAGGCGCACTTTATACTTATCGACTCCTGGCTTGAGTTGAGCTACTCGGCTTCGTGGTCGACCACCAGACCGGCCAACTAAGTGTTAGGCATGCATTCAACATGACAAGAGAACGTATAGCGAATCGGTCCTTAATCGACACAGATGGGGTCACTGCAAATCGGCTAACCTCCGTTCGGTCTTTATTTCAAGTTAAGACAGGTTCTTTTCTACGATAGCAATTATATCCAACCGTGCCACATGTATATTCCTATAGCTCGTAGGTGACATGAAATCACCTGACTTCTACCTCATTAAAGCAGGGCTAAGCATCTAATCAAGCCTGGGCAACATAGGATTCATGGTGATAATATCTGGACAAGGATTGGATATCAATGCAACAAGTGTTTTCACCCAACATCTATAACTTAATGCAACAATAGGTATAACATAATACTTTAATTGTATTTCAGAAATGTAACACCCTCGGTGTTACCGCGTGTAACAACTCATCAAAACATTCATGAGCATCATGTAATTGTAGAATAGGGTATCTGAATATTTCTCTTCCTAAACTAAAACTTAGAGGAATTCAGGATTTTTTAAAAAATGGCGTCGAAGTGTTTGACTCCATCAATCCATGGATTATCCAAACTATTAAGTGCAAATTGTGCCATTGGCCGTAGGCGTGACAAATAAAATCATGGTTCTGTACGACGCACGTGCATATATCTAGTCATGAAAAAAAAACTACCGACATGCCTGTATCTTGTACTAGAATAGAGGCCCAAAATCGAAGCCTAGGCTACACCCCGCCTCCGTATAGCCCAAAACTAAAGCCCAGCCGAATACTGAGCAGCCAAGACGCACAGGCCGGGCAGCCACTAGTGTGCAGTGGCACAGGCCGGGAGGGACAACAGGTACGTGGGCTAACAAATGTGGGCCAGAAGCCCAGCGCAATATGTTTCTTCCGTCAATCGTCATGTCCAATTGCATATTTGCATACCAAGAGCGCATCTGAAATAGTGCACTTTGATGATGCGGACTCCTCGCATGGCGTCACCTTGAGACGAGCACACAACTTATAGTCATCACTTTTCTCAACAGCAAGTTTCAAAGCGACTAATAGTTAACTTCAATATAAACTTGTTTCATATGTTTATCTCTGTATAACTAGATATGTGTAATAGTATTCTTTTATGATAATTTAAAATTCATGTACGTCTATGTCGGTGTCTAGAGGACCGGGTGTCTAAACAGAGCGACTAGTGAATTTGTATCTGCGCGTCTATGCCTTGATGGTGTGCAAAGCGGACACAAGGATATATACTGGTTCGGGCATGAATGACCCTACGTCCAGTGGGTTTTGCTGTGGTTCGTGTTGCCTTGTACCGGGGTGCTCGTAGTAGGGGTTACAAGCTTTCGAGAGAGGGAGCAGATCACAGGTCTCTTGTGGTGGTGGTGGTGATATGGCGTCGATTGAGGTGGGTTCTGGCTGCTGTTGCTTGATCGCCAGATCGTTTCATCTCTTGATCGCTAGATCGCTAGTTTTTTCGATCCCCCTAGATGTGGCCCCTGCCTCCCCTTTTATAGCTTTTAAGGGGAGGGCTCGGGTTACATTCGTGGTAAAGGGTAAAAACGATAGAGAAAGACAAAAAAAGATGGCCTCGGGCGTGGCCATTCTCCTTCTTATCCGATGGGAGCAGTTCCACTGTAGCGTGGAGACGTGCGGGGCGTTGATCTTTTGGCCTCTCCATCCGTTAGTGCGACGTGTCGTAGTTATGCCTTGACCTGTACGCCTCTGTACCGTGAAGGTGGGCAGCGCGTGCGCCCGGGTTTTCGCAGTGAGGGGGTTAGGTGGCACAGTTGTCGTCACCCCCGTTGCTGTGGAGGTATGGATGTCATCGTGGTAGAATGACCGGGGTCATGTCGAGCCAGGGCGTGGTTCCCGTGCTCCTATTGACTGTGCACGGTCACGTCCATCACGTTGATGGGAGCGAGTTCCGCGGTTGGGGGCCCCGTGGCTCCTCGTCTTGCCTGAGGGTTCCACGTGCCCCTTGGGCGAGGCGGAAACGCGCTACGGGGGGTCGGGCGCTTTTGATGATGCCATGGGGGCTCGAGCGAGACAGAGAGATGTCACTCGAGATGCCTATCGTGCTCGAGGCCTCTCGGTAAGGCTCGGGCGAGATAGAGTTTGTCATTCACGCCTTGAGCGGCTGACATGCTGTCAGTGCTTTTTTGGGACCCCTACGATGGGGTTTCAACAAATGTGCAGGGTGTCATGTTTTACCCCCTGTTGGGTACCCTGGGTATTTTGATACTCGACAGTAGCCCCTGACCCTATGGAGGAGTGGAGCACTCCTTCAGAGGCTTGAGAATGAGCGACTGTAGGTAACTTTTGACTCGTTTTTTGTTTTTAGAAGGACTGTCCGGTGGGTGCGCGAGAGCGCACCCGGCGGGTGTGGCCCCCGAGGCCTTGGAGAGATGAGTTGTCCCTTCAAGGGCTTTTAATTGAGCAAGTATGTCGTTTCTCGTATGACCGCGGATCGGGTGGGGAGCCCCTGAGCCCGTGGTCTTGACCATTCGCTAGGTCAGGATGCGGGAGAAGCCCCCGAGCCCCCGCGCGCTGCAAGGAACTGACCGAATGGCCTCTCTGCTGTCGTATCGTTTCCCTTGCGCTCTTTAGCAGAACGGAGGGGTACACGCGGGCCCTTGTCATCCCATTTGGGCCCTATCATGTTTTATTTGATTTTTAGGGAGACTATCCGGGGGTGCGAGCGAGTGAACCCATCGGGTATAGCCCCCGAGGCCTTGGAGGGATGAGTTATCCCTTCCAGGGCTTTTAATTGAGCAAGTATGGCGTTTCTCGTATGACCACGGGTCGGGTGGGGAGCCCTGGAGCCCGTGGTCTTGACCATTCGCTAGGTCGGGATGCGGGAGAAGCCCTTGAGCCCCCGCGCGTTGCAAGGGACTGACCGGACGGCCTCTCTGCTGTCGTACCGTTTCCCTTGTGCTCTTTAGCAGAACGGAGGGGTACACGCGGGCCCTTGTCATCCCATTTGGGCCCTATCGCGTTTTATTTTATTTTTAGGGAGCCAAGCCACCCGAGTGAGGGATGGTATGAGAAGGGGCAATGAGCAGCCAGTACCCTAACGCGTTGAGCGTCATGGGCCTTCTCGAACCATGTTCAAGTTTAGGTTGGTTTACGGTTCTGGAGTTTTATAACAGAACCGACCAAATTATAAGAACGTAAGTACAAAAACAACACCTGATTCCTGTACTTAAGCTCTCATAACCCCGGTAGTCCAGAAATCTCAAAGGATTTCAAACAACTTTCAACATACAAACGAAGATTGTAGTGATTCAACACAACACATCATTCGTTACAACAGTTCACAAGTATCATACGGATTACATCCATCGGAGTTCAAAATAAAATATTACAAACCGAGTTTGTTTCGCGGAAGCAACATAGTTCGATATATAACTTCATAAGTTTAAATACATTGCCAGATAGTAGTCATGTCCACAAAAGCACTTAGATAAGATGACTAGTAGAGATCGCGGCCAACAATCTAGTCATCATCTCTGGCTGGGAGGAGACAGTATTTGCAGCACCTAGAATAGAACAGGTCATCTGTAATAGGTGGGAAATAAACTCTGAGTACGAGAAGGTACTCAGCTAGGCTTACCCATAAAAAACCACAAATAAAGGACACCAAGGATCATGCAAGTCTTTATATGGTGGAGCTACACATTTGCATAAAAGAGCTTATGAGCATAAGTATCCAATTAAACTTAGCATCAAGTTCATCATCATTAACCTGTCAACTATATTAGCACCTGTACTAGAGCACTCACTTATTAGGAGCAAAAAATATTAACCATAGCAGGTATAATAAGGTGGTCATCATCCTATCCTCATTGCTGAACCATCATAATCGTTAGTGAGATCTACGTTGCCGCTGCTCTGTCAAGTTCTCACTAACCAGTGAGAGACCACGACTCGAATCGAATTACAACTCAGATGAGGGGGTATTCCTAACACTCACCCGACAAACCCCGCTAAAGGCAGCCGTCGATCACCTTTGGTACAACTCAGAAACCAACTTCGCGGGTTCGATCAGCGCCAGCATTCTTAGGGATTACCCTTCTGCCAAGACATTCAGAACTTTTAACTCACCTGCCCTTGGACTCACACCTACGGCTCCCTTCCGAGGCGCACTTTATACTTATCGACTCCTGGCTTGAGTTGAGCTACTCGGCTTCGTGGTCGACCACCAGACCGGCCAACTAAGTGTTAGGCATGCATTCAACATGACAAGAGAACGTATAGCGAATCGGTCCTTAATCGACACAGATGGGGTCACTGCAAATCGGCTAACCTCCGTTCGGTCTTTATTTCAAGTTAAGACAGGTTCTTTTCTACGATAGCAATTATATCCAACCGTGCCACATGTATATTCCTATAGCTCGTAGGTGACATGAAATCACCTGACTTCTACCTCATTAAAGCAGGGCTAAGCATCTAATCAAGCCTGGGCAACATAGGATTCATGGTGATAATATCTGGACAAGGATTGGATATCAATGCAACAAGTGTTTTCACCCAACATCTATAACTTAATGCAACAATAGGTATAACATAATACTTTAATTGTATTTCAGAAATGTAACACCCTCGGTGTTACCGCGTGTAACAACTCATCAAAACATTCATGAGCATCATGTAATTGTAGTTTTTGCATATTTGAAGTGTGTAGAACCATTTGAGCGACTTCATATAATTAATGAAAAGGTTAAATGGAAGTTGACGCTTTAGCCATGTTATATCACTTAGGGTCCGAACACTAATTTTATTGAACAAAAATGATATAGAACATATACGCAAAACGTTAATAAACATTGAAGTACAAACTTTAGAGATTGCAATGCAACCTTTGCTGTGAAAAAGAAAGTTGGAAAGATAGTATTTCTATGAGCCTGGGACTTGGACTTGAAGTAAAATCAGCTTTGGACTAGAGTAAACTTCCAAATGGAAAACAGTTTGACGTCATCAAGTTCGTGAGTTGGTTCCGGGAAATTTAGCTAGGAAGTGGTGTCGGGGTTTGGCTCTAGTTGGTACTCGGATGTACCATGTTTCTCTTGGCGTCGAGGTTGGAGCTTAGTATGCCCCGAGATAGTTTTGGCAGGCGCTTTAAAATGCGTGCACGCGTTCCATCGGCACCTGTTGCCCTCTCTGTGTGCGGTCACCGTGCGGGGCGCCGCGCGTCGTGCCGGTTTGTTCACGCGCCATCCTGCCGGCCGGGTCTCGCGTTGGCTTGGCCGTAGTCGGCCGCAGCGCGTCGTTGACTCCCCCTCTGGCTAGCCGCAGCCGCTGCCCTCCCTTGGCGTTTGCCCCTCTGCGCGCCGCTGAGGCGCTGGCGCGGTGGTCGCCCTGCCAGCCGTCGCGCCCGCCCACGCCTCGCTGCCGCCCCTGTTGCGTTGCTGAGTCATGTAGCATTGCGCGCATGGGACGCCTACGGTTTGTTCGCCCTGCGTCGTGACATCATCAGTGCTAGCAGGTCTCCTCTCTCTCCCTCGCACTGTCACCATGCCACGGACCCACTGCTTCTTTTCATCCGTGAGCGGCCACCATTTTCCAATTCCCCTCGAGCACGACTTCGTCTTCTAGCCTGCTAGCCTACCGACCTCACCGCACCTCGAGCTTGGCCCCACCGTGCTCCAATTGGAGTTTCCCCGTTCTGCTTGGCCTTAAGGCCGAGCTCGGCCATGCATCACGGCAGCCATTTCTGTTCGCCTCAAACCCCTAATTGGTCACGTAGCTAGCTTCGCCACCACCACCGCCCCACCCTGCGCACCACCGCGGGGCCCTCACCGCCCTCTCGCCGTTGCTATCGCGATCGCGCCGCTGCAGAATGCTGCCGCACCCTCGGGTCGTTCGTGGCTGGCTCGGTGTGGGTTTTCTCTGAGTGGACCGTCGCCTCAGGCAGTACTCCGGTGAGCCCTGGAAGCTTTTACCCTAACCCGACTGACCTTTTTGCGCCACCGCTCACCGGAACGTCCTCGCCAGCTCTGCAGTTCGGCTGCTGTCATGGAGAGGCTGCGCTGGCCCGCCCTCAGTCCCCTAATCGTCGCCCATTGTCCCGTGTTGTTAGCCTGGTGAGTATCGGCCCCGTTAATCGGAGTAGTTAGGTCTCAGGTGACCGGCGTGGTGGCTCAATGCCAGTGGGCGCCGCGCCGAAGCACGGGGAGGCGCCCAGGGACCTTCCCGTTGCGAAGGAGGTAGAGCAGAGGGGTTTTCTTGAAAGGTTTGTGACTCAAAGAACAGCACATAGGATCGCGGGTGAGTTTAGCTTAAGCGCGGGGTCGTTTTCGCAAAACCACCACAGCGCGCGTGCGGGCTGTCCGCGTGGGCCGCCTTGTGCTCGCGCGGGCCGTGCGTTGCTGGGCCATGGCGGCGAGGGTTGGGCCGCGCTGTCAAATTGAGTTTTCCATTTTCTTAAGTGAATCAAGTAGCTTATTATTTACCAGGTCAAATTTATTTATAAACATCAAAGCATGATTCCAAAGTTTACCAGGTCAAATTACAGCAAACACAGAATCTGTTCTACGCAAATAGAGAGCAACCAAAGCTGAGAGCCCACTTTAAACAGCTATAACTCCTAAGCTATATAGCCAAATATCACCAAAATTTAATAATAACTAGATCATAAAATTCACAATAACTGTGTTATAGACCACAAGACATGAAACCATCATTTACATAGAGTATTTAACAATATCTTGAAATCTGTCCACAATTGATTGATTCACTAAATTAAATATTTAGTTATGTAGCAAAAGCATAATCAAGCTAAACTAAGTTTACCAACTTATTACACATATCAAAAGAACACCAGAAAGTATGGTGCCAACATCCCAATAATTTCTTTAATGTCCTTTATTAATTTATTTAGATAATTAGGTGAATAAAAGAACTTATAACAAAACTCCTCAATTAATTATATAAAAATTACAGTGGCTACCACATATATCCAGAAGGCTACCATAAAATTTTTATAGCAATTGAGCAAGTATATTTTTCTATACAAAAAATAATAGATAGAAGGGCTGATTTTGGCATAAATGAGAAACCCTATTGAAAAGTATCAAACAACAGATTTCATATTTTTCTTGGGTTCTTACTAGCATGAGAATAACACTCACCAAATTTCACCTTTACTGGATCTACAGATAATTCATGAAAATTCACACAAGATCCACCCAAGCAAACAAGATAAATATATAAATCCACCATACATTATCTAAAATTAATGAAATTTAAACTACAAGCTACTCATGGCATAAACAACACCCCATAAAAATTTCAAGTAATTTGGAGCTATACAACAGCAGATACAAATTCCTCATATTTCCTAATGAATAAAAGAGATAATTTATAGCTTTAATTTTCATAACAGAATATAGCATATTTTATATTTTTAATAAAAACTAGACTTCACTAGGAACACCACAAAATTGGAATCATATCATTTGGATCTACAAATCTTGAGATATGGATTTTTGAATCTAGCATTCAAACCTATGAAAAGAATAAAAACAAAACCAAAATTCCTAACTCTACCGGGCTACTTGGCCGGCCCGGTTACGTCGCGCGGCCCGCGGTCATCTCCCGCCTGAGTGCTGACAACTGGGGCCTGATGCTAGAGAGACAGAGACAGGGGCGGAGGGGCGGCGGTGAGAGCTCGCCGCCGGTGGCGACTCCGGTGAGACCGAGGGCATCGGTGTGCTCGTCTCGACAAGCCGCACCGCTCTAGCTAGAAGATGCACCCCTATGCTACCATGAAGGGGGACGCCGGCGGAAATGGCGGGTGCGGCGGTGCTGTGCGCGGCGTGCCGGGCAACCCTGGCCATGGTGGCTCTCGGTGACGACGACTACACCTACACCAACCCAAGAGCTACCCCTATGCGAGTCCAGGGAGGATGAGATGCACCGAAGAGGCAGGACCATAGTGAGCGGCTCGCGCAGAAGGATTCCGGCGAGGTCACCATAGCGGTGGAGTGGGCAATGCAGCCTTACCGCGGCTAGGCTCGCTGCACGGAGAGGACGAGGGGGTAGAGGGACTCAAGGCGGAGCGATTGGCGCGGTTAGGTAGGCAATGGCGCGGTGGAGAGCGCTCACGAGCTCGGCGAGCTCGCGGCGGTGATGGTACTCGGCTCCTCCGCCTCGGCGAGCATAGCAGAGAGGAGAGAAGGCGAAATGGTGGGGGAGCGAGTGGAGGGAGTTGTGGTGGCCTTGAGGCACCCCTCGGCCTGACCGATGGGTCCACGGACGGCGTGCGGACACCACGGCGCGCCCACGTGGCGGCAACGGCCTGAGGCCGATCGGCCACCGAAGCTGGCCACTTTGAATCGATGAAGGTCGATTCAATTAAGTGCAGTGACTAACAGCCGGTTTTCGACGCTCCAAAACTCTTAATCCAGCTCGAGTTAGGCCAAGGTATAATTGGCAAAGTTGGAGAGCTACATGAAGACTACAAAGTTGTCAATTGGAGCTCGAACTGGTTCTGCTTGGATTGGAAGATACAAGGCCCCAAAGTAGGGTACATGAAACTGTAACTACACTTTTGACTTAGCCAGAAATTGATAAGTCCAAAACAGCCCCTTAACTGCCGTAGGGGCCACTTTTGAGGGTGTTCTAGTCATTTTCATGAGACGGCCATATTACAACTTTTGTTCCTTAACAAATTTGCTACAACTTTGTTTAGGGGTGCACCACCATGCATTGACTTCTAGCTGCCCTTTTTAAACAGTCAAACAGAATAGTCCTAGGGTCAACACAAGTCAAACTAGCACTTAGAAGCATAATTAGGGTTAATGACCTTTATGAACATTGTTCCTAATGACCTTCTAAGTGTAGCTAGGGTGTTTTGGTGAGTCACCACATTCATTTGCACATGATCCATGTATTCTAGCTTCTCAAATTAACTGAAACATAGAATTGAAACATATGAAACATTCGATTGAAACAAGCGAAACAATCAATTGAAACATTGAAATAACGACATGCAACACTTGCAACATGGCCTATGAGGCATGTTCAACCCATCTAGGGTACTAGGGGTAACAGTGGGACACCACAAATGATACTCCTATACATACACACTACTGAAACATTATGTTGTAACATTGCAACATGAACTGATGCACATGTGATAATGGAATGAAGGTGCTTATGTTATGCAATGCATATGCACAAATGCAAGCCAAACACCTGGGGTGTTACAGTTTTCCAAAAAAAGGCAACAAGCCCTCGGGGACGGTCGAACGACCCCGGGAACTCCCCGAACCAACCGCTAGGAAATTTTGAAGCCGATCATTGGCTTACCTCCGTCGGATCCCCGCGAACGGGAACCGAGGCTTCACTTGAACTGACCCGATTGCAACTCAACGGGCACCACGGCTTGACCCAGCAAGGAAAGCCGTGGCATTGCCCAGACCCTCCTCTTTGCGAAAAAGATGCGTGAGGGATATAATAACAAAGTCACTTAACTAGGCCCACGCCCCAGTAAGGGCTTCGAAGGACCTAGGGGCAGAAACGTCCGATCTGCGAACGAACTTTCCCGAGCGTCCTGCCAGGCTTGCGATCCAAAGACTTAGAGCCCGACCCCTCCTCGGGGTATGGGACTCGGGGGCAGAAATGCCTGACCTACGAATGAACTTTCCCTAGCGTCTCGATAGACCTGCGATCCTAAGACCTAGGCAACAGAGCCCGACCCCTCCTCGGGGCACAGGGCCCAGGGGCAGAAATGTTCAACCCACGAACGAACCCTCCCAAGCGTCCCGACGTGCCTATGGTCCTAGGTAGCGACAGAAGCCTCGATAAGAACGCATCTGACCCTGCCTCGGGACACGGGGAACTGCTACACTCAAGTGTCTGATCAAGAACCCTTAGAACTACACACATACGAGTTGGTTCCCCCCCAAAGAAAACCATCCACAGGCAAGGTCTCGGCGACCTCACCAAACCGCTATTATCAATCAATGCAAGACGAAAAAATGACAAGGGAAAACAAAATAGGACAAATTTATTAGATAAATTATTTTACATTTGTAGGGGAAGGGAGTCCTAGACTAGTCCTACAAGTCCTCGTTGAGAACCTGGCAGGGACCAGAGCAGCGACGACATTCACCGCTGGTTCGAAGCCCTCGAGGAGGTCCTCGTAGTCTCCCAGCCCCTCTCCCATCGGGAAGCCCTCGACGTCCTGGAGCTCCACGTCCATTGTCGCCTGGCCATTATCAGCGCGACGGCCGCCCCTCGACGGATGCCGTGCTCAATTGCCGCTCGGATCAGCGCTCACGCGCTGAGGAGGCGCTCCTCCCGGCGCCCCGCTAGAGCACGGACAAAGTCCGCCAGAACGTCGGCGGCATTGCAGAGGCACTTCACCTCCGCGAGCAGCTCTACCCAAAGTAAACAACGGACATCAGACATTAGATCAACTAAAACAACGAAATGAGGAAACGGAAAATCACTCACCCGTGCACCGACGGTCGGACTCCGTTCGTTGCGAATGAGCGAGCGCCGCCTCCACCTCTAGAGAGGTTACCACCGCCTTCACGGTGACTAACTCCTCCCAGGCTTCCTGGAGCAGAGTCGGAACACCCCGGACCGCCACGTTCTGAGCGTGCCCGTACCTCGACGAAGAAGCAACGCCAGGGTTAAGGCGACGACGATGAGAGGGCGCCCCATCCCCCTCTCCCAGCGTACCCACACGGGAACCCTTGGACGAGTCGCCGTGCTCCATGGCTAAGGTGGCAAGAAAGAGCAGAGAGCAAGGACAGAAGAGGAGAGATGCCGGGTCGGGCACCATGACTCAGGTTATAAAGGGCCCCGGGGAGGCCTCTCAACTCCCAGGCATTCAATACGCCCAACTGCCCTGCTCATCTCCCAAGAGAGTCACGCCCTCTGCCTCGCACGCCATGCCTTGAGAAGGTGAACCGTTCTCGCAGATAGTTTACACCCCATCGTGACCATGGAGTCATGTGATAAGATAACTAACTAAACACGAATCACCCACCTTCCCACGCACCGCAACACGAAGCGTCACAACAGCAACCACCCGGCATGACCCGTCGTCTCCCCCAGGCAGACCCACTGGCTCGGCTAAAAGCCCTTGAAGGGATAACTCATCCCTCCAAGGCCTCAGGGGCTACACCCGACGGGTGCGCTCGCTCGCACCCCCCGGATAGTCTCCCTAAAAATCAAATAAAACGCGATAGGGCCCAAATGGGATGACAAGGGCCCGCGTGTACTTCTCTGTTCTGCTAAAGAGCGCAAGGGAAACGATACGATAGCAGAGAGGCCGTCCGGTCAGTCCCGTGCAGCGTGCGGGGGCTCGGGGGCTTCTCCCGCATCCCGACCTAGCGAATGGTCAAGACCACGAGCTCGGGGGCTCCCCACCCGACCCGTGGTCAGACGAGAAATGCCATACTTGCTCAATTAAAAGCCCTTGAAGGGATAACTCATCTCTCCAAGGCCTCGGGGGCTACACCCGCCGGGTGCGCTCGTGCGCACCCACCGGACAGTCCTTCTAAAAACAAAAAACGAGTCAAAAGTTACCCACAGTCGCTCGTTCTCAAGCTTCTGAAGGAGTGCTCCACTACTCCACAGGCTCGGGGGCTACTGTCGGGCATCAAAATACCCAGGGTACCCACCAGGGGGTAAAACACGGCACCCTGCACATTTGTTGAAACCCCATCGTAGGGGCCCAAAAAAGCACAAACAGCATGTCAGCCGCTCAAGGCGCGAACAGCAAACTCTATCTCACCCGAGCCTTGCGGAGGGACCTTAGGCACGACAGGCGTCTCGGGCGACATCTCTCCGCCTCACCCGAGCCCCCACGGCGTCATCAAAAGCGTCTGACCCCCCACAACGCGTTTTTGCCTCGCCCGAGGGGCACGTGGAACCCTCAGGCAAGACGGGGAGCTACAGGGGCCCCCAACCATGGAACTCGCTCCCATCTACGTGACTCGATATGACCCCAGTCATTCTACCACGACGACATCCATACCTCCACAGCAACGGAGGCGACGACAACTGTGCCACCTAACCCCCTCACTGTGAAAACCCAGGCGCACGCGCCGCCCACCTTCACGGCACAGAGACATACAGGTTAAGGCATGGCCACGGCACGTCGCACCAGCGGATGGAGAGGCCAAAAGATGAACGCCCCGCACATCTCCACGCTATAGGGGAACTGCTCCCACCGGATAAGGAGGAGGACGACCATGCCCAAGGCCATCTTTTTTGTCTTTCTCTTTTGTTTTTACCCTTTACCACGAATGTAACCCGAGCCCTCCTCTTAGAAGCTATAAAAGAGGAGGCAGGGGCCACATCTAGTGCAATCAAAAAAACTAGCGATCTAGCGTTCAAGAGATCAAACGATCTGGCGATCAAGCGACATCAGCTAGAACCCACCTCAATCGAAGCCATATCACCACCACCACCACCACCACAAGAGACCTAGGATCTGCTTCCTCTCTCGAAAGCTTGTAACCCCTACTATGAGCACCCCCGTGCAATGCAACACGAACCGTAGCAAAATCCACTGGACATAGGGTCGTTCATGCCTAAACTAGTATACATCCTTGTGTCCGCTTTGCACACCATCAAGGTCTAGACGTGCAGATATAAATTCACTAGTCGCTCTGTTTAGAGACCCAGTCCTCTAGACACCGGCAGTGGGTTTTGTTGCGGTTTGTGTTGCCTTACACCGGGGTGCTCGTAGTAGGGGTTACAAGCTTTCGAGAGAGGGAGCAGATCTCAGGTCTCTTGTAGTGGTGGTGGTGGTGATATGGCTTCGATTGAGGTGGGTTCTAGCTGCTGTTGCTTGATCGCCAGATCATTTTATCTCCTGATCGCTAGATCGCTAGTTTTTTTGATCCCCTTAGATGTAGCCCCTGCCTCCCCTTTTATAGCTTCTAAGGGGTGGGCTCGAGTTACATTCGTGGTAAAGGGTAAAAACAAAAGAGAAAGACAAAAAAATGGCCTTGGACGTGGCCGTCCTCCTCCTTATCCGGTGGGAGCAGTTCTCCTGTAGCGTGGAGACGTGCGAGGCGTTGATCTTTTGGCCTCTCCATCCACTGGTGCGACGTGCCATGGCCATACCTTAACCTGTATGTCTCTGTGCCATGAAGGTGGGCGGCGCGTGCACCCGGGTTTTCGCAGTGAGGAGGTTAGGTGGCACAGTTGTCGTCACCCCCGTTGCTGTGGAGGTATGGATGTCATCGTGGTAGAATGATCGGGGTCATGTCGAGTCAGGACGTGGTTCCCGTGCTCCTGTTGACTATGCACGGTCACGTCCATCACGTTGATGGGAGCGAGTTCCGTGGTTAGGGCCCCCGTGGCTCCCCATCTTGCCTGAGGGTTCCACATGCCCCTCGGGCGAGGCGGAAACGTGCTACGGGGGGGGGGGGAGGGGGGAGGGCGCTTTTGATGACGTCGTGGGGGCTCGGGCGAGGCAGAGAGATGTTGCCCGAGACGCCTATCGTGTCCGAGGCCTCTCGGCAAGGCTCGGGTGAGATAGAGTTTGTTATTCGCGCCTTGAGCAGCTGACATGCTGTCAATGCTTTTTTGGGGCCCCTACGATAGGGTTTCAGCAAATGTGCAGGGTGCTGTGTTTTACCCCCTGTTGGGTACCCTGGGTATTTTGATACCCGACAGTCTATTTATTGGAATTACACAAAAAAATAATTGTATCTATCTTTATGCTACAAACAAATATATATGGGGTACACTCTTGGCATTCCAAAACAGTATAGGATTTTTAAGGAAAAAACCAAATGTTTTTGTATAGTTTATTTATAATATAGATTTTCTAGTAACTTAGTCTTTAATTTTCAGTAATACCCGAATCTTCATAGAAAGTTCTAAAATTCAGTGGAGGACCAAGCTACATCCTTATATCATCTTGAAAAACATGTTGGGGGCTCCGTGCATAAAGCCCTACGAATCATACTGCAAGAATACATAGGTGAGATGTGGAGCTAAAAATTGTGTGGCTTCCACTGCTTCATCCTCAAATCCGTGGGCCTAGGGTAAAATTGCCCCGACAACATTGGCAGTGGGAGAGGCGAAGGTGGCACCATCATTGCCCGATGTGGAGCCGCCGCTGGCTAGGTCGACGCGGAGGCGGCATGGTCCCTCAATGCAGAGGCGGGGTGCGGTGTCAGGGCATAGGCGAAAGCGGGCCTGAGTTGGCGCCATCGCCGACGCGTATGCAGGTGTGAGCGTAGCTGCACAGGCAAGGGAGGTGAGGTGGAGGGTTGCATCTAGATAGGAGATGAGGCCGTGGAGGCTTGTGGTTGATGAGGTGTGGAGAGAAGAAGAAAAAGTAAAATACGTGAGAAAAATCAATAAAGAAAAGAAAAAAATAGAAGGATATTATCGATATTTTACTGTTTTCAACCACCAAGAAAAGTAACCAGCTTGCTCGCCCGTGCTGCCTGCATCTTATCTGCTACAACAGGTGTAGAAACTTCCTCTCAGAAGTGAACAATTGCGGCAATAGCTGCAGCGAAGACAGCATTGTTTATACCAAACTTTTTCTAACCAGAGAAACTGGAGTTAAAAAAGCTATTTCATAAAAAAACAGAATTAAAATTGTTTTAACGGGAGCTAGAGCTCTATCAAATGAGCCTTAGGAGTAAGTTTGAAGGGACGTATAACATTTCAGTAATCCAGTGTTTCGGGATCCGTACGGAGAAAAGGAAAAACACGAGGAGCAACGTAACAGGATGGAATGGATGCCGGAATAATGGTGCTACGTGGTGTCCTAATCCCTAGCACACAGCTCCATCTGCTCCGTGTTGTCCCCATCCCGATCACCGCTGTCGCTTCGCCGCAGCCAGCCCAGCAGCAAGCTACGGAGTAGCATGCACGCACGCACTCAAGCACACGGTGGCACGGATGCTTCCGAATGCGGCAGCACAGCAGCGCGCGCTCCACATCACCTTCCCCTCGCCACGCACGCGGCCCGGCCTCCACCAGCTGGCGGCGCGCATGGCTGCGGCCCTCGCCGCGCCACCTCTTCATATACGCCGCAGCTCGCCTCGAACCCTCGCATCGAACGAACAGCCGCACTCGTGGGAAGTAATAGCTCATTTGTTACGTTACCCTAGAAAATAATGTATCTAGAAAAGTCTAAACGTTTTATAATTTAACATGGACGGAGTAGTAGCAAAATTACAAACTCTCTTTAGCTTGATCTAGGCAGACATGTGTCGCAATCTCAAAAAAAAAAACGGCAGACATGTGTGGCTGTTAGATCCGCTAACTACGTTTTTTTTGTTTGTTTTTTAAGCAAAAGATCCGCTAACTACTCACATGCCTGCATCTTGTATACTAGAATAGAGGCCCAAAATCGACGCATAGGCTTATACCCGCCTCCCTACAGACCAAAACTAAAGCCCAGCCGAATACCGTGCATAGCCGAGCAGCAGTCGAGACGCACAGGCCGGAAGAGGCAGCAGCTACGTGAGCCAGAAGCCCAGCACAATACGTTGCTGGCTCACGTCCAATTACGCCCATCTGAAATAGTGCACATTGATGATGCGGACTCCTCGCCTCGCATGGCGTCACCTTGAAACGAGCCCACAACTTTATAGTCCTCACTTTTCTCAATAGCAAGTTTCTAAGCGACTAATAGTTAACTTCAATATAAACTTAGTTTCATATGTTTATTTCTGTATAAATAGATATTTGTGATAGTATTCTTTTAAAGTTATGTGTTATTTATTGGAATTACACAAAAAATTAATCGTATCTATCTTTATACTAAAACAAATATATATGGGCTACACTCTTGCATTCCAAAATAGTATAGGATTTTTAAGGAAAAAACCAAATGTTTGTATAGTTTATTTATAATATAGATTTTCTAGTAACTTAGTCTTTAATTTTAAGTAATGCTCAAATCTTCTTAGAATGTTCTAAAATTTAGTGGAGGACCAAGCTACATCCTTATATCATCATAAAAAACACGCTGGGGGTTTTGCGCGTAAAGCCCCACGAATCGCACTACAAGAATACATAGGTGGGATGTGTGGAGCTGAAAATTGTGTGGCTTCCACTACTTCATCCTCACATCCATGGGCTCAGGGCAAAATTGCCCCGACAACATCGGTGGAGGAAAGGCCATCGACAACATCGGCGGAGGAAAGGCGATGGCGGCGCGATGTTGGGCCGGAGCAGCACCATCGCCCAACGTGGAGCCGCCGCTGGCTAGGTCGACGCGGAGGTGGCATGGTCCCTCAATGCAAAGGCGGAGTGCAGTGTCGGGGCATGCGCGGAAGCGGGCCCGAGCTGGCGCCACCCCTGATGCGGATGCAGGTGTGAGCGTAGGCGAGGGAATGAGAGGTGGAGGTTGCATCTCGATAGGAGATGAGGCCGTGGAGGCTTGTGGTTGATAATCAATATTTTATTGTTTTCAACCACCAAGAAAAGTTGTTTTTACCAAGCTTTTTTTAACCACAGAAACTGGAATTAAAAAACTATTTCATAAAAAACAAAGTTAAGTTGTTTTAACGAGAGCTAGAGCTCTATTAAATGACCTGTAGATCCTCGTTTAAGTGTTGTAGGAGTAAGGGCCTGCTTAGATGCAGGCCACACTCAGCCAAGCCACATGCGCGCCAACGCCATAGTTGTGACTGCCACCTCCTACCTACAAACCAAACAGCAGCCAGCTATTGTGATGCCGCCACGGTTAGGCGTTAAACCAAACACGCCCTAAGTTTGAAGGGCCGTATAACGTTTCAGTAATCCAGGTTCCATAAATTCATAGAGAGAAAAGAAAAAACATGAGGAGCAATGTAACAGCATGGAATGGAATGGATGCCGGAATAATGGTACACGTTGCAACTACGTGGTGACAGTCCCAGTTCCCCAGCACGCAGCTCCATCTGCTCCGTGTTGTCCCCGCCCCAGTCACCGCTGTCGCTTCGCCGCAGCCAGCCCAGCAGCAAGCTAGCATGCATGCACGCACTCAAGCACACGGCGGCACGGATGCGGCCGAGTGCGGCAGCACAGCAGCGCGTGCGCGCTCTCCCCTCGCCACGTACGCGGCCCTGCCTCCACCTGGCGGCGCGCATGGCTGCGGCCCTCGCCGCGCCACCTCTTCATATACGCGCAGCTCGCCTCGAACCCTCTCATCACCGAACGGACAGCCGCACTCGCACACCATACTAGCTACCACAGACGGGCGCCATGAAGATGAAGGTCCTGGTGCTCCTGCTCCTGCTCTCCGTGTGCTCCTCGCTGGCGCTCACATGGCAAACGGACAAGGGCTCCGGCCGGCCGTACCACTACGGCGAGGAGAGCTTCCGGCACCGGACGCGGTCGCGGCAGGGCCGGTTCTGGGTGCTGGAGCGGTTCACCCACGAGTTGCTGGAGGACGCCGTCGGCAACTACCGCGTCGCCGAGCTGGAGGCCGCGCCGCGCGCGTTCCTGCAGCCCAGCCACTACGACGCCGACGAGGTGATGTTCGTCAAGGAAGGCGACGGCGTCGTCGTGCTGCTCCGCGGCGGCAGGAGGGAGTCGTTCTGCGTCAGAGAGGGCGACGTCATGGTCATCCCCGCGGGCGCCGTCGTGTACTCCGCCAACACGCACCACTCGGAGTGGTTCCGCGTCGTCATGCTCCTCAGCCCTATCTCCACGTCTGGACGCTTCGAGGTTTTTGCTTGCACTTGCACATGCACACGCCACCACTTGCACATGCAAAGAGAGCTGATGGAACTTTCTTCGTTCTCGTCTGATCGGCAGGAGTTCTTCCCCATCGGAGGCGAGAGCCCGGAGTCGTTCCTCGGCGTCTTCAGCGACGACGTTATCCAGGCGTCGTTCAATCTTCTTCTTCCAAGTGGGAGATCAAGCCGTCCAGCCTCACGGGCAAGCGGCCGACCCACTCCACAAGCCACGGCAGGCACCACGAGATCACCGGCGACGAGTGCCCGCACCTCCGTGTGATCGACATGAAAGTCGGCCTGGCAAACATCTCCCGTGTAAGCTGGCTCGCATCTTTTTCAGAATTTCAGCCGAAACTAAACGAAACAGCAACTGATGCTTTCTGATGTATACTGGCATGCGTCATGCGTGCGTGTGCAGGGTTCTATGATGACGCTGAGCTACAACACCCGTGGCCACAAGATAGCCATCGTCGTGGACGGCGGCGAAGCAGGCTACTTCGAGATGGCGTGCCCGCACGTCTCCGGCGGCCGGTCGTCGCAGCGCCGGGAGCGCGAGCACGGCAGGAGGGAGTGGGGGCAGAGAAGAAGAGGAGGAGCAAGGTGGCCGCGGGCACAAGTCAAGAAGCTACAGATAGGTGAAGTCCCGCATAGGGCTTGTTTAGTTGGTGAAAAAGTTTGGATTCGGCTACTGTAGCATTTTTCGTTTTATTTGGCAATTTGTGTCCAATCATGGACTAATTAGGCTCAAAAGATTTGTCTCGTGATTTACAACCAAACTATGTAATTAGTTTTTTCTTTCGCCTATATTTAGTACCCCATGCATATGCCGTAAGATTTGATGTGACAGGTACTGTAGCACTTTTTGGGTTTGCTTTTTGCAAACTAAACAGGCCATAGTACCCTGTTGGTTGCTGGCTAGCCGATAAGGATCCTGTCGGTTTCAGGCTACCCGACTGGGTTCATATCGGCTGTCCAGTAGCCGACTGCCCCCCCGCCAGGCCAAACGTAGCCTGCCTGCTGCCTCCTGCCACTGCGCTAACTTCACAGCTACGAGCTAGTAGTAGCTAGTGATGAGCAAGCGCGTGTACTAGTACCGTGGCGTCGTAGTGGTACTGTACAGTACGTGCAAGCGAGCAGCAGCAGACGCAGGGGCGGATCCAAAGGGGGGGGCTGGGGGGCTCCAGCCCCCCCTAATTTCTTGATTTCAATGCTAATTACTGTAGCAAAAACTTGATTTCACCGTTAAATCTTCGTGCAAATCAACATCTCTGTTGTTTTAGCCCCCCCTTATCCCGCATCCCACATCCGCCACTGAGCAGACGGGACACCATTCCCATGCCGTGCACATGCATGCATGCATGTCAGCATGTGTGGCCGATAATGGAGCCGGTTTGGGATGAAAACGATTGGAAATAATCGCTACGAGGGCAAATCATTTTTATTTTCACATTTTTTTCTTAAAATCGAAATCGATATGATATTGTCGTCGGAAACGAATAGGGCACCGATATTCCAATAATTTCGAAAATGATAGTAGTCGATCGGAAAATACATCGATAACAATCGAAATCCATGAGAACAATATCCTCGAAAATGATAAACATGCCAAACCTTAGAACATGAGAAGAGCCGTATAACTCGACCTATCTCATATGACAATAATAAATAAAGTCACAATTGACAAGACCACATGCTAAAACCACGGTTCACACCATCTTAGATCTCAAACAAGCTAAACCCCAGAGTCCGTTCGTGTTCGTGGTCACTGGCTAGAGTCACGGATGTGCTATGTGATTGGTTGATTGCCTTCTTATTCCTATACGGATGAAATACTTGCCATATAGTTCCTTTCAAAAAAAATATTTGTCTTATGTGTATGTGCAGATGAGATGTTTAGATGTAAGCCAACTGGACCTAAAGTATATGCATTATATAGTCTGTAGGACTCAAGGCCTTTGAATCGGTAACTACCTACGGTAAATTACCAGTTAAATACGGCAATCTTCGAAAACGGTCGGAATATGGCAAAATTGTTTTCGTTTTCATTTCCAGTTATTTTTATAGTTATCATTTATATTTTTTCGTTACCACTACCGTTTTCGGTTAGGCCTAAAAATCCAAAAAAAAAACTCAGAAACAATTTTCAAAAATTAGAAATTATTATTTTCGTTTTCATCCCTAGCGCCGGTGACGGCCGTATACGTACATGCGTGCGTTTACGTACTGCATGGAACTGTGCCTGTGCGCGTCCGGCGTCCCTACCACGCGTACGACGCAAAGTCACGTATGCTCACGCACGTCTTGTACAGTACACTTCGTCTTCCGTATGTCCTCGCGGAGTCTTTTTTTTTTATTTTTGCGGATTGCAAAGTATACATTATTATTGGAGAGATGAAATATAGTACACATTTTCTTTTGTTAGGAGTTGCTCGCCCTATTTGTACTCCGTTTTCTCTCCGCCCTCCTATGGGTTGTTCTTTTTTAGTCTGTCTATATATAGAGCAATAGACACATGATTTTCTTAGCCGTAAGATGTAAAAAGAATGTCTCATATCAAATTTCTCCTTTTTCTCCATTCAACACACGCCATAGTAAAAATCATGCATGGCGAAATACAACAACAAAAAAACCCTCGGCCGGTGGGGGAAAGACCGCCCCCACGGTATTACACTAAGAAGGAGATTCTCAGTCTCCTAACCGACAAAACCCTCGAACCCCGCAGCACACCCGGGTTAGCAAGCCGTAACCTAGGCGGCGCCACGCACCGTTACCTTCAGGCTGGGACAACTGCCCCACATGAGGCGTGGCAAGGGGTTCTTTTTACCCCCAGTCTGAAATTCACTTCCACGGGGATTCAAACTCAGGACTAGGGGTGCTACCGGAAAGCTCTGGCCATGTAGCAGAACCTCCTAAATTATATGGCCCACATGCACCTGTCATTGTCCGTAAGACCTCTGACAGCGATACATGCACACCAAATAACCTAAGAAGATCTGTCGGGTGCCCTCACAGGACCCCGATTAAACTACATTTAACAACCTATACCAGGATCAACAAAGGAGTAACTACAACATTACAACATTTGTACAAAACGTTACATCAGAGTGCAGAAGAATAATAACAATAAGTTTACAAATCATGATTAAGTTAACTTTTTACAAACTTAACTTGTATTGCGGAAGTCGAGTAGAACTACAGAAGACAACTTAGGTAGAACACCTAAGTCAGGAGAGGACAATCAAATCATGTCAAGCCCACTGACATGACCTAATTAGCAGCACCAGTTAGCACCTGCAACAGGGGTTAACAAACCCTGAGTACGAGAGTACTCAACAAGACTTACCCGACTAAGACAAAGACTCCAAGGGCATGCTAGCTTTAGGGAATCAAGGTACGGGTATTCCAGAATCAAATTTTCTTTTGCAGAAAAGCTTACTAAAGTAAGTCCTTACCTTCAATATTTTACTTTTACCATTGATGGTTCATTAACCAATTCTAGGTGATCCTAATCTAGATCAAAGTAATTATCATCAAAACCTTTCTCATTCTTTCTTTCAATTCCAGTTCTTAACTACGATGCAAGTCAGGTGATCAAGTCTCCATAACCGAGGAGCAACGACGATTCGAACTGATTATACCCAGCTGGGGATCCTTAACCTCACGACATATGTAGAACCGAATCTTGCATATATCAACCCTCATTTAGATCTCCCAAAACCAGAACGTGTCCATCGCCACCCGAGAGTACAGTACCCCTCGAACCCAACCAAATTCTAGCCCCGAGGGTACACGCTACTCTCGCCATCTCTCCACTCCCAGTGCGAGGTTAGACGTTCTCGTAATGGAATCACCAACATTTTAGGCTTACCCAAGGCATGAGGCTAGTTGCAAAGTCTCGAACACAACAGGCTTACAACGAACGGACCTTAACTGACAAGGCGGAAACACTACATTGAGACTCCTTTCCCAATGCATGTTAGCAGTGGCCAAACCACCCGCCCGATCTTTCAAGTTCATTCTCATATTTCAATATTCATTCAATATGCCGTCATGGCTATATAAACATTGCATTTAAAAGCTTAACTTCTAAGCATAGCGAAGCATACTACGCATTTTCCGTAAAACAGGTATCAAGGTTGATATCACAATAATCAAGGATGATAATGCAGCAATTGGGTTATCACTTAACTCCTAATTACTTAATGCAGTAAACCATATTATAAATAATAAAACATTTGTAAAATTCAAGGTAGGGTTTAAATGCACCGGGGCTTGCCTTTGTTGCAGCGGTGGTTAATTCTCATAGAAGTCAAGTTTGACACCAACACCTCGAGTGTATTACCTTCTCCGAAGCTTGATCGACATGATCCAAAACACTCTCGTATGCACTACACGTAATAAAAATGATGCGATGCTTAATATGATGAAATGCATGCCATGATGCATGACGCATGATGATGAATAAGGCATAGCATACAAGAGACATTTAGAAAGGATAAACATCAGTTATCTACTTGAGTACAACTTTCCTTCGCGGTACAGTTGTAAGCTAACAAGGTTAATTTAAAGGTTAACTAACCATAACTTTGTTTTTACCCAAGAGGTTACATCTAATAACAAGTAATCTTACCACAAGACCACTAAATAGTAACATAAATAAGTTATTAACTACTAAAGACCTAAGTTAATGACACTAACTATCATTAACAAATCCTAGTTAACAAGTCAATCATAACTTAAGCAATTAATTAAAGTGCCAAGGGTCATTACATGTTAATGACCCAAGGTCATCACTCAATCCCAAAAGAGCACACAACACTTAAAGTTATTGATTTAACATTTAATTACTATTTAATTAATTAGGGCATAATTAATAGTTGATCAAACTTTGCCTAAACAAGCTCAAACTTTTTCTATATATTAAGAATGACTTAAAATAGTGTCACAATAAATTTCATCATTTTTGGATTAATAAATTAATTATTAAAATTCATGGAAGTTGCATTTAATCTTTATTGGAACTAATTAAATCTACTGCACAAAGTAATCAAATTTAGGGTTTAACATTTTTCCTAGATAGTTTGCACATTGAGAAGCTTACACAAAAATTTTTAGAAATTTTGGAACTCTACACAATTTTTAATGAAATAAACAAATAGTATCACTATTCAAAATTTTGAAAAAGAAAAACAAAAACCGAACTCGGGCTGATTTTCTTTTTCTCCCACGGTCCGGCCCAGCTGGTCGGCCCGCTCGCCCGCGCCTTCGCCCGCACCCGCGCTCGGCCCAGCCGTGCGGCCCAGCAGCGGCCTGCCTCCGCCCGCGCGCGTCTGCCTCTCCCTATCTCTCTCTGACAGCGCGGTCCCGCCTGTCATCCCTCACCTCTGTCTCCCTCTCGCTCTCCCGCGCGCTCACTCGCTCTCCCACGGTGGCCGACCGGTGACCGGTGCCTCGATCGACAAACCGACTCTACCAACACCTTCTACACCACCCCACGACTCCGTTTTGCTACTAAACACCCTGGCTCGAGCTCTAGCGACTAGCGAGCGACGGCGATGGCGGCACGGTGGTCATGAGAGCAGCACGCCGGCGCCTACAAAGTGGTAGAGACTAAATTGGAGGGTCGGGAAGCATCAGCGGCTCACCGCGGTTGCAGTGAAGCTCTCGGTGGCGACGGGGAGCGGCTGGAGTGGTCTGGCCACGGGAAGGCGGGGATGGCGGGCAGTCGCCGGAGTTGAGCACGGGAACAGGCGGTGCGGGAGCTCGGGTGCGAAAACGGTGAATGCAAGCGGTCCACAAGATGCGCAAGGCCGAGGCAGAGCTAGTGGTGCAGTTGGCGTGGCCAGAGACGGCTTGGTGGCGGCAGCGGCGAGCGGCGGAGCTGCGGTGGCGGCGGTGGCGAAAACGAACAAGGTCACAGTGAACGTTCGGTATTTATAGCAGGCGGTCGCGACTACAGAGCGGCACTGCTACATCGTCGCGCTGGCGATTCTGGGCGCGCCTGGAAGCTGGCCGAAGCTGTCCGGCGTCTCGCCGGCGCCCATACCGGCCGGTGGCCGTCGGTGATTGGCGTTGCACTGTAGCTCCCCCCCCAAACTCTGAAATTTTAAACTGGTTTTTCAAATTACTTTCAAATTCATGTAATAACTTGAAAAACTTCCAATGTATGAAATCTTCAGAATTTCAAGCTCTACAAGTTTTGTATTGAACACTGTTTCAAATTCTCACTGGATTTTGAAATTTGAGTTTAAATTCAAAAGGGGACACATTTTTCAGATTTGGTAATTTAGAAATTACTTTTGATTTTATATTAAAACTTCAAAATCTCCAAACATCAAAGTTGTATATCTTGACCAGACCTTCAACTTTGCTGTTCAAAACTTTTTCAAATTCTGCCTCCATTTTGAAATCTTAGTTTGGGGACAAAAATAAGTTAAATCTAAAATTTGTTTATTTTCAAAATTGCTCCACATTTTACACTAAAACTTTGAAAACTCAAAACACCAAAGTTGTAGCCCTTGAAAAGTTCTACAAACTTGGTTTTAAACTTTTTCCCAAATTTTGCTTAGATTTTGAATTATTTCAAAAGGGGTAAAACAGGGTTTTGAAATTGAGGATTTTGAATTCAATTGATTATTCTTTTTAACTAAACATGATTAATTATTTAACACTAATAAAACATTATTTCATGTGATAAGAAACATGGCATTATTAATGTATTAAGCATACTAATAAAAATAACATATCACATCACTATTGAAACATGTAAAACACGTATATAAAACATGAAACATTCTATTGCAACATATGAAACACTACCAAGCAACACATGAAACATCACTATGCAACAGAGACCTGATATATGAAACATTGCTTATGCAACATGAAATGCATCTTATGCCTTGATGTATGCATGATCCGTACTTAATCAATTTTTAACTGTTTTTTAACATCTGGGATGTTACACTATCCCCCTTAAAGAAATCTCGTCCCGAGATTTCAGGAACGACATAACCCGTGGGGTTAAGTAATGGAAAAGGAAATGTGTCAAACACATTAACCTTGAGAAAGTTCACAAAGTAACAAGGATTAGTTCGAGAATTACAACCGATTTCATAATGATGGTTGTAATTAACAAGGTATTTAGAGAAATCTCGAAGACATGGATTATTTCAAAAAGAAAGTCCAAGAGAGTCGTAAGTACGTCAATTGCGGACTATAATGAATCATGGTCATAGACCTTGCTATAGCAAATACCCCGTATTCCCATACAGTGATCAGCCATAGGGATTTCCACGATACTTGCTATACCATTGTTACTGATCATGGTACCACTATAGTGCACAATTGGAGCAACTTTCAAGAAAGTAGGGTCTTCTGTTGAAACAAAAATATTCACAGAAGAAATCAAGATTACAACCGCGATTTGATAATGGTTCCAACATCAAGGAGTAAGATAATTCAAAAGAAGTAGGGGCATGAATTCCCAAGACATATTGCAAATAGTGAGGCCATATTAGTCATGAGACTATAATGGATCACGACCACAGACCTCGATACCTGCGCGCACCCAGCAGAAACCCGTGTGACCCGGGCACACAAGAGACTCTAGGTTCCGACGCGGCACCGTGGTCACGGAACGTGGCACCACTATAGGACACAACAGCGATAACCCTCGTCTCACAATATTGAGAATATAACCGAGATCAGAAGTCGGTCATAATCACAAGGCGTCTAGGGACTCAAAAAGACAACTTTGAATCCCTAAGGAGCGTCTAGAGAATGAAAACACCCTAATTGTGGACTATAAGGAATCATGATCATAGACCCTGATAACAGCAAGTGTCCGGTATTTCCTTATGGTAGCAAGTCACAAGAAACTCCAGGATACAACGCTGTTCCATTGTCACTGATCATGGTACCAGCATAGGGCACAACTGCAGTAACTCATTTGACAATGTCAGTATTATAACCAAGATCAGAGATTGGTTATAATAACAAAGGATCTGGAGAGGTTAGAATTCTCCGATGAATGTCCAACGAGTGAAAGCACATTAATTGTGAGCTATAATGGTTCAGGAGCACTGACTACGGTACTAGTGCGTATTCTGGTGGAACTCGTGTGGTCATGAATCACAGAGTATCCAGGTTTAACACAGCACCATAGTCACGGGTTGAGGCACCACTATAAAGCACAACTAAAGTAACTCTCATCAAACACATGTAAGTGATCAATATCAAAGTAATAGCATGTGTCAGGATGGAAGAAATCAAGACGTGACACATGCATACATTGAGAAGTCAATGCAAGGAGTAGTCCCAGGTTTTACATGGAGTCGACATGGTAAATAAAGTGTATCCAGAAGTTCCCCAAAGATTAGGAACTTGTGGAGCAGGGATCATCAAAGGACTAATAGAACCTGGTACAGGACGAGATTTATCAATAGAACAGTTATAACGAATAATAACTGCTCCTCGAACATAAGGAGGGAAATTTTAATCATTATTTTATTCTCATTTTATGCATGATATGAGATATGCTCGTCCTATACGTCTTCTCAACGTCAGGAGTACTTCATCTTCATCATGTTAGTAGATTGTAGGACTTTACTTATACACTATCTTCATTGCACAAAACGGATTTTCAACAGGTACTTCAGTAGAGTTTTATCGGTGAAGTTGACTCTTCTCTTGACCTTCCAAAGTCGAGTTAACGAACTTCTTGAAGCCTTTTTACTTGAGTCATCAGAAATTCTTCATGAAGTCTTCCAGCAAGCAAGAAAATAGATAGAAGTCCATTTTTAGCTTGTTATGCTCAAAAACTTTTATATTGTAAATTCATTTTGAAGTTTTCAAATGTAATGTTGTAGTTGATCCATTGTATGAGCTCTGATACCACCTGTAGCAGAACCTCCTAAATTATATGGCCCACATGCACCTGTCATTGTCCCTAAGACCTCTGACAGCGATACATGCACACCAAATAACCTAAGTAGATCTGTCGGGTGCCCTCACAGGACCCCGATTAAACTACATTTAACAACCCATACCAGGATCAACAAAGGAGTAACTACAACATTACACCATTTGTACAAAACGTTACATCAGAGTGCGGAAGAATAATAACAATAAATTTACAAATCATGATTAAGTTAACTTTTTACAAACTTAACTTGTATTGCAGAAGTCGAGTAGAACTACAGAAGACAACTTAGGTAGAACACCTAAGTCAGGAGAGGACAATCAAATCATGTCAAGCCCACTGACATGACCTAATTAGCAGCACCAGTTAGCACCTGCAACAGGGGTTAACAAACCCTGAGTACGAGAGTACTCAACAAGACTTACCCGACTAAGACAAAGACTCCAAGGGCATGCTAGCTTTAGGGAATCAAGGTACGGGTATTCCAGAGTCAAATTTTATTTTGCAGAAAAGCTTACTAAAGTAAGTCCTTACCTTCAATATTTTACTTTTACCATTGATGGTTCATTAACCAATTCTAGGTGATCCTAATCTAGATCAAAGTAATTATCATCAAAACTTTTCTCATTCTTTCTTTCAATTCCAGTTCTTAACTACGATGCAAGTCAGGTGATCAAGTCTCCATAACCGAGGAGCAACGACGATTCAAACCGATTATACCCAGCTGGGGATCCCTAACCTCACGGCATATGTAGAACCGAATCTTGCATATATCAACCCTCATTTAGATCTCCCAAAACCAGAACGTGTCCATCGCCACCCGAGAGTACAGTACCCCTCGAACCCGACCAAATTCTAGCCCCGAGGGTACACGCTACTCTCGCCATCTCTCCACTCCCAGTGCGAGGTTAGACGTTCTCGTAATGGAATCACCAACATTTTGGGCTTACCCAAGGCATGAGGCTAGTTGCAAAGTCTCGAACACAACAGGCTTACAACGAACGGACCTTAACTGACAAGGCGGAAACACTACATTGAGACTCCTTTCCCAATGCATGTTAGCAGTGGTCAAACCACCCGCCCGATCTTTCAAGTTCATTCTCATATTTCAATATTCATTCAATATGCCGTCATGGCTATATAAACATTGCATTTAAAAGCTTAACTTCTAAGCATAGCGAAGCATACTACGCATTTTCTGTAAAACAGGTATCAAGGTTGATATCACAATAATCAAGGATGATAATGCAGCAATTGGGTTATCACTCAACTCCTAATTACTTAATGCAGTAAACCATATTATAAATAATAAAACATTTGTAAAATTCAAGGTAGGGTTTAAATGCACCGGGGCTTGCTTTTGTTGCAGCGGTGGTTAATTCTCGTAGAAGTCAAGTTTGACACCAACACCTCGAGTGTATTACCTTCTCCGAAGCTTGATCGACATGATCCAAAACACTCTCGTATGCACTACACGTAATAAAAATGATGCGATGCTTAATATGATGAAATGCATGCCATGATGCATGACGCATGATGATGAATAAGGCATAGCATACAAGAGACATTTAGAAAGGATAAACATCAGTTATCTACTTGAGTACAACTTTCCTTCGCGGTACAGTTGTAAGCTAACAAGGTTAATTTAAAGGTTAACTAACTATAACTTTGTTTTTACCCAAGAGGTTGCATCTAATTACAAGTAATCTTACCACAAGACCACTAAATAGTAACATAAATAAGTTATTAACTACTAAAGACCTAAGTTAATGACACTAACTATCATTAACAAATCCTAGTTAACAAGTCAATCATAACTTAAGCAATTAATTAAAGTGCCAAGGGTCATTACATGTTAATGACCCAAGGTCATCACTCAATCCCAAAAGAGCACACAACACTTAAAGTTATTGATTTAACATTTAATTACTATTTAATTAATTAGGGCATAATTAATAGTTGATCAAACTTTGCCTAAACAAGCTCAAACTTTTTCTATATATTAAGAATGACTTAAAATAGTGTCACAATAAATTTCATCATTTTTGGATTAATAAATTAATTATTAAAATTCATGGAAGTTGCATTTAATCTTTATTGGAACTAATTAAATCTACTGCACAAAGTAATCAAATTTAGGGTTTAACATTTTTCCTAGATAGTTTGCACATTGAGAAGCTTACACAAAAAATTTTAGAAATTTTGGAACTCTACACAATTTTTAATGAAATAAACAAATAGTATCACTATTCAAAATTTTGAAAAAGAAAAACAAAAACCGAACTCGGGCTGATTTTCTTTTTCTCCCGCGGTCCGGCCCAGCTGCTCGGCCCGCTCGCCCGCGCCTTCGCCCGCACCCGCGCTCGGCCCAGCCGCGCGGCCCAACAGCGGCCTGCCTCCGCCCGCGCGCGTCTGCCTCTCCCTCTCTCTCTCTGACAGCGCGGTCCCGCCTGTCATCCCTCACCTCTGTCTCCCTCTCGCTCTCCCGCGCGCTCACTCGCTCTCCCACGGTGGCCGGCCGGTGACCGGTGCCTCGATCGACAAACCGACTCTACCAACACCTTCTACACCACCCCACGACTCCGTTTTGCTACTAAACACCCTGGCTCGAGCTCTAGCGACTAGCGAGCGACGGCGATGGCGGCACGGTGGTCACGGGAGCAGCACGTCGGTGCCTACAAAGCGGTAGAGACTAAATTGGAGGGTCGGGAAGCATCAGCGGCTCACCGCGGTTGCAGTGAAGCTCTCGGTGGCGACGGGGAGCGGCTGGAGTGGTCTGGCCACGGGAAGGCGAGGATGGCGGGCAGTCGCCGGAGTTGAGCACGGGAACAGGCGGTGCGGGAGCTCGGGTGCGAAAACGGTGAATGCAAGCGGTCCACAAGATGCGCAAGGCCGAGACGGAGCTAGTGGTGCAGTTGGCGTGGCCAGAGACGGCTTGGTGGCGGTAGCGGCGAGCGGCGGAGCTACGGTGGCGGCGGTGGCGAAAACGAACAAGGTCACGGTGAACGTTCGGTATTTATAGCAGGCGGTCGCGACTACAGAGCGGCACTGCTACATCGTCGCGCTGGCGATTCTGGGCGCGCCTGGAAGCTGGCCGAAGCTGTCCGGCGTCTCGCCGGCGCCCATACCGGCCGGTGGCCGTCGGTGATTGGCGTTGCACTGTAGCTCCCCCCCAAACTCTGAAATTTTAAACTAGTTTTTCAAATTACTTTCAAATTCATGTAATAACTTGAAAAACTTCCAATGTATGAAATCTTCAGAATTTCAAGCTCTACAAGTTTTGTATTGAACACTGTTTCAAATTCTCACTGGATTTTGAAATTTGAGTTTAAATTCAAAAGGGGACACATTTTTCAGATTTGGTAATTTAGAAATTACTTTTGATTTTATATTGAAACTTCAAAATCTCCAAACATCAAAGTTGTATATCTTGACCAGACATACAACTTTGCTGTTCAAAACCTTTTCAAATTCTGCCTCCATTTTGAAATCTTAGTTTGGGGACAAAAATAAGTTAAATCTGAAATTTGTTTATTTTCAAAATTGCTCCACATTTTACACTAAAACTTTGAAAACTCAAAACACCAAAGTTGTAGCCCTTGAAAAGTTCTACAAACTTGGTTTTAAACTTTTTCCCAAATTTTGCTTAGATTTTGAGTTATTTCAAAAGGGGTAAAACAGGGTTTTGAAATTGAGGATTTTGAATTCAATTGATTATTCTTTTTAACTAAACATGATTAATTATTTAACACTAATAAAACATTATTTCATGTGATAAGAAACATGGCATTATTAATGTATTAAGCATACTAATAAAAATAACATATCACATCACTATTGAAACATGTAAAACACGTATATAAAACATGAAACATTCTATTGCAACATATGAAACACTACCAAGCAACACATGAAACATCACTATGCAACAAAGACCTGATATATGAAACATTGCTTATGCAACATGAAATGCATCTTATGCCTTGATGTATGCATGATCCGTACTTAATCAAGTTTTAACTGCTTTTTAACATCTGGGATGTTACAGGCCACCTGGGCTAGAGTCCTTTGGCTGCATGGCGAAATACATATACGGGCAAGAGTATACATATCAACCAAATAAGTGTTTGTACTACTGTACAAAAGAAAGCTCAAAGAAGGAGCACCAAATGTTATAGATAAAAAGGGAATAAAATTAATTAGTCCTGGTTCTCTAGCTTTCACCCGATCAATTTAATTATAGGTTAGAAAAATAATCATGGTAATAACATGAATAGAGAAGATACTCCCTCAGTTCAGAAAATAAAGGATACACAAATAACAACATTAACTAGCTAATTGGACAATTATGCTGCTAATGAAGGAGCACTAGAAGAGAAACGATCAAACGACCTTTCATCGACGGCCAAAAAGTATTTAGTCCTAGTTTAAAAATTGCAACTGTGACTAAAGTGATGACTGGACCTTTAGTCTCGATTTGTAGTACAAATTGGGACCAATTCCACCCTTTAGTCCCGGTTTGTAACGGTTACCAAGACGTGTCAATGCCAGAAGCTTTAGTCCCGGTTTGTGTCTCAAACCTGGACTAAAGATGCCTCTAGAGTGAACTTAAAAGGAAAATGTATCTTATTTAAGTTAGAAGTGTGGTGAGAGTTAAGATGGCAATGCGTGCAAGGGCTGAAGTGGGAGGTCTTGGGGTATAGACACACCTTTTTTAACCCAAGAAACACCCCCTCCCTAACTACCCGCTAGAGCCATTGCCTAACACTAACCTCCTGATGTCTTCTCCTTCAAGTCCATTGAGCTCTCCTACCATCGATACGTCCTCGTTCGGCTCAACACCGCCCACACAATCATTTTCACGCTAATTGGGTTATCATCCTGATGGCCTTTCTCCTTATCATATCTACAACATCCCCCCTGGCGCGTCTTCCAGATTTCTTGTATACCTGCAAGGCGGGCTCCTCCCCCCTGATGCACATCGCCATTGTTCAACGGTTGATAGAAAACAATAATTAGGGTGTTTCTACCTAGAGACAAACACTCGCGGGTGAAGTAATAGCTCATTTGCTATGTACCTAGATATACACTAGATGTATAGTAAAATAATGTATCTAGAAAAGTCTAAATGTCTTATTATTTGGAATGGATGTCGTAATAGCAAAATTACAAACTCTCCCTAACTACGTTTTCTTAGCAAAAGATCCACTAACTACTTTTTTTTTAGGAAAGATCCACTAACTACTGACATGGCTGCATCTTGTACTAGAATAGAGGCCTAAAATCGATCCCTAGGCTACACCCCGCCTCCGTACAGCCCAAAACTAAAGCCCAGCTGAATATCGTGCATGATTTAGCTGAGGAAAAAGTCCACATTACCTCCCTCAACTTTCGCGAAAGTCCGCTTTTCCTCCCTAAACTTCAAAACTGGGTAAAACACCTCCCTCAACTATTAAAACCATTCATCTTACCCCCTGGCCCTGTTATAAGCAGTTTTGAAGGCGATTTTGTCTTTTCCTTTTCCATTTATTTCGGCTGAATCTTTGAAAAATCATAGTAAATCACAGAAAAATCATAAAATAAAAAATCTAATTTTGTTGGACTCCACATGAGTAGATCTACACAGTGAACATATAATATGGTATGCTTTAGTACAAAGTTTTTCTGTAGCTTTAGAGCTATACTTTTATATAATTAATTGGAATAATTCATAGCTGCAGTTTCTATAGTCTAATTGTGGTGAAATTTTTATGGTGGGCTAATTATTGTATGCTTCAATTATAGTAAAATTTTCATACTCATTGGATCATGTATAACTTAATTATAGATTTTATTAGGTTTATGATTGTTAAATATAAATAAATCTATAACTAAACTATACATGATCCAATGAGTATCAAATTTTTACTTTAGTTCAATCATACAATAATTAGCCCACTGAAACATCCAAAAAATTCACATTCAAAAATCACTCGCATTAAAAATTATTTTCAAATACATTTCAAAAACTATAAATCATCTGAGCTCTATTATCTCCTTCCAACTCTTGTCCATATTATATCCATTCCAGCTACCTCTCTTTAATTTATCATGCACCGTGGCATTGGCATCACCCGTCCGTTTCCCACCTCCCTCTCTCTCTCTCGCTTGGCCCGATGCCCGACAACGGCGCGTGCGCCGATCCCACCACCATCGCCGCCGCAGCGCACCCGTGCTCGGACCCTCTCGCCAACTGCGGCAGCTCGCACGCCGCCACGACAACGAGTCCTACTTCCCACCTTTTCCTCCATCTCCCTTCTCCATGCATAGCAGCAGCACGAGCAGGAACCATGTATGAAAAAGCAAATAGAGCAAGGTAAGCACGTACACACAGACAACCACCCATATTTACTATTTACTACGCGCAAATAACAGCACGCATAAACCATACTCAGCATGCAGGAATCTCAACTTGATCGCACAGGGCACCACCTCGTTTCCTTTAACCATGCATGCAAATTAGACACAGGCCATACATGCAAATTGGGCACTGTCGCCTCGCTGCACGCCGCACCGCCCGCTCGCAGCACCGTCCCATCGCCCTGTGTGGCCATGGTGCCACAGCGATGCCATTGTTGGCGAGCAGGAGAGCCGGTGGCGTAGCTCCTCCTCAGCTGCCTATAAAAAGCGACGCCGAGCTGCTCTCATGCACCAGCAACACCACCCTGAGCTCGCCGTAGTGCCGCTCACTTCCTTCCACCTCGCCGAGTCAACCAGCTTCGCTGCTCGTCTTCCCCCTGACGAGCTCCTGAGCTCTCTGTTGCCATCGACAGAGCACAGCTTGCTCCATCGATCTCTCCTCCCGAGTCGTAATCCACGAGGTAGCACATTTACGAGTTCCCCTCATCCTCCTCTCCATCCCCATACTCTTGGATTTGAGAACGGTGGCCGAAATCACCAGCTAGCCGAGCTTCCGTAACCAGCAATGGCGGACGAGCACGAACGCCTGAACGCGGTCACGGCTCTGTCTCTCTGTCCTATCTCCAGTACACTCCCTCCCTCTCATATTCACTCACATGTGGGCCCATGGCCAAGAGCCGAAGCCCATTCACCCTGCACACACCACTCCCAGCCAATGACGTGCACGAGCTCAACCACCATCAGCAGCACGTGTTCACCTGCCTCTCCAAAACACTTTGTTTATTTCAGTAGACAGCCACTTTCTAAAATTAATATCTCCTCCATCCGAAGTCTGATTCCATTGATTCTTCTTCCTAAATTCATCTAAAATCATGATTTATCCCTCATATAAATTTCATAATTTTTAGAGCTCATTTAAATTTATGTGATTATTTTTTGGTGCTTGTTTGCCTGTTGCGCTCGTTGCGTACTTTTAGCTAACGGAGTGAACGAGCCGAAAAACGAAGACGTCGGAGGCGAGTACCGCGAGTTCGACGCCGAGGACTGTAAGGTCCTAAATGGTTAGAAGGGGGGTGAATAGCCTTTTCAAAAATCTACAAACTTTACTCAACAACAAAATTAGTACAAAAGATAGCGAAGCTAATTCTAGCACTAACTCAATTACACTATGCAAGTCACCTAAACAATTCCAGTAGACGTGAAAGCTATAATATCTAATCCACACCAACAAGGCTAAGTCACTACTTACTCTACTCCTAGGTAAAAAAGAAACGCTACAAAAATTAGGAGTTAGAATCTACAAGAGAAAACAAGCTAAGCAACTAGAAAGGTAGACAAACAAGTAAAGGAGTGAGCATGTATTGTTATACCAACGTTGATGAGTAGAGATATTTCTAATGAACCAATCAATCAATGCAATCACAATCACAAGATGAAATCCTCGGCAAAGAGATGACACAAGATTTTTTATCGAGGTTCACTTGCTTCCCGACAAACAAGTCCTCGTTGTGGCGATGCACTCACTTGATGGATCGCGAGCTAATTGACTATCAAGAGTCAAACCCTCAGCGGGTGCCGTACATCCATTCACAAGATGGGGATCCTCCAAGCCACGAGCTCTACTAGAGTAGCCAATTCGAGAACTCCCGCGGGGAAGGTTCAAAAACCCCTCACAATCACTTGATGAGGCTCGAAACAATCTCCAATCACGAGCTCAACACCATCGCTGCTTCAAGCCGTCTAGGATGTCGGGAAACACCCAAGAGTAACGAGAAATCCGCAGCCAACTCAAGAATCAAGTGCCACTAGATGCAAATTACTAAGCAATGCACTTGAATCTCACTCAATCTCACTAGAGCATGCAACCAAGCAAGAAGATGAGTAGGGGAAAGTTCTCTAGCTCAAAGTATGTCTCAAGTATTCAATAAGTCAAGAGAAAAGTCCCAAACCTGCCAAGCAACTATTTATAAGCACCCCCAAAGAATAGAGCCGTTAGGCTCGAGATGCCGCTCTGCGCGCGTTGATCGGACGCGCTGGTCTGATCGACCGGACGCGGCCAGCATCCGGTCGCACCAGCGTGACTTCGCCGATGCTTGCCACGTGTCCCTTTTTGAATCTCGCTCGTTAGATTTCCAACGGTCATGAAACGTTACGCTCTCAAGTAAAGTGTGACCGGATGCGCTCCACGCCACGACCGGACGCGATAGTGCCAGCGTCCAGTCGCTGTCTAGAGAGGTTCCAGAGAGCGACTTTGTTGACTGGACGCGTCTGATCGTGACTGACCGGACGCGTTACACCCGGCGTCCGGTTTGAGTCCAGCAAGGGTCCAGAAAGAGACTTCGTCAACCGGACTCGTCCGATCGTGACTAACCGGACGCGCACCGCGTCCGATCAAACCTTCCCCACGCGCTGCTCTCCTGGATGCGTGACCGGACGCGCCGGTCCCGCAAGTGATCGGATGCTCCGATCACATACCCTCGCACTTCGCCCCGCGCGTCTGCCGGTTGAACTGACTGGACGCGTCAGCCGCGTCCGATCCAGCGTCCGGTCACCCCAGTGACTTTCTTTCGCCTCCGTTTCTTTGCCTCCAGCGCAGTGGAAAATAGACGTTTCACTTCCACAAAAGTGCCGAATCTATTCCCCTTTGATGCATGTTGATCCTATTTTTAAACACAACCCGTAAAAGCCATTTTAAATATTGCATGTACGATTATACGTACGAGATATTTTTGCTGCTTAGTTAAACCCGTTGAATAGCCATCCTTGAATTGACATTACCTGATAGTTGTCTTATACAAACTTAAGAACAAATAATATGCTATGATAAAATATTATTATTTAGTATGCTTAGGACTTGATATTCATCAAAGATACTTATTACTATGTTTCCTCAAACACAATGATTTTAAAAGAAAAACGGTGTGAGTTGTGAAAATGAATTGTGGGTATGATGAAAGGGTTAATGAACAAGATATAGATGGTGATTACCCTAGAAATGGGGTGGATCGGTGTTCCTTTTGTGGGATGCCGTGGTGTCGAGGCTTGTACCTTTTGTGGTTAAGCATGAAGATATCCGCCTTGTCTCGATTAAGGACTGAGTTGATGATTCCTTGCCTAACTCATTTATCGTATAACCACTCGCCTTGCATGGGAAAGGCTTTGTCTAAATCCCTCTAGTTGGTATGACAATCATCTGGAGGCAGGTGTGCAACGGGACACTAAGAGATGTATGTGGAAATTGATGAATATTATATGAAATGTAAAGATCTCTGTAAATTATTGTATTATGAGATGTGACCTTAGTGTTCCCTTGGTGAGCGCCATTACTTAGCTATGGAGGGTAATGGCTTTGATGGATCTGTGCTTGCACGACAGTGTTAAGCTACGGTATCCTACTTGTGGGAAAAGTGTACAACCTCTGCAGAGTGTAAAATTTATCCGGATAGACGTGTCCGCGGTATGGGACGAGTTATGGTTTGGTTTCAACAACTAGATAGGGTTGGGATGAGTGAAAACATGAGAGTGGGTATGATTTTAGAAATGAATGGATATCTGTCATGTGTTGTGGAAACAAGGGTTTAGCAACACCTAAAATTGTGATCAACCCCTTTTTTAGAAATACTATTATATATGGAGAATATATGTCTTTTGCAAAGGTACTTATAAATGAAACTCTGCATGTGTAAAAATATAGTTTTATACAAATAAACTAAGCCTTATCCTTGATACATATCCATATGCATATACTGTTATCCCATTCTGTGGGGTAAGATTGGACTTGCTGAGTACTCTGTACTCACCCTTGCTTTGTTGGACAGAGGAAGATCCGAACTTCAATTACGAAACTACGTTCGAGTAAGGTCATGTCTGCACCTAGCTAGCTTATGGCATTGGGATCCGTCAGATGATATGTATTAGCAAGATCCTTTTCTGGGTCTGTTAGACCTGTATTGTGTTGTGGTTACTTTTAATCGTGGCATGTCTTCATTGCTCACGCTTGTCGAGACTACTGCACTCAGACTTATCTGATGTAATAAATGTGTTACTAGCCTCCTGGGACTAGTATTGTATCACATTTGAGTTCCTGGTTAACCAGGGGCGCTTCAGGCAGTATCAGAGCCGTAGTTGGCTGTAGGATGCGCCCTTAGGCTTTCTGGACCGGTATTTTACATACAAAAGTATTTTCTAAAAAAGTTCTTACCCTCTCCCCTCAATTTGAAAAAAATATTTACTCTTATCTATTTCTCTCATATGGTAGGAGTTTGGACGAGTAGCTACTGTCTAAGTGTCGAAGGCTTTCCGAAGCTCTTGTATGCTACCATGCAAAGGCTTGGAATTAAGGATCACCCGAAATATGAAGGCAGAGAATACATAGAGCATGAAACCGAACGGTGTGAAGTTACCATGTATGTCGGGAAAAGTGAAGGCTTCCCTGACATAGCTGAAGCACGGAGTATAACTGCGACCGAATTTTAGTTTGCAGATACATATCAAGCTACCGCCCGCAAAGCCTTGAGGTACCTGTGCCAAACCTATGAGAAGCCCATTGCCCGTAGACCCATGAGATTCTTTCCACCCTAAGAAAGAGACCGACCAGTTTAGAGGACCCGTATGGACATCTTGCAGGGACGTTATTCACTCGAAGATGACCCAACTGTGGTATTCATGACCACCTACCTACTTGCTCTAGATGAGCAATATGATAAACAGGCCTCGGAGTTGAGGAAGTGCATCCACCGTGCGGAAGAAGCCGAGATCTTGGTTAGAAAGCTCCATGTGCAGCTTGTAGAAGCTCAGGCCCAAGCAGCTGCAGCCGAGAGTCGTGAAACTGCCATTTCTGAAGCCATGAAGGAAGCTGAGGATTGCCATGCCCAGGAATTGAAGGATGCCCACCTTATCACCAGGGCCAAAAGAAGAATGCTAGCTTTGGAAGACCAAGGGCCCATAATCTTAGAAGGGATCCCAATCATGCCCCTAAAGACAGGAAAAAAGATTGGCGATTGAAGGGCCATCAGCTCCCCCACTCACAGCAACCTCTCATGAAGCTTCGGAGTAGAGGCCTAAGGAAGAAGAAATCCCCCTCCTCACCCAGCCACCACCAAAAGATGACGGTGACCCGCCTCTTAGTCTAAAGGAAGAACCATAGATAACGAAAGAATGATCCTTCTCAAACACCAAGGGAATGAAGCCATTCAGTTCGAGGAAGTTGAAGATTAGTTGTACCCAGTTCCTCCTTTTGTCTTGGAGAAGTAAAGTTTACTTCGCTTTTATTTACCCCAAAGGAGATGAATCGTATTGTAGCACATATATTTTTATTATATTGTAAACCATCCTCCTATTCAAAATATATATTTGTACTTGTTAGTTGTGCTAATTGAGTGCTTTATGTTGTACCCTTATGGGATAGCAAGTCTTAAAAACTTGCACCTTTTCTTTTTTTAAAAAAAATATAACGCCTTAATAAACAAAACATCACTCAATAGATCTAACACTTATATAATGCTTTCCTTCCCATCTCAACCAATAGATGCCTCCCAAACTAGCTACTCGCTCCCAACCAAGTGGCCGTGTAGCTAGCAGGCAAAGTCAAAATCCAGTTGATAGTCAAGCCAATGCAAATGCTAATGGTGTACATGAAGATGAAGTGAGTTAGACTGGGAACCATAATGGAGAAGATGAGTTGCCTCCTCCTCCAGCAATTGACTTAGCACAAGTCATGGCAACTCAAACCCGTCTTTTGGAGACTTTAGCCCAAGGCATGAACCGCCCCAGGAACAACTGTGGAGCTGGAGTCCAGGACAAAATGACTGAGTTCATGAGGCTTAAGCCACCCACCTTTACTAGATATGACAACCCTATGGATGCAGATGATTGGCTTAAGGTCATTGAAAGGAAGTTGGACACAATCCACTGCAATGGAAGAGATAGAGTTCTGTTAGCAACTCACCAGCTGATAGGAATCGCCCTTTCATGGTGGGAAGCCTATAGTGGAGCTGTGGACAATGCCAACACTATCACATGGCAATAATTTGCGAAAGAATTCCGCCGGTATTACATTCCAGATGAAATCATAAAGTTGAAAGCTGATGAATTTTGCAACTTGAAGCAAGGAAACAAAACTCTGAGTGAATACATCTTCCAGTTCACTGAGTTATCTCGCTATGGCCCAGAATTGGTCAACACTGATGCCAAGAAGCAGACAAAGTTTATAGAAGGACTGACCTGTGAGTTGAGGACTCTTATGACCCCACAGATCTATCCAGACTTCAACACCTTGATGAACAGAACCATTCTAACTGATGTGGCCAAGACTAAAGAAAGGAAGGAAAACAAGTGCAAGTTCCTAGAGCGCAAAGTTCAAGAAGGAGTTAGATCCTAGAGCAGAAAACATTTAGCTAACCAAGCCAGCGAACTCAAGCCCCAATATAGTTTTGCTCTCCTGCAAGTGCCCTAACTAGATGTAGCCATCATATCAGCCCAAGACAACTTATCAGAATCAGACTTATGGTAAGACTCAGCTGAACAGCACTGGTCAAGTCACTAACAATAGCAAAGCTTGCTTTCATTGCCATGAGACTGGACACTACATCACCAACTGTCCTTATAAGAACAACCCAGCAGTGTCCACCCAGTGCCACACTGTTAATGGACCAAGACCTACAGTATCTGGAGCCAACCGGGGTTTCCCTTGCAACAACACTAACACCACTAACAACAGCCAGATGGCGAAGCAACCTCAATAATCTTATGGCCGAGCTCGTGTCAACCACATTCATGCTCAGGATGCTCAGACTGCTTCAGGAGTGGTACTTGGTGAGGTCTTAGTCAATTTAGTACTTGCAACAGTATTGTTTGATTCTAGAGCATCACATTCATTCATATCATCAAGTTTTGCTGAGAAGCATAAAATACCCATAGTACTACTAAAGTTACCCCTAATAACCCAAACACCTAGGTCTGACATCAAATGTCATTTAGGTTGTTTAAATGTAAGGATCATTTTAAGTGGGGTAGTTTTCCTAGCAGACTTAGTAGTGCTTAAGTCCAAAGGAATAGATGTTATCCTTGAAATGGATTGGTTAACACGACACAATGGAGTTATTAGTTGTGCAACCAAGGAAGTATCATTAGTTAACCAAGAAGGGATTAAGGTTAAATACCAAACCCGAGGATCTAAAGTCAACCCAATGGTCTTCAACTTGGATGCAAGGACCATAGAAGAAGTGCCAGTAGTGCAAGAATACCCTGATGTATTCCCTAAGAAACTACCTGGAATGCCACCAGATAGAGATATAGAGTTCATCATTGATCTTATCCCTGGGACTGCTCCCATAGCCAAGAGGCCTTACAGAATGGCCCCTACAGAGTTAGCTGAATTAAAGGAGCAATTGAGAGAATTGCAATAGAAAGATTATATCAGGCCTAGTTCTTCACCATGGGGAGCCCTAGTCTTGTTTGTGAAGAAGAAAGATGGAAGCATGAGGATGTGTGTGGATTATAGATCCCTAAATGAAGTCACCATCAAGAATAAATATCTCCTACCAAGGATAGATGATCTTTTTGATCAGCTTAAAGGAGCCAAGTATTTCTCCAAGATTGATTTGAGATCAGGTTACCACCAACTCAAGATCAAGAACAGTGATGTTCCCAAAACAACCTTTATAACAAGATATGGGCAATATGAGTTTACAGTGATGTCCTTTGAATTAACCAATGCCCCTGCTTATTTTATGAACCTCATGAACAAGGTATTCATGGAGGAGCTAGATAAGTTTGTTGTAGTCTTCATTGACGACATACTTATCTACTCTAAGAGTGCTGAAGAACATGGGCAACACTTGAGAGTAGTGCTGGAAAAGCTAAGAAGACACAAGTTGTATGCCAAATTTAGTAAGTGTGAATTTTGGCTTGAGAAAGTTGTATTTCTAGGTCATATCCTGACAGCGGAAGGAGTTGCAGTGGACCCTGAGAAAGTGGAAGCTGTCTCTCATTGGCAACAACCCACAAATGTTAGTGAAGTCAGAAGTTTTCTTGGATTAGCTGGATATTATCGAAGGTTCATAGAAGGATTTTTCAAGATAGCCAGACCTATGACAGAGCTTCTCAGAAAAGATAAAAAATTAATCTGGACAGAGTCATGTGAGAAGAGTTTCTAAGAATTGAAGAAGAGATTGACAACAGCACCAGTGTTAACTTTACCAGACATTCACCAAGATTTCATCATATATTGTGATGCCTCAAGGTTTAGGATGTGTTCTCATGCAAGGAGGAAAGGTTGTAGCTTATGCATCCCGGCAGCTTAGACCTCATGTGCAAAATTACCCTACCCATGATTTGGAGTTAGCAGCTATAGTACATGCTCTTAAGATTTGGAGACACTATCTCATTGGGAATAAGTGTGAAATCTACACGGATCACAAGAGTTTGAAGTATATCTTTACTCAGTCAGACTTGAACCTAAGGCAAAGAAGATGGTTGGAGTTAATCAAGGACTACAACCTCAAGATTCATTACCACCCAGAAAAAGGCCAATGTTGTTGCAGATGCCCTAAGCAGAAGGTCATATGGTCAACAATTAGTGCCTAAGAACACTCACCTACAAGAAGAGATAGCACAATTGAACATGCATATCGTACGCCAACCTCAAAATGGCAGTATGAAGGTGCAACTAACTCTAGAGGAAGAAATTAAGAATGCACAACATAAGGATAAAGATCTGATGAAGATTCGTGAGCAAACTAGAGAAAATAAAGCCCCATACTTCAAAGTGGATGACAAAGGAATCTTGTGGTATAAGGATAGGATTTGTGTGCCCAAGGTAGGAGAGTTTCAAGAACTAATCCTTGATGAAGCTCATAACTCAGCATACTCTATCCACCTTGGTGCCACCAAGATGTATATGGACCTAAAAGAAAGATATTGGTGGAATGGCATGAAAGCAGATGTGGCACGATTTGTTGCACAATGTGATGTTTGCCAAAGGGTTAAAGCAGAGCATCAGAAACCAGCAGGTTTGCTTCAGCCATTGCCTATTCCAGTTTGGAAGTGGGATAAGATAGGCATGAATTTTGTAAATGGGTTACCCAAAACTCAGAAAGGGAATGATTCAATATGGGTAATAGTGGACCATCTTACTAAGGTTGCTCACTTTATACCTGTGCGCACCAAGTATAGTGGAGACAAGCTAGCACAGTTATATGTGAATAATATAGTAAAACTACATGGTATGCCAAGTAAGATTGTATCTAATCGAGGTACCCAATTCACCTCTAAGTTTTGAAAAAGATTGCATGAAGTCATGGGCACCAAGCTAGATTTTAGCTCAGCCTATCACCCCCAGACAGATGGTCAGACCGAAAGAGTAAATCAGATCATGGAAGATATGCTGAGAGCATGTGTGCTTACCTATGGTAAAGATTAGGAGAAGAGCCTATCTTATGCAGAGTTCTCATACAACAATAGCTATCAAGCCAGCTTAGGTATGTCACCTTTTGAAGCTATGTATGGAAGAAAATGTAGGACCCCATTGATGTGGTTAGAGGTTGGAGAACGGACCTTGCTTAAACCTTCCCTCATAAAAGAAGCAGAAGACCGTGTGGCAGATATTAGAGAAAAATTAAAAGAGGCACAATCATGCCAGAAGAGCTATTCTGATAAAAGAAGAAGAGAGCTAAGTTTTGTAGTTGGAGATTTTGTGTACCTCAAAGTTTTCCTAATTCAAAGGACTCGAAGGTTCCAAGTTAGGGGCAAGCTAGCACCCCGGTATATTGGACCATATCAAGTGTTGCAAAGAATTGGAGCTGTAGCTTACCGTATTCGGCTACCTGAAGAAATGTCAGATATACACAATGTGTTTCATGTTTTCCAATTGAAGAAATGCCTTAGAGTACCAGAAGAACAGATAGCACCAGACACTATTGATTTACAAGATGATCTAAGGTATCAAGAAGTGCCAATAAAAATATTAGACACAGTCACCAAGCAAACAAGAATGACAACAGTCTGAATTTGTCGTGTTCAGTGGAGTAGGCACACTAAAGCAGAAGCAACATGGAAAAGAGAAGATGCCCTCAGGAAGGAGTTTCCCTATCTCTTTATAAACCAGCCGAATCTCGAGGACGAGATTTCTTTTAAGTGGGGTAGGTTTGTAACATCCAAAAAAAATCACATTCAAAAATCACTCGCATTACAAATTATTTTCAAATGCAATTCAAAAACTATAAATCATCTGAGCTCTATTATCTCCTTCTAACTCTTGTCCATATTATATCCATCCCAACTACCCCTCTTTAATTTATCATGCATCGTGGCATTGGCATCACCCGCCCGTTCCCTACCTCCCTCTCTCTCTCGCTCGCTTCGCCCGATGCCCGACAATGGCACGTACGCCGACCCCACCACCATCGCCGCCGCAGCGCACCCGCGCTCGAACCCCCTCGCCGACTGCGGCAGCTCGCACGCCGCCACGACAACAGGTCCTACCTCCCACCTTTTCCTCCATCTCCCTTCTCCATGCATAGTAGCAGCACGAGCAGCAAGCATATATGAAAAAGCAAATAGAGCCAGACAAGCACGTACGCAGACAACCACCCACGTTTACCATTTACTATGCGCAAATAACAGCACGCATGAACCATACTTGACATGCAAGAATCTCAACTTGAACGCACAGGCACCACCTCGTTTCCTTCGACCATGCATGCAAATTAGACACCGACCATACATAGTCGCCTTGCTACACGCCACACTGCCCGCTCGCAGCACCGTCCCATCGCCCTGTGCAGCAATGGTGCCACAGCGATGCTATTGTTGGCGAGCAGGAGAGCCGGTGGCGTAGCTCCTCCTCAGCCGCCTATAAAAAGCGACGCCGAGCTACTCTCATGCACCAGCAGCACCACGCTGAGCTCGTCGTAGTGCCGCTCACCTCCTTCCACCTCGCCGAGTTAACCAGCTTCGCTGCTCGTCTTCCCCTAACGAGCTCCTAAGCTCTCTGTTGCCATCGACAGAGCACAGCTCGCTCCGTCGATCTCTCCTCCCGAGCCGTAATCCACGAGGTAGCACATTTACGAGTTCCCCCTCATCCTCCTCTCCATCCCCATACTCTTGGATTTGAGAATGGTGGCCGAAATCACCAGCTAGCCGAGCTTCCGTAACCAGCAATGGCGGACGAGCACGAATGTCTGAACACGGTCACTGCTCTGTCTCGCTGTCCTATCTCCAGTACACCCCCTCTCTCTCATATTCACTCACATGTGGGCCCATGGCCAAGAGCTTGCCCATTCACCCTACACACACCACTCCCAGCCAATGACGTGCACGAGCTCAACCACCACCAGCAGCACGTGTTCACCTGCCTCTCCAAAATACCATGTTTATTTCAGTAGACAACCACCTTCTAAAATTAATATCTTTTCCATCCGAAGTCCGATTACATTGATTCTTCTTCCTAAATTTATCTAAAATCATAATTTATTCCTCATATAAATTTCATGATTTTTAGAGCTCATTTCAATTTATATGATTATTTATTTGTGCTTATTTGTCTGTTGCGCTCGTTACGTACTTTTAGCTAACGGAGTGAACGAGCCGGAGAACGAGGACGTCGGAGGCGAGTACCGCGAGTTTGACACCGAGGACTGTAAGGTCCTAGATGGCTAGAGGGGGGTGAATAGCCTTTTCAAAAATCTATAAACTTTACTCAACAACAAAGTTAGTACAAAAGATAGCGAAGCTAATTCTAGCACTAGCTCAACTATACTATGCAAGCCACCTAAACATTTTTAGTAGATGTGAAGGCTATAATCTCTAATCCACACCAACCAGGCTAAATCACTACTTACTCTACTCCTAGGTGAAAAAGAAACACTACCTGATAGTTGTCTTGTACAAACTTAAGAACAAATAATATGCTATAATAAAATATTATTATTTAGTATGCTTAAGACTTGATATTCATCAAAGATACTTATTACTATGTTTCCTCAAACACAATGATTTTAAAAGAAAAACGGTGTGAGTTGTGAAAATGAATTGTGGGTATGATGAAAGGGTTAATGAACAAGATATAGATGGTGATTACCCTAGAGATGAGGCGGATCGGTGTTCCTTTTGTGGGATGCCGCGGTGTCGGGACTTGTACCTTTTGTGGTTAAGCATGAAGATATCCGTCTTGTCTCGATTAAGGACTGAGTTGATGATTCCCTGCCTAACTCATTTATCGTACAACCACTCGTCTTGCATGGGAAAGGTTTAGTCTAAATCCCTCTAGTTGGTATGGCAATCACCTGGAGGCAGGTGTGCAACGGGACACTAAGAGATGTACGTGTAAATTGATGAATATTGTATGAAATGTAAAGATCTCTGTAAATTATTATATTATGAGATGTGGCCTTAGTGTTCCCGTGATGAGCGCCATTACTTAGCTATGGAGGGTAATGGCTTTGATGGATCTGTGCTTGCACGACGGTGTTAAGCTACAGTATCCTACTTGTGGGAAAAATGTACAACCTCTACAGAGTGTAAAATTTATTCGGATAGACGTGTCCACGGTATGAGACGAGTTATGGTTTGGTTTCAACAACTAGATGGGTTGGGATGAGTGAAAACATGAGAGTGAGTGTGATTTTAGAAATGAATGGATATCTGCCATGTGTTGTGGAAACAAGGGTTTAGTAACACCTAAAATTGTGATCAACCCCTTTTTCAGAAATACTATTATATATGGAGAATATATGTCTTTTGCAAAGGTATTTATAAATGAAACTCTGCATGTGTAAAAATATAGTTTTATACAAATAAACCAAGCCTTATCCTTGATACATATCCATATGCATATACTGTTATCCCATTCCGTAGAGTAAGATTGGACTTGCTAAGTATTTTGTACTCATCCTTGCTTTGTTGGACAGAGGAAGATCCGAACTTCGATTCCAAAGCTGTGTTCAAGTAAGGTCATGTCTGCACCCAGCTAGCCTATGACATTGGGATCCGTTAGATGATATGTATTAGCGAGACCTTTTTCTGGGTCTGTTGGACCTGTATTATGTTGTGGTTACTTTTAATCGTGGCATGTCTTCATTGCTCACGCTTGTCAAGACTACTGCACTGAGACTTATTGTAACACCCCGGGTGTTATAGTGCTAATTAATCTGCCATGTCATCATAATGCATTGCTAAGCATCTCTGTTAGGTTAACCTTGTTATGCATCAACTAAAACAAGTTTACTTATCTAGGTTGAATGTGTTTCTCAGTGGTGTGCTCCGAAACCGAAAACCCTAATTTCGAATGCCACCGCAAATACTTAGTCCATGCCCTGCGTAATTTGAGGTGTGCGACTGTGTTGCACACTAGTGTCAAGTGTAGGGTATGAGCTTAAGTACAACATCTAAAATGAAGCTCCAAAATTTGAGTTTGAATTGGAGTCCCAAAACTTGTCACGAGTTTTCCGATTCAAATTTAAATTCAAATCTGGGGAGAAATGTAAAAGAATTTCAAAAGCTAATTGGTCCACCAAGAGTGGCATTAGGTCAACCATGTCATGTTGGTCCAAATGATGCCCTTGGGTGAGGTTTTGATCACTAAGTAATCACAAATCAAAGTAGCAACAAATTCCAATTGAAAATTCCTCCGAAAACCCTAAATTTCAAAACCCTATTTTACCTCTTTTGAAATAATTCAAAATCTAAGCAAAATTTGGGAAAAAGTTCAAAACCAAGTTTGTAGAACTTTTCAAGGGCTACAACTTTGGTGTTTTGAGTTTTCAAAGTTCTAGTGTAAAATGTGGAGCAATTTTGAACATAAACAAATTTGAAATTTAATTCATTTTTGTCCCCAAACTAAGATTTCAAAATGGAGGCTGAATTTGAAAAAGTTTTGAACAGCAAAGTTGTAGGTCTGGTCAAGATATACAACTTTGATGTTTGGAGATTTTGAAGTTTCAATATAAAATCAAAAGTAATTTCTAATTTACCAAATCTGAAAAATGTGTCCCTTTTGAGTTTAAAATCAAATTTCAAAATCCAGTGAGAATTTGAAAAAGTGTTAAATACAAAACTTGTGGAGCTTGAAATTCTAAAGATTTCATACATTGGAAGTTTTTCAAGTTGCTATACAAATTTGAAAGTAATTTGAAAAAGCAGTTTAAATTTCAGAGTTTGGGATGGGGATGCTACAGTGCTGAGCCAATCACCGACGGCCACCGGCCGGCGTGGGCGCCGGCGAGACGCCGGACGGCTTCGGCCAGCTTCCACGGCCTTCTCGCGTGCCAGGACCGCCAGCGTGACCTCGCGCGTCTTCCAGAGACCAGCTCCGCGACCATCTTCTATAAATACGTCGAGGTCGCCATCGTTTTTCTTTCTTCTCCGTTTTCGCCGTCGCCGCCGCCGCTAGCTCCGCCGCTCGCCGCCACCGCCACCAGGCCATCTCCGGCCACGCCAGTCGCACCAACAGCATCGCCGCATCCTCGCGCACCTCGTGAACCACCCAAGCCAGCTTGACTTCGCATGAATCGCCGCAGCCACCGCTTCCCGTGCTCAACTCCGGCGACCAAGCCGCTTCACGTGGCCAGCACCCTCCGTCGCCTCCTAGCGCCTCCTTGTGGCTTCGCTGCGACCGCTGTAAGCTCCTGATGCTCCCCGTGCTCTCGCTTTAGTCGCTACCGCGTTGCATCGTCGGGACACCGGTCACCGTCGCGGCCGGTCCGCCATGGCCGTCGAGAAGGGCTCCCCGGAGCTGTAGCATAGCCGCTAGGGGTTAAAACGGGTTCGTGGTGAGTCGTAGTTGCTGTAGGGTCTCTTGGATGGGTGACCGAAGCAACGCTCGCCGGCCGGCCACCGCGCGGGCATGGCCGGGTCGCGGGAGAGAGCGAGGGAGGAGGAGGAAGGCGATGACAAGTGGGTCCACGGTGTCAGCGAGAGAGAGGGAGGGAGAGCGGGCGCGCGTGAGGCAGGCCGCCTGCTGGGCCGCGCGGCTGGGCCGAGCACGCGTGCGGGTTCGGGCGCGCGCGAGTGGGCCGACCAGCTGGGCCGGACCACGGGAGAAAAAGAGCATCGGCCCAATTTCGTTTTTGTTTTTCTTTTTTAAATAAATGAATAGTGCTATTATTTGTTTATTTCATTAAAAATTTTGTAGAGTTCCAAAATTCATGAAATTTTTTGTGTAAGCTTCTCAATGTATAAACTATCTAGGAAAAATGTTAAATCATGAATTTGAATACTTTGTGCAGTAGAATTAATTAGTTCCATTAAAGATTAAATGCAACTTCCAGGAATTTTAATAATTAATTTATTTATCCAAAAATTATGAAATTTATTATAACACTGTTATAATTCATTCTTAACCCATAGAAAAAGTTTGAGCTTGATTAGGTAAAATTTGATTAACTTCTAATTATGCCCTAATTATTTAAATAGTAAATAAATGTTAATTTGAGAACTTTAAGTGTTGTGTGCCTTTTGATTGAGTGATGTCCTTAGGTCACTACCCTTTGGTGATCTCTGGCACCTTAATTTCATGATTGAGCTCGTTAGTAACTTGTTAGGTTAAAAGCTGGTATCGCTGGAAATCGTCGCTACTAGTTAGTAGGTTTTCAGTTTGCGACTGTACCGTGAAGGGAAGTTGTACTCAAATCGTAACCGTGGCATGTTATCATCAAGCATCGTGTTTATCATCGAGCATCATGTTAAAGCATGTTATGTATTCGTGTAGTCTCCGCTTTCGAGGAAGCCGAAGTCGTCGAGCAAGCTTCCGGAGAAGAGCGATCGTCGGTGGGTTCCGGACCAGACGGTGGAGTTCTCGAGTCTGAGTCAGTCGTCGTGTCAGAGCAAGGCAAGCCCCGGTGCATTTAAACCTTACCTTGAATTTTATAAATGTTTTATTATTTATATTATGGTTTATTGCATTAAGTAATTAGGAGTTGAGTGATAACCTAATTGCTGCATTATCATCCTTGATTATTGCGATATCAACCTTGATACCTATTTTACAGAAAATGTGTAGTATGCTTCACTATGCTTAGAAGTTAAGCTTTTAAATGAATGTTTACTCGGCCATGACGGCATCCTTAATGAATATTGAAATATGCGAATGAACTTGTAAGATCGGGCGGGTGGTTTGGCCACTGCTAACGTGCATCGGGAGAGGAGTCCCAATGTATTGTTTTCGCCTTATCAGTTAAGGACCGTACGTTGTTGGCTCTCGCGTCATGGAGTTTTTATTAGTACTAGCCATATACCCATATCGGGTAAGCCTTACTTTTGTTAGTCCATTACGAGAACGTCTAACCTCGCACTAGGAGTGGAGAGATGGCGAGAGTAGTGTGTACCCTCGGGGCTAGAATTGGGCCGGGTTCGAGGAGTACTGTGCTCTCGGGTGGCGATGGACACGTTCTGGTTTTGGGTTATTCGGGTAAGAGTTGATATATGCTAGATTCGGTTCTACATATGTCGTGTGGTTAGGAATCCCCAGCTGGGTAAATGAAGCGGTTCGAATCGTCGTTGCTCCACGAGAAAGGAGTCTTGGCCTTGCACCAACATCGTAGTTAAGAACTGGAATTGAAAGAAAGAATAAGTAAGGTTTTGATGATAATTTCTTTGATCTAGATTAGGATCACCTAGATTTGGTTAATGAACCATCAATGGTAAAAGTAAAATATTGAAGATAAGGACTTACCTTAGTAAGCTTTTCTGCAAAAGAAAATTTGATTCTTGATTACCCGTACCTTGATTCCCTAAAGCTAGCATGCCCTTGGAGTCTTTGTCTTAGTCGAGTAAGTCTTGTTGAGTACTCTCGTACTCAGGGTTTGTTGAACCCGTTGTTGCAGGTGCGGTTCATGAACAAGTCTGCTTCGAGCCTTGTTGCATGACTGTCATGGTTGAAGAAAGCGACGATGAGTAGACTGTGTGGCCTTTGGGTAAGGCATCTTGCTTGTGTGATGTAATAAAGTTACTACGATACTTCTCTACTACTGGTTTGTAATAATGTTATATAAGGTTTGAGATTTGAAAAACTAGTTTGTAACCTAAGTTATTGTAAGACTTCCGCTACTTTACTCTGTTGAATATTTTGAATAAACTGTTGTAATATTGTAATACTCCTGTGATTGGATCCTGTTTAGAGTAAAGCAGGCCTTTTAAGTTATGGTGAACATAAGTACGACTGTCAGAGGTCATTATGGCAATGACGTGTACTTGTGGGCCATCATAATTAGGAGGTTTTGTGATAGCTGGTATCAGAGCTGGTACCAGAGCATAATCACTCGGGTTATTGTAGTATTACCTTGCAAAACTTCAAAATGATTTGGGTCAAACAAACTTAATACTGATATTTTGGTCCAAATTGCTTTTGCTTATCTTAATCTATTCTATAGTTTCCTTAGCTCATATTTGAAAGCTTCGTAGTGAAGTATCATGTATAGTGCCCTATGTTATAAAGATTGCATGTGTTACTTAATCTTTCTATTAGATCGTAAGTACGATGCATGCATCATGTTTAATTAACCTGCTTAAGTTACCTTCCCTTTTAAAGTGGTTTGGGTTAAGTAAGGTTCAAATCCTATTCATGCTAACCTTCAGATCCCCCTATCTGTTCTCATCGTCCTAATTCTATCTTGCTTTAGGATGGCACGTGTGAAGACGACTCCTCGCAAGAAAACGGGTCCGCAAGGAGTGCCGCGTCATCAGTTGGCCGCCAGAGGTGATAGAGCAAGCAGTAGCCGTAATCTGAACCCGGATTCAGAATCAGAGGTTGCAAGGCTTACATCAGAAGTGGAGCGACTGAAGCACAACATGCGTTTTTGGAAACAGTTCTATAATGAGTCTCTGGAAAAGGAGACAGAAGCCAGTGCTCGTGTTCGTGAGTTGGAGCTTTATGTGACACACCTGGAGCAGTACAACATAGTTCTGCATGAGGAAGTCCATAGGCTAAATGATCTGATGAATCCCAATCATCAGCCCTAGGCAGTAGAAGATGATGTCGGTGTCGTGATTGTTCCTGATGGAGAGGACAATGAGGAAGAAGATCCGAAAGAAGATGAACCCATGATGGAAAGTGGGGATGATGCAAGTCATGTCACTGGTGCAAGTGCTCCAGAGAATGAGGATGGAATGATCGTGATCAGCGATGATGATGAGGAGTGAAGTGTTGACATGGATGGTTGTGTAATATAGTAGTCTTTCCTGCTTTCTAAGAACCTTAGTGGGTAGTTTCTTGCTTGTGAGCAAGTTTGTAATGAAATAATGTAAGATAAGTTTGTGTTTGTATACAAGTACTGTACTAACTGCTTTTTAATTCAATAAAGCGATGTAAATAAATATGGTTTGTGTACAACAGACGGACGGTACTGGAACTTCCCAGGAAGGGGACAATACTCCGAATCCCCCACCGTTTCCACCCACCTTGGCAGAAGCTATTGCCGCACTGGTTAATGCCACTACCCTGTTGGCTCAGAATCAGAATCAGAATCAGAATCAGAATGGGAATCTGGGTCGTCGAGGCTGTAACAATGGAGGGGAAACCACTTATATGGATTTCACCGATACCCGTCCACCAGTGTTCTCAAAGGCAGATGAGCCGCTAGAGGCGGATGACTGGCTCCGTACCATGGAGCAGAAGTTTGAACTTTTACAGTGCACGAAGCACCAGAAGCCCGTGTTTGCAGCACAGCAGCTTAGAGGTGCCGCAAGGGCGTGGTGGGTGAATCTGGTCGCCGCATGGCCTGCTGGCCACCGTGTCACTTCGCAGGAGTTTCGTGAAGCCTTTAGAGCACATTATATCCCAGATGGTGTCATGGCCATGAAGCTAGAGGAGTTTCTCTCGCTGAAGCAAGGGAACCAGACAGTTCTGCAGTATGTGGGCAAGTTCAATCATCTGTCCCAGTATGCAGCGGAATATGTGAACACCGATGCGAAGAAGAAAAGTTGTTTCATAAGAGGTTTGAGTACCAGAATCCAGGAAGCATTAGTCACCTGCTATAATGCCACTTACCATGAGATAGTCAATGTGGCTATTGCGTCAGAAGTGAAGTCCCGACTGCACAAAGAGTCGAAGAAAAAGAAGCCAGTGTTTTCAAGCCCGTCTAGTGGCATTAAGAAGCGCCAGAAGTTTGTTTATCACCCTCAGAACCATTTCCACCCAACTTATCGTCTACCGCAATACCAAGCTCAGCCGCAGACGTTTTTCCGTCCTGCCACAACCTCGTAATTTATACAACAGCCGAATGCCCCTGGTATTTGAAACCAGACTCCAGTAACCCATAACTTTCCCTGCTACAACTGTGGAAAGCCAGGCCACTTTTCCAAGGATTGCCCGTATCCAAGGCAGTACAATCCCAACTATCCCAGAGCTCCCGTACCACAACAGCAACAACCTCAGAGCAAGAATAATAATCTGAATGTTCAGAAGGGTAAGGGTGAGAAGAAGAAGACTAGATGTGTATTCTATACTCAAGCAAGTGCAATCCCAGAGGGAGAACCTGTTATGATGGGTATGTTCCCTGTTGCTAATCATCTAGCAGTACTGTTATTTGATTCAGGTGCATCGCATACCTTCATAAATCGCACCTTTGTTGTTAAGCATGACATTCCAATTGTGGGAACACAAGAAGATTTCTTTATCCAGTCGCCCGGGGGACGACTGTGTACTAAGGAGATGGTACGTGACGTACCTATAGAGTTAGGTGGGCATATATTCCCTACCTCAATGATAATATTACAGAAACAGGATATAGATGTAATCCTGGGTATGAATTGGATGTACCAAAGAGGAGCCCTTATAGATGCACTGCACAGAACTATAAGGTTGAACCTGCCAGATAATAAATCTCATCTTCTTATCCAACTTCCTATCCCAAAGAGAACAGTTGAAAGGTTATGTGCAACTTCAGTACAGGAGATTTGTGATATACCGGTAGTCTGTGAATTTCTAGATGTGTTTCCAGATGATCTACCAGGTCTGCCACCAGACAGAGATGTAGAGTTTGTGATTGAGTTAAAACCAGGTACTACTCCAATATCCCGGAGAGCTTACAGAATGTCACCCAATGAATTGGCAAAACTTAAGGATTAATTGCAAGAGTTATGTGACAAAGGTTTTATCAGACCCAGTTCCTCACCATGGGGATGTCCAGCTCTTTTTGTCAAGAAGAAAGATCAGACTTTAAGGATGTGTGTTGACTATCGACCGTTGAATGAAGTAACCATTAAGAATAAATATCCGTTGCCGCGCATTGATCTACTCTTTGATCACCTTGTGGGGGCAAAGGTATTTTCCAAGATCAATCTTCGATCAGGGTACCATCAAATCAAGATTCGACCTGAAGATATCCCAAAGACTGCATTCACCACCAGATATGGACTGTATGAGTACCTAGTTATGTCTTTTGGTCTCACCAATGCACTGGCACATTTCATGTATCTGATGAACTCAGTTTTCATGCCGAAACTTGACAAGTTTGTGGTTGTTTTTATTGATGATATTTTGGTATACTCCAAAAGTGAAGAAGAGCATGTTGAGCATCTCAGAGTTGTTCTGACTCGTCTAAGAGATCACCAACTGTATGCTAAGTTAAGTAAATGTGAGTTTTGGTTAAGAGAAGTGCAATTCTTAGGCCATGTGTTGTCAGCCGAAGGAGTAGCAGTGGATCCTGGCAAGGTGAAAGATATTCTGAATTGGAAACCACCAATCTCAGTTCATGAAGTCCGAAGTTTTCTGGGAATGGCGGGTTATTACCATCGATTCATACCTGACTTTTCAAAGGTAGCCAAGCCAATCATAGAGTTGTTGAAGAATCAAACTAAGTTCATATGGTCTCCAGAATGTGAGAAAGCTTTTAGAATTTTAAAGAAGTCATTGACAACTGCTCCAGTTTTAGCACAGCCAGATATAGAAAAGTCATTTGATGTTTACTGTGATGCCTCGGGTATTGGCCTTGGTTGTGTATTGATGCAAGAAGGCAGAGTCATTACTTATGCCTCGAGACAGTTGAAGCGCCATGAAGAACATTATCCGACACATGATCTTGAACTAGCAGCTGTGGTTCATGCATTAAAAATCTGGCGTCATTACTTGTTAGGTAATACTTGCCACATGTATACAGATCACAAGAGCTTAAAGTATATCTTTACTCAGTCAGAATTGAATATGAGGCAAAGAAGGTGGCTTGAGCTAATAAAGGATTATGATTTGGAAGTACACTATCACCCTGGAAAAGAAAATGTCGTTGCTGATGCACTCAGTAGAAAGAATCATTGCAATTGTACGACTGTGAAGCCAATGGATTACAGTTTGTGTTACGAATTGGAAAAGTTGAATATTGAAATAGTTCAACAAGGTCAGTTGACTAATGTTACAGTAGAATCAACAATTAAAGATCAGATTGTGTCTGCTCAGAGAAAGAATTCTGGAATAGCTCACATCAAAGAAAAAGTTAGAATTGGTCAACAGACAGATTTCAGTATTGATGATGCAGATGTGCTGTGGTTTAAGAACCGGCTAGTGGTCCCAAAGGTTTTAGAGTTACGTCAGCTCATCCTTGATGAAGCACATAATACAAGGTTTTCTATTCATCCAGGGAGTGATAAGATGTATCAAGATTTAAAACAGAGATTCTGGTGGACCAAAATGAAAATTGAGATCGCTAAGTATGTTGCCAGATGTGATACTTGTCGCAAAGTGAAAGTTGAACATTTGAAGCCGGTAGGAATGTTACAACCCTTGCCCATTCCATCCTAGAAATGGGAAGATATCAGTATGGATTTCATTACTGGGTTACCCAAGACCTCAAGAGGCTTTGATTTAATTTGGGTCATTGTGGACCGTTTGACTAAGTCAGCTCACTTTATACCTGTGAAGGTTGACTATAGAGCATCTAGATATGCAGAAATATATGTTGCTCGGATTTTGAGTTTACATGGAATACCCAAAACAATTGTTACTGATAGGGGTACTTAGTTTGTTTCGCAATTTTGGAGACAGTTTCAAAAGTCATTAGGTACTAAACTTCTTTACAGCACAGCCTATCATCCACAAACTGGGGGACAGACTGAAAGAGTAAATCAAATTTTGGAAGATATGTTAAGATCTTGTGCTCTCACCTATCAAGATCAATGGGATGAATGTTTACCGTTAGCAGAATTCTCATACAATAATAGTTATCAAGAGAGTATCAAAATGACACCGTTTGAAGCATTGTATGGCCGCAGGTGCAGAACTCCGTTGAACTGGTCAGAACCAGGAGAAAGATGGTTTTATGGAGTTGATCTGGTGAAGAAAACGGAAGAAAAGGTTAGGCAGATACAGAATAATTTAAAAGTTGCTCAGTCTTGACAGAAGAGTTATGCGGATAAAAGGCGTAGACCCTTGATGTTTAAAGTAGGAGATTATGTTTATCTGAAAGTGTCACCCATGAAAGGAGTTAATAGATTTGGAGTCAAGGGCAAGCTCGCACCACATTATATTGGACCATACCAAATCATTGAAAAATGTGGGAAGGTGGCATATAGATTAAAGCTGCCTGAACATCTGTCAGCCGTGCACAATGTATTTCATGTATCACAAATGAAGAAGTGTCTGCAAGTGCCTGATCAAGTTGCTGATGTGGAGGGGGTTGAACTTGAGCCTGATTTGACATATTCTGAATATCCTATCCAAGTTTTGGATCGAAAGGATCGTGTTACCCGGAGTAGAACAATTAAATGGTACAAGATACAATAGGATCAACATTCAGAAGAAGAAGCCACTTGGGAATCGGAGGATTACCTGTTAGAGAATTTCCTAGAGTTATTTGCTTCTATCTAGGTTGCAATTTCTTCTTTAAACTGTAACCTATCCTTTTAAAATCTTTGTAATGCAGAAAACCCCTACCTGTTTTGTAGACAAGTCTTGGACGTGTTTGCTTGACACGTTTCCTTTTCCATTACTTAACTCAAGGCTTTAAATCTCGGGACGAGATTTCTTTAAGGGGGAAGGGCTGTAACACCCCGGGTGTTATAGTGCTAATTAATCTGCCATGTCATCATAATGCATTGCTAAGCATCTCTGTTAGGTTAACCTTGTTATGCATCAACTAAAACAAGTTTACTTATCTAGGTTGAATGTGTTTCTCAGTGGTGTGCTCTGAAACCGAAAACCCTAATTTCGAATGCCACCGCAAATACTTAGTCCATGCCCTGCGTAATTTTAGGTGTGCGACTGTGTTGCACACTAGTGTCAAGTGTAGGGTATGAGCTTAAGTACAACATCTAAAATGAAGCTCCAAAATTTGAGTTTGAATTGGAGTCCCAAAACTTGTCACGAGTTTTCTGATTCAAATTTAAATTCAAATCTGGGGAGAAATGTAAAAGAATTTCAAAAGCTAATTGGTCAACCAAGAGTGGCATTTGGTCAACCATGTAATGTTGGTCCAAATGATGCCCTTGGGTGAGGTTTTGATCACTAAGTAATCACAAATCAAAGTAGCAACAAATTCCAATTGAAAATTCCTCCGAAAACCCTAAATTTCAAAACCCTATATTACCCCTTTTGAAATAATTCAAAATCTAAGCAAAATTTGGGAAAAAGTTCAAAACCAAGTTTGTAGAACTTTTCAAGGGCTACAACTTTGGTTTTTTTGAGTTTTCAAAGTTCTAGTGTAAAATGTGGAGCAATTTTGAACATAAACAAATTTGAAATTTAATTCATTTTTGTCCCCAAACTAAGATTTCAAAATGGAGGCTGAATTTGAAAAAGTTTTGAACAGCAAAGTTGTAGGTCTGGTCAAGATATACAACTTTGATGTTCGGAGATTTTGAAGTTTCAATATAAAATCAAAAGTAATTTCTAATTTACCAAATCTGAAAAATGTGTCCCTTTTGAGTTTAAAATCAAATTTCAAAATCCAGTGAGAATTTGAAAAAGTGTTAAATACAAAACTTGTAGAGCTTGAAATTCTAAAGATTTCATACATTGGAAGTTTTTCAAGTTGCTATACAAATTTGAAAGTAATTTGAAAAAGCAGTTTAAATTTCAGAGTTTGGGGGGTGCTACAGTGCTGAGCCAATCACTGACGGCCACCGGCCGGCATGGGCGCCGGCGAGACGCCGGACGGCTTCGGCTAGCTTCCACGGCCTTCTCGCGCGCTAGGACCGCCAGCGCGACCTCGCGCGTCTTCCAGAGACCAGCTCCGCGACCATCTTCTATAAAATACGTCGAGGTCGCCGTCGTTTTTCTTTCTTCTCCGTTTTCGCCATCACCGCCGCCGCTAGCTCCGCCGCTCGCCGCTGCCGCCACCAGGCCATCTCCGGCCACGCCAGTCGCACCAACAGCATCGCCGCATCCTCGCGCACCTCGTGAACCACCCAAGCCAGCTTGACTTCGCCTGGATCGCCGCAGCCACCGCTTCCCGTGCTCAACTCCGGCGACCAAGCCGCTTCACGTGGCTAGCACCCTCCGCCGCCTCCCAGCGCCTCCTTGTGGCTTCGCTGCGACCGCTGTAAGCTCCTGATGCTCCCCGTGCTCTCGCTTTAGTCGCTACCGCGTTGCATCGCCGGGACACCGGTCACCGTCGCGGTCGGTCCGCCATGGCTGTCGGGAAGGGCTTCCCGGAGCTGTAGCATAGCTGCTAGGGGTTAAAATGGGTTCGTGGTGAGTCGTAGGTGCTGTAGGGTCGCTTGGATGGGTGACCGAAGCAACGCTCGCCGGCCGGCCACCGCGCGGGCATGGCCGGGTCACGGGAGAGAGCGAGGGAGGAGGAGGAAGGCGATGACAAGTGGGTCCGCGGTGTTAGCGAGAGAGAGAGGGAGAGCGGGCGCGCGTGAGGCAGGCCGCCTGCTGGGCCACGCGGCTGGGCCGAGCGCGCGTGCGGGCGCGGGTGCGCGCGAGCGGGCCGACCAGCTGGGCCGGACCGTGGGAGAAAAAGAGCATCGGCCCGATTTCGTTTTTGTTTTTCTTTTTCAAATAAATGAATAGTGCTATTATTTGTTTATTTCATTAAAAATTTTGTAGAGTTCCAAAATTCATGAAAATTTTTATGTAAGCTTCTCAATGTATAAACTATCTAGAAAAAATATTAAATCATGAATTTGAATACTTTGTGTAGTAGAATTAATTAGTTCCATTAAAGATTAAATGCAACTTCTAGGAATTTTAATAATTAATTTATTTATCTAAAAATTATGAAATTTATTATAACACTGTTATAATTCATTCTTAACCCATAGAAAAAGTTTGAGCTTGATTAGGTAAAATTTGATTAACTTCTAATTATGCCCTAATTATTTAAATAGTAAATAAATGTTAATTTGAGAACTTTAAGTGTTGTGTGCCTTTTGATTGAGTGATGTCCTTAGGTCACTACCCTTTGGTGATCTCTAGCACCTTAATTTCATGATTGAGCTCGTTAGTAACTTGTTAGGTTAAAAGCTGGTATCGCTGGAAATCGTCGCTACTAGTTAGTAGGTTTTCAGTTTGCGACTGTACCGTGAAGGGAAGTTATACTCAAATCGTAACCGTGGCATGTTATCATCAAGCATCATGTTTATCATCGAGCATCATGTTAAAGCATGTTATGTATTCGTGTAGTCTCCGCTTTCGAGGAAGCCGAAGTCGTCGAGCAAGCTTCCGGAGAAGAGCGATCGTCGGTGGGTTCCGGACCAGACGGTGGAGTTCTCGAGTCTAAGTCAGTCGTCGTGTCAGAGCAAGGCAAGCCCTGGTGTATTTAAACCTTACCTTGAATTTTATAAATGTTTTATTATTTATATTATGGTTTATTGCATTAAGTAATTAGGAGTTGAGTGATAACCTAATTGTTGCATTATCATCCTTGATTATTGCGATATCAACCTTGATACCTGTTTTACAGAAAATGTGTAGTATGCTTCGCTACGCTTAGAAGTTAAGCTTTTAAATGAATGTTTACTCGGCCATGACGGCATCCTTAATGAATATTGAAATATGCGAATGAACTTGTAAGAACGGGCGGGTGGTTTGGCCACTGCTAACGTGCATCGGGAGAGGAGTCCCAATGTATTGTTTCCGCCTTATCAGTTAAGGACCGTACGTTGTTGGCCCTCGCGTCATGGAGTTTTTATTAGTACTAGCCATATACCCATGTCGGGTAAGCCTTACTTTGGTTAGTCCATTACGAGAACGTCTAACCTCGCACTAGGAGTGGAGAGATGGCGAGAGTAGTGTGTACCCTCGGAGCTAGAATTGGGCCGGGTTCGAGGAGTACTGTGCTCTCGGGTGGCGATGGACACGTTCTGGTTTTGGGTTATTCGGGTAAGAGTTGATATATGCTAGATTCGGTTCTACATATGTCGTGTGGTTAGGAATCCCCAGCTGGGTAAATGAAGCGGTTCGAATCGTCGTTGCTCCACGAGAAAGGAGTCTTGGCCTTGCACCAACATCGTAGTTAAGAACTGGAATTGAAAGAAAGAATAAGTAAGGTTTTGATGATAATTTCTTTGATCTAGATTAGGATCACCTAGATTTGGTTAATGAACCATCAATGGTAAAAGTAAAATATTGAAGATAAGGATTTACCTTAGTAAGCTTTTCTACAAAAGAAAATTTGATTCTTGATTACCCGTACCTTGATTCCCTAAAGCTAGCATGCCCTTGGAGTCTTTGTCTTAGTCGGGTAAGTCTTGTTGAGTACTCTCGTACTCAGGGTTTGTTGAACCCCTTGTTGCAGGTGCGGTTCATGAACAAGTCTGCTTCGAGCCTTGTTGCATGACCGTCGTGGTTGAAGAAAGCGACGATGAGTAGACTGTGTGGTCTTTGGGCAAGGCATCTCGCTTGTGTGATGTAATAAAGTTACTACGATACTTCTCTACTACTGGTTTGTAATAATGTTACATAAGGTTTGAGATTTGAAAACTGGTTTGTAACCTAAGTTATTGTAAGACTTCCGCTACTTTACTCTGTTGAATATTTTGAATAAACTGTTGTAATATTACAATACTCCTGTGATTGGATCCTGTTCGGAGTAAAGCAGGCCTTTTAAGTTATGGTGAACATAAGTACGACTGTCAGAGGTCATTATGGCAATGACGTGTACTTGTGGGCCTTCATAATTAGAAGGTTCTGTGACAGCTGGTATCAGACTTATCTAATGTAATAAATGTGTTATTAGCCTTCTGGGACGACTAGTATTGTATCACATTTGAGTTCCTGGTTAACCAGGGGCGCTTCACCCACCATAAAAATTTCATCACAATTCGACTATAGAAACGGTAGTTATGAATTATTTCAATTAATTACAGAAAAGCATAGTTTTAAAGTCACAGAAAAAACTTTGTACTAAACCATACCATATTGTATATTCACTGTGTAGATCTACTCATGTGGAGTCCAACAAAATTGAATTTTCTATTTTATGATTTTTCTGTGATTTACTATGATTTTTCAAAGATTCAGCCGAAATAAATAAAAAAGAAAAAGACAAAATCGCCTTCAAAACTGCTTATAACAGGGTCAGAGAGGTAAGATGAATGGTTTTAAAAGTTGAGGGAGATGTTTTGCCTGGTTTTGGAGTTCAGTGATGAAAAATGGACTTTTACGAAAATTGAGGGAGGTAATGTGAATTTTTTTCCTTTAGCCGAGCAGCAGCCAAGACGCACAGGCCGGGCAGCAGTGGGGAGTGGCACAGGCCGGGAGAGGCAGCAGCTACGTGGGCTAACAAATGTGGGCCAGAAGCCCAGCACAATATTTTTCTTCCGTCAATCGTTGCTGTGGCTCACGTCCAATTGCATATTTGCATGCCAAGAGCCCATCGGAAACAGTGCACATTGATGATGCGAACTCTTCGCATGGCGTCACCTTGAGACGAGCACACAACTTTATAAGCTAGTTTATAGTCATCACTTTTCTCAATTTCAAAGCGACTAATAGTTAACTTCAATGTAAACTCAGTTTTATATGTTTATTTCTGTATAACTAGATATTTATGATAATATTTTTTAAGAGAATTTAAAAGTTATATATGTCTATTTATTGGAATTACACAAAAATTTAATTGTATCTCTCTTTATACTACAAACAAATATATATGGGTACACTCTTGCATTCCAAAATAGTATAACAAACACGTTGGGGGTGGGGCTCTACATGTAAAGGCTCACGAATTGTGCTGCAAGAATAGATAGGTAGGACGTGGAGCTCAAAATGGTGTGGCCTCCACTACTTCATCCTCACATTTGCAGGCCTAGGGCGAAATTGCCCCGACAACATCGGCGGAGGGAGAGTCAAAGGCGGCGCGTTGTCGGTCCGAAGTGACACCATTGCCAGACGTGGAGTCGCCGCTGGCTAGGTCGACGCGGAGGCAGCGTGGTCCCTCAATGCAGAGGCGGGCTCAAGCTGGCGCCATCCCCCGACGCGGATGCAAGTGTGAGCGCAGGCGAGGGAGGTGAGGTGGAGGGTTGCATCTAGATAGGAGATGAGGCCGTGGAGGCTTGTGGTTGATGAGGGATAAAGAGAAGAAAAGATGATAAGTGAGAAAAAACAAGGAAGAAAAGAAAAAAAATTGAAGGATATTATCGACATTTTACTGTTTTTAACCACCAAGAAAAGTTATTTTTACCAAACTTTGTGTAACCAGAGAAAATGAAGTTAAAAAAACACGAGGAGCAATGTAACAGGATGGAATGGACGCTGGAGTAATGGTAGGTACACGTTGCTACGTGGTGACAGTCCCAATTCCCCAGCAAGCAGCTCCATCTGCTCCGTGTTGTCCCCATCCCGACCACCACTGTCGCCTCGCCGCAGGCAGCTAGCATGCACGAAAGCAAGCACAGGGCTGGGCGCGCGCTCCACATCACCTTCCCCTCAGCCACGTACGCGGCCCGGCCTCCACCTGGCGGCGCGCATGGCTGCGGCCCTCGCCGCGCCACCTCTTCGTATACGCCGCAGCTCGCCTCGAACCCTCTCATCACCGAACGGACAGCCGCACTCGCACACCATACTAGCTACCACAGACGGGCGCCATGAAGATGAAGGTCCTGGTGCTCCTGCTCCTGCTCTCCGTGTGCTCCTCGCTGGCGCTCGCGTGGCAAACGGACACGGGCTCCGGCTCCGGCTCCGGCCGGCCGTACCACTACGGCGAGGAGAGCTTCCGGCACTGGACGCGGTCGCGGCAGGGGCGGTTCCGTGTGCTGGAGCGGTTCACCCACGAGCTGCTGGAGGACGCCGTGGGCAACTACCGCGTCACCGAGCTGGAGGCCGCGCCGCGCGCGTTCCTGCAGCCCAGCCACTACGACGCCGACGAGGTGATGTTCGTCAAGGAAGGCGAGGGCGTCGTCGTGCTCCTCCGCGGCGGGAGGAGGGAGTCGTTCTGCGTCAGGGAGGGCGACGTCATGGTCATCCCCGCCGGCGCCGTCGTGTACTCCGCCAACACGCACCACTCGGAGTGGCTCCGCGTCGTCATGCTTCTCAGCCCCGTCTCCACGTCTGGACGCTTCGAGGTTTGCCTCGCTTGCATCCCTACTCGTGCTTTTAATCTGTGGCATGCAAAGAGAGCTGACGAAACTTCTTTTCGTGCTCTGATCGGCAGGAGTTCTTCCCCATCGGAGGCGAGAGCCCGGAATCGTTCCTCGGCGTCTTCAGCGACGACGTTATCCAGGCGTCGTTCAACGTATGCATGCGCTTCATCGTCCTCACGGCCGGGTTTCTTCTCTTCTTCATCGATTTTTCTCTAGCTAGCAAACTAACCAGATCTGAACACTGACCGTGCATGTATCTAGACTCGCCGGGAAGAGTGGGAGAAAGTGTTCGAGGAGCAGAGCAAGGGCGAGATCACGACGGCGTCCGAGGAACAGATCCGGGAGCTGAGCAGGTCCTGCTTTCGAGGCGGCCGCAGCAGCCGCGAGGGTGGCGACTCGGGTTCTTCTTCTTCTTCCAAGTGGGAGATCAAGCCGTCCAGCCTCACGGGCAAGCGGCCGACCCACTCCAACAGCCACGGCAGGCACTACGAGATCACCGGCGACGAGTGCCCGCACCTCCGTGTGCTCGACATGAAAGTCGGCCTGGCAAACATCTCCCGCGTAAGCTAGCACGCATTTTTTTTCTTTTAGAATTTCAGCCGAAACGAAGTGAAATGGCGACTGATGCTTTCTGATACTGGCACGCGTCATGCGTGCGTGCAGGGTTCTATGATGACGCTGAGCTACAACACCCGTGCCCACAAGATAGCCATCGTCGTGGACGGCGGCGAAGGCTACTTCGAGATGGCGTGCCTGCACGTCTCCGGCGGCCGGTCGTCGCAGTGCCGGGAGCGCGAGCACGGCAGGAGGGGGTGGGGCCGAGAGGAGCGGGAGGAGGAGCAAGGTGGCCGCGGGCACAAGTCAAGAAGCTACAGGCAGGTGAAGTCCCGCATCAAAGAGGGCTCCGTCATCGTGATCCCGGCGGGGCACCCGACCGCGCTGGTCGCCGGCGAGGACAGGAACCTCGCCGTCCTCTGCTTCGAAGTGAACGCCAACTTCGACGAGAAGGTGTTCCTTGCGGGCAGGAACAGCGCGCTGCAGCAGATGGATGGCACGGCGAAGCTGCTGGCGTTCGGGGCGGACGACGAGGAGGAGGTGGACCGTGTCATCGGAGCACAGAAGGATGCCGTCTTCCTGCGCGGGCCCCAGAGCCGCAGGGTCTCGTCGGCGTAAGTGCATGCATGCAATCGTGCGGCGGCTCATCGGCCTCGACGACGGTCGTGGCCACCCCGGTGATCAGGTTAGAGTCGAATAAAGTAGCTGGCTCGCCGGCGTCGCGTCATGTATGTACGTCCAGTGGAGGGTGACGCTCGGCCCTGTGTGCGCGCAGGCATGTCTGTACGGGAATATGTAATCGTCTATCTACCTACCCACGCAGGTGAAATAATGTTGTTTGAGACGTGCTACTCCTTCTTTACCTAAGTAAATGATTTCTGGAGTTATCTTAAGTCAAATTTTTTAAACTTTAACTGAATTTATAGAAAAAAATATAAAGTTTTATATATCAAACTAGTATCATTAGATGTATCATAGAATATATTTTTATAATATGCTTATTTTGATGTATCATAGAATATATTTTTATAATGTGCTCATTTTATGTCTAGATGTTGTTATTCTTTTCTATATAGTTAGTCAAACTTAAAAAAATTTGATTGACATAGATTTTAATAATTGATTTATTTGAGGACAGAGAATAATTGATTTATTTGAAGACAGAGGGAGTATATCTGCTCTTGGAAAATGCAAAGGCACTCGATGTTCTGAAACCTTGTAAACACCCCCGAAGAAGAGTAAAATTTAACCACGGTCCTTAAAATAGTTTACAGGTGTCAACTAAGGGCCAAAAGTGTCTACTAAGGGCCTACCAATTTTTAGTAGCTCCCGCTCCTCTGAACCATAGCTCCGGCTCCACCTGAACAGGCTACTGTAGCAGTAAAGTTCATATGAGTTGTTTCCTCCTTCCTCGTGAAATGAATTAGAAGTCTAAATAGGCCATTTTTTTTTGGCTCCTTCACATCTGGCCTCTCTAGCACTGTAGCACGGAGCCAGAGCTAGAAAGAACCCTGCTAAAGAGCTAGAAAGAGCCCTGCTAAAGAGGGTTTGGTAGGGCTGTGGCTCCTCCTAAAAGAGCTTCGGCTTTGGATCCTCATGTGAAGCAAAAACGTTTGACAAAAATGGCTTCAAACTGACAGTTTTATAATAATTTGTATTAGTTTTGTGAGGATGAGCCAGAAGAAGCCACCTTTTTCGGCTCCGTCTCCTCTATAAAAAAACGGCTTTAGCTCCTCCAAGCTCCTTGCAAGGAGATGTTTTTAGGTGCCTGTTTGGCGGGCTCCCTGCGAGGAGCCGCAAGAAGCAGGAGCCAGGGCCCTGTCAAAGGGGGTCTCAAAATCCTAAAATACATTTTTAATTGTCTGGAGGTGTCATCTAGGCCCCACCAATTCTCTGAATGTAGTCTTATCCACGTCTAAACGGATGTTTACTTGACCCACTATTCTACGTGGCATGTCAATTTAGCGCTTACATATGGATATGACATCTACATGTCAACGACCAAGCTACACCTTAGAGAAATCGTTTCTTTTCATAAGATCTCGGATGAAGATGATTTTTATATGAAAATTATAGCTCTAGATGAGATCTACAACTTTATAGTTTTGAGTTTTTTTTTCATTTGAGATTGTTAATATACTCAAAAATTAATATAAAATTTTAGTAGCATATTAATCGCGTACCAAGTTTTGTGGTGTTAGAAAAATATTTCTTGTATGGTGTCAAATAAAGATACTTTATATGAAATTTTAGGTCTTGACGAGATCTATACCTTTCCTAGTTTTGAATTTTGTCATTTGAGGTCACTAAGAAAGTCAAAAAGATAATATAAAGGTTTCCCTTGAACTCCAAAATGTTGGGGGTGAACCACTTGAATGACGTTTGGGCATGTGACTGAGGTTCTGCATCGATAAGGCACGTAGACAAGATTGAGCATACTTGGAAGTCGAGGGTGGATAAAACACTTGAAATGAAAATTAACATCTCGAGGTTAAATCAAAGGGTATATAAGAAAAGATAATGAGATACAATCCATGACAAGAAAGAAACACATGGACAATCAAGGTTTTGCCAAAAGTTATAATCAGGACATCCAAAAATGGTGATATGTTGGTCAAGTTCATGTTCGGGCTTTGAGCTTGTCAGATTATCTTGCCAGTGCGTCGAGAGGGAGGGAGACGCGAGAGAGGATAGGGATGAGAGAGGGGGGCACGCATCGCAGGAGAAGATGTAAAAATACTATTATACTCTTAAAATTTAATTAGAAAATAGTTTCTAGCCCATATATTTTTGGTTCGGGCCGCAAGCACTGTAAAAGTCCTCAAAACATGAACAATTTTCTTTATTTTGACAACCAAATACAAACAATAATACAAATGCGACGCCCAATTCTCTATACTTGACATTGCTCAACCAAAACGGTGCAGTGACACAACAAATCCTGAATGTCTGAATCCCCAAACGTCGTGGGCAACAGAGCTAGATGAGCCAAGATTGTCACACGGCCGAGATGGCATAGACGGCGACAGCCGCGAATGCTAGCACCAGGCTCACCGCCCCACGGACGGACGCACCGCCGGACGTAAGGTACGGCGCCGTCGGCGTCGTCTTCGATCCAGTGCCGGTTCCTGCATCAGTCCCTGTCATGTAAGAAAGAAGCCGTGGACAGCTGAACCGACGAGCAACGGTTGTTTGTCGCCTTACCTGCGGTCGCTGGTACGCCGGACGATGGCGTGGCCGGCGTCGCTGAGCCCGGAGCGCTGCCGCCGCCAGCAGCTGCCAAAGCAACAAATGCGGTCAATTAGCACGCTTCAGCAATAGGAGTATGCAAGAATCATGTCGCTCGGCAGTCGGCACCGCCAGCAGCTCTGCTCTGCGGCGGTGGGATTCGGTCGGGTGGAGCACTTACAGTTGCACTTGCTCGCCGGCGGGGTCTTGACGTTGCAAGCCTGGGGGAGCTCGAGCGCGCGCGTCTTGTCGATGGTGACGCCGCCGAGGGACGAGGAATCGCCGCTGAGCGCGGCGCAGAGGCACTGCGGGTTGGTCTGCACGACGCTGGCGAGCTGCGAGCAGCACGACGACGGCGGCGCCGACACGTTGCCGCTGATGTAGTTGAGGCACGGGTACAGGCTGATGAGCGTGGTCGTGCACCCGGACTGCGCCGACGCCGAGGCCACCAGCGCCGCCGCCACGGCGGCCGCCAGGAACCACGCCACGGCCGACGCTCCTGCTCTTGCCATTTCTCTCCTCACTTCGGTAACGCGAGAGGCCTCTTTGAGGTCTTCGATTGCAAGATTAATTGCCGATTTGTGGATTGGATGCTGAATTGCCGATTTGTGTTGTTTGTATTTGTGTGCTCGAGCTGTGTTCTTTGGATTTGTGTTCATGAGGTTTTTATAGGAGTGGTTCGTTTCGAAAGTTGGATGGGTTGGTTAACTTTGGTGATCTGCCGCTTCCTAATCTGTCCGGAAATCATCTTTTCTCTTCGATTCGTGCAGGAGTGGTTACGGGAATTCTGCTGAAAAATTGGTGCTTTGAATTTCAACCTGGCGCTGGCGCTTGCCGTGTTAGGTGCTGCAAACAACGGTAGAAGCAACAGTTTTGGCCACTGTCACTGTGAGCACGACGGGCGGCCAGCATTTTGTAAAAGGAACCGTTTCAAATTTTCAGCCCGGATATTACTACTTCCGCTGAAGATAGGAATAAACCATATGATTTATATTTGATTGCTTTTTTATAACATTACAAAGATTCAAACTATTTAACCTTTAAATCCCGAGTTGTGTTCAAGCTGCACTTAAAATAGTTGCAAGTATAGCTGTACTTATAAACTGTCTGTAAATATGGGAACGTCCAAATGTGCACTATTAGTCCTCCCTCCAAGATTCGGCTCCTCTCTACTATAGTTGGTAAGCGAGAGGTGACGTCCTACTGGATTGTGTGTTCGTTTGTTCTTGGGGGCTGCTAACACTGACATCTACCATCATTTGTTGTTGTTCAACTACCCTGATGGCTTTACCAAATCGTTACCTCGTCATTGTCTTGTCGTTGTTTCCTCTCAGCTAACTGCATGTGTATCGTAGTACTAGACTGCTATCTTTGATGACGAATTAATAACACATATTGGATATCATAGATATTAATAATTATTAACAAACTTTTTTTTGCAGAATTTTTAACAAATTTAATTAAATTAAAAATAATTTCTACTCAGTACTACGCTAGAATTGTAATTTTTCTAGATGAAGAGAGTATCTGATAATTTTTCTACCTCAGATGTTGTTCAAGCATCTTATCGTAAAACTTTTGGTGTATGTCACGGGTAGTAAAATGAGCTGATACGAACATGTACAAGATTTGGTTAAAATCCTAAAAGTTACAAAATATTATTAGGGACTCTATAATATTTAGTTCGAAAACATGTTTTGTGTATTGGTCTATATTCAAGAGGTGGTGAGGTAGTATTTGGGGTGAAAGATAGTCTGATGGGCAGAACAAGACTTATACCCTGTTTGGATATTGTACTTTTGAAAAACCGTGGTATTAAGAAACTTTAGTTTTAGAATAAAGGAGGTGCAAAAGTCAAAGCTTAGAAAAATGAGATTTGGAGTGGAGATTCTGACGAAAAAATATAGTTGTAACAATAATATGGTTTTCAAAACTCGAAAGATTGTTACGCACAAACAACTTATAGTTTTCAAAACAAAGTATTTTACAAAAGTATGATAGTTTTCTAACAAAATATTTGCATCCAAAAGGACCTTAGCGATAGCGAAATCAAAAGTTCATAATTGTCCTTGAGGGAGATGAATACATGCGGGCGAGCAAGAGAGCACAAAGTAAGGGCCCGTTTAGTAGGGATTGTGGGACAATTTTCTGAAGCAGTTTTTCAGCTTCAACCAAGGACCGCTAGTGAAGCTGAAAATACCAGCTTCACTAAGCTTCCTACGGCACTGGTAGGCCCAACATGACCATGGGCACATTTGCCCCTAGGCTGGCGTGGGGAGGGCAATGTCGCCGCCGGTCTGTGGGCGTGTGGAGTAGTGTCGTCAGGTCGTACGAAGGGGTAAGGCGCCGAGTCATTGGACCATGGCGGCAAGAGAGGGGGCGCTCGCCGGGCCGCATAGAGGGGCGCTGGTGAGTGGATAAGGAAGAAGAAATATAAGGGAGGTAACAAAAAGGGATGGGTATTATGTTCGGCCCCACAGCAGTGAACAGTAGTTATAGCAAATCTCACAATGTTCAGCCTACCGCAAGAAATAAAGTATGCCCACCAACAACTCCAAGAATCAGACGATGAGAGAGAGAAGAGAGAGAAAGAAAGAATAGCTTACTGCTTACAGCTAGACCATATAGTGCTATGGGTGATTTTTGTTATTGACTCACTATGGACTACAAACACAATGTTTCAGGTAGGTTGTAAGAAATACTTTAATGCTGATGGACTACTTTTCAGACATATTGTGGTTGCTCTAAGGCCCCTTTGGAATGGAGGATTGGCAAATGATTTTTGAAGGATTCAGATCCCTAAGGAATTTTTCCTACAGACCCCTTTGGTTCATAGGAAAGCGTAAGAAACATTCCATAGGATTGTATTCATTTGGCTTGATTTCACAGGAAAGTAACCAAGAGGTCTGATCTCTTTGGAAAAATTCCTGGTGGGAAAGTTGCCTCCTCTGGTGCGTGTCATCGGCTCTCTAGGCACTTTGTGTGTCTGGTGGGAAGGTGGCCGTTATGCTAGCAAGTTGCTCAAATTCAAAAGCTGAAAGCATACTCCCTGCGTCCCTTCATGTGTGTAGTTCTAGGGCCATGTTTAATTCCCAAAAATTTTCAAGATTCCCCATTACATTGAATGTTTAGACACATGCATGGAGCATTAAATATAGACGAAAAAACTAATTACACAGTTTGGTAGAAAACCACGAGACGAATCTTTTGAGCCTAATTAGTTCATGATTAGATACTAATTGATAAATACAAATGAAAGTGATACAGTAGCCAAAGCCAAAAAATTTTACGAACTAAACACACCCTAGGTTTTGGCCCAGGAATCAAGGAAGTTGGCAAAAGTCTCTGGCATCCCTATAAAGCATATAGAGTACTTCCTCCGTTCAAAAAAACATACAGCTATGGGTTGCGTGTCAGAAAAAGTAGTTCACGTTTAACTAAATTTTTAGTGAATAGTATTCATATTTATGGCTCCAAATCAATTTATTATGAAAGTACATTTTGTAATTAACCTAATGATATTTATTTGATATCATAAATATTGATAATTTTTTATTTATAATTAGTCAAACTTAAGATACTATTGTGCTAGAATTACATGTTTTTGTTAGACGGAGGGAGTAGTATTCACCCGCTGCAGATTACGTACAATGGACAGGTCATTTAATGCTCCACCTTCGATTCAAGCAGGAGGTATGCCACACAAATAAACATTTTTTAATTTTTTACAAACATTTGTCGGCCTGTGCGATGGTGTGAGGGGAAACCGGTGAAGGGATAAGGCTGCTGCGGGCACCGAGCGAGCCTGCAGCTATGTTTGGGACCCGCGACAATAGGCCAGTGACACATGCTAAGGAGCCATCCCAGAACGACACAAATTAAGGGACGGAGGGATGGTCATCTCATCTTGTTTCCTGTGTTTTCTATTCCTATAGGGTTTGGATAAACATGCTAACTCAATTCGTGTAAAATTCTTATTGGTATGTTTTTTCCTATCATATGTTCTAAAGAGGGCCTAAAAAGGAGATATTAGGTAGAAAAGTGGAAAAAGATGCCTGGTTCTGACTAGATCGATATATCCACGGCATAACCACTAGTACATAAATCTTATTGGAGGTGGGCAAAACAGATTAACGGAGGCGGGCATGGCAACCGCCTCCAATCAAAGGCCTCCATTAATGGAGATTAACGAAGGCGGTTGCCTTGTGCCCGCCTCCGTAAACAAATTGACGAATTAAAAAAAAAGGCCAAACAAGCCTGGTACCGTGCGCCGCCGGGAGCCGCCACCGTCCAGCCCGTCGCCGGATCCAGCCTCTAGGAGTGTGCAATCGACGGATCCGGCCGCCCCGAGCTCGCCGCCGACGGATCCAGCCACCCCGAGCTCGCTGCCGACGGATCTGCTTGCTCGCAGGCGGATGGACGCGCCCGTAGCCAGATCCGCTTGCCTGCAGCCAGATCCATGCCGCTCGTGCTCGGGGGAGGAGGGAGAGGCTTTACCTGCTGCTTGGGTTGCGGCGCCGTGAGGCTGTCCCGCCGTGCACCGCTCGGGGAGGAGGAAGAGGTTGCACCACGCCACCTCGCCCGCGCCACCACGCCTTCGCGCCGCCGCCAGGACCAGATCCCGCTCGCTGCTCGCCGCCGAAACCGGATCCTGAGCGCCCCACGCGCGCGCCACCGAGAGAGGGAGAGGGAGGCCGGAGTGGAGAGGGAGAGGGAGAGGGAGGCGGCTCGATCTGTCTCGGAGAGGGAGAGGGAGAGGTCGTGAGAGGGGCGCCGCGCTTGGTTTCACTAGAGAATGACAAGTGAAAACGAAACCCTAAGTGGCTATATTTATACTCGAAACGGCTTTGGGCCTTGCCCGGGCCTAATGGGCCTCAGCCATTTTATGGAGGCGGTTGTATGAAGAGGTCCGCCTCCGTTAATGGATTAACGGAGGCGGTAGGCATAACTCAACCGCCTCCGCCGCCTCCGTTAATATACGGAGGCGGTTGAGTTACAGTGACCGCCTCCGTTAATATGTGATTAACGGAGACGGCCCTCTTATGCCGACTGCCTCCGTTAATATTTAACCGAGGCGGGCTCTTTATTGGCTGGCCGAGCTGGGTGCCCGCCTCCGATCAAAAAGGCCCAACGCCACCTAAAAGAAATCGTGTACTAGTGAACATTGGAAAAAAAAAACTAAGTATTTTGTTTTGATATCTCATTGTGCTATTTGTAATATACTGTACAAAATTATCACAAGCCAACTCAAATCACCGAAATACTAATATCCTTAAATAGTTCCTTCTCAAACCACACAACACAACGCATGCATCCTACAACATCACATCCTGATCAGACGAAAATGGACGCAGCTATCGACATTACAATGGTGACAGCAGCCACGGACACGTGAGAACTCCTAATCGCCGAGCTGGGCACCACCACCGGCCTCTGGGAGAAGGGCGGCGAGTCCACCGCCGGAGACGTCGCCGTGGGATCCACCGGAGAGTCTGACGATTCCGGTGGAATGGGTGCTGCAAATGTGTCGATCACATCTGTCAGTAAAGTTCAGAGAAGGAACCTGGCATGACATGTGCAGAGAAGGCAAGGTCCTTACGCAGTGGAGGCAGCGCGGGAGCGAACGCGACAGGTCCTGGAGCTGGGATTTGCGTTGCTGTGTCTGCAAAAATTACCAAATTTAAAACGGAAAGACAGTTTTCAGCGGTTAATCTTCGTCATTAATGGAGACGGGTATATAAAGTTTGCGGCGGCGAGCTGGCGACCAACCAACCTCGGCACTGGAGCGGGACGGAGGTGGAGCTGCAGAGCTTGGGGAGGGAGATGGCGAGCGTGCGGTTGATGGGGAGGCTGAAGGGCACGTTGCCCGTGAGGATGAGGCAGGCGCAGTCGGCGCCCGTGCGTACCATCTCCGCCAGCGAGCCGCAGCACTCCTGCGTCGGCGAGCCACCGCCGTTGGTGCTCCCCGTCACGAAGTTGAGGCACGGCGTGAACGTCGTGATCAGCGACGCCGTGCACGACGTCGCAATCTGCCCCGACGCCGGCGCGGCGGTCAGAAGCAGCAGCAGCACCGCGGCCACTGCCGCCGGCGGCTCCATAATGTCACGCCGGCTCATCATCCGGCACGCACGCCCTCTGGAGTCTGGAGCGGGAGAGAGTGACGCGAGGTTTTGGAGGGAAACTTTTTTTCGAGGCAGCAAAGCGAACTGCAAGCACTGTGCGCTCGTGGTGTGTATATATATAATATATCAGACAGCACTTGAAGTGGTAGATGAATATTGGGTCAAGTTGGTTGCGCGAAACAGAGCTAAAATGTTGACCCATGCCAGTTTGCTCGTGGTCAAAATGATTCTGTTCTAGTAGGTGTGGTAGGAATGGTTCGTGACCTGACCAACAAACGAATCACTGAAAGAGCAGTACGCAACTACGCAGTGCTACCTGCGGAGTTTCTACAAACCAAGTTATATAAAAACATTAAAAACATGAAAAGGTTTTTTTTGATCGGAAAACATGAAAAGGTTTTGGCGAGAAGTTGAGCAAACACAAGACACAATTGCACAAAGCCGAGAAAACTAACCGGCTTACGTGCCCCGGCAGCTGCAAGGGAAGCTAATAAAATTTCAACCAATTAACAATGCAAATCAAACCAATCAAGATGCAATAAGAGAAACACACATAAGCGGTGATGCAAATCAAAACAATCATGTACAAATCTAATTGTAGGGAGTGAATTTTTTTAGAGAAAAGAGAAGAAAACAAAGCTTGTTAGCCTCGAAAACTACTTTCATGTCAGCCCATGTTTAACAGATCCATTGCAGGCCGCAGTCTCAATGTTTCCAGTCGGCCCAATACTAGAGGCCCATGTACGTCTCCATGTCTCGGTAGCCCAGGAGAACTCAGCGGCAGAGCGCAGAACGCGTTCGTTCGGTCCGAGCGTTTAGTCCCACCTCGCCAGCTGAAGGCAGACGCGCCGCGAGCTCGCGCTATAAGAAGAGCGCCCCGTGCCCCGTTGCTCCATACTTACCTGGACGGGGTCGACGGGCGGTCACGAAGGCCCGTGGCCTAGGTCAGTGGCCCTCATTGCACTAGGAGGGCGCGCTGGCTTACCATCTCCCCAGGTGGGAGAGTGGACGTTGTAATTTGTGGCAGAGGGGGTACGCGTTCGCGCGGCCCCTGCCAATTCTATAAATTAAATTTTGGGCCCTACGGATAGAGAATTATGCTTTGGTCCCTAGCCGCAGGCTGGTGCGAGCGGGGTTTACAATTTGGAGCCTTGTAACTCAGCACTTTTGCATTGCGATCCTATTCGGGGCCCGCTTTCGCAAGTGACCTGCTTTGCTCATCAGTAGACTTTCTAGGCTTGTGTCCCTTTTTCTTTTCTTTTCTTTTATTTTATTTTTTTGCTTCTGCTCATCAGTCAACGTGCAAATTTTGATTGTCTGACGCCAACCATCAGATACAAAAATAAAAATTTTGATTGTCTGACGCCAACCATCAGATACAAAAATAAAATGCACTGTTTCAGGAAGCTTTAGAGCAAACCGGAAATACCTGACCAAAAAGATGATCGAGTCGATTCTATGATTATGAGTTCATAACCCTAGCACCCATTCCCATTTTGGGCGAAACAAAAGGATTTGTTTTTTTCGTGTCACAGCTGATCAGTGGCGGAACCAGAACCAATATGCAGGGGGCCGATTTGCCAATTAAAACTATATGTACATAGGTCATGGAGAAATTAGTTTTAGTACTAGTACTATGCAATTTGGGGCTTAGAACAAATTAAATAGCAAAGATATCAATAGACAACAAATTGTTACTCAATTAGTAACTTCTAGTACGCATAGCCTGTAGATTTTAGAGATTGAAGAAGGAAGCAAAAAAAATATACTTATAACACCGACCTCAGCTGAAAAAGTCTGGAGATCGACCTTATTATTTATAGTACCGAGTTGTAATAACGAATAAAAAATCCATTCATCAGCCGTCTGAAGCTCAACTTTTACCATTTTTAATTAATGATGACGCGGGCCCTATTCTATGAACCCATGGGACTTTATACGTTAGAGAAAACTTGGAACAGCTCAAGTTCAACTCAATAAATTTGCAATCTCCTGGATCCTGATGGCTATTGGGCTGTAGCAAATAGCACATGGACTTAAAACTTACGGAGGCAAGGGGGGGCCATGGCCCACTATGGCCCCCACGTAGCTCCGCCTATGCAGCTGATTACTCCTTTTTTTTCATTTTAAAGAGTGGCATCCTATATCCACTATCTCGATCGAGTTTTCCTCCTCCAAAAATATGTACTTGTCGTCATTAACATTTAATAAAACATAAAACTAAAACACGGTGTACTCTATTGTGTCCATCTGACCATGTGAACCTTTGGATCTTATTCAGTGTCACAGCGTAACTTTCCTTCAATATGTGTACAATACCGATCCAAACGGTATGCCATTCAATGCCTTATTGTCCGGGTACTTGTGGAAGTGTTGACAAAAAAAATTTAGGATACCAATGTCAAATGTTAATGTCGGATTAAAAAAAATGTTGATCTTAATGTTCACTTAAAAACTATAAATCATCTTTAGTATCTTTTTTTTCTTTATCTCAGATAACTGCTAATTGTCTAAAGTCTAAACTGAAGATAAAAGAGGACATTGTTCATAAAATCAACGATTCACATCATATTTGTTGTATCTACACACTTAGAATTATATAATCATGAGATATAATTTGAGAAAAACACAACAGAGATTATTTTGTTTCTAATTGGACCTTTATTACCTTAGTCGAACAGATTTTTTATCTATATAAGCTCTAGAATTAGGACAATAATGTCAGGTAGAAATGGGCACGAGAAATTTCAATATTTAAACCTTAATTCGCGAGCCTCTCAGTATTTGACATCTAATTCGCAAGTCTTTCAATATTTAACCCTGTGCACGCGAATTGTTTCAATCCGAGGGATTATGAAGGATTTGTCTCATTTCTTATTTCCAGCTGCCTCTTCACACTGTTTAGGCCACGGAAAATGACGATACTACCCTCCCCTATGTTTTGGTGGCCTGGACGCTCGCCCAGCGCCTCGCTTCCCTCGGTTCCGCATCCCCCCCCCCCCCCCCCCCCCCCCCGACATCTTCCCTGCTAGCCCTCCCAACAATTCCCAGTCCCCAGAACTTAAATTTTACAAGGACACTAACATATTTAGTCAAAAATCAATGTAAAAAATACATAAATTATAATTAAATTTGAGCTCATGGATTAGTCCTTCATGAAAAAAATGAAAAAGAGAAACAAAAAAGTGAGCTTCACATGTCAAGACGTACGTAAGCAAAGGCATTGCCGTGTACTGATCGGATCCATTGCTCACAGGTCAGGTCACTGCCGAAAGCCACAGCTTAATAATTTCATGATGTGAACCATGATAGATTAGAAATGATAGCACTGATAACCTGTAGTAACCCGGTAGCAATACAAAGCCATATCCTACAACATCTGGTACGTAACATCAGATCCTGGACTATGTAACCAACTGCTGACGATGCCCAGTGTCTACTGCTAAATGATACAACCATGTAGGTAATTTAAACAGTACAGGTTCACATAGAAATACTAAGATCATCCAGCCAATTTGAGATTACAGGTTTACATAGACAAAAGAAACATCCTGATGGCTGGGAATCTAGAATAATACAAAAGTCTCCAAACGTTGTTCTAGAAATATTCAAACATCGATCTTCTTTCTCTTCTTTGGAGTGAGTTTTTTCTTCAGACCTAGTCTCTTCCTTAGAGTGACCATAGTATTACTTGCCCCTTCTCTAGTTTGACTAAATACCATAGGAAAATAGTCTGGTTCAGTATACGAAGTAAGATAAGCACAAACATGTTAAACATAGTGAATCGTTTTACCTTCTGGTCACTGCTCGGCTTGCAGTGATCTGATTAGTGCCTCCAGATTCCACCATTGTTAATTGCATTTGGCTAAAAATGAGACAAATGTTTAACCTAAAAATAGGCAGTGTTTCAAGTTCCAAGTCAATGTTCAGTTTATAGAAATTCACCTTCTTGCAACAGACCCAGGACCAGTGCTAATTTCTCTCGTGCCTTCTAGTTGTTGCACAGGTCCAGGACTATTATTCATTGAATTTTCTTGCACAGGAACCTTCTGCTTTTTGGATGGACTAAGAGCCGTATCACCTTTGGTAGAACCAGCAGGCCTACCTGCCTTTCCTTTCTTGGCCCGACTTTTCCTGTAAATGTAAAATTGAGATAAGTTCAAAATATGAAGAAAATATGAGTGAGTTCGAAAAAGGCATACACATTTACCTCTTCTTTGTTCCATTGAGAGGACACTTTGGGGATGTTGTCCTATGGCCATGACCCAAGCAATTTTTGCACTGCACTTGCCACATGCCTTTGCCCCTAGGCTTGTTTCCTGAGTTTCCTTTGTCTTCCAACCTATCTCTCATCGAGTGGTGGCAGCACTTTAAATCCAGGATCCACACGTGACCATCGAGACTTATCAGGTAGTGGTTTGATGACACCACCATAGGCTAGTCTAAAATGGTACACTGAGTAGTATGGGTCAAGGTAATCTTCCATCTTAGGATTTCTATACGTGGTGATTAGAAGCAAAGTGTAACCGAACCGACCAATTATACGAAATTAAGTAAGAAAATCACCCGTCAAAGCAGATAAGTTAGCAAACATAAGCCCCTATAACCCGGTAGTCCGTGAAACCACGACGGATTTTAAACCAACCAACATACAAACCAAGATCATACAAGTTTAGCAGCCCCAGTCACATATTATATAAAGTTCGCAACAACATTGAAACACATCAGAGTTTAAAAACATAAAGTTATTACAAACCAAGTTCATAATAAAGTAGTGAAAGCAAATAATTTTAAAACCACACACACGCGTTTAGTTCAAATATAGTGTCAGGAGATAGTTATGTCCAACAAAAGCATCAGGTAAGACGTATGGAGCGACCATGCTCTTGGTCCTAGTTGTCGCCCATAGCAGGGTACAGGCAATTTGTAACACCCCGGTGTTACGCATGCATTTAGCACCTGCAAAACATGAGCATAAGCATTGTTATGCATCCATTAGCATTTCATGAAATAATGATTGAAACATTACTATGAAACGTGAATGTTGCATGTGCTTGTTAATACAAATTTTTGCTTTGATTATGCTAGCTAGGCCAATAAAACATGTGTGGTTATAAATGCAAATCACTTAGAGATATTTATCATGCAAATTGGAGCAACTTTAGTATTTAAAATTTTGTCAAATTTTTGCTTTTAAAAATATTCCCAAAAATAGTCAAAAACCCTTCATATTTAGCTTTTGCATTCCAATTCAAAATCTGTATAGAATTTTTGGTTGGTCCCTAAAGCAAAGTTGTAGAGGATTAAATTCTAAGCAACTTTCATTTTTGGGCCATTTCCAGAAAATGTCATTTTCTTACTCAAAATGTGATTTGAAACTGTTGTTTGAAATTTATTTGAAAATAGAATTTGGAAAACCTTCTTTTCACCTTAGCGGGCCGCCGCCTCCCATCCGGCCCATTGGCCGAAGCTGGCCCGGCCTGTCACCCCGCCTCCTTCCTCCCGCGCGCGTCGCGCCCGACCGCGGCAGGCGCCGCGCTCCCCGTGGCCGCCATGCGCCGACGCCGGTGGCACCTGGCGTCCGGTGGCCCCCGCGGCCGCGCTCAACCCTCCTGCGCCTCGACTCCATCAGTTGCGCCCGCTCACTCCCTCTCCATCCTCTTCGCTTCCGCACAGCTGCTAAGCAAGCCGAACGGCTCTCCTCTGCCACCGCCCGCGCGCGCGCTCGTCGGAGACGCGCGTTTCGGCCACCGCACTGCACCAGCGGAGCCTCCATCTTCGCTACGGCTCCGTTTCTCCCTCGCGCAGCCCGTGCTTGCACCAGCTCACCGTGGTAAGGCCTCCTCCGGCAGGCATTGCTCGCTGGAGTTGAGCGCTCCTCGCCGGAGGGCTCCGCTCCGCGGACCTTGCTCTTCCGCTCCTCCTCTCGCCCTGATTTCGTGCGCATCTGAACCCTCTCGGTCTCCTGGTGCTCGGACGCGGCTCCCCACGCCACACCGTGGCCGGAGGCGTGCTCCCGCCGGTGAGCCACGCCACCGAGCCGCCATGGCCGACGGCGAGCTCGATTTCGAGCTTCTCCGGCCTTGCCGCTTGCACCAACGTGTCCGCCTTGGCACGGTGGTGGTGACCTCGTCGCCGGCCACCTCGCCGACGGCGAGATCCCATCGGTCAACTGCGAGCCCTGCTCGGGTTTGACTGACCGGTGGGGTCAATTTGACCGCGGGTCCCGTCTATCTGTCGCTCTGTGTGAACCCGAGGTGCAGCAGGCGGGTGTGCTTAGCATTTTCAGCCGGTTTCAAAAAAAGGATTTATGAAATGGATTTCCAGAAATTCTTTAAGGGCTTCCAAAATTCATATCTTGAAAAGTATTGCTCCAAAAATGGTGAAATAAATTTTGTTGTGATCCTCATGACTAGATCTATAGCTTAAAAATATTGCACGTTGAATTTATGATATTTTTCTGTGGAGCTTTATTTAATTCTTGAAATTGCTGTTTTCTTAAGAAATGCATAATAAATCATAGGAAGCTCAGAAAAATATGGTTCCAAGTTTGTTATTCTTCTTATGTGATATACTTTGTATGAAAAATATATGTCATGTATGTTTTGTAGAAAAATTATGATGTGTAGTTCAAGTGTTTTTATTTGTTGATTTTTGTTATTTTTGCTAGAGAGAAAAATATGTATAAAACATGGGCATGATAATTTTTGTACAATGATTATTTACTATGTAGAACCTAGGAAAAATACTAAATCTATTGTTTGATACTTTTCATAATACAAATTATTTTCATGCTCATATTTATGCCATGACTTGTCATTTTTGTGTAGGCTATTCTACTTATCCAAATGCCATGAAAATTTTATGGTAGTCTACTTAGAGTAGTACTATGCTATGATAATTTTCTAAGATTTTTTTTGTACTACCAAAATAGATGTTGCTATTCAAACCTAGTGTTAATTAGGGTTTAATTATATCTTGCTTTATGCATGATTAGAGAATTAGTGAATCTTTGGTGTATCTTTGAAGCATTTTAACTTAATGTTGTGACTTAGCATGTTAGTACAGTGGTTGTAGTATTAGTGTGGCAGTACTTATGCGTGGCAACATGGTAGTTAGTAGTAGAAGAGAATACAGTAGATGACATGTACTTATAGTACGTGTTCTTGGATGATGTTGACTACCTTGTATGAGAATTTTACTATACTCTACCCAATAAAGCAAATCATGTTCATCTACCTTGCATGCAATCATATTCATTGTGTGCATTTTCATCCGATGCACCTTTTTGCATAAGCACTTACGCACCTGCATCATATAGGATCGTAAACAGAGAATCCAGTCATCGTACCTGAGGAGCCGGAAGAGCAGGTCGAGGTGCAGCCACAGGAGGTGTCCGAGGCCGACAAGGAGGACGTTGAGGAGCTTCTAGAGTGCCCCGATCACCACTCGAGTTCCTTCAAGAGAGGCAAGCCCCGGAGCATTTCTCCCTCGGTTTGCAAATATTTAATTAATGTTTTACTTTAATTGATGCATTATGTTCAGGAGTTGTTTGCAACCGTTGCTGCATTATACCGTGTTACCTTTGATTTACTATATCCTTGTTACCCTGGTATCCGCAGTCAAGTCAATGCTTAGCTGGCTTAGACCGGTAGAAGTCGGGTGATTTCCTGTCACCTGCGAGCTATAGGTGGTTACCTGGATCTGCTTGGATAATTATGTCATAATAGGATAACTAAGTGTTAATTTGAAGTTGAGACCGAACGAAAACTTACAGGGTTTTGGACTGTAGTGATTCCGTCTGTGTCGATTAAGGACCGACCGTTGTTGGGCCTCGGGTCATGTTGAACGCATGCCTCACATTTAGCTGGCCGAATAACGTACCTTTCGACCGCGAAGCTGGGAGATTATTCGGATCGAGTGGATTGCCCGCAGCGCACTTACCAGAGAAAGTGTGGTAGGACATGGGGGCACGATGATAAGACCAAAAGGAAGTTGGTCGGCCCCCGAGTACATGTGGTTCCTGGCGAACTCGAGATTTTGCTTGGATAGTTGACTCGGTGACCAATATCTCACTTTAGCGGGTGAGTGAGGTTTGTGTGAGGAATAAATTACCAGCTGGTTAATAATCGATTTGAATCGCCATCGTTCACTGGATAGTGAACACTTGACTTGAGTTACTTCATCGTAGTAATGTTGATGGAACACTCGGACAGTTATAATGGATATGACATTATGGAAGTGCTAATGATCATTGGTTATCATTACTTGCTTAATCACATGCTTGCTCTAGTATAGGTGCAAATGTAGCCGATAGGTTAATAATGATTAACTTGACATAATGCTTTTGGAAAAGGTTTCTGAAATGCTAAAAATGCCTTTTTGCAAATGAGTCAGCTACACCACTATAAAGCCCTTCATAATCCTTGGTGTCACTTTATTTTTGGTTATGTCGGGTAAGTCTAGCTGAGTACCTTCTCGTACTCAGGGTTTTGTGTCCACTTGTTGCAGATGGGCAGATGTATTACGGCTACTGTATCAACTGCCTTTACCCTGCGATAGGTGATGATTAGGACCATGGACAATGGTCATTCCTTACGTCTCATCTAATGCCTTTGTTGGAGATGATCATCAGCTGGCACTTTACTTCAAACTCCATGTGAGTGTGTGTGGATTTAAACTACTTGCTTCCGCTACTTTCTATTTGAACTCAGTTTGTAATAACTATGTTTAAACTCCGATGTATCTGTGATGCGAACTTTTATGTAATTGAAAGGATCAAGATGCCCAAGAGGGGGGGGGGTGAATTGGGCTTTTCTAAAAATTAATTGCAAGAATTAAATCCTACAAGCCGGAATTCACCCCTAGTGCCTACTTGTGTTCCTAGCGATTCTACCGGTAAAAGTTTTGCACCCTAGTTTCCAATCCTAGTCTAGCATGGCAATTCTAGGAAAGTAAATCAAGCAATGAATGTAAATACAAGAATGTAAATGCTTGAAAGTAAGGGCAAGGAACACGACGATGTTTTTTCGAGGTATCAGAGAGTCGCCACTCCCCACTAGTCCTCGTTGGAGCACCCGCGCAAGGGTGTAGCTCCCCCTTGATCCGCGCAAGGATCAAGTGCTCTCTACGGGCTGATTCTTTGACACTCCGTCGTGGTGAATCGCCCAAGACCGCTCATAAGATGAGTTGGGTCATCCACAAGCTCCGCCGGATGATCACCAAACTCCCAATCACCACCAAGCCGTTTAGGTGATGGCGATCACCAAGAGTAACAAGCTAAAACTCTCACTTGACCACAACGAGCCTAATGAGAAGGTGGATGCACACTTGCTACTCTCTAATCGCTAGTGAGGAACTCTCAAGCTTTGATTCTCAAAACACAATCCTCACTAGAGCTCTTACACTCCCTTGCACTCCAAAGGTGTTTCTTAGCTGAACAAATGAGCAAGAGACCTCTAAAAGAGGTGGTGGGGATGTATTTATACACCCCACAGTCAAATCCAACCGTTACCTGCCAACTCAGCAAAATACGAGGTGACCGACGCGCCGGTCGAAGTGACCGGACGCGCCGGTCGCTCGTAACGGTCGAAATTCTAAAAAGTTGGCTGAGTGACTGGACGCAACGGTCAGGGGTGACCGGACGCGTCTGGTCGTGCAGGGAGCTTACTGTAATTTGACCTGACGCGCGACCGTGTCCGATCAGTGATGACCGGACACGTCCGGTCGTCAGAGGACCTTACTGGAACGTGACCGGACGCGCCGATCACACTCCAGTCACGTCCGATTAGGTGGTTTCCCTTAAGTGACACGTGTCAGCCTGACCACCGCGTCCGGTCCTCGCAAGGGCCACGTCCGGTCGTCAGCGCCGAAACATAGTCACGGTTTTGAACTGACCGGACGCGTCCGGTCGTACCAGACACCGCGTCCGGTCAAGGGAAAACCCCTCTAAACTCTCCGAAACGCGACGTAACTTGAACCAAGTTGCTTCTAACTGAACTTTGAGCTATTCTAGAGCTGCCTAGTGCTAAGTTTAACAAGTGTGCACCACACCTAAACATAAGACTCACCTAGGTCAAGCTACCCGCTCATGCCCCCTTTATAGTACGGCCAAAAGAGAAAACGAAGATCCTAACGACTATTCCAAATGTAACTCAACACCTTGACATCTAGAACTAACCGTCCTTAATCTTGACGTCACTCCTTTGAAAACCGAAACGATTTCCATCAAGGGGCATGAATACCATGGTGCCCAAAGCAGTTATCACTTCCATGACCTAACTTACCAAAGTTTCTGTAAAACACACATTAGTCATGGTAATAAAGCGTTATCATCAATTGCTGAAACCAACTCTTGGGGCCTAGATGCTTTCAATCTCCCCTTTTTTGGTGGTTGATGACAACACTAAGATTCAAAAGATAGGAGTTGAGGTTTTCAAACATGCTTGGTTCACATAAGCAAAAAGCAATAAGCACAAGGGGTTAGGAATTGCTTATGTGCCCCAAGCCAATAGAGTGTACTCATAAGATAAGACATAAAGCGTTAGTACACATAAAGGTATAGCTCAAAAGAAATCGGAGTAAGGCACGGAAGCACAACCTTAGAGCTATAACCAACCACGTGACATGATTTAAAACGGTGACTAGATAGATCATATAGACTCAAAGTATCTCATACAACCACATGTCACAAGAATGCAAGTACTGGAATGTAAACATGATGCATGAATGTAGCACACAAATAAAAGCGAAAACCCTCTATCAAAACTCCCCCTGAATCTACTCTCTCTCCCTTTGGCATCAACCGCCAAAAACTAATCTAAGGATCTGACGGGGGAACAGACGGAGTCAAGTCGGGTGCCGAGGAGCGTGGAGTGATCACAAACTAAGAAGTGTCTTCCTCAGACTCGGAGCTGTCAGGCTGACCCTCTGAAGAAGCACGCGGCTGTGAAGCGGTCTGGGTCTGAACAACAGGAACAGGTACTGACGAAGTAGCAACAAGTGGAGTAGTCTCTGTGACCTGAGCCTAAAGTGAGCCAATAGCTGGGGGATCTGTCGAGGCAACTGACGAAGGTACTGTCTCTGTAGTGCCCGTCCCTGTCACAGGAGGAACAGCTGCCTCTGAAGCAGACAACCCTGAAGAAGTAGCAAGTGTAGTGTGCGAGGGCATCGGCTGACCAGTCAACTCGCTATAGGTAGCACTGAAATCCATAAACGGTGTGCTTGTCAATAGATGAGGGCGAGGCTGGTCTGAAAGAGTGAACCCCGTCTGAATAGGCGTGTAACTCGGGGACTGGAACGACTGGGGAACCTGCTGCTGTGGAGAGGTGAACTGAAAGCTCGACTGTCCCTGACTCGAAGGTCCACTAGACTGTAAGGCTGGAGTCAGGACAGATGCAGGTGGAGGAACCCCAACTGTGACCAAATGACGCAGAAGCTCTAAGTACTGCTGCTGGCTAGCTGCACTCTGTCGCTGCATCTCATACTGCTGACGCTGCATCTCGACCTGCTGACGCTGTATCTCAAGCTGCTGTCTCTGGAACTCGTCCTGTCGAGCCTGTATCTGTGCAAACGCGGCAGCTGTGTCCTAAGCCTGTCTCTGTAGCTGAAGCTCCTATCGCTCCTGTGCCTGGGTCAGCCTCTCAAGAATAGCCACCATGGCTGGGTCTGAGCGGGAGGCTGAACCAGAGCCACCGACCTCGTGGTCGTGAGGTCGAGGAGACCGATACCTGGGGATGGGCTGATAATCCTCGTCAGTGCTGTCAGAGGCCTCATCCTCAGCTAGATCAGCAGGCTGAGCATCTAGATCTGCAAGCTCTGCCTCAGCAAGACCCTCAACGGTCGCATCCTGCTCAGCCGCTGTCTCTGGCACCTCAGGTCTCTCTCGCTGTCCAGGCACTGGGGCCTGCTCCCTGGTGACTGAAGCCCATAGCTGACGGATATCATACTCTGGAAAGGAGGTGGTAGTATCAGATATCTCAGCTCTAATCTCTGAAGGCAGCTCAAGTGAAGATCTGATAATGAAGCATATCCAATGAGCATATGGTAGCTGACGGTGTCCCTTGAAGCCTTCTGCCAGGGTGTCCTCCATCTCACATAGCATGAGATCCCATATGTCGAACGGTGTCTATGAGCGAAGGTGGTGAACAACCCACAACTACATCCTGGTCAATCCCTCTCTGTAGCCTAGCCTAGGAAGAAGTGTACGCCTGACAATAGCATCCAGGACTCGGGCAAGCGGTGTCAAGCTGGCGGGTGTACGACGAGACCCTTCGCCAAAAGGCTCACGGAAGCAGGGTCAGATCAGATCAGTAGGAGGCACTGTCCCGCCGTGAGGGCATCTAGGTGGAGCTGTCTAACCAAAGCAAAGCTGATGTATCTTCGTCTCTAAAGCTGGGAGTCTAAGAATCTCCCGCACTCTGGTGTTGTACACCATGCGGTCACGGCCTCGGAATGCAAAGTGTATGAACTCATGTGCCGGATCAATCCATAGTGAGGCATAGAACTCCCTGACCCAAGTGCCACAGTACGCTCCTGTCCGTCCAAGAAAATCTGATAAGCCTGGGAGAAAGGACAGGTGCGGACGAAGCTGCTCACCCACTACCTCAATAAGTGACTCAATACGACAGACCCTCTGTGGTCGAAAAGCGATCTCACTGTCAACATATGCTCTATAGAAATCCTCCTGTAGAGGTGTATAGAATCCCTCTGAAGCTCTAGAATCCCTCACAGGTGGGAACCACCGGCTGACCTCAACGAACCTTAGGGCCTGCAACTGACGTGCTGTAGCTCCCCTCAAGTCAAAGTGCTCGACTGGGGGCGAACCTCGAGCCCTGGGCGGTGGACGTCCTCCACGACGCTGTCCTTCTGGCCTAGGAGTCACTTGCACTCGCGTACGTGTAGAGCGACGATGCGGTGGAGTCTGGACTGGCTGCTCCTGTGTCTCCTCTAGAGCCTCTGCTGGTGGATCAACTAACATATCTTCAGTCCCTCTGTGCCCTCTGTGGCCTCTGTACCAAGCTGTCGACCTTCAAGATGAAAGCGACGCTCGCCAATGCGAATACCACTGCTCCTGCCTCCCCTCTTTGCCTGCTCTGCTGCATCTGCTACTGCCTGAGCGATCTCTGCATCTGTAAGGGTCTTCTTCTTCTTTCTGGCCATGGTCTTTATGCGCTTACCACGCGCAATCTCTGTCAGACGAGGAGGACTATCGTCCCCGTCACTAGGAGCACCCCCAGCATTCTTGCAACGAACCATGCTGACAAACTGTCGGGAACCTCTAAAAGATGGTGTACTATCACTCTAGAGGCTTGGCCTCAATCCGTATCCGCAGGCTTGGCCTCGGATTCAAGCACAGAACTACAGTCACCCTGACACATCGACAAACTTGCTAAAAAGACGGAATAGATGGATCTACTATAAGCAACATATATAATCTAAAAGGTACGAAACCCTAGAGATAGCAAGCATATAAGATAAGATGTGAATCGAAACACGATGGCTACCTCAGATCGACGAGAAGACCGGTGAAGAGGTAAGATGACCTAGTTTGCGAGACTTCCCGAATACGCCGGACGAGCACTGAAAGGATTGAGTCAAGTAATGGATGACGATGATAAGCGATGGAACGACGGTCAAGGTAAGCCCTAATCGAAGGAATTGAAAGATTGAAATCATTGAACAACAAGGTTTCACCTTCGAACAGCGGGTTAGGGCAAACCCTAGAACGGAGAGCCTTGGCAGATGGACGATAGACGAGGCTAGGGTGCTCGGGAAGCCACGTGGTGATGCAAGCAGTGCCCGGAGATGGCGCAGGTGATGGGGGCGCGGCAAGACGCGGTGGAGCGGCGGTGGCGCGGCAGCAGGCGCGGCGGGTGCGGGCTCGGGCGGCACAGCGCGTGCAGGGGCGGCGCAGCGTGGCTCGCCGGAGGAGGAGGAGCAAGGCGCGGTAGTGAGCGGTGGTGGCGACGATTCTGGCGACCTAGGGCACAAAGACGACGAGTACGGGCGCGGCACGTGCGGTGGATGAAGAAAAACGGATCGGGAATGAAGAGTTATTTGAGGGGTTAGATCCGCTCAGCACGCACTGACCGGACGCGGTGGTCGAATGACCGGACGCGGTGGTGCAGCGTCCGGTCACACTCCAGTAAGCTCCTGGGGCGACCGGACGTGTTCGGTTAGGACTGACCGGATGCGGACAGAGTCCGGTCGAGGGTTATCTGGGAAAGTCATCGCGAATGACCGGACGCAGTGGTGGTTACCGGGACCGGACGCGGTGGTCAACAGCTGCACGTCCGGTGCAGCATCCGGTCACAAGGTCAGGAGAAGGTCTTCTGGATGACCGGACACGCTGGTGGTCGCTGGGACCGGACGTGGTGGTGAAGCATCACTGCGTCCGGTGCAGCGTCCGGTCCAGCGTCCGGTCACTGTTTTTCGCCTTTCTTCATTCCAAACTTCGACGCGACTTCTTCCAATCAAGTTCCAATTCAAAGAGACTCAAATAAACACCAATTAGAACCTGATATGAGTGATCTCACTCAAACCCTCAAGTTTTTCAAAATAGTTTAACTTAGGCTAATTTTGTTTTTAGGAAAATAGGCAACAAACACCCGAGGAGCAACGTATGGCCATGCAATAGAGTTTGTGAACCCTTAGGAGCGTCAAATGCTCTCTCTATCCATGGACGAACACAGAGGTTGCTCAAAGCCAAACCGAAAAGAAACGACAAAGCAACAACCATGCATATGCAATGCAATACAAGTAAGTAAAGCTAGGTTGCTTGTCAAGTTTGATCCACGGTTAGGCTTCTTCACTCCTCCAAAGGAGGGTTATCTTAACCGTGTTAGCCAAGCCCTAGATGCATTACGAGAAGTTAAACATGACATATAATACAATGCAATGCAAGGGACAACACAAGCTCACTTTTTAAAGTTACTAGAGTCAAGCACATTTAGTTCACTTCTCAACCTACAAAAGGTAGCTTCATCTAAGGGTTTAGTGAAGATATCCGCTAATTGATTTTCACTTCTTACACCTTCTAGTGATATATCATTTTTAGCAACATGATCTCTTAGAAAGTGGTGACGGATATCAATGTGCTTGGTGCGAGAGTGTTGTACCAGGTTGTTAGCAATTTTAACGGCACTTTCATTGTCACATAAAAGTGGCACCTTTTCAAGAACAATTCTATAGTCTAGGAGGGTTTGTTTCATGTATAAGATTTGTGCACAACAAGCCCCCGCGGCAATGTATTCCGCCTCGGCGGTGGACAAAGCCACACTATTTTGCTTTTTAGATGACCAAGATACTAAAGACCTCCCAAGCAAATGGCACCCTCCGGATGTGTTTTTTCTATCAATTTTACAACCGGCATAATCTGAATCGGAATAGCCAACTAGTTGGAATCTAGCTCCTTTGGGATACCAAAGACCAATGCTTGGGGTGTGCTTAAGATATCTTAAGATTCTTTTTACGACACTTAAGTGAGGTTCTTTAGGGCACGCTTGAAAGCGAGCACACATGCACACACTAAACATGATATCGGGCCTAGATGAGGTAAGGTACAACAAACTACCAATCATAGAACGGTAGAGAGTTTGATCAACCAGTTTACCTCCCTCATCTAGATCGAGATGTCCATTAGATGGCATTGGGGTCTTGATTGGTTTGCATTCTTCCATCTTGAATCTCTTGAGAAGATCCTTGGTATACTTTTCCTGAGAGATGAAAATCCCTTCTCTCATTTGCTTGACTTGAAAACCAAGGAAGAATGTGAGCTCACCAATCATAGACATCTCAAACTCCTTAGACATCAATTCACCAAATTCCTTGCAATATTCTTCATTTGTTGACCCAAAGATGATATCATCAACATAAACTTGACAAATGAAGATCTCCCCATTAAGCTTCTTGGTGAAAAGTGTGGTGTCGACCTTCCCAATGATGAAGCCCTTCTCAATGAGGAAGTCCCGGAGGCGCTCATACCACGCTCTAGGGGCTTGCTTAAGCCCATATAGCGCCTTGGACAACCTATAAACATGATTAGGATATCTAGGGTCTTCAAACCCGGGAGGTTGATTAACATAGACTAGTTCATTTATGAAGCCATTTAAGAATGCACTTTTCACATCCATTTGATATAGTTTCATATCATGATGTGATGCATATGCAAGGAGGATACGAATGGCTTCAAGTCTTGCAACGGGTGCAAAGGTCTCTCCAAAATCAAGACCTTCAACTTGAGAGAACCCCTTTGCAACTAGTCTTGCCTTGTTCCTCACTACTATGCCTTGGTCATCTTGCTTGTTGCGAAACACCCACTTGGTTCCAATGACTCTTGCACCTTTAGGATGCTCTTCAAGTGTCCACACTTGATTGCGGGTGAAGTTGTTCAATTCTTCATGCATAGCATTCACCCAATCCAGATCTTGAAGAGCTTCTTCTATATTCTTAGGTTCAACACAAGAGACAAAAGAGTGATGTTCAACAAAAGAAGCAAGCTTTTGAGATCGAGTCATTACTCCCTTAGTAGGACTCCCTATAATGAGATCTTATGGATGTGCTTGAAGTAGAGGTGAGTTTCTTCTATCAACCACTTGAGGAGGTGGATGGGGAGCATCAACATCTTGAGCTTGTGCCTCGGCTTGTTCATGAGAGACATGAGTATCCTCATTTTCAACTCTCTCATTCTTGTCATCATCTTGAGGCACATGTGATGAAGATGATGGATCAACAATTTGTACATCGTCTTCATCATCTTTTGGCTTGATGTCTCCCACCAGCATGTTCTTCATTGCCTCCCTCAAGGGTTTATCACCTACATCATCACAATTCTCAATTGCTCCTTGGGAGTCGTTAGATTCATCAAATTCCACATCATATGTTTCTTCAACCAAACCAGTGGCATGGTTAAATACTCTATATGCTTTGGACTTTGATGAGTAACCAACAAGAAAACCAATATCACAACGTCTTTGAAACTTCCCTAGGTGTTGACGCTTCTTGTAGATGTAGCATTTGCAAACAAACACCCGGAAGAATGAGACGTCCGGCTTCTTCTCATTAAGCAACTCATAGAGGGTCTTGCCAAGAAACTTTTGTAGGAAGAGGCGATTTGAAGCATAGCATGCGGTGTTGATTGCCTCGGCCCACAACTTCTCCAGAGTGTTGTACTCATCTAACATTGTTCTTGCAAGGGTGATCAAAGTCCGGTTCTTTCTCTCAACTACACCATTTTGTTGAGGAGTGTAGGTTGAAGAAACTTCATGCTTGATTCCAATTTCATCACAATAAGCTTTAATGTTTGTGTTGTCAAACTCTTTGTCATTGTCACTTCTAATCTTCTTTATCTTGACTTCAAATTCATTTTGAGCTCTCTTTGCAAACTTCTTGAAGCAATTGGCCACTTCGGATTTGTCATGAAGGAAGAAGGTCCATGTGTACCTTGAGTAGTCATCCACTATCACAAGACAATAGAGATTTCCACCCAAGCTCTTGTAGGTTGTAGGTCCAAACAAATCCATGTGTAGAAGTTCTAGCACTATTGAAGTTGACATGAAAGCTTTGGTTGGATGAGTGTTTGCAACTTGTTTGCCCGCTTGACATGCACTACAAGGTTTGTCCTTTTCAAACTTTACATCCTTCAATCCTCTCACTAATTCTTTCTTCAATAGCTTGTTGTGAGTGTTCATTCCAACATGAGCAAGCCTCCTATGCCAAAGCCATCCAAGTGAGGTCTTGGTGAATAAACATATCATCAAGTTTGCATCTTCAGAGGTGAAGTCAACAAGATAAAGATTATTGTATCTAAATCCTTTGAATATCACTTGCTTGTCATCTATCTTTGAAACTACCACTTCATTAGGTGTGAACAAGCATTAGAAGCCAAGGTCACAAAGTTGCCCAACGGATAATAAGTTAAAACTCAATGAAGCAACATAGAGCACATTTGAGAGTGAGTGATCATTTGATATTGCAATCTTACCTATCCCCTTGACTTTGCTCTTTGAATTATCCCCAAATGTGATCTTCTCTTGACATATCCCATTTTCTTCAATGGAGGTGAACATATAAGGATCACCGGTCATATGTTGAGTGCAACCACTATCAATAACCCAATGAGATCCATCGGTCTTGTAGTTCACCTACACACAAGAGATCAAGCTTTTTGTTTAGGGACCCACACTTGAGAGGGACCCTTGACTTTCTCAACTAGTGACTTGGCAACCTATATTTTCTTTGGCCTATTCTTGTTTGGGGACCCAAGAACATGACTTTCATCTTTCCATTTGAATCTTTTCTTAGCATGTAATGAGCATTGAAGGCAAAGGGTCTAGCATGCTTGGGCAAGGGTTGTGGTGGTGGAGTTTTGCACTCATGAGCAAAATGGCCTTCTTGTCCACACTCAATACATCTCTTTGGCTTGGGCTTTGACTTGCCTTGTTGTTGTTGAGCTTTTGCCTTCTTCTCTTGATTTGCCAAGTACTCAATACCACTTCTATCCATCTTCATCACGGTGTTTATGAGTAGCTCACTTTGCAAATATTGGCCTCTTGTGAACTTGCTTAGGCCGGTCTTGAGATGCTCTTTCTCTTGCTTGAGCTTTTTGTTTTCTTCAATGAGTGACTCATTTGTTGTTTGCTTCTCAAGAGCCATCAAACCTTTTAGCTTCTTGTTCTCATTTGCAAGCTTCTCATTTTCACTCTTGATCTTGGCATAATCATCATAGTTGCTTGACTCTACCACACTCTTGCCTTTGCTACTAGAACCTTGCTCAATGCTTTCAATGATCAAGTCATCACATGATGTAGCTATGTCACACTTAACAACTTTGTTAGTAGCATCATGTGTCTCAAGAGAAAGTTCATTAGCAACCACAAGACTATCATAGTCAATTTTCAATGTTGTATATTTGTCTTTTAGAGAATTATGTCTAGTGATGAGCTCATCATGCTTCTTCTCAAGTTTATCATGTTGATCTCTAAGCTCTTTGTTAGAAGTTTTGAGCTCCTTGAGAGTGGAAGACATAATTTCATTTTGATCTTTAAGCTCACCACTAGTGTTTTGTGCACTTTCAAGTTTGGATGAGAGTGATTCATTTTCATTCTGAAGTTCATCATTTTCATTTCTAGTCCTTCTTATGACTTTAGTGTATTTGTTCAACAATTTTACAAGTTCATCATAAGAAGGTGCGTCATATTCATCATCACTATCACTATCATCATCATCATCACTATCATGGTTTTGTACCTTTCGTTCACCCTTAGCCATAAGGCATAGGTGAGTAGTGGATGATGATGGTGAAGGAGGCGGTGAAGGTGGTGATGAAGATGTCGGTGAAGATGATGGCCCCATCACAAATGCGGCAACCTTCTCTTTCTCATCATCGCTCTTATCTTCGGAGGACTCACAAGATGATTTAATATCGGTGAGCCAATCACCAACAATGTATGCCTTTCCTCCATTCTTCTTCTTATGGAACTCTTTCTTCTTGCCATCCTTCTTCTTGTATGGCTTGTTTTTCTTCCTCTCTTCTTCTTCATCACTTGAATCATTCTTCTTGCCCTTGTTCTTGTTCTTGTACTTGTCTTTTGGAGGTCTAGGGCATTGATGAGCTAAGTGGCCAAGTTCACCACAATTGTAGCAATCCATCTCTGAGATTGGCTTCCTTTTGCTACTTGTGAAGAATTTCTTTTTCTTGCCATCAAACTTGATGCCACTCTTGTTGAGCTTCTTTAGCATTTTGGTGGTCTTCCTCACCATGAGTGCAAGTGATTCATCATCAATATCACTTTCACTTGAGCTCTCTTGCACCATCATGGCTTGGCCCTTCTTCTTCTTCTTCTTCTTCTTGTCATGGCTAGCTTTGAAGGCCAAGTCTTTCTTCTTGGAAGATGATGAGCCCTCTTCCGGAGTGATGTGCATGTACAGCTGATGTGCATTGATCTTCCCCAATACTTGTGTCGGTGTTGCGGTGGAAAGATCACTTTGGTGAAGCACGGTGACAATATAACGATACTTCTCAACAGGAAGAACACTCAAGATCTTCCTTGCAACATCTGATTGGCTCATTTGAGTGAGCCCAAGAGCATTGAGGTCCTCTACAAGAACATTCAAACGAGTGTACATATCATTAGCACTTTCTTTGGGAAGCATCTCAAAAGAATTGATTTTCTTTAAAGTAATGTGATAGCGTTCCTCATGCTCACTCTTAGTTCCCTCATGGAGAGCACAAAGGTTTTCCCACAATTCATGAGCGTTCTTTGCATTATGCACACGATTAAAGATATCCTTGCCTAAGCCCCGGTAGAGTGCATTTTTGGCCTTTGCATTCCACAGGTCGTACTTCTCCTCGTCACCACTTGGGTTGGCGGGATCCTTGATAGCGGGAAGCCCTTGGGTTGTGGCTCTAAGACACCCAACATCTATGGCTTCGAGGTACGCCTCCATACGGATTTTCCAATATAGAAAATCATCCCCCTCAAAGGTGGGAGGTGGTCCTTCCCCATTAAACATCTTGCTCTAGGCGGTAAAGCCTAAATTAGGAGCAACTCGGCTCCGATACTAATTGAAAGGATCAAGATGCCCAAGAGGGGGGGTGAATTGGGCTTTTCTAAAAATTAATTGCAATAATTAAATCCTACAAGCCGGAATTCGCCCCTAGTGCCTACTTGTGTTCCTAGAGATTCTACCGGTAAAAGTTTTGCACCCTAGTTTCCAATCCTAGTCTAGCATGGCAATTCTAGGAAAGTAAATCAAGCAATGAATGTAAATACGAGAATGTAAATGCTTGAAAGTAAGGGCAAGGAACACGGCGATGTTTTTCCAAGGTATCGGAGAGTCACCACTCCCCACTAGTCCTCGTTGGAGCACCCGCGCAAGGGTGTAGCTCCCCCTTGATCCGCGCAAGGATCAAGTGCTCTCTACGGGCTGATTCTTCGACACTCCGTCGTGGTGAATCGCCCAAAACCGCTCACAAGATGAGTTGGGTCATCCACAAGCTCCGTCGGATGATCACCAAACTCCCAATCACCACCAAGCCGTCTAGGTGATGGCGATCACCAAGAGTAACAAGCTAGAACTCTCACTTGACGACAATGAGCCTAATGAGAAGGTGGATGCACACTTGCTACTCTCTAATCGCTAGTGAGGAACTCTCAAGCTTTGATTCTCAAAACACAATCCTTACTAGAGCTCTTGCACTCCCTTGCACTCCAAAGGTGTTTCTTAGCTGAACAAATGAGCAAGAGACCTCTAAAAGAGGTGGTAGCGATGTATTTATACACCCCACAGTCAAATCCAACCGTTACCTGCCAACTCAGCAAAATACGAGGTGACCGAACGCGCCGGTCGAAGTGACCGGACGCGCCGGTCGCTTGTAACGATCGAAATTCCAAAAAGCTGGCTGAGTGACCGGACGCGCCGGTCAGGGGTGATCGGACACGTCCGGTCGTGCAGGGAGCTTACTGTAATCTGACCTGACGCGCGACCACGTCCGATCAGTGATGACCGGACGCGTCCGGTCGTCAGAGGACCTTACTGGAACGTGACCGGACGCGCCGATTACACTCTAGTCACGTCCGATTAGGTGGTTTCCCTCAAGTGACACGTGTCAGCCTGACCACCGCGTCCGGTCCTCGCAAGGGCCGCGTCCAGTCATCAGCGCCGAAACACAGTCGCGGTTTTGAACTGACCGGACGCGTCCGGTCATACCAGACACCGCGTCCGGTCAAGGGAAAACCCCTCTAAACTCTCCGAAACGCGACACAACTTGAACCAAGTTGCTTCCAACTGAACTTTGAGCTATTCTAGAGCTGCTTAGTGCTAAGTTTAACAAGTGTGCACCACACCTAAACATAAGACTCACCTAGGTCAAGCTACCCGCTCATGCCCCCCTTTATAGTACGGCCAAAAGAGAAAATGAAGATCCTAACGACTATTCCGAATGTAACTCAACACCTTGACATCCGGAACTAACCGTCCTTAATCTTGACATCACTCCTTTGAAAACCGAAACGATTTCCATCAAGGGGCATGAATACCATGGTGCCCAAAGCAGTTATCACTTCCATGACCTAACTTATCAAAGTTTCTACAAAACACACGTTAGTCATGGTAATAAAGCGTTGTCATCAATTGCCGAAACCAACTCTCGGGGCCTAGATGCTTTTAGTAATATGTGATGGTGACCGCTAAACTTATTACGATCTTGCCTGGTATACGAGTTGGTTTGAAATCCTTCATGATTTCACGGACTACCAGGTTATACGGTCTTAAGTTTGCTAAATCGTCTGCTCTGGCGGGTGATTTTCTTACTTAATTTCGTATAATTGGTCGGTTCTGTTACACAGTTGATGCAATATCCGTAGTACATCTGACCATCTACAACAAATGGAAACAACGCCCTGAGTACGAGAAAATACTCAGCTAGACTTACCCGTCTTAAACTAAAATAAAATGACACCAAGGAGTATGTAAGGCTTTCTTTTAGTGGACTAGCTGACTCTTTTGCGAAAAAGCAATAAGTTAACATAATGAACCATTTTAAGTACTTTGCATCATCTTTATTATAACCTAACAATCTAGGTAAGCACCTATGCTATAGCAATCACTTGATTAACCCTTAACATCTAGTTACCAACTTAGATTTAGCATTTCAAACATCATCCATATAACTAACCATATTTTATCATCATTACTACGATGCCGTAACTCGAGTCAAGTGCTCACTATCCAGGAGCGATGGCAATTCGAATCGATTTCTAACCAGCTAGTGATTTATTCCTCACACAAATCACACTCACTAATCAAGTGAGCTACAGATCACCAATGACACCATTCAGGTAAACATCGCGGTATAACAATCATGGAACGCAATACCCAGGGGCCTCCCGACTGTCAGGAATCAGGACCCAGCCTGCCCTTGGACTCACTCTTCGTGTCCCCGTCATACCCCCTTCAGCACCAGTCTGCTAGCCCGAGTTTATCCCGATCCAAATAGTGTCACGAGCTTCGCGGTCGAAAGGTACGTTATTCGGCCAGCTAAATATGAGGCATGCGTTCAACATGACAAGAGAGACGAGCAACGATCGGTTCTTAATCGACACAGACGGAAAACTACAAGCACCCTAGAACCCTATCTGGTTGCCTCCAACTATTCCGTCTGGTCTCTAATTATCCATCAACACTTGATTATTTCTAGGATATCATTCATTCCGTAGCTAAAGTATTCTAGTAACCCCCTATAATTGCAGGTGACATGAAATCACCGATCGCTACCGGTCTAAACAGGGCTAAACAGTTATTCGATCCTAAACCTACCAGGGTATAAGGATATAACAATGTAGACAAGGATAATATTAGATGCATCAATGGTTTCACTCAACTCCTATGACTTAATGCAACAATATATAAAACTCATATATAGTTGATTGTTTTTATAAGGTAGAAGACTTAGAATGCTCTAGGGCTTGCCTCACTTGAACGAACTCGGATGGTGGTCTAGACACTCTTGCGGTTCGTCAACGACATCCTCTTCGGCCTGCACCTCCTGTGCGGGCTCTTCCTGCAGGACTTCCTTGACTGCTTCCAGCTCGGCTATTATCGATTCCTCCTGCGATCTTGTTATGATGCATAGGTGTAAGTGATTATACAAGTGGTGCATCAGATGAGATGGCATATGATGATCGTGATTTCATGCAATGTAGATGAACACGCTTAGCTTTATTGGATAGGATAGATGTAAATTCTTCTACTAGGTAGTCAACATCAACCAAGAACATGTACCGCAAGTACATGTCATCTACTGCATTCTCTTCTACTACTAACCCCTGTTAGCTACCGCTAACTACCATATAGCCATAACACAAATGCTACTACACTTCATCACCATAACTATACTAACATACCAAGTCATACCAGCAACTCAAGAATACTTCAAAGATACACCATAGTGTACAAAATAAACTAATCATGCAATAAGAATCCTATTTTTATTTCACTTTAATCTAGGGCTACAACATCAACATGCGTTTTTGGTGCTCAGAAAAATCTAAGAAAATTACAGCAGCTTTATCATACTATAAGTAGCCTACCATAAACTTTTTATTGTATTTGGATAAGTAAAATAGCCTACACAAAAAATGACAAGTTATGATGGATAAATGAGCATGAAAATACTTTGCACTGTGAAAAGTATCAAACAACAGATTTAGTATTTTTTCCATGTTATATACAGTATACAAACACTACAAAAAAAGTTTCACATACAGGTATTATACATATTTTTGGCTTTAGAAATTTTACAAGAAAAAGCAATTAAATGCACCAAAAATAGATAGCTATATTTTTCTATAGAACATACATGATATATATTTTTTATAGAATGTGCATCACATGACTAGATCAACAAAACAAGTTTCACATTTTTCTGACCTATATTGTATTTACTATGCATTTTCCAAGAAATCAGTATTTCCAAGAATTAAATAAAGCTATATATAAAAGTATCACAAATTTGACATGCAATAATTTTAACAGATAGATCTCATGACCAGGAACCCAACAAAATTAGTTTCATAATTTTTGAACAAATATTTTGCAAGCTATGAATTTTATAAGATTTAAATCAAATCTGAAATTCATTTTCTCTGTTTATTTGAAATTCAGACCGGCTAAAATATTAGGTGCACCCAGATCTGCACACAGGGGTGCCCTCCCTGTGGCTGACGTGCTGGCCCCCGGTGTTGACTGGACCCATGTTAACACCTCTAATGCCACCTAAACTAGGTTGTCATCCCCAGCATGACACCAAAGGTGCTGGTACTAAAATATGCAAATGCTCCTCTAAAATAAATATGAAATCTGCAAGCGCACAGATAATACCAATGTAGTATTTTAACCGAGAGTAATCCAGGTATCGTTATTTATATTTTTACCACTGGGAAGGGATGCTAAGGATAATGAGCAATGAGCATCACTGCATGTGCCAATGGAGAGTATAACCATGTCTTTATCTATCTTCTCATACAGGGTAAGTGTCACAAGATAAATAATATATGAATAATAAAGGATAACTGGTAAGCACATAGCCACATATAATAATAAACATCTCAATAGATTACTCTAGATATATAGCACTAGCATGGATTAGGACGAACTATCAGGATGAATCCTAAGTTATTCTAACTATAAGGTCAAAGCATACGATGATTAGTGCAATTACACTTGGCAATCATGGCAAGAAAATGTTATATCTACGCATAGTGATATTACTAAGGAAAATATAGAACATAGTCGTCACTTCCCTGTAATAGTTGTGCTCTGCCTGCCCTATACTCGAGAGGTAGACTACAAATGACTCAACAGGACTGTCACTCCCGCGATCTACCACACGATCCGAAATATAGGGTGCAATCGCAGGTAAATACGGTATAGGCACCACGCCTACACAATGTTTACCACTCACCCATGATATCAATGAGCAAGCGCTATACGATCCTATACTTAAATATAATTCTGATCGAACTATGCCAAGCATATAATCAAAGTAGACTAAGAATAATATAATTGAGAACATAATCAAATAGAGAAAAGTCATATCCAATATGATAGAATAGACTAAAGTCATATTCATACAAATGATGAACTAGATGAATAATATAAGATCAAATACAAAAGTAAGAGAGAATTACCAAGTATTCTCTTGACAGATCCGAAAATCAAGCAATGCTTGGCTCCTTCTAGTTCTAATCCTATGTAGCTATGCTAAACTAGAGATCTAATTGAGATGGTGGCTCTAGGGCTTCTCTGAATGGAATGAGATGAATTGAATAATGAATTAGGGTTTCTCCTGGGGCAGGGGCCTTGCTTATATAGCCCTCTAGGAAGCACCATAGCCCTTGGATCAAACCAATCTTGATGAACGATTATTATTGATCCTCAAAGGCGGTGGAGGCATGATCCACGAGGTTGGCCCTGATTGGCCACCTGAGTGGGGCGAGCGCCCAGGCCCAGGGGCGGCCGCCCCTGTTGCCTGGCCTGTGGGCCCTCCCCTCTGGGGGAAGATCTTCTCGAGTCTTCTAGAGTATTCTTTTTCATAGTATGGTCGGTTTCTCTCTATGTAAATCTAACATGTGGACCTCCTTTGGTTATTTCTTGATAACCCCTGCAGAAATAGATATTCACCAAAACTAGTGGAATTCTGTCAGTGTAACCCCTATATCTAGATAGTATTTGTATTTAGATCATTTCTCATACTATGTTGACGGTTAAAAATGATACTTATCTACCGTCAACAAACTCCCCCAAGCTTACCTTTTGCTCATCCCTGAGCAAAGATAGGCTCAGTGATGGATCAGGAGTTGCTACAATACTTTCACGCCTTACAGGTATACATGTGTTCAAACAAGAACTCTCCTCTGGATTAGAATGAACTATTCTAATAAAAAACTTACTCATATTACCTTCCACCATGGGGCTTGTATCCATCACTTGGGTCTTAAGTAGTTGAAAGACAGAACGGTCAAGTCAAGCGCCATGTTTCAAACTCTTTGATCAACTATTATTCCGGAGTTTTACAAGATTTTCAAAATAAAACTCAGAGATTCCTATGTATGACCCTTCCAAGTCTCTCCTTTGTGGTATTTCTGGATCCTCTCCAAGGCATTTATGGTGTATGCCTTTTCTCTCCTCTCAAAATATATGGTATTTTTGGTAGCATAGTAACATTATGCCTTCTCTCTCTCACCCTATTTCTAAAAGGCTTATGTGGAGCTCATAGGTGGGGAGACAGTGAAACATATATTGCATAATCAAAACTATGGATCCAAAGGAACGAGTCATAAAGTCAAATCAAGATATGCATGTGTCTTGGGCTGTATGGTAGATGGTTGTAAATGGTAAATGGTAAATAGAGTAGAAGTGGTTATAAGGGGTAAAGAGATGATGATGGTGAATACTTAGCTCCTTCGGGAAATTTTCTCATATACCTCTTTTAGAAAACTTGAAGAATTTGAGGAGAACTTGGGCTTGCTAAATCTCTTTCTTTATTTCTGAGTGGGACATTTGTCCTCTCTCTTTTTTTCTTTTCTTTTTCTCTTTTTTTTTATGATAGAATACCCAAGCTCATTTTGGAACATAATAACAAGAGGTAGCATAACTAGATATTTGGAGCTTTATTGGCTAGAAAGGGATAAAATGGATGATAGGAATATTTTTGCAGTTCACTCCCAATGTAAGAGTAGAACCATTTTCTGGGTGGATCTGAATGAGATATATGTGGATTCGTACTTCCAGGGTAGAAGCAGAATATATGGGTAGAGTGTATATGGATGGATATGGATGCGTACTTGCAGGGTAGAAGCAGCATGTATAAGTAGAGTGTATAGGTGGATCTCGATTTTAACCGCATGACCAGTTCCTAAGAATTGACACAGCCTGACCATACTCAATGCTCATAAATAGTAAATATGAATGTAAGGCTTCCTAATCTACAAGATTGTATATGACTGTGGTAGGAATTTAAACTCTCGTCATACAGGAACTCATCATGTAGTAAGTTAATTTTCAAATGATAAATTCTCCAGAACTCTAGTATCTCTAGGAACATGATAGACAGCAGCTCAAAACCTTCCCATATCATATCCGTCAACTACCTAGACTTAGATCAAGCATTTGCTACCCACAAGTTCAGGTTTAGAGCAAATCTTAAATCAAACCCATTGTATCCAAAAACTCGGGAGAGTTCAAGGCTAAAAACTAGGTACTTGAAAGGAATTACGATAGAGCAACTATTCATCATTTCCATATAAGAGTTTATTCTAGGGGTTCACTTAGCAAGATGAAGCTTAGCACACTCTCCTATATTTATTTATCAAACTTAAAGATTATACAAAAAACATATATATGTATAAGAAAACATTTATTTGGGTTTCTATAGGTTATGCATCTGTTTATTTTACTTTATATATCAAAGCAAAAATAAATAGGTAGATAAGAAAATACTTAGCTGGATACATGGGAGATGCTCTCCCCTAAGATGAATGTTGACATAGTCTTGCTTGATGAAACTGGCAGACAATAAAGGTGTACTTCCCCTCATCGGAGTGCTTATGATGATGATTGTTGAGATAGCGCTCTGATAGGGAACAGATTGTCCTTTTTGTCTGTTTGCTTTCCTTGATCCTTCAAATTCTATGAAGCTCAAATAGACAACAAAGCTTGTGGAACTTGATTAAGTGTTAGCAATAAACCTCTAAGCCTTGAGCGTCTAGAACCTCTTAACAGATGTATCTTTCTAGCAGGATCTCTTATACCATATTTTTATGTTTTTATATTTTTATACAATGCAAGGAATAAAATGATGAATGTTTCTTTATTTTATTTTTATGCCACCACATCAAGTAGACTTATGGGTTTTATGCCACAAATTTATTTGCATGGGGCTTAGCAGCTTTATAATGCAATGCGAGACATATTTATTTTCTTTTCTATGCAGAAGTAAAGTGTAACTAAACATGTAATGATGGAAAGTAAATATGATGCGAAAAAATAAATGCAAAACTAAAGAGAGAAATATTGATAACTACCAAGTTACCTCTTGGCGCGGCGTTCGGTGATTTGGGTCCGCCGAACAGAACCTCTTATTCGCTTAATCATTCTAGGGCACCTCGGATGGATCGAGTGGTGCTTCTAATTGTGCTGAGTCTGACATTGAATTAACTTTTACTTTCCATACCTGTTTTGTTAGTGAGGTTGACTTTGAGGAGGAAGCTTGCTCTTCTGTCTTATCGTCTTCAGGGAATCGATCTTCATATCTTGATACTTCTCCTTGATAGTCAGCCCATCCATCCTTGGGGATCTGATTCTTCTGGGTGCGGTTGCGACGTCTTCTTTTGGTTCTGTTCTTCTTGGGTTCTTCATCAACTATATAATTATTATTGAAATAGCAACGTACCTTCTCTGAGGGAAATTGGAAATGTACTTCTCCTGTTGCAAGGTAGATGATGGCCTTGGTGGTGCTTAGGAATGGTCTCCCTAGGATGATCGGTGGATCGTACTCATCTTCTCCCATGTCGATGACTAAGAAGTCAGTCGGGATAAAGTGGTCATCAATTTGCACAGGGACGTTCTTCGCTATTCTGTCCACGAAGCAAAATGATTGGTCCGCCATCTGCAGCTGCGCATAGGTTGGGTCTAAAGGCATAGTACCATATAGATATTCATAAGTTACCTTGGTCATTATATTGACGCCCGATCCAGTGTCACAGACAACTTTCTGAAAAGAGATTCTGTTGATTGTGCATTCAATGGTTGGGACACCTGGGTCGTCTCTCTTGAGCAGATATGGGAACTTGAGCTGATGATCATGCTCTCTGTGGACTATAGTGATCACCCTCACTAACTCCATCTGTTGTGGCTTTCTATTCTTGTTCTTGTTCTTGTTCCTCCGATTGTTCTTCTTCCTTGGCTCATAGGAATGTTGAGGGTGTGCAGGGAACTGCAATGCTCTGTCCTTGAAGAAGAAGGTCTCTCTCTTGCCTTTGATGTTGAAACAGATTTTGGTAGTGTTGGCGTACATGGTAGCTCCAGCGGTGTTCAAGAACGGTCGTCCCAATATGATGGGCGACTTCTCATCACCACCTATCTCTATTACTACAAAGTCTACAGGAACATACGAGCTACCTACTCGTACACATATGTATTCTAAGATTCCCTTGGTGTAGCAAAGTAACTGGTCTGCAAGCTGCAAGCACATGGTTGTGTACAATAAAGGATAATTAAACATTTTGTCATAGATTACCTTAGGCATGATGTTTACGCTTGCACCAAAGTCACAGATAGCTTCGTTAAAGTTCACGCTTCCAATGGAGATCGGGATGACAGGTCTTCCTGGATCACCTTTCTTAGTCGGTAGAGTCTCATCATTCCATCCTTTGGAGATAGCGTCACTCTAATAACTTCCTGCATTAAATATGTCTACAAGGTTTGCAGTTTCTAGATCTTCTGGTTGTCCTAGAATTTTACCTTGGTTAGCAGGAACAACATTGGCAAGCTGTTGCAACTAAGACTCTAGCATCTTATTGAAACTAAGCTGATTCTTAATGGCAATGGAAAAATTATCCATTCTATTATTAATTGTTTCTAGCGTTTTATCATTAGATGCTAATTTCTTAGACAGGCTATCCATTAACTTTCCTTGATTAAGCACTAACTCTCTTAGTGGTGGTTGATTGAAAGAATTATTACCTTGATAATTACCTAGGTAGTTAGGCCTCTGCTACTGATTCCAACCTTGATTCTGTTGAGGACGGTAATAGTTGCTATTGTTGTTGAGGTAGTTCACATCCTCTTGTAGCTCTAGGCAATTGCTTCCTAAATGCCCAGTGTCTCCACACTCTTCACAAGTCATGCGGGAATCATGAATGTGCATGACTTCCTTCTTCTCTCCGGCTCTCTCATTGAGCCTCTTCATAAGCAGGTCCATCTTGGCAGACAACATGTCTACCTCCTTCAGCTGGTGCATACCTCCACCTCTCTTGCGGGTTTGAGTTCTTTCTTCGTTCTAACCTTGGTTGGATGCCATCTTCTCCACAAGAGTTGTGGCTTGATTGATTGTAAGTGATAAGAATGCTCCTCCAGCGGCAGCATCCATAGTCTCACAGGTGCTATTAGTAAGCCCGTGATAGAAGGTCTGCATAAGTAGCCAATTCTCTATTCCATGATGAGGACATTCTAGGATGTAGTCTTGAAAGCGCTCCCATTCTTCTAGGACTGACTCATCATGTTGCTACTGAAAACTTGATATCTTCCCACGAAGAGCATTTATCTTGCCCATGGGAAAGAATTTCGCCAGGAAATTTGTGGAACAGAGTGCCCACGTAGTATTCTTTTCCTTATTTGCATAGAACCATTGCTTCGTTCTCCCCAAGAGTGAGAATGGAAAGAGGCGAAGTAGTATGGCATCTCTAGGGACATCCTTGATGGTGAAAGTGCTGCAGATCTCCAGGAAGTATTGGAGATGAGCACTAGCATCTTCATGTGCCTTCCCACAAAACTGGCTAGCTTGCACCATATTGATCAACGCCAGCTTTAGCTCAAAGTTCTGCTCAATCTCCGCCGCAGGTCCAGTCCGAATGTTAGCTGTAGTTGGAGCTGAGAACTCGCGGAGTGACTTGTTTGCCATAGCGTCAAACTATGGTGTTAAGTCTCGAACTATGCTTGGTTTGTCTTCCGAATCAGAGAGTGGAGCTTCAAGCTGAGATGATGATGTTTCTACTTGAACTCTCTTTAGTTTGGCTCTTGCTCTTCTGAATAGCAATTCTGGATTATCGATGAAGTTATCTGGATGCCCATCTAATGCTGTAGCTGAAGGTAAGTGGCCACTCCAGTTATGCCCATCTAATGCTGTAGCTGAAGGTAAGTGGCCACTCCATCTTCCATTGAGAGCTGTGGAGTCAATACTCAAAAATGGTCGACAACTATTTAGGAAACCATCAATGCTTGGTTTCAAACAACAAAAGAATCTCTGGAAAAATACACCTTCCTCCTTATTCACAACGTCTATCTCTACAACACTTCCTAGCATCCTAAGCTCAATCTTTGCCTTGAAGTTTAACAAATATCCAAAACTTTCATCCCATGTCCCATGAATTTGTTCTTTCACCAGAACAAAACCCTTATGCACAGTACCATACCCAATTTTGACTTGATACTTGTCCTCTAGCTCTTCTTGTATTTTCTTTGCACCCATGTTTGGATACTTCATTAGTAAGGGGACTGCCTTCTCTTGTACCCAATGGTATGATGTCATCTTGGTCCTCACTCTCCCAGTAGATGGACAAAAATGCTTTTCTTTATTCAATGTAACCTGTTAAAAAGTTAATGCTAGCAGATCAACATTTCAACTAAGCACAGGAGCCATAAAAAAAGTTTAGCTAGAAAATAAAATTCAGTTTTCTAAAAGCTTTAGCTTTCATCGTTCAAAAAAAGTACACCAATTGCCAAAGGAAAACCTAAATGTGTCCATTAATATATAATCAAAGCAAGACTTCAAGTTCGACACATTAGCTAAATCGATCATTGGAATTCACAGATGATTGTGTAATGTTCAAGTACAATTTTTTTTGCACAAAAGCTACCAAAAGATTAACCCTTAGCTTTGCAGTGCCCTCTGAACAAATCTTTGCAAGATTTCTCTGTTGCAAGTTGAAATTGTCCCTTTATAGCATGCTGCCGCACTGCAGCCCTAAATTCATTCATACTAGTATATATGGTTCCAGCTTTTATTGGAGGGTCTTCTCTATCATATAACACAGAATCCTCACCAGGTATACTATCATCAACCAACAACTCTGCATCTTGTAGGTCCACATCATCAAGATTAATTCTAGCCGCCATCCTAGCTTGCTCAGCCCTCTCAGCCTCTGCCTTGAGGCCAACAAACACATACATTGCATCTTCATCCATCACAGGAAGTGCGGCACTAATTTGATATTGTCCAAGAGGAATAATCTCTAGACTGTCCCAGTCGATTGCATGAGAAACAAATGCCTCCTTGCTTGAATCTATTGGTCCTGTGACATTATCATGCTCCACATTGCTTGTTGCTGCCTCTGTTACAGAGCTACAAAACACTTCTGTGGGTTTGTCCTCAACATCAACAAACAAGAACAACTTCTTGTCACACATCCTTTCAGAAAATGCAAGGGACAGTTCTGTATCATTTAGCAATTTTCTTTCTCCACCACCACTCAAGTTAAACTCATGTATTACAGGCTGCTGCCCGCTTCCCCAATTGAGTCTAACTTTCAAGTCATTTTCTAGCATCTCCAAATTATAAGATCGACAATCCACGACCCATTCATCACATTTTTGTGGCACATCAACAGAGCGACCATCATTGAACTTAGCAGTGAACTAAGAAAACTGAACGCACAATCTAAATGTGTCATCCGAATCGACACTACCGTGTGTACCAATAAAAAATAAATGAGACACAAAATCAATTTTGTGCTAAAAGGATCTAGCAAGTGGCCTAGAGGGGGGTGAATAGGCCTTTTTCAGAAATTTAATCAACTTCACGAAACCAGTCAGAACGCGGAACCTCTAGGTCTGAGCGCGGAGGTTCCGAGGAAGAACGTGGAACCTCCAGGGATCAGAGTAAGAAATCAATCTACTACGGAATTTAACGAATGAAAAATAGATCGAATGTAATACCAGCCTTCCTGGGGAGTATGTTGAGCTATCCAACCAGTTGGTTGCACCTAGAGGATGAGGAATTTGTAGATCGAATGCAAACCCTAACAACAAATCAAATCACAAGTAATAGCAACAACAATCACAATCACAAGAGACACGAGGATTTATCCCGTGGTTCGGTTCGCCACAAAGGCTGGCCTACGTCCACATTGTTGAGGTTAGCCACAAAGGCTATGGAGACTCTTGCAACTCACTCCTCTTCTCCAACCTACCACCAAGGCAATAGGTTAGAGGGTTCCACTAAGTCACAAAGGGCAATACAAACGTCCCGGTGCTCAACCATAGTGGATTGGGAGCTATCGGGCGACCGCTAGCCGTCTAGGAGCCAAGCTCCAAGAGTAATGAACACACCAAGCGGCTAGGGCTTCACCAAGTGCACAAAAATGGAGAAGGATCTTCACGAGCTTTCTCACACTCTCTAGAGCCAAATCCCTCAAGGAATCACAAAGATTTGAGCAAGGGAGTTTGGAGCACCAAGCTTGGGAGAGAGAGAGAGCTTATGTTCGACAGGGATGAATAAAAGGAGAAGATGACCGTTGGGGATGAACTGAAGAGGTATTTATACCTCCCCAGTCACCCACAAAAATGGTCTGGTCCGACAGACCTTGGAGCCTCTGTGTCTGGCCGCGGAGGTTCTGCGTCTGGGCGCGGAGGTTCCGCGTCTGGCCAGAACAGATAAGAATTCAGCTCGGTTGGCTTTTTGTGGCTAGGATTAATTGAGATGTAGATGGAGTTTTGAGCACTTGGTTCCACCCAGCACACTATTAGTATCCCCCTTGATAGTACGGCTTGCCCTATAACTCAATTTCAAAATATAAAAAGAATCAAACTAGCTCTTGGACCCGTAGTAAGTCATCCATTTGAGTTGGGGGGTCTCCTCCTTTGTTTCTTTGCACCCACGAAGAAAGTTGTTATGCCAAACACTTGTCACAGCCATTAGTCCTTTAATTATGTGGTCAACATCACCAAAACCCACTTAGAGCTTGATTGCACTTACAATCTCCCCCTTTTAGGTAAATGTTGACAACACAATTAAAGCTTACATTTAATTGAAAGATTGAGCTTTTGATAGCATGGATACAAGGGCTCCCCCTTAATATATGCAAGATTTGTTTGGAATTATAAAAATGTCCCTTCAAGACATACTTTGCATATGTTAAGAGCAAGTGTGACGGATCCATTGTATTCAAGCCATCGTGGGGTGCAAAAATTTGTGTCACAAGTAATAATCCATGATGCGTATGATAGTTTATGCACAAAAGAAAATATCCTGGGTCTGCAGACCATGGAGCCTTCGGGCCAGAGCACAGAGCCTCCGGGCCACGGAGCCTCCGGGCCTAAGCGCGGAACCTCCGCATTCTGCATACATAGAATATTTTCAACAGAACAGAAGGCATCACATACAAAAACAAACACCACACATACTTAACATGCTAAATTATGAATATAAAGAAGTTCTACCATAGATCTAGCATACCATTACACATAAAGTTCACATATCCATGTCCATGACCACCAATCACCACACAAAGGCGAAACAAAGTGTATTACAGACCACTAAGAAAGAGAGTTCGAAAACGACCTTGACTCTCACAACTCACAACGATGACAACGACAAAAGTAACATCTCAGTCTTGCCTCTCTCCCCCTTTGTCAACAGGTGCCAAAAAGGGAGAGAACAAGAGAGGTAAAGCCCTGTCGTCTCACTGCTCCTTGCTCTAGTCACTGCCAATGTCACTATCATCATCATCTGCCAGGTCGGTTTGCTGCCTGCTGCCCGAAACAGTCCTCTCACTGGACTCCTCGTCACTATCACTCACAATAGCCCGGCCGGCTCGATGAGTGGTCGCCGTGTGTCTCTGTGGCCTGGGCTGCCCTCTCTCTCGCCTGATGGAACTCATCCTCTCACCAAGTGTCTCATGATCATGTGGTATATCCATCTCGGGCTCATCCTCGCTAGAGTCCTCATATGGAGGAAACACAGGTGGAGGTGGAATCTCTCTAGTCACAAGTCCCATCTACATTCTCATGTCATTGATGTCTTTCCTTCCCTCATATGCAGCATCTACAACATACTGACACATACAAAAGATGTTCTTGAGCAACTCCTTGAGCTTGCTCAACCTGGACCTGTGGTGGGAAGAAGGAGGTCTGCTGCTGCTAGCCCTATGAGAAGGTCTACCCTCTGCTGCAACTGACATGCCTACTGCCCCAACAAGCGCCTCCCATCCCGTGTGCTGCCACTGGGTCAACTTGTAGGGCCTATCCTCCACATCCTTCTTAAACTTGATGCCGGACACCCTCTCAATGATGTACATGACATAAGGTGCATAGGGCAGGTCATTTCTAGCATCATCCATGGAATCACTCAACTCAGCCCAAATGAATCTACTGATGGAGAATGCATCACTACCAGGTGCCATCCTTGCTAGCAGGTTCTTTGCATACTTCCTCAGAGAAGTTGAGTCACCACCTTTTGGGTTGATAGTCTCTCTGAATAGATTGTTCATGGCATAGTAGAAAGACTTCAGCCCCACTGTCTTCCCATCTGCCAAGTCTCTCCTCTCATAAGCAAAGACAATATCCTCAGGCTTCATCACATTCTCAGTGTGAATGGTGTCAGCAAACCTATCACCACTTCCAAAGCTAAGAAGACGAGCAAAGGTGGTGAAATCTATCTTGTAGTGAACTCCTTCCGTCATCCAATGAATGGTCTCATTTGCTACATCATGGAAGAAGGTGGCGTGAAACTGAGCTAGGATCTCTCTGTTCCAATCATATTGGAAACCCATGATATCTTTTAGCCCGTGCTCAGTCACTGTATCTATCACTCTCTGGGAGTCGGAAGTGTTCATGCTCTCAATGTGATCCTAATCAATATACTTCATCTGAACAATCTTCTTCTCTTTGGCTAGAATGACAGTCTTGTAGAAGTCAAACTGAAAGATTGACCAAAATCTATAGTCCATCCCTTTGTCATTCAACCAAGCATAGGGATTTGCTGCCCTAGCTTTCTTGATTTGCACTCCCAAGTTGTGATAGTTATTGTGCTGCCTTTGAACTCCATGATCATAGATCACAGGCTCTCTTCTCACTGGGGCACCCTGATGCTGAACCATATAGGATTGATCAAACTCTAGAAACTGAGGGGGTGTGCCTGGAGCACCAATAGCTGGAAGTCTTCCCTTCTCTTCCTCCATCATCAGCTGGTCCTTCACCATGTCCAGCAACACCTCATCCAGCGCCACGACCAGCACTACTGCCGCTGCCTTGCCCACCACCTCTCCTAGATGGGAGCTTGCGGTTGCCTCTACCATGAGCTTGTTGCTCACTGCTGTGGCCTCGCTACCCACTGCCAGTCTATAGCTCTCGAAATACAAGACCTCTGATCTCCCGATCTACTGGATCAAGATTCCCTTTGGATCACTTCTCATGCCTCTGACTCGGATCACCTTCCATCTAAAGAAAACTGCGTAGAACTGTATAAGAAACTATAGCCAATCATAATATCAGCATCACAAGAGGTTTGAGTAGAATTTTGAATCAAACCAAGGCTGTTAGTTCATCCAGACCACGAAACCTCCATGCTCTAGCGCGGAACCTCCGGGAGCCAGAGCCTCCACGCAGAACCGCGGAGCCTCCACGTTCTGGTGAATAAGCCTAAATTTGATTCAACTTTCTACTCAAATCTAGTGCAATGTACTATCAAATCCAACTCTAGAGAACGATAACAAATACATCTACGCAAGGAATCAATTGAAATGATGACCCCAAAATGAATCCACTGTGAAATTAGGGTTTCACCTTGGATGAGAGAAAACAGATGAGAGACGGGCTGCAATAGTTGAAGATGGCCTCAAAGAGCACTCTCCAGTCACGAGCGTGGCTGGAGAATCAAGGATTTGGCCGGTTGACGATGAATCCTTCGGGCGGCGGCTTGAGTGGCTTCTCCTCCTGTGGGCTCCCCCTAAGCCCTAGCCGCCAGCACTACCACCACGAGCGACGAAGCAGCATAGGAGAGCAGAACGACAGCGCAACAGTGGTGGGAAGGACGGCAGCGAACGATGACGACGGTGAGGGCGACGCACACGTAAGAAAGGAAGAGCAACTGCGGCGCAGTCGAATGAGACCCCAGTAACTCAGAGAAGTTATTAGGAGGGGTAAAACAGGAAGGAGTGAAAAGATTTTGATTTTTACCCCACCCTAACCGTCTGTCAGGGCGCGGAGCCTCCGCGCTAGACCGTGGAACCTCCGGGACGTGGAACCTCCGTGAAAAACACGGAGCCTCCACGATCTGACACCGAGCAGACTTAGTCTGTATTCCAAGGAATTTCTAAGTGTTTTAATTAATGATCATGGACTTCTTGTCTCTTGAGGCTAGCCAGCAAAACAACAACATATAACAATAGCTACGAGAGACAAGATTGGACATGAGAATCAACATTTTGAAACACTTATTAACATTTTGCAAACCTATCGAGTTTGAGTAGGAAATAACAGTTAGAGGCATGCAAGATTTCAAACCATGTTACGAGAGTCAAGTATATTTAGTTCACTCCTCAAAGCATAGAACCTTGACTCATCAAGAGGCTTTGTGAAGATATCGGCTAGTTGCTTTTCGGTGCTCACATGGTGAATTGCGATATCTCCTTTGGTTTCGTGGTCTCTCAAGAAATGATGATGGATGTCTATATGCTTAGTTCTTGAGTGGCTTATGGGATTGTTTGCAAGCTTTATGGCACTTTCATTGTCACACAAGAGTGGGATTTTGGTAAGGCGACATCCGTAATCATTGAGGGTTTGCTTCATCCAAAGTAGTTAGGCACAGCATGCACCGGCCACCACATACTTGGCTTCAGCGGTGGAAAGGGCTACAGAATTCTACTTCTTAGAGCTCCAAGACACTAGGGACCGTCTAAGGAATTGACATGTCCCCGATGTACTTTTTCTTTCTACTTTGCAACCGGCGTAATCGGAATTCGAATACCCAAGTAGATTGAAATTGGAGCCCTCAGGATACCACAAGCCAAAGTTAGGAGTGTGTACTAAATATCTCAAGATTCTCTTAACGACCATAAGATGGCACTCTTTCGGGTTAGCTTGAAATCTAGCACACATGCACACGCTAAGCATAATATCCAGCCTAGATGCACATAAGTAAAGTAGGGAGCCAATCATGGAACGATATACCTTTTGATCAACGGCTTTCCCATCTTTATCCAAGTCTAGGTGCCCATTTGTTGGCATAGGTGTCTTGATGGGCTTGGCATTCACCATATCAAACTTCTTGAGTATATCTCTTGTGTACTTTGTTTGACATATGAATGTCCCTTCCTTCAATTGCTTGACTTGAAATACGAGGAAGAACGTCAATTCGCCTATCATAGACATCTCAAACCTCTTTGTCATAACCCTACTAAATTCTTCATAAAAAGTTTGATTAGTACTACCAAATATTATGTCATCGACATATATTTGGCACACAAATATATCATTTTTTATCTTTCTTGTGAAGAGAGTAGTGTCAGCTTTGCCTATTTCAAAGCCTTGCTAGAGCAAGAAATCCTTAAGGCATTCATACCATGCTCTTGGTGCTTGCTTAAGCCCATAGAGCGCCTTATGGAGTTTGTAGACGTTGTGAGGATGCTTTGGATCTTCGAATCCCGGTGGTTGTTTCACATAGACTAGCTCGGAGAGTGGACCATTGAGAAAAGCACTCTTCACATCCATTTGATATAGCTTGAAATCATGATGGACGGCAAAGGCTAGGAGCATTCGGATTGCTTCAAGTCTTGCCACCGGTGCAAATGTTTCTTCGAAGTCTAGCCCTTCAACTTGAGTGAATCCTTGAGCAACCAATCTTGCCTTGTTCCTTGTCACCACACCAAGTTCATCTTGTTTGTTTTGGAATACCCACTTGGTGCCAATTACATTAGTCTTGGGTCTTTCCACTAACTCCCAAACGTGATTTCTCTCGAAGTTATTCAACTCTTCTTGCATAGCCATCACCCAATCTAGATCCTTAAGAGCTTCATCTACCTTAAGTGGTTCCAAGGAGGAAACAAACGAGTAAAATTAACAAAAATTTGCTAGACGAGATCGAGTTGTTACCCCTTTCTTATGCTCCCAAGGATATTATCAACGGGATGATCCCGTTGTACACTTTGATGGACTCTTGGGTGAGGTGGTCTGCCTGAAGGTTGATGTAGGGGTTGGTTGTCATCATCTTCATCAGCTTGAGGTTCATTATCTTGAATATGTTCATCCTCTTGCTGATTGTTGTCCCAGACCTCGGAGCCTCCGCGTTCAGGCGCGGAGCCTCCACGTCCTGTAGGTTCACAGGACTTGGGACAGCAGTTGGCCCTTGGAGTGGTGTTGAAGCTTGGAGTAGAGGTTCTTCTTCTTCAATAGCTTCAACGGGTCTCACATCACCTGTGGCCATTTGCTTGATTGCTTCACAAGGTGGCTCTTCTTTTCCTACAACATCTAGATCAACTTGCTCCACTTGAGAGCCATTAGATTCATCAAACGTCACGTCTATTATGATTTCAGTTCTTCCGGTCGAAAGATTAAAAACCCGATAGGCGTGCTCGTTTGGACCATATCCAAGAAGAAAACCTTCATCAATCTTAGGTGCAAATTTAGAGCTTCGGGGCTTCTTGTTAAGAATGAAACATTTGCACCCAAATACTCTAAAATATAACACCTTGGGTTTGTTACCGGTTAGGAGCTCATATGAAGTCTTCTTGTAGTACTTGTGAAGATAGAGGCGGTTGATGGCATGACAGGCGGTGTTGATTGCTTCGGCCCAATAGCTGTCCGGAGTCTTATACTCATCGAGCATTGTTCTTGCCATGTCAATGAGAGTGCGATTCTTCCTCTCCACCACCCTATTTTGTTGAGGAGTATATGGAGCCGAGAATTCATGCTTGATGACCTCTTCATCAAGAAACTCTTCAACGTTGGTGTTATGAAATTCGGAGCCATTGTCACTTCGCACCTTCTTGATAGGTAGCTCAAACTCCCTTTGTGCTCTTCTAATGAAGGTCTTCACCTTCCCTTGCACTTCACTCTTATCATACACAAAGAACACCCACATGAAGCGAGAATAATCATCAACAATAACAAGACCATATTTGTTACCGCCAATGCTAACAAGGCAACTGGTCCAAAGAGATCCATGTGGATGAGCTCCAATGGGCTTGTGGTAGTGACGATGCTCTTTGGTGGGTGTGGTACGCCTACTTGCTTTCCGGCTTGGCAAGCTTTACATATCCTATCTTTCTCAAATTGAACATTCATTAGTCCAAGGATGTGTTCCTCCTTTAGAAGTTTGGCCAAGTTTCTCATCCCAACATGAGCCAGTCAGCGATGCCATAACCAACCCATGCTAGATTTTGCTACTAAACAAGTCTCAATTGTTGCTTTACTTTTGTTGAAATCAACTAGGTAAAGCTTGCCCTTCAAGCGACCCATAAAAGCAATAGAGGAATCCTCCCTTCTAATGCTGGTCACACCCTTATCCATAAAGTGACAATCATAGCCCATCTCACATAATTATGATATGGACAATAAATTGTAACTTAACGAATTAACATGTAAAACATTGGAAATTGAATGATCTTGAGTTATAGCGATTTTACCTACACCAAGCACTTCTCCTGTTGAATTATCCCCAAATACTATGTTTTCACTTAGACCTTCCATTTGGGCGTAGGATGAGAACATACTCTTTTCTCCGGTCATATGATTTATACATCCACTGTCAAGCACCCAACTTGATCTACCGGAGGAGTATGCCTGCAAAACAAGTTTAGTTTCTTCTTTTAGGTCCCCGATTCGCATTGGGGCCTTGAGTGTTAGCCACTAGAATCTTAGGAACCCATAGTGACCTCTTCACATATATGTTGGACTCATTTCCAACATACGTGGCAACAACTTTACCAAGGTTGTTGCGTCTCAACACATAGCTAGAGGACATGCCCTCTTGAGATGCATGGGTCTTGGGCTTGTGAGCATACTTGTTCCTCTTGGGCACAATTGGATTTTCCTTAACCTGCAGACGAATGTTAGAAGCCTTAGGAGCTCACTGCCTTGGTTGGGGTTGTGTCTTATTTTTGTTAGTGTTGCTATGCTTCCAGACCCCGGAGCCTCCGCGTTTTGGCGCGGAACCTCCAGGGCGCGGAGCCTCCGCGTTTAGGCTCGGAGCCTCCATGGTCTGCACTAGCAGCACCTCACCAATGGTCCCCTTATTCTCGAATCTGATGCACGGCACTCCATTTACCATGTGTCTCTTGCCGGTCTTGCCTCCCTTAGTGTGACCAAGTCCATCCTTAATGAATGGATGTCTTCCTTGAATAAATTTGGGCTTCTTACTAGCCTCTTCCATGCATCCACTAGCTATGATATTGTTGAGTCTAGCAATCTCCTTCTTCATAACTTCCATATTTGCAAGGTTAGTAGCACAAGCTTCTAAATCAATGTTATAGCATTTATCACAACCTTTACTAGTGGAAGCATTAGAGATCTCACTTGCTTTCGTAAGATGTGAGGTTTTATCCCAAAGGGTGCTAAATTGTTCTTCAAGCTCCTCATTTCTTGTTTTGAGGGCATTGTTCTTTTCTTGAAGAATATTTAGATCATCCTTTAGGGTGACTATGATACTCTCCGCTTGGTCAACTTCTAAGCGTAAAGTTTCAACCTCACTTCTTCCCGACGCAAGAGCCTTCTTGCAAGTAACATAGAGTTTCTCTTGTTTGGCAAGAGTGGCTTGAGTTTTCTCTAATTCTTCCATTAGCTTGGCGATGAAGTTCTTAGATTTTTTATCCATTTTGCTTATCAAATTATTTACTTCATCATCACTAGATTCATCACTAGAGTCATCACTAGAGTCTATGTCGGATTAATCACTAGGTAGGGGAGAGGATTTAGTCTTAGTTTTAGATTCTACCTTCTCTCCTTTGCCCATGAGACAAAGGAATGTGGATCCCTCATCATCATCGGTCATGTCGGTGAAGAGCTTCGATGAAGAAGAGTTCTTCTTGATAGCAATGGTTGCAACTTTTCTTGTTTCTTCTTCACTTGAGCAATCATCATTTGAATCCCATTCATGACCAATGTGAGCTTGACCCGCATAGTTCTTCTTCTTGTGATGAGTCTTGTCATCTTTCTTGTAAGTCTTCTTCTTCTTATCTTTCTTGTCTTCTTTGCTCTCATAAGGACATTTGGCAATGAGATGTTCTGTGCTTCCACAATTGTAGCACTTCCTCTTTAGCTTGTTGGGGAACTTCCTCTTAGCAAACTTGTAGCCCTCTCTTTTCAATCCCTTCTTGTACTTCCTTATGAACAAAGCAACATCACCAATCTCACCGGAAGACTCTTCATCATCTTCATCATCACTTGAGTCACTTGATGAATCAACCAACTCAACTTTGCTTGATCTTGATCTTGATGACTTGCTTGATGTGAAGGCCTTGTTTGATTTGTTTGCCTTGAGAGCCACCTCCTTGACCTTTAGGTTCTCCATCTTTGCTTCTAGCTCTCCAAACTTCTTCCTTTATTGTATCTCTATCTCCATGAGCTCATGAGTAAGTATTCTTCCAAGCACATCACTAGGAGAGAACTCCTCAAACCTCTTCTTCTCTCTAATCAATGTGACAAGAGTTGGATTCCTAGGTGCAAAAGCTTCCAACATCACTTTCACAACATGATGATCATCCAAGTCATCTTCTCCCAATCCTCTAATCTTGCCAACTATCACCATCAATCTATCAAACATCTCTTGAGAGTCTTCTCCATCCTTGATCACAAATCTATTGAGTTGAGCCATCAATAGATCAATCTTAGACTTTTTCACTTTGCTAACCCCTTCATGTGCAATGTGAAGGGTATCCCAAATCTCCTTTGAAATCTCTAAACCAATCACCTTGTTGTATTCTTCCAGACTTAATGCACTCAGAAGAGCACTTGTAGCTTGAGCATTGCGATGTATGTTGCGGATATCTCTTGGTGTGAGATTTTTGGGATCTTCCGGATCATCAAAACCTACACACACAATGTTCCACAACTCCGAATAGAGACCGATAAGGTAAGCCTTCATCATATGCTTCCACTTGGCAAAGTTGGTTCTATCAAATGGAGGCAACTTGCCCGCGGGTATGTTGATGTGAGTGTTAGTGGGCAAATTTATAGAATCATAATTAAAGGATACACTCGAATATGATCTCTTGGGCTTGGACTTGAGTGATCTCTTTGGAATCCTTTGAGCATAGTACTCATCATCATCATCTCCATTCTTTGACTCGCTGCTTGGTTGTGGACTTGATTCCACTTTTCTTTTTGCTTTGTGTTTCTTCTTCTCCTTGTTCTTGTTCTTTTCTTTTTGCTTGTCTCCCTTGGAGGATCCCTTCCCACCGAACTTGAGCTTTGGAAGTTGCTCAAGTGCTGCTATAGGATCATCCTCAAGAGCTTCTAGTTCTTCTCCACTTGGAACGTCTTCATAGCGTTCCTCTCCATCTTCCTCCGGTACCCTTTCTCTAGGACTTGCCATTTCCTCACACGGTTAAGTGCTATTACAAGGAAACCCGCTCTGATACCAATTGAAAGGATCTAGCAAGTGGCCTAGAGGGGGGGTGAATAGGCCTTTTTCAGAAATTTAATCAACTTCATGAAACCAGTCAGAACGCGGAACCTCCGGGTTTGAGCGCGGAGGTTCCGGGGAAGAACGTGGAACCTCCGAGGATTAGAGTAAGAAATCGATCTACTGTGGAATTTAACGAATGAAAAATAGATCGAATGTAATACCAGCCTTCCTGGGGAGTATGTTGAGCTATCCAACCAGTTGGTTGCACCTGGAGGATGAGGAATTTGTAGATCGAATGCAAACCCTAACAACAAATCAAATCACAAGTAATAGCAACAACAATCACAATCACAAGAGACATGAGGATTTATCCCATGGTTCGATTCACCACAAAGGCTGGCCTACGTCCACGTTATTGAGGTTAGCCACAAAGGCTATAGAGTCTCTTGCAACTCACTCCTCTTCTCCAACCTACCACCAAGGCAATAGGTTAGAGGGTTCCACTAAGTCACAAAGGGCAATACAAACATCCTGGTGCTCAACCATAGTGGATTGGGAGCTATCGGGCGACTGCTAGCCGTCTAGGAGCCAAGCTCCAAGAGTAATGAACACACCAAGCGGCTAGGGCTTCACCAAGTGCACAAGAACGGAGGAGAAGAATCTTCACGAGCTTTCTCACACTCTCTAGAGCCAAATCCCTCAAGGAATCACAAAGATTTGAGCAAGGGAGTTTGGAGCACCAAGCTTGGGAGAGAGAGAGCTTCTATTCGATAGGGATGAATAAAAGGAGAAGATGACCTTGGGGATGAACTGAAGAGGTATTTATACCTCCCCAGTCACCCACAAAAACGGTCTGGTCCGATAGACCCTAGAGCCTCCGCGTTGGGGCGCGGAGGTTCCGCGTCTGGGCGCGGAGGTTCCGCGTTTGGCTAGAACATATAAGAATTCAGCTCGGTTAGCTTTTTATGGCTGGGATTAATTGAGATGTAGATGGAGTTTTGAGCACTTGGTTCCACCCAGCACACTATTAGTATCCCCCTTGATAGTACGGCTTGCCCTATAACTCAATTTCAAAATATAAAAAGAATCAAACTAGCTCTTGGACCCGTAGTAAGTCATCCATTTGAGTTGGGGGGTCTCCTCCTTTGTTTCTTTGCACCCACGAAGAAAGTTGTTCTGTCAAACACTTGTCACAGCCATTAGTCCTTTAATTATGTGGTCAACATCACCAAAACCCACTTAGAGCTTGATTGCACTTACATGTGCCCCTCCCCAAACTCAACAGGTACTGCAAAACTCATAAGAGAGATTAAGGATTGGGGGCTTACTTAGGAGGAGCCATCAAGACGGAGGGGGAGGATAGCCTGCTGGCGCGACGCTAGCAGGGAGACCGGCGGCGCCCAGCCTACGGCATTGGACGAGCACGCCGCCCCAAACCCTAGGCTGACGGGCCAGGGAAGGGCGGCGGGCGGAAGGGACCTGGGCAGCCGGAGGGGAGCCTGGCGGGCGGCCACCGGCAACGAGCGGGGTTGGGCGGCCTGCTGCCGTCGGGCCAGCAGGGAGGCTGGCTGTCACAGAACCTCCTAATTATGATGGCCCACATGTACCTATCATTGTCATAATGACCTCTGACAGTCATACTTATGTACCTCATAACCTAAAAGGCTTGCTTTCCTCCGAACAGGATCCAATTACAGGAGTATTGTAATATTACAACAGTTTATTCAAAATACTATCAGAGTAAAAGAGCGGAAGTCTTACATAACTTAAGTTTACAAACCACAGTTTCAAACCTAAAACCATAAGTAATATTATTACAAACCAGTAGTAGTGGAGTATCAGTAGTAACTTTATTACAACACCCAAACAAGGTGCCTTGCCCAGAGGCCACATAGCCTACTCGTCGTCACTTTCTTCAACGACAGCGGTCATGCAGCAAGGCTCAAAGCAGACTTGCTCATGCACCGCACCTGCAATAAGGGTTTAACAAACCATGAGTACGGAGAGTACTCAACAAGACTTACCCGACTAAGAAAAGACTCCATAGGCATGCTAGTTTTAGGAAATCAAGGTACGGGTATTCAAGAACCAAAATTATTTTGCAGAAAAGCTTACTAAAGAAAGTCCTTGCTTTCAACATTTTACTTTTATCATTAATGGTTCATTAACCAATTCTAAGTGATCCTAATCTAGATCAAAGTAATTCTCATCAAATTCTTCTTTATTCTTTTCTCAAATTCTAATTCTTAACTATGATGCAGGACAGGCGATCGAGTCTCCATAACCGAGGAGCAACAACGATTCAAACCGATTATACCCAGCTGGGGATCTCTATCCTCACAACATATGTAGAACCAAATCTTGCATATACCAACCCTCATTTATATTTCCCAAGACCAGAACGTGTCTATCGCCACCCGAGAGTATAGTACCCCTCGAACCTGGCCCAATTCTAGCCCCGAGGGTACACGCTACTCTCACCATCTCTCCACTTTCAGTGCGAGGTTAGATGTTCTCATAATGGAATCACTAATATCTTGGGCTTACCCAAGGCATGAGGCTAGTTGCAAAGTCTCGAAACACAAACAGGACTATATCGAACGGTCCTTAACTGACAAGGCGGAAACACTACATTAAGACTTCTTTCTCAATGAAGTTAGCAGTGGCCAAACCACCCGGCCGATCTTCAGTTTTATTCTTACATTCCATTATTCCTCAAGTATGCCATCATGGCCATATAAACTTTTCATTTAAAAGCCTAACTCATTAAGCATAGCGAAGCATATCTACGTATTTTCAATAAAACAGGTACCAAGGGTGATATCTCAAAAATCAAGGATGACAATGCAGCAATTGGGTTATCACTCAATTCCTAATTACTTAATGCAATAAATCATAGTACCAGTGATAAAGATTTGTAAAACTCAAGGAAGGGTTTAAATACACCGGGGCTTGCCTTGCTTAGATGGGACGACTGGTTCGGGCTCCACAACTCCGACGTCTGGTCCAGAACCCACTAAAGACAGCTCTTCTCCGGAGGCTTCCTCGACAACGCTTACTTCCACGAAAGCGGGAACTACACGAGCATACGACATGCTTTAACATGATGCGATGATAAACATGATGCTTGATGATGATATGCCACGATTAATAACTTGAGTACAACTTTCCTTCGTGGTACAGTTGCAAACCAACAGAACTTACTAACTAACCACAATTACATTAAGCAACATTATTACTTCTTAAAGAACATGTTAATCGTGAGCTCAACCAAGTAATTAAGGTGCCAAGGATCATTAATGGTTAATGACCCAAGGTCATCACTCAATCAAAAAGGCACACAACACTTAAAGTTATCAACTTAAACATTTATTTAATCACTTAAACAATTAATGCATAAATTAAGAATGAATTAAACTTCAGTTAAATGAGCTCAAACTTTTTCTATAGATTTGCCATGGTCTAAAATAGTGTTAAAATAAATTTCATGATTTTTGGATTAATATTTTAATTACTAAAATTCCTAGAAGTTGCATTTAATATTTAATTGAGCTAATTAAATAACTTACAAAAAGTAATCAAAATTGGCATTTAATATTTTTCCTAGATAGTTTACACCCTGAAAAGCTTACACAAAAATTTTCACTATTTTTGGAGCTCTACAAAAATTCTATTGAAATAAACAAAAACTACCACTATTCACTTTTTTGAAAAAGAAAAACAAAATCGGCAATACGGGCTACTTCTCCTCTCTTCCGGCTCAGCCCAACGGCGCGCTCCTTCTCTCCCTTGCCCGCTCGCACGGCCCAGCAAGCGGCCAGGCCGGCCCAGTTCGCGCGCGCTCACTCTCTCCCGCTCGCTCGCTGACACACCGGACCCACCTGTCATCCCTCTCCTTCCTCTCGCTCTCTCTTCCCGCGGCCCGGCCACGACGGCACGGTGGCCGACCGGCGAACACGGCATCGGTGACCCAACAAATCTGACCAACATGATCTACACCACACCACGAACCTCACCGGACAACTTGCACGGCCGCAGACCCCCTGGAGGTGGTACCTCACCGGCCATGGCGGCACGGTGGTCGCGGCTCGCGGCACGCCGACGTCACAAGCCGATAGCGACTAAATTAAAGACATGGGAAGCAGCAGCAGCTCACCGCAAGTGCAGCGGAGCAACCAGCAGGCACGAAGAGGCAGTGGAGGAGGCTGGCCACGTGAGACGGCTCGGTGGCCACGGCTCGCCGGAGAAGGGAAAAGAGATGGCCGTGCAGGCGCTTCGGGCGGAATTGGTTGGTGTATGCGGCCTAGGAGGTGCGCAGGAGCGAGGCGAACTCGATGGTGCGGTTGTTTTAGCCGGAGGTAGCTCAACGGCGGCAACAGTGAGCGGCGGAGCTGAGCGGCGGCGGTAAAAACAGAGAAAAGAAAAGAGAAAAGCGACGGCGGTTGTGCGGCTTACTTATGTAGATGGCTAGGGAACTTGACGCGGCTGTGGGAAGGCGCGCTCGATTTCGAGCTGGCCAGCTGGGGTACACGAGAAGGTTGTGGAAGGCCACGGCGGCTCGCCGGCGCCCATACCGTCCGCTGCCCAGCGTTGATTCGTCGGTGTACTGTAGCACCCCCAACACACATGAACCCTTGATCAGTTTTTGCCAAAGTACTCCCAAAATCATGTAGTGACTTGAAAAATTCCCAAAATATGAATTCTTCAGAATTTCAAGCTCTACAAGTTTCATCTTGAACACTTTCTCAAATTTGAACTAGATTTTGATATTTAAATTTGAAATAAAAAAGGGACACTTTTTTGGAATTTCGTAATTTAGAAATTACTTTAAATTTTATATTGAAACTTCAAAAACTCCAAATACCAAAGTTGTATATCTAGCCAAGACCTACAACTTTTCTATTCAAACCATTTTCAAATTCTACATTTATTTTGAAATTTGAGTTCAGAGATGAAAAGGGGTTAAATTTGAAATTTACTTCTTTTCAAAATTACTCCTAATTTTTCACTGAAACTTTGAAAACTCAAAACACCAAACTTGTATCCCTTAAAAATATCTACAAACTTGGTTTTAAACTTTTTCCCAAATTTTGCTTAGATTTTGAATTATTCAAAAAGGGGTAAAACAAGGGATTTGAAATTAGGGTTTTCGGAAGAATTTCAAAATGAAACTTGTTGCTATTTTAATTGGTGATTATTTAGTGATCAAACCATCATCCAAGGGCATCATTGAGTCAAGCATCATATGTTTGACCAAATGCTACCCTTGGTTGACCAGTTGGCTTTTGAAAATCTTTTAATTATTACCCAAATTTGAATTCAAATTCGAATCGGAAAACTCGAGACAAGTTTTGGATTCCAAATTCAAACTCAAACTTGAAGCTCTATTTTATATGTTGGACTTGAGTTCATACCCTACACTTAGCACTAGTGTATAATACAGTCATAAACTAAGTATTTGCGGTGACATTCGAAATTAGGGTTTTCGATTCTAGCCACACAACTCAGAAGCACATCCAACCTAAGAATGTAAACTCATTTTAGTTGATGCATATTGTAGTTGACCTAATCATGGATGCTTTACGGTGCAATATGATGACATGGCAAGTTATTTAGTCACTATAACACAAGAGGTGTTACACTGGCGGCGGGGAGCACCGCCGCCCCAAACCCTAGGCTGTCGGGCCAGGGAAGGGCGGCCAACAGCGGGGGGCGGACGGTGGCAGCCTCCGGCAACGGGCAGCTCGCGAGTGGAGTCGCTCGCCCAGCGACTCGTGACGGAGAAGAACGACCCGAGAGAAGCCAGGTACGATGGGCTTCAGTAAAGGACAAGGAGGCAGGGGTACTTTCGTCATTTTCCATGTTATAAACAGTTATAAGGAATATTTTGGAATAGAAAAACATATGAAATCTTAGAAATCTCTCGGATTGAAACAATTCGCGTGGACAGGGTTAAATATTGAAAGACTTGCGAATTGGATGTCAAATACTGAGAGGCTCACAAATTCAGAGTTAAATATTGAAATTTCTCGGCACGTGCCGACAACAGGGCACCCAATTCAACAAGTTTCGACCTGCCAAGAACAGGATCGTCACTACAGATCATAGCACACCCACTTTCGATGTGAAGCCACGCTCCCACCAGTCAACCGAAGCCAGCCAATGGCGGCAGCTTACCATCACGCCGCCACGCGCGGCCTTGCCCTGGCCCTCGCGGCGGCCGGGGTCCTGGCGTGGCAGTGCGCGGCGCAGGCGGCGCCGTTCGGCTCCGGCTGCATGCCGGAGCTCGTCAGCCTTAACCCGTGCATGGACTACATGTCCGGCAACGCGACGACGCCTGACGGGCCGTGCTGCTCGGCCGTGTCGGGCATGCTGCGGTCCAGCCCGGGCTGCCTCTGCATGGTGGTCTGCGGCACGGCCGCGTCGCTCGGCGTCACCGTCGACGGCGACCGCGCGCTGCAGCTGCCCGCGGCGTGCAAGGTCCAGGCCCCACCTGCCAGCCAATGCAACGGTAAGCGGTCCTGACAATCGAGGGAATCCAATGATCGTGGTAGTTTCGCACGGGCACGCCGCACGGCGGAGAATTGAGAATGGCGAGCTAAAATTGCTGAGCGCTTTTGCAGCCGTGGGAGTTCCACTGCCGTCTCCGGCGCCGGGAACGACCACACCCGGGGTTCCAGCCGCGGAGGCGCCGTCCAACGCCAACGTCACCCCTGCAGGTACAGCACTAGCCGTACATACTTTGAATAGATTGGGTGAGCCCAAAGAGACGTTGTCTTAACGGTTAACAGTGAAGACTTGAACTCTGAATTTTTGACACTGTAGGGTCTGGGTCGAAGGCTACACCAGCATCCACCCTTCCATACTCTGACGGAAACGATAGCAAACCCGGAACGTTCTTCGTCTTCGCCGCCGCTGCACTGGCGCTGCTCCATCGTTTCTGAGACGCGAGAGCTTCTTGTGTTCGTCGTGGACGGTTAATTTGCACGGTTGGGAGGTACTTGTCTTGTCGCTCCAGGATTCAAAGGGACAGAGAACTCTTGCGCTGATGTGCACTTGGGCACTTTCAGTTAGCGATCACGCTAGCTGTCTGTTCACACGTTGAAGGGGAGGATGTGATTTGTAGTCTCTCAGGATCGATGTCATGATGATGTGTTTGGCTGTTAATCGAACAGGTCAATCGGATTTACGTATGTGTTTCTATGTGATTTGTAGTCTCTCAGGATAGAGAAGTAAAGACGTCACAGTCAAGTTGACCGTTTGACTTACCTGTATCTGCATGCAGCCACGAGCCACACCTCACACCTTCCTTCTCCCGGCTTCCTCGTTCCTTCCCGCAAGAAAGCGATAGGCTCAGGCCATGCAACACCAATTTGCATAAGCTAATCTCAACCAAGCTTGCCGATCTAGATTCTCCTCTCTGGTCAAAGTCAGACGAAGTTGCCTGCCTCATCCACTCGAACTGGAAATATATGAACAGAGGCGAGCAGCTGCACTGCCGCATCGAGACATCCATCAGAGCCCAAGAAAACAGCTCAGCAATGGAGGCCACGGCGACGCCAAGAACCGAAGAAGAAGTCAAGCCCGGCACGGCGAAGGTAACCGTGGGCGAGGTGACGCTCCGGAAGTTCGAGCTGTCCGACGTGGACGCCATGATGGCGTGGGCGTCGGACCCGCACGTGGCCGCCCCGTGCCGGTGGGACGCCTACGAGTCGACGGAGCCGCTGCTGGCCTTCATCCGCGACGTGGTGCTCCCACACCCGTGGTTCCGCGCCATCTGCCTCGAGTCCGGCCGCCCCGTCGGCGCGGTGTCCGTGTCCCCGACGGGGGACCCGTGCCGCGCCGAGCTGGGCTACGTGCTGGCGCGCGCGCACTGGGGCCGGGGCGTGGCCACGGCCGCCGTGAAGCGCACCCTGGCCACGGTGTTCGCCGAGGTGCAGGGGCTGGAGCGCGTGGAGGCGCTCGTCGACGTGGCCAACCCGGCGTCGCAGCGCGTGCTGGAGAAGGCCGGGTTCACGAGGGAGGCCGTGCTCCGCAAGTACGCCGCCGTCAAGGGCGTCGTCAGGGACATGGTCATGTTCAGCTTCATCGACACCGACACGGTGCCCGAGTGACTTTTTACAACGTCCCTTTTGCAAATCTTGCTGTTGGATGCATCCAATTTCCCAATTTCATGCAAGGAATTCAGTGTTTTTCCTGCAAATTTTACTTTGAGAGAAACAGAAACCTGTGTATGTGCAACATAGGGACACGTGTGTTCTGGCCGTTTTTATAAGCGGCGCACCGTGCTCCCCTCCGCTCCAGTCCCAGCCTCAGACCAGTGACCACGACCATCGAAACCTCCCGCCAACTCCAGCAGCGGCGCTGGCGGAGGAGGTGACCCTCCGGCGTTTCGAGCTCTCGGACGTAAGGATGGCAACGGGTCGGGTTCGGATCGGATGGAGTCTCCGTGCATCCAAAACCGAAACCCGAAGTCAAAACCCGAACCCGAACCAAACACCGATTCGGGTGGAAATCCATCACCAAAACCAAACCCGCGGATACCCGAAACCCGAACGGATACCCGAAACCCGAATGGATACCCGAAACCCGCGGATAAATATACACATATTCACATGTATAAATAAGAGGCAATAAATAATAAATATTTTCATGAGTCAATTCTGAATAGATTTAATAATATAAGTAAACAAGTTATTATTAGCATATTATAAAACATGAGTTTTAATTCCAAATGATTTATTTCGGATATCCACGGGTGGAAAACCAAACCCGAAAACCGTAGGTAAAAAATTATCCCCAAACCCGAACCCGCAGAACCCGAAACCCGCTGATATCCGCCCTGAACCCGATCCGCTGCCATCCTTGCTCGGACGTGGACGCCATGATGGCGTGGGCTTCGGACCCTGAGGTGGCGGCGTTCTGCCGGTGGGAGCCGTACGCGTCGACGGAGCCCCTGCCGGCGTTCCTACACGACACCGTGCTCCCGCACCCGTGGTTCCGCGCCATCTGCGTCTCCGGCGCCGTCGTGGGCGCGGTGTCCTTGTCCCCCACGCCGGAGCGCTGCCTCGGGGAGCTCGGCTACGTGCTGGCGCGCGCGCACTGGGGCAAGGGCGTGGCGATCGCGGCCGTGAGGCGCGCGCTAAGGGACGTGTTCGCGGACCTGGAACCCGAGGGCCTGTGGCGCGTGGAGGCGCTGGTGGACGTGGGCAACCCGGCGTCACAGCGCGTGGCAGAGAAGGCCGGGTTCCGCCGCGAGGGCGTGCTGCGCCGGCACTACTGGCACAAGGGACGCGCCAGGGACATGGTCATGTACAGCTTCCTCTCCGACGACACTATCCCTGAGTAATACCCTTGGCGGATCCTCCATGCATCACCCCGATCAGCTCAGCTGCAAATCTCTTCACAATCCTTCTTACTACATACGGAACCAAAAACTCTCCATGTATCGATGCAACAGCGCACACCCAATTCAACAAGTTTCGACCTGCCAATCACATGATCGTCACTACAAATCATACCACAACCACTTTCGATGCGAAGACACGCTCCCACCAGTCAACCGAATCCAGCCAATGGCGGCAGCTTATCACGTCGCCGCGCGTGGCCTTACCCTGGCCCTCGTGGCGGCCGGGTTCGTGGCAGAATCGCCCGAATTAACACGTTTTCAGGGGCACCTGTCTTCCACTAGACACTAAGTGCCCTGAAAGCGAGCTAAACCAGACAATTCCGTCGAGCACACCCAACGGGAAAACTCGAACAATCCACATTTTACACCCGAGATCCAATAATTAGTACAAGCTTACAATACTTAGTCCATTTCATACAACAGAGTCTCAGAAAGCATTGATTATAATACCAGGGTTCAGAGTACGATAATTTAAATAGCGAAAATAAAATAAACATCTAGCGGAGCGAAATGAGAATCCGTCTGTGCCCACCAGAAGAATCCTCCACACAAGGCCTATTTGCTCAAGGTGCACCTGCAACAAGGGTAAAATAAACCCTGAGTACACAATATACTCGCAAGACTTACCCGACTGAAAATATAATTCCCGACTCTCAAGGATTATGATAGGCTTTATGGCTTGTAGGTTTCTTGTTTGCGGAAAGCAGTACTAAGAGTGTGTCCTTAATTCCATAGATCTTTAGTAGCCGTGTTTTAGTTGTTATCCAACATTCATGTTCTATAATCAAGCAAGGGTTGAGCAATCAGAGCCATTTTTCATCTTTTCTCTGTCATTTCTTACTACGGTACCAGAGCGCAGTCAAGCCGTACCGTCACGTAGAAACAGCGATTCGCGAATCAATGTGCCCAGCTGGGTACCCCGAAAACACACGCCTCGCTCGCACCCCAGGCACAAGCGAGGCCAACCCGTTCCACTCCTGTCATGGGTTCCAGGTTTTCATCCAAACTTGGACTCCAAGCCCCCGCACTTGAGGCCCGGCCCCAATACGGTACTTAGACCTCCACCTATCCCCGCCTCCAATCAGTCGGTTCGAAAAGAGTCAGAGCCCATGACAAGAGAGTAACAAGCCTTCTCGCTCCCATAAACAAGTATGTGCTCGGGATAATAAGTCTGTGACTTGACCAAGGTCCATGCAACGAACGGTCCTTAATCGACACTGACAGGAAAACTAGTGCAACCAAGTTATGCCCCGTGGCCACGGGACACAACCTGCCACACCCACCAAGACCCATACCACATCCCTGCCCGGTCACCATTTCCTTTCCACCTTTTACTTTTGAGATTCATGATAAAGATAAACACCTGTGGTGGGTAACGACAGGTTACCCACGCTACCGATAAACCTATGCAAAGCAACTACGTGATCCTGCACTAGTAAGACTCATGGGTAGATAATATATATGCATGTGGGTATCATAAAACTCCTGCAACGTAAATGTACAACATATTTATAAAGATTATCAAAATACGGGTTATGCACCGGAGCTTGCCTTGGGCAGGTGCAAGGTCAGAGGTGTCAGTCACAGGCGGCTCGGAACTCCTCCAGCACGAAGATCTCCTCCTCGTACTCTTCGACGATCTCCTCGTAGTCCTGCTCCTCCGCTGCCACGTACTCAACTACCTCGTGATCTACATGCATGAAATGATAATGCGGCACTTAATATGGTGACAACAGTAGCTCTTAAAATAGCAACAACTACTAAGCAAGAATTTACTGATCTAGCTATTTTCTAGCAACTCAAATGCATATCATTTTTTTATTACCGATTTAATACATAGCTCCACTAGGGAAACTTAGCTACCCTAACTAGCAAGCTATTCAAAGGCTACACAAATTACAGCAAGCACCTAACAATATCATGAACCCACTGTAAAGTTTATAGAGCCAAAGCTATCCTCGATTTGCCACAAAATTTTCTACAAGCTTGGGGACTATAGTATCCGTTGCCTTTTGCGTTGATTTAATAGACCTAGCATCATCCCAGCACATGTAAACTAATTATACCATTAGGTAGATCATGAATTTAGGAACCTAACTAAAGTGGTTTCACGATTTTTGGATATCTACACAAGTCGTCATGATTCATCAAAGTTTAGCTCGGCAACTAAATTGCAAAAGCATTACTAACCTAATTGGAAAAAAAGAAACCCATTCCTTAGGCGCGGCCCACACCGGACGGCCCACCCGCGCGCAGTGCACGCGCGCACCCGCGACCCAGCCGTGCGAGATGGCCCACGACGCCCGGCCCACGCGCGGACGTGGCCCAGGCGGGGGAAACCGCAGGCGCGCTGGAAACTTGCTAAAGAGCCCCCAAACTCACATGCAATTACGCGAACTCTAATTGCACTATTCCTCTAGTCTGCTATTAAGCACGAAAGACCCTAGCATAACTCGCCTTCACAACGGGGAGGTCCCCGACGCCCCTGCGCGCGCTGGCACGGCGGCACGGGCACGGGACCGCCGCCCCGAGCAACCGGGAGCCCCCCGACACCACTAGGAGGCCAACACTTACCTACAGGGCGACGCGCAGCCTCGAGCAACGGTTGGGCGAGCCGGGATGCAGCAAGACGGCTCCTCCACGACGACAGACAACTGCAAGGGGTGGCGCCGCCGTTCCGATGAGCTACGGCCACAACAAAAGGGATAAGACGGCTTACGAGCATCAGCGGCTTACCACGAACACCGTCGAGGCGAGGCAATCCGGGAGCTGCTCAGAGACGAGCTGGCCACACGCGACCCGAGAGGTGCGGCGGCGCCCTGGGCGGACACGGTCGCGTCACCGGAGGAACGGGGCGCTATAGCCCCAACTATGGTGCGCACCGCATGTAGAGGACCAAGGAGGCTCTAGTGGTGCACCCAATTCGAGGTTCGAGGCGAACGGTAGAGCTGCCACGGTGCACGGCCGAGCTCGGCCTTAATGGCAAGGCGGAACGGAAAACTCCAAATTGGAGCTCGTTGACGCCAAGCACGAGGCGCGACGAGGTCAGTTGACTGGCGGGCTAGAAGGCAAAGTCGTGCACGTGGGGAATTTGAAAACGGTGGCTACTTGCGGACGAGTTGAAGCTGCGGGGTCCGCGGCATGGTGACAGCACGAGGTAGGAGGGGGGCTTGCTAGCGTTGATGGTGTTGCCTCGGGGTGGACAAGCTGCAGGCGCCCACATACGCGAGGTGATGCAGCGCAGACGCGCAGCAGAGACGGCAACGCGACTGTCGCAACAAGGCGACTGCGGCGCGCAGAGGAGCAAGCGGCCAAGGGGGGGCAGCGGCTACGGCTGGCCAGAGAGGAGGTGGTGTCCACGCCACGCTGTGGCCAGCTACGGCCAAGCCAATGCGGGACCCGGCCGGCAGTGCGACGCGCGACCAGGCAGGCATGTCGCTCAGCGCCCCGCGCGGTGACCGCGCACAGAGGACAGCGGACGCCGACGTGCACGAGCACGAATTTAAAGCGACGATAAAAACTAACCTAACTTGTCTCGGGTCCAACCTCCTTCACCCAGCAACACGTGGTACATCAGACTACCGACTAGGGTTAAAACACTACGCCCTCCTTGAGCTAAAACTCGTAGAACAAGCTCGTGAACATAGCTCTGCCACACTGCTCTAGAACTCGGAAAAAAATTTTCTAAGTACCAAATTCGATTTCCAGTTCAGTTTTCAAGCTTCTAGCAACAAGAGCTAACATCATTATTTTGCTAATACGAAAGTTGCACTGCCATGTACAAAGTTTGTACTTCAAAATTTATTAACGTGTTGCATATATGTTCTATAATAGTTTTGCTAAATAAAAATTTGTTTAGCACCTTAAGTGATATCACATGTGGTAAAGAATCACCTTTACATATCATTAGCGTGAATCATTTTTTGTTGCAATAAATTTGCTTTCTCATGCACTAACACACAAACATGATGCTTAAGAATGCTTTGGTGAGTTGTTACACGTGGTAACACCGAGGGTGTTACAGGGGTCCTGGTGTGGCAGTGCGCGGCGCGGCAGGTGCCGTCCGGCTCGGGCTGCATGTCGGAGCTCGTCAGCCTGAACCCGTTCATGGACTACATGTCGGGCAACGAGACGGCGCCCGACGGGCCGTGCTGCTCGGCCGTGTCGGGCATGCTGCGGTCCAGCCCGGGCTGCTCTGCATGGTGGTCGCCGGCATGGCCGCGTCGCTCGGCGTCGCCATCGCCGTCGACGGTGACCGCGCGCTGCGGCTGCCTGCGGTGTGCAAGGTCCAGGCCCCGCCTGCCAGCCAGTGCAACGGTAAGCACATAACCACATATTAGTCCACTTAGATTGTCACTCAATTACTAAAACCAAACAAGGACCTTTCAGCGGGACGTGCGCAGGTGGGAGGAAGAGAGGCGGTGGAGGAAGGAGAAGGACGCGGGGAGGAGGCGAGTGCGAGGAGGGCAACGGGTCATGCGCGCCCGTCGTGTATTAGAGTTTGCACTAAATAAGTGTCATTCTAGCCTTGTATGCTTGTCACAAAATAAACGTCGTTCTCACACATTTCACTTCTTCCAATTCACCCCTGTTTTCTCTTCTCCAATACATTTCTATCTATCTTTTTCGTTCTTGAAATTGACCTGCACTGATCCTTGATGTGAAGAACAGTGGCTCAGCCGCAATTCTTTTACGCATCCAAGCTTAGATTTATGATGTACTCCCTCTGTTCTAAATTATAAGTCATTCTAAGAATCTTGGAGAGTCAAACCATCTCGAGTTTGTTATGATAATATAATAATATTTATGATGTCAACAAAGTATCATTAGAATCTTCATTAATTATATTTTCATTGTATAGCTATTTGATGTCATAAATCTTTATAATTCTCTCTATAATTTTGGTCAAACTTAAGATGTTTTGACTTTCCAAAAATCTTGAAATAACTTATAATTTGGAATGGAGGGAGTAATACCACATCCTTTTTAGGGTCTTGCATGAAATAATGACCGGCTAAAACTAAAAAACATGTACATGACGATATGAACCCCTCGCGGGTTGGTTCCCTCCCTTATCCTATTCCATCATGCCGCTTCTCCAGCGCCTTGCTGCTCTGTCTGCGCCGCCCCGGCGGAGCTCCGGTGGCAGGGCTTTGCCCGCATCGTCCTCCCGGAGGCCATTTCCATTGAGTGCCACCCAAGTCCTCCTCCGTCCATTTCTCTCTTTTCCTTGCATGGCCATTCCCTCTTTTTTTCTTTGCAATTTTGTCTAATACCTAACTACCTGTAGACGTGCCATGCCTCAATTTCTCGTGGCCTTCGTTCCTATCGTTTCACGCTGGCTTATCCAATCCATTGCTCCTCTGAGCAGCAGTTACCTCCAGCCCGTGTGCTCTTCTGGTCTCTATCGCCTTCGAACTGCTGCGCACCGGAGCTACTTGACAAAATGCTCGCCATTTCCTCTCTACTTCGGTTGTTTCTGTTTGTTGTACTTGTGCGTGTGCCACTGAATGTTACATTCTTACTGCAAGCTACCGGTCTGGTGCTCAGTGCTGTAGTCGTCATAGTGAGGTTTCTAGGAATCACGGTGATAGGTGCTTTAGGGACTCTGAGATATTGCGAGACTGCGAGATGATGTCCCATCAACTATTGTGTTTTGGTTGATCCATTTGCCAATGGCTGCCTAGAGACATGTTTGATACCAGGTTCACAATTTCAATATATAATCTCGAAGTCAGGACGTGTGGGCACTGCTCATACAGCCTTTATCTTTTATATAATCTTGTTTGGGCAGATGACAACTTTTGGCAACCAGATCCTTTCCCCCATCGCCTTTTGTTAGTGGTGGTAATTTTGCTGTGGTAGATGGCCTGTTGTTAAACATGTCGACGATCAAGGTTACAAAAGGCGTTAAGCGCTAAGCGATTAATGACCTGCGGCCTAGAGTTTAAGTGTGCTTAAGCATTTCTAAGCGTGAACAAATTAGAAATGAGAGTGGAGAGCAATTAAGAAAGAGCAAATGAATCAATGGCCAGGTCCCTCTCCACCCCCCTCTCGCCCTTTTGTAGGGGATGTGAGAGGGGAATTTTTCACAATTTCCCCCCTATGGGACTTGTATTTATAAAAAAGCATCTAGGGGCTACAAATGAGCCATAATCATTATCTCACAAGTCTCTTGGCTATGTAATTGGATCGTGAAGACACTAATGGGGTCCCTAACATCACAGAACTCAAAGCATCCAAGATACATTAAACTAGATGATTTCCCTGCGCGTGGCTACATGAATTTAAAGGATGATGATATCACTTTGGTTCCAGATGATCCTTCCACGATTGTCCAGCCCATCCATCCATTTTCTAGCTTCACGTATGGTGTAGAAAGAGTCTTCTTCAATGTCACAAATTTAGGTGTAGTGGTCTGATCACTCACCAACCTTGACGGTATGGGAGGAAGCTCATGATCTCTGGCGACGATTTCCATCCACTGTTGCTTGGGGACAAGCAGCTTTTCGAGGGAGGGGCAAAGCCAAGGCCACGAAGGAGAGGGCAAGGAGGACGAGGAGTACTATTGCGCGTTTGGCAACAGAGCAAACGACGTTGGTCAAGGTAGGGTAATGGTGACAGCTAAGCTGTAGTGGTGTGAGTTGACGGTGAGTTAACGAACATTATATATGGTAGGAATTGGGCTGGTATATAATGCCAGAGGCCGTTGTGTCTTCTAACGAAGAACTGAAACTCTAAAACCTCAAAGAAATCTATTTATGTTCTTCGTCCCATTCCTGCTTCTCTTCCTAGATCTCCAATTCTCAAGCTATATGTCTGATTCGTTGCGGGACCGTGACAAGAGGCTAGGAAGCCCAATGGACATTAGTCTAGGTTAAAATCAAATGTCTTCTAGTGGACCAAGGAATTTTAATTACAGATACATGGGGATCAATAGAGGATAATTGAGATTGATGTGGCTTCACAAAATCGCAGATAAATATGTTATCGTAGATATATAAATATAGATTATGTGCTAATTTGTCAAAATATGTAAGAAAGAAAAAAATGAAAAAGAAAAGAGATGGTATGGGCTTTCATTTAGTGGCCCATCTAAAAAAGCCCACGCACCGCTGCATAGTCTTTACCCTAGAACTAAGGAACACAGCCGGGGGAGTCGCGACTCTTCTAGCTCCTCCTCTCCTATCCCCTTGCTACAGTTCACAAGGGTGGCGGGGATTTGCTCCCAGCGTCGATCTCGCCGGCTCCTCCTCGCATCTGGCAACCGTTCCGGTGCTGGAGGTGGAGAGGAGCCGCGGGATCGATGGCCGGTGTACATACCTTTGTCCTTGTTAGCTAGTTTAGGGTTAGGGTTCTTTGTTTCTTGACGGCGGCGCGAAGAACAGTAGGTTCACGAGGTGCTCGCAGGGTGGAGGCGGCACTGCGTCCATGGAATAAGCTTCTCCAGGTCCTTCTCCGCCTCGCTGGTGCGTGCTCCGGTGCCAGCAAAGAGCTGCAGAGGTATGAGCTCGCCGGATCTGGGGACCTAGCAGTTCCAGATCTCGTCGGGTTCTCTTCTTTTCCCTCCCTCGTCTCCGTCGGCATTTGCACCGATGTTGGCTTCTCTGGCGAGAGTCTTGGGAGGTATGTCTACCGTGCCGAGAAATCAGGTTGGCTTTTGTTTCCCACTTGTTCTGGTGGTTTAGTTCCCCTTTGGGTTGTGTCGTCGTCCGGTGAGCCGGGGTTGTTGGCAGTTCTTAAGGTGCCAGATTCCTTGTCTCCCGTTGATGTGATGGCTGGTGGCCATCTTGTTCAGCCAAGGCGTTCAGCGACTATAGAGCATGTCGATGTGTTCGGTGTGCTGCTCTTGGTGGCAACGAAAATTTGTGATGTTTCTTCATCGGGATGGAGGTCGGCTTCAAGTTGCAAGCACCGTGGGTCTCCTCTCCATCTTTTGGTGCGACAGGAGCGCATCGTGTGGCTGCTCCGACCGCCGGCGGCGGAAACGACCGGGAGGATCTTACAAGGACTAAGTTGTAATTTTTTGTTTTCTTTAAGGGTGTCTTTGTAAGAGCTGGAATGTAAACATTAAGATTTATATGTGAAATATAAATCCGGTTTTTTTTAAAAAAAAACTAAGGCACACAGCCTGATAGCCGCTGCCGTTTCTTATCTTCCTCGCAGCGCTGGCGCTCCATCTTCTGCTCCCTCCCCCACTCGCGCTCGGCATGAAGGCGACGCTCCATCTTCTGTTCCGTCCCCCACTCGCGCTCGGCATGAAGGCGACGGAGGCGGCGCTCAGGCTCGGGCTCTCAGCGACGGCTGGGCAGTCCCAGGCTCGGCGGCGGCGTCAGCGGCTCTTCCTCCCGCCTCTCGCCAGTCGCCTCGCGCCCTCGCTTCCGTCCTCCGCACACCGGCCGGCGACCCTGCGTACGCACCTCCCTCTCCCCTCCCGCCTCCGCTGGACCGTCGACGGCGCACGGCCCCTGCGGCTGCGCCGCGCGCCGCGCGCGGCCGGCGGGCAGCGCGAGCCAGCAGCCGCTGCTGTCGCGCCGCTTTGGGAGCGCTTATGCCCCATAGCGAAGCGCTACCCGTCCGCTTAGCGCTAAAGCGTGCGCTTAGTGCCGCTTTTTGGAACCCTGTCGACGATTAACTAGTGTTAGCAACTTTTTCTTGCTCTTTCTTGTGATGTGAGAGAGGAAGGCAGGACTATCCTAAGTGTTGTTTGACTAAAGTAATAGCTGTGCTAATGCTTAGCTAGGTGCTTTTGTTAATTGAGGGGCTCTTATTCAATATGCACTCCCTTTAAAAGGAAATACAGCTTTGACCTTTGAGGTGATCATGTGAAATAACGGCAGAGGCTAGCCTGAGAGTAGCCTCTGTTCTAAAACTTACTTCTATCAGGTCCACATCTCTCCATTTCTTTGAATTTAGCAGCATATATCTCTGGCTACTTGCGCTATGTGCTTAAAGCGAGCGCTATTGTAACAAAAGCACTAAATTTAAGTTTGTAAAGTCTTTGCTTGCTAGAAGAGTATTGCCATTTGATCTTTCATGTTTCGTCCTTGCTTTGTGGTTCTGCATGAAAACCGGGAAAGGAAAATCCCACCTTTTTGTTGCAAGGCACATGCATGTATTGTTTCCATAGGATCACATTGTTAAGTTAATATAATCATTCTACCGGATAGAATTTAACTTTACACCTGTTTAGTTAACACCGCCAATTATGCTGGTCAATTTAATGAAGTATTTGACAGTATTAAGAATGTGTAAGTTACTGCTCATTTTTTTGTTTTTTTTTCTAGAATGTGATGTCAGCACTGATCATGATTAACAAAATTCAGAATTCATCTTTCTGACAAAGTCATTGTAATACTTACACAATGGGATGCAAAATTTTACTTTATGTAACTAGTTCACCTTTGACATGCAGAACAATCATTTCTTCTTCCTTTACTAGTTGACAGCACTGCAAGTCTGTCCTGTCCTGTTAAGTGTTCTGCGGCTCGGCGTGCCCCATCACTGGCCGATCACACCGATTCCAAGAATGATGGCATCCATGCAGCTAGTGTATATGGACATGATCTCATGAAATCCATATCCGATCTTCAGGTATGATGGTGAGTCCCTTGCTCTATTTTTAGCATGTATCATCTGTTAACGTAAACAACCCTTTGATTTGAAATAAGGCTTAAGGGGACTTAACTTTTCCTAATAATTAAAACTAACCTAGTACTGTCTTACTGAACACAGCTTAAATTTTTCTCCTTGCAAATTTTGTACGGAAACCTCAGCTATAATGATATGCAACTCATTATTTTCTTATACTTGTTGCAGGAAGTTGTATTTTCTTCTTTTAGCAAAGCATGTCTTCTCAGTAGTTGTATCATATATGTTCTACCACCCAGTTGTATAGCAGAACCATGTGAGCAAGCATACTCTCTCCCTAACATGCCTTTGCTGTTCGCAATAGCCATGGTTGGTGCTACTGTTGGAGGTAAGCTCATCACACTCTTAACTTAAAAGAATCTTTCAGGCATAGAACGTTGGTTGGAGGTTGAGAACTGATTGTGGATTTAAGCATGACAATACGCAGTGGACGGTTTCCTTACCTGTGTTTATGTTTTCTAATGGCCATCGACATCATCTGTTGTTACAAATGATTAAATATCTGAGCATTAAGAGCACACACTAAATCACTTCTAATTCCAGGGAAATGCAAGAGCATGCTATGCACTCTTGCAAGTTAATACTTGTCAAACACAACTTTTTTATGTTTGATTGCTTCTTCCCCAGTTTCTTATTTAGCAGTGCATTTTGTTAAATTTAAAACATTATACATAGAAATGCATATTCAGATGCAACAAATACAGAGTGCAAAGAAAATTACATATAGGAGCATCCTAGTTATCATACCTATGTTTGATTGCTTTTTCCCCAGTTTCCTTATTTAGCAGTGCATTTTTGTTAAATTTAAACATAATACACAGCAACTGAAACAGATGCTAATGCAACAAATAAGGAATGCAAAGAAAATTACATTTAGGAGCATCCTAGTTATCTTACCGATTACCCAAGTGACTCCTGCTTTCCTTACTTTCTGCACCCAGTTATTGTGAAAAAGAGACATCATTGTAAATAAGAGGAAATAAGCACCCACATTTGAGTTGAAGAGGACTTGAACTTAGGTTCTGGGAGTGTACACGTACACCTCCCACCAACTGACCTCCTACCATTTAGTCTGAAAGAACTGGATTATTTCCACTAATTTCCTGTTTTCTTTTGTATCTGCAACTATTTATGGCATTATAGTCTTTTGTGCTGACTACCTTCCCTGTTTCTTTTAACTATGACTGGGTTGTTGATTTTGCATAGTCGAGACTTTAAGTTTTGTTATATGCATGGTTTCTGCATCATGTTGAACAATTCAGATATCCTGTAGGGCTTCTTGCGAGACAGAGGAGAGGGGAGCTTGCACGTCTAAATGATCAATTACGTCAGATAAATGCTGCACTGAGAAGACAAGCCAAGATTGAATCTTATGCTCCTGCCTTGAGCTATGCCCCAGTTGGTAGTAAGATACCAGAATCAGAAGTTATTGTTGATCCTCAGAAAGAGCGCCCTAATTGCATATCTCAGGACTGGGAAGAACTATCTGAGAAACCAAGCTCCCTGACAAGGCATTTCCTGAGTTTAAGGCAGCTCTTGATCTTGCACAATCTTTAGGTGATCATGTTGAAGAGAAGAAGGCAGCACGAGGATTAGGTTTGTTCATTATTTTGTGAAATTATAGTTTCATGCTTTGGTTTCGCAGATAGTTTCATGGAATTGTGAGAGTATTAAAATACCTTCCTTTTTTTTATTTGGTTAAATGCTACATGGTATGCAAGAGTACAAGTTCAAAAATAATAATGAAGGAAAATGTTTTCAGGCATGTTTAACCAAGTTAAAAATTGATCATATAAGCATAATAGAATTGTTAGCGTCTCCCCCATAAAAACTTGAAGTTCTTTTCCCCCTCACCATACAGCAAAAATGCAAACCACAGACAGTCTGATGTGTTTGTGAAAAGTAACGAAGTTGCTTTGCATTCTCCAGGGGCATCCTTGCAAAGACAAGGCAAGTACAAGGAAGCCATAAATTATCACTCCATGGTGCTAAACATCTCCAAGATGACCGGAGAGGATGCAGGTGTCACTGAAGCATACGGAGCAATAGCGGATTGCTACACCGAGCTTGGTGAGCTCGAGAAGGCAGGCAAGTTCTACGATAAGTACATAGCAAGATTGGAGAATGAATGAGAACAACAGTGCTGATCGGAAAAATCTGTGAGAGCAAAGACAAAGACAACGCTAATCGTGTCTCTACCCTTTTTTGCTTGCCATGTATTGTACTGTAGATGTGCAGTTCCCAGCTGGAACTGATGTTTGCTATCACGACTCGAGTTTCTTTTTGGCAGAATTATCTAAGATGTTTAGACCAGTATCATGCTGTGTACGTAGTTGTTTTGATAATTAGTGGTTGTCAATGTGCTATTTTGCGCTGGTTTAATTCTGTAGTTTTGCTATATCATGCCTTTGTAAAATCTTTCCTCCACCTGAATGTTTGGCTTTCCGTTTCTTTTCCTTTTTTTTCCTTTTTAAATAATGTGCATGGAATAAAACTAAGATTCCAGTGAAATTTTTCCCTCCAACACATCAATTTTAGTTACTCTGAATTTACATTTAACTTGTACTAGAGTTAATGTGGTTATTTTGATACAATTTCATGTATGTTTGGGTTAAAAGTCGTCTATCCCACACTCCAATTTTAGCTGTCAACTTATGTTAGATTTACACTCAACTTGCACTAGAGTTACGGTGATTATTTTGGTGTAATTTCTAGATAGAATTGGTGTAGCAAAAAATTTGGCTATAGGGAATGAGTATTTCACCCAATTCTTACAACACATTTAATATAGGTGTGAAACTTCTGTAAAACCTTTTTTTTCTTATAACATGCTCATAAACTAGTAGAGAATTTTCACCTGAGTAGTCTTTGGCAATCAAAGATTCGTGGTCTGGAAACTGGACTTTGACATTCGGAAAATTGAACCTTGAGTAACAAAGGCAACTTTTCAAGTTTCAACATGTGTGCTTGAAGATGCGCTTTGAGCAAATTTCAACGAAACTAAATACATAGTATTCCTAGGACCGTAATTGATCATTGTTATGTAACATCCAAATAAATAAATATATCTCATTAGTTAAATTGATATGCGTGATCTTAGCTACTTCCCATTCATCAAGTTTATCCCCCACTAGAGCTCTCCGGAATGATTTTTTTTTTGAAAGTAAGGAATGAAATATTCAATGGTGTTGATCTCATAACATTGGTCACCATATCATGCGGATCCCACTAGAGCTCTCTGGAATAAAATATTTAAAAGTGTTGATCTCATAACATTAGTCACTGTATCATGCGAACGATTTGCATAATATCTATACTTAATAATAAAGAGGCAAAATTTCTCACCCCTCATTTTTTTTGTCCGTCCTCCTCTAACTACTCGGCATCACTCTTCTTAGTTTGGAATTGAAAAACCACTACTCAATATCACTCTTCTTAGTTTAGAATTAAAAAACATTATTCGCATTGCCCGTACGTTGCAACGGGACGTACCTCTTGGTCATAGACAAGCATCGTGCTTAACAATAACAATAACAATAGCCATAATAAAACAACAGGCAGATAGGTTGGGTCAAAAATAGAAAAACTTGACTTAAGAAAGTCAACTCTAGGAATTTATTTATAGAGAGCAAATAAAGTATGTTTATATTTCTGTTTATTATTATTAGTATTTTTGCTTGCTAGAGTAATATATGATGCAATAATAATACCTTTGACGCATCGCCATCACCCCCACTCGACATGGATGTGTCTATCATCACACACATGAACAACACGTCAACCCATGCAAGATCATCGTTGTCTGTTAACGACAACATCTCTGTAGAAGAAAATAGCATCAGAAATTCAGAATCACGGGCCACATCATACGCGCTCACGAGTCATGACGGCCTCGTCGCAGCCGCCAGCCTCCTGTATGACGGCAGCTCCTTCACCGGCCGGGAACCACGAGACACGCACACAAACAAACTTGTCCCTACAGTTGAGTCTTCGGACGACGCCAGAGCGCACCGCCGCAGTTCACCGGCGGGCCTGCTGATGACGTGCTGCCCAGGGAAGAAATCATAGTCGTTGCGCGCCCTATTGAAGAGGACCAGAAGGCGATGGCACCGTCCTGCCACATCACGTCCACTGTCGTGCCGGCGACGGACATCGGCCGCTCCCATCTCTCCTCTGCAAGTCCGATCGTCGTCGCTCATTCCAGTGCTGGCTTCTCGTCAGTCGTCCTCCATGGGCACGAGCAGATGGTGATTCGTCATCAACGACGACTTCGTCAGTCGGACGGGCAGCATGCTGGAGGAGGGCTGCAAAAGAAACAACGGCGATCCAGTGCACATCTGCAAGAGCACGCCGGTGAAGTCTGCTCTGGAGACGGTGCCCCTAATCGCCTTTAATCCATCGGGACACTTGGGAGACTGATGGCCATTCCGTAGGTGGTGAGCGTGCAGAGTGCACCGCCGTCGTCGAACGCCACGTCCACGTGGAGGGACACCTCGGCGACCTTGCCGAGCCACAACCTGGACACGACTTGTAGTCACCCAAGATGAGCCCTGTGACGCGTCGGAGCTACTCCGATGGCCGTGACACCCTGCTACCGGCCTCGGCCGTCGTCGTCGAAACGAACCAGGTCGCGAGCGCCCTAGAGACTCCGATGACGACCCCGATCTGGCCACTGACGTCCGACTCCTACACGACGATGTCGCCTAGGCGGAAGGTGCTCCTGTCGACGATGTGGAGGAGGCCACCACCGCCAGCTGTGAGCACGGTGCCGTTGGCGGCAAGCGCACCACAATGTTGTGGTCATGGTCATGCTTGTGCCCGCCGCCTTTTCTCTCTAACATTTCGAAGTCGTACCAGAACACCGCGTCACTGTGCGCCTGGTGAGCTTCAATCAACCAAACTAAAAAAAACAATAATGCAATGACGTGATATATATATCTATATTGTTACATATGTATGTTGTCTCGGTCCATATACCATATCTCTGTCGATCCGCACCCAGAGTTTCCAGTCCGAACATGTTACTACTACATAATATATTTGTATAAAAGTATTTAGAAAGATTATCACGAGGTTCTTGTAAACAATTCAGACTCTATAAGCTTGACTTGATAGAAAAACGAGATAAAAGTTGGAGTTTGCTTCCTTGTATAGAAGTAAAACGGACTAATCTCCTACAACTAAAAAGAATAAAAGATGGACACTTTTTGGTGTGACTAATATTCGGTACTTCCATCTGTCGCCTCATGTAAAACCGCGCCCATCGTAATAGTAGGAGGTGGAAGGGTGCGAATGAAAATAAAGAATAAGAAAGGATTCCAGATGCAAAATGTAAAAGAGAGAAATAACATATAAACGTGAAGGTGGAAGGGTGTGAAAGAAAATAAACAGTAAGAAAGGATCGCTGACGTAAAAGAATCAGCAATGGGAAGCCTTCATCGTGTGTCTCGTGCGTTCGAATATCCGACAAAGCGAAGGAAGGTGAATCAGGGACAAAAGAAAGGAAGCTAATCACAGAAGCTAACGAGAACCAATCACCATCGTCGTGCGTTCCAATCCCGCCTCCGCTCCACCTCTCCTGATCATCGCAGCCCCCGCCTCGCCGTAGCATAGAGCCAGGACGCCACGGCCACGATCCGGAATCAGGAGCCGCCTCGCCTTTTGGTCCGCGCTGCCGTCGCCGGGGATGAGGTCGGCTACCTCCGCGTGCGCCTCGTCGACGCCGATCCAGGACGACCGCGCCAACGCCTGCGCTCCGAGATCTTTGCGGGCCACCGCGCTGCCTGGATGGATGCCGAGCTCCAGGTCCATGCCGCCGCCGCTGCCCACTTCCTCGCTGTGTTGCTCCTCGCTCCCTGCCCGTGACAACTGTCGTGTCGCTGTGTTGCTGGGACGGATGACCTCACGCACGGGGAACCCAGCGGGCAGACGCGACCTCGCACATGGGAACCCGGCGGCGGACACGCCTGCCGTCACCGACGAGAACAATGACGCTGTTCTCAATCAGGAACCGCGGGGCCAGCGCGCGCTCCGGCGCTTCGACGAGGTTCGTTGCATCTACCCTGCGTTTTCGGTTCTTCCATTGCCCTCAGCGTGCATGATTTCTCACTCACTCTCTCTCGTGGAGGGACGTTGCCGCTACTGGCCGGAGGACGCGCACACGGAGGCCCGGGATGTTGCCGCTGCTGTCCAGTCGCGGAGGAGCCACAGCGGTTGCCGAACGCGAGGCTGGATGTCACCGCCACTGGCCGGTCATGGACGAGCCGCGACGTTCGTGCCGAACGCCAGGAAGGAGGTGACAGCCGGCGATGTGCAACATCCTCACACCACCCGTCAGCTGCTTGAGAAATTGCCTGCAAGGTTTGTGCTCCTTGTCTCCTCTTTTGATCTCCATCTACAAGTTCCTGCTTCAAAATTCCTATTTTCCCCACATCTAAATTTATCGATGAACAAATCTCGATTCAGAACTAAGTGTGCTACTGTTAGTAGGTCCATTTTATGCAGAACCTGTGTCCTCAAGATCACCATCAGAAAAGTGTGCTACTGTTATTCAGATTGGCCTTGTATTTCCATCTAGGGCTGAGTAAATTAGTTGAGCAAGTTAGTTCTGGTTTCAAAATTTCAAAATTCAGTCTATTGGGTATCTATATTTCATATTATTTTCGTTTACATGATGGAATTGTAACCAGTCCGCATTCAATATTGCTGCCATCAATTGTTCTCCACAAGCTGATTATGTACTTTCTGGGGATGAAACATGGGCTAGGATATCATCTTGAGCCCAACAGCCAATTAAATGGCCCATGCCTTGCATTCATGAGCATGTCTCTGAAGTCTGAACATCTGAACAATGTCTTGCTTCTTCACTCTCTAAAGAAACAACAATGTCCCATCCCATATACACAAATGTATTTAGCGTTGTGTAAGAATTTCTCTCGTGTTCTGCCAATCGGCATTAACCTGTTTATTATACTATATAATTGTTTGGAGAAAAAGTTATTGTTGTTGAGCAAGGCTAGCACAGGATACTGAAGTTTGTTAGTGTGATAATTGTTCGAAAGGGTTGTTTCATAGACCTGCGTGAATATTGTGATGCATATGTACAATAATCACAAGTGTAGCAACGTTTCTTTGGGCATCTCTTTAATTCTATTCTATTGTCTGAAACTATGGCTTATCTATCTGTCAAGTATGAACAGGGACGAATTCATTTACTGGAGATCAAAGTGCCCTTGGGCTATAGTGAAAGTCCTTCAAGCTCTGCAGTTAGTCTCTATCCTGATATTTCCATAAAGTAGGCCTGTTTTATTATATTTTGCAATTGCATGAAGTTTCAGAATCATAGCCATATAAACGAACTTCTCTAATTAATTAACAGGACATACCATATCTCCCAAAAATATAGTGGTCAAAAAGCTCAAGTCTGAAATATATTTTTTGCCAATTCCAAGCGGTAGGAGAGCTTCTTTTTTGTGTCATGCTATGTTATTGGGTACACAAAATCAGCACCTGAGATCCTACAAGAGTTCTGATCTACGATGGACGAGATTGATAAGGTCCTTTGGATTGTTGATCCAACAAAGCCGTCCTATGCTATGTCTCATCACCATATATCTTTAGGTAATTCCCTTACTCATCTGGAAGTAATAGTTGTGCTCCCCTATTTTTACGTTTGCTTAAATTGCTATTTTGCCTGAAGTCAGCAGGTGATGATTGCTACATTTTGTTGCATGCTCATGCATGCAAAGCCCAACTCCTTGCCAGAGTAAGGTCAGATTTCAGGACTCTGAAGCCAACCATGGTTGATCCAATGCATCATCATTTCTTCTCAGTGATGCTTCTTGGGCACAGATAGCAAACTTGATCAACTGGTAATAAATTGAAGAAAGAATCGTAAAAAAATGGTATACTCACATGTTTCCTGCATTGCATTGTACATGTTTTCTTATGATACTGATGTAGATGTACTATTGTTTTTCATTAAAATATATCTACTCAACCTGCCTATGTAACATGTGCTAAACATAAACTCTGTTGAACCTGTATCTTCTTTCCTGTGGCTACTGGTTCATACCAGTAGTAGATAAGACAACTAAAATTTCTCTCGAGTTACATTAACGGCCATGTAAAAAATTGTGACTAAAACTATGCAAATCAGAGAATCACTAACTAATGAAACGTTTACGCATCCGACACTACGTTTTGGGGGTTGAGATACAAAAAAAAGGTTGGGCACTTAATTATGGATCAAGGGTACCCAGCTTATTTCTGAATCCAAATTGTAGGTTGATACGTCAGTGTCATGAAATTGAAAACTGATAGTTGTAGCATAGGAGAAGGGCAGAACATTTTCTGACTTTTCCGCTGCTATAGGTCACTTGATTATTTCTCCATGGCATTATCCGGGCACAGATATTTATTTACTTGTTTTGTTTTTGCCATGTAAGCAGATTGATATCAATGGAGGGGACCTGTATTATGCCGTCCTTCGATGCAAGCGGAACTGCCTGCTGCTGTGCTGATCAACAACTCCCTGACCAAATCCGGGCAGCTTGGGACTGCATTGTTTGCTGCCATTTCAAAATACTGGAACATTTCAAGATTCATTTCTCCCATCTCAGCCATCTACCAAGAACATAGGTCCATGCTGTAGATTCAGCTCGTCTTCTGATGGCAATGGATACATGGCTGGGAACTTTAGCGAGAGTGATGAAGATTATGTTAATTCTACTGTGCTAGAAGGAGGTAATTCTTCACACAAGGTGGTCTGCTTTTATGCGGAGAATGCCATGCTACATTCAAGTTTTATTTAGGCTTTGTTTATTCGCTACGCTGGACTTAATTCTCCGATGTGATCAGTCGTTTAACTTTCTATGTTCTGCTCGTTTAGCACAAGTATCTTACTATGTGAATAAAAAATCTGAATGCTTTCCATTGCAGTTTGTAGTTTATCTTGTAACTGTACTGAAATTTGAAGCCATTTTTTATTGGTTTGGATTTCAAAACCCACAATTTATTTTCTCAAGAGCTGGAAATGACGTTATCTTAGCTGCATCACGGAAAGATATGTAAATGACATTTTTTTTTCACACAGGATGGTATAGAGATACAGCGGAACTTATTAGTGGATTTATTGGCGCACGAAAGAAATGAATATAGGAGAAACATTAACTTAGCCGCATCACAGAAAGGTCTATACAGTAGATGTCGCGCTCTCAATGATTGTGTTAATTTCACGAACTTTGTCTTTTAAATAAAATGTCACTCTAACATAAATATTTAATTTCACAGTATTGTTATCTTATCATGCGATTTGTGTGTTTTTAGTATAAAAGTTGAGTTGTCCCGTAGCAACGCACGGGCACGAACCTAGTAAGAATATAAAATAAAGAACACGGAGCACAGACGTGATTCTAGGAACCGGAGTTTGCCTCCTTTTGACAGAGAACTAAATAAAGAAAGGTTAGCAAAATAAAGAACAATAAAGAACGTAACTTTCCTTTTCTATTTGATTATTAAGAGTTCTATTTAGATTACGCAGGGTCACATACATGACCCAATACGTTTTGGAATCGGACTCTGTATCGCGTTAGACAAGAGCTATTCTAACTCATATGAGCACGGGTTATATATATAAGTCCGGACAAAAGAAACTCTGCATTGTTCGGTAGTTAGAGGAAGACGGACAAAAAAATAGATGGACGAAAAAAAAGAGCATGAAATTTTACCTCTTTATTATTAGGTATAGATATAGATATAGATTATTATTAGGTATAGATATGGATTTACAGCCACCTAATTAAACCGAGTCAATATCTTCTTGATTTTTCATACGGGATAATAGCCACCTGATTAAACTGAGTCAATCTCTCTTTGATTTTCCATACGGGACAACGCGTAAACAACTGAGTCCACTCCACCCATCAGGAAAACAACCAGAAAACGAGAAAAAAATCCTGGCCACGCAAGGATTCGAACCGTGGCTTCCACCATGTAATTAACAGTTGCTAGTCACTAGACCATGTGAACTCACGTGATGTCAAATGAATCGTTTTCTATTTACCCTCTACCACCTTCAAACCTTTACATTGAATCTCTTTTTTGTTTTTTCTTTCTGATTCCGTTTTTCACTTGTTCTATTTTTTATTCTCGTCCATATTTTTTTTCCTATTTTTACATCTATTTTTTTTCTTTTTTGGACCCTTCATTTATTTTCTTTTCATGTTTTCCCCTTCTTTTCTCCCAAAGTTTCCATCTACTCCGAGTTTTCTTTCCATAGTTTTGTTTTTTCCCAAGTGTACCTTTCATTTTTATTTCTTACTCATGGTTTTATCTCCAATATTAAACGACTTGGTCGTATTTCTTTTCTAATAACAAGTATCTTCTATTCTTTCAAAAAAATATTTTTCACCACTAATTTGTTGCATCCATTATATCCTTTGCTCGAGTTACATTCCTCTGTCCGCTTCCTAATCAATATGTTTGTCATCCGTTTTGTCTTTGTGCTAGACGAGGTAGCTTTGTTCTGCTCCCTCTCCTAGGTCCAAACCCCATTACACCTCTAGAGTCTCATTAGCACGTGTGCTATAGATTGTCATAGACTTATGGCCCTATAAGAACCGGAGTCCTCGAGAGAGTAGGAGATCAATAACGACGAGACAAAGCAAGACACATCAAGCGTACTGAAATTATGTGGACCTGCGGTTCAAAAGACCGACAGTGGAGCAATCGATTGACCCTCACGTCATACATCTACTCCTTGCCAGGCTTATCTGTACCAACTATTGCGTCGTCATGGGCACTAATAGCACAACTAGATCTTCCATGGACGCCACTCTTCGATATCATTCAGGGCACCATAAGGGTTGCACGCTCTCTAAATTGTGATCGTCAAGCCACGCCTATGCCGCTGCAAGGAGTCTAATCCGCTCAGCCACCACTAGAGTCATGCCACACGAGCGCTGTGCCGCACTATCGCGTAGTTGTGCAGTGCTAGCCCATGTCTTAATGGTTGGCGCACCGGCGTCCTACATTGCTTGGCCGTGCACGACGACACTAGGCGTGCGTGCTATTGTGGCCACTGTGCCACACACGGCTTCACCATACAACAACACTCGTGACGCCGATGACATAATAAATCGTTCTCCCGTTGCAACGCACGGACATTTTTGCTAGTAATATTATAAAGTGTGGGATAAAGGTCTTTGAATGGACGGTTGCCTTCCATTATTAATTTCGAAGGAACCATAAGCCAAAGCCTGATCTTTTATTTTCAATAGACCCTTCCAAAAATGAGTGTAGGAGAGATTTTGAGCTAAGATCTGAGCAAGGGCACCCTAGCACATGACTTCTACGCGGCAACTTTGGAACGAACATAGCTCAATGTCATGTTTCTTTGTAGTTTTTTTTAATTATTAAAATGACAGCACAATTAATAGAACTAACATGTATACTAAGGTCTCAGGGATGCAAGGAAACCAGTGCTGTGAAGTCTAGAGAAAAAAAAAAGTCACAACTGCAAAACGGAAAAAGAAAATAGCACGGGACAGTCTGCATCTCTGAAAAATGAGACAATTGAGCTGAAGCCACCGTGCAATTACAAGGACCGGACTGTCCAACGAAGAAGAGCAGAGGAACGGACATTGGCCAGACAAAAGACGATGAACATGCATGCATGTTTCTTAAGAAAGAGGGCAACGCACATTCAGAAAACCACCGAGACAGTCAACAGGTCCATTCAGAAAACTATTTTGTGGGTGGCCTGCATACTATCCACTCCACTGCAGCTCAACAGGCATGCAGGATTCAGGTGTAGAGTGCAGCTCAACAGGCGTGAGAGGATCACAAGTGTTTTTTTCTTTTTTTTTATCTACTTGCATTGGTGGGCATCATTAGTAGAGCCACACGCTGTGACATAATTAAGGTGCCTGCTTCAACCAAACCGATGTCCTGGCAGCCGGGGTTGAAGACTCTGGGAGTGGCAGCGGCGGCCGCCCGTGCTGGCACAAGGAGCGGCGGCTCCGGCAGCTCGCCGTCGTGGACTTCGGGTGCGGTTTCGGTGAATGACGGGGGCGGCAACCTACACTTGGCAACGGCAGCAACGAGGCCGTGCAGGGGGCTGGGGCCTGGGCGAAAGCCTTACCCTTTTGGGCCGATCACGGCGACGCCTTCGGGCGCCGTTTACTTCCTTGAAAGCGTCCATCGATCCGTCCTCTCCCTTGCATGGCGCTTTCTTTCTGGGTGTAAAACCTTAACCTTCTGGTTAGGCGACGGCGGCACTTGTGGCGTTGTTCCTCTCGTTGGAGGCGTCGCTTTGGAAGCTCGTGCTATGTTTGCCATGGTGGTTGCCAACAAGGTGGAGGCCTAGCTGAGGATTCGAGGTCCAGTGTCCATGGTGTCGGAAGGTGGCCACGAAGAGGGCGCTGACGCAGCGATTGGAGGGCTTGGCATCTGCTCAGTGGAGGGCGACGGTTCTGGAGGGACCGTGCGCTAGTCGCGCCCACGAAGATGGCGAGGAGGCCAGCGTGAGCGGCACCCATGAAGTTGGCGAGGAGGCTGGTATGGGAGGTGGTGGCCAGTAGATGTATTGCTGAGGTGACCTGCGTGTTTAGGTGGCGGATGGTCCCGCTCAGCGGCAGCCATTCCGGTGTAAGGAGGTTTTTCTGACTGGCAGCTAGAGGACCCATGTGGCACTTCTACCTTGATGAGGCAGCTAGGTTGTTGGAAAACTACAATGTAAGCGCCTGGATCTCGGTGAACGGGATCGGCTTGGTGAGCGCCAGAGGCAGTTGCTCACGTGCTGGTTTGGTAGCTTGCAGTGGACTTGTAACACCCTAGGTGTTAAGCATTGCATTAACATCCCAAATCATGAGCATTAGCATCAAATACATTTCATAATCACATGCAATGTAAGTTTAAAACTGAATTGAAACATTTGAAACATCATTTTGAAACATACATGTTGCATATGCTTGTTAGTTGTATTTTGCCCTAACTTTGCTTGCTAGGTTAGTGAAAACTTGTTTGGCTATAATTTTAAATCGTCTAGAATTATTTAGCATGATTTTTGGAGCAACTTTTGTATTCAAAATCTCCCCAAATTTTGCTTTTAAAAATATTCTAGAAAATAGATTTTTAATTGAAAAATGGACTTTGAATCTTTAATTCAAAATCTATTTGAAATTTTAAAAAGTGCCCTAAAGCAAAGTTGTAGAGAATTAATTTTTGAACAACTTTTGTTTTGGGGTCAACTTTTGAAAATTCCTTTTTCTTCTTCAAAATTCGAATTTGAATCAATTTAGAATTTCTGGAAATTAAATTTGGAAAAAGAAAAGTGATTTCCGGCTTAGCAGGCCGCCGCCCCGCTTCTGGCCCAGCTGGCCAGGCCAGCCCGGCCCGCGTCCGCGCCTGCCCCGGCCCTCGCCCGCGCGCGCGCGCCCGCGCCCGACCAGCGCAGGAGAACGCCGCCGCGTGGCCGCGCGTCGCCGGCGCTGCTCGCCCGGTGGCACGCCGCCGGCCCCACCGAGCCGCGCCCTGCCCTCTTGAGCCTGTCTGCGCCCGTTCCACCCTCATTCCTTTCCCTTTTGCCTTGCCTCTCGCCAGCAGCGCTACAGAGCAAGCCGAGCGGCCACCGCGCCATTGCCGGCGATCCGAGCTCCGCCACCGCCTATCGCCGCCGCTGTTCCACCCGCGCCCAATTCGTCTTTCCCACCGCTCCGACTCCCCTTGCTGCTGCTATTGCGCCCTCTCTCGCCGTCGGAAACGCCAAGGTAAAGCCCTTTCGGGCATTCTCCTCCGTCTCCGGCGTGGCCGCCATGGCGGTCCACCGTCGCTAGCACGGTTCCGCCCCCTTCCTCCCCATTCTCTCGCGCGCACTGCCTCCGCCTCGGCATCGCGGAGCTCATGCTCTCCTTCTCGTGCCTCCCAGTGGCCGGGAGCACCTTGCCCGACGGCAAGCCGCGCCGCCGTTCGCCGCTGCTCCCTGGCATGCCGCTCCGGTGAGCTGCCCGGCCATCTGTTGGCACCTATCGGTGTGGCTCAGTGTGCTGAGCACACTGGTGCCACCCGTGTCGCATGTGGGCTCGCCGCCGATGAGCTCCGGGCGGCGATGCTCCTGCCGGCCTCCTCTCTGGTTGACCAGTGGGTCCAGTTTGACCCCTGGGCCCCGCCTGTCTGTCTCGGTGCACTGGTCCGGTGTGTAGCAGTGGGGTGCGCGTAGCATTTGCGACCGTGTGGATTTTCGGATTTAAAGAAATAGATTTTCAGAAATTGTGAAAAAGCTTTCAAAAATCATATCTCAAGATTTATAGCTCCAAAAAATTATGAAACAAATTTTGGTAGACTTCTTAAGACCAGGTCTATGATGTAAAAATATTGCATATCAAGTTTGAAATACTTTTATGTGGAGATTTATTTAATCCTTGTAATTGTTGTTTTCTTAAGAAATGCATAGTAAATCATAACAAGCTCAGAAAAATATGGTTCCACTTGCACTAGTTTTCTTTTGTGATGTAGTTTCTGGGAAAAATATATGCTAAGCATGTTCTGTGTAAAATTATTGATGTACAGTTCAAGTGCTATTTATTGCCTAGATTTGTTATTTTTGATAGAGGGAAAAATATGAATAAAACATGCCTATGATAATTTTTTTTAGTGATTATTTACTGTGTAAATTGTTGAAAAGTGCTTAAATCTATTGTTTGACACTTTTTATAGTACAAAGTATTTTCATGCTCAATATCATGCCAGAGCTTGTTATTTTTGTGTAGGTTGTAATACTCATCCAAATCTCCTGAAATTTTTATGGTGTGCTATTTGGAGTAACACTAGGCTACTGTAATTTTTTGTAGATTTTTCTAGACACCAAAAATGCTTGTCGCTGTTGTAACCCTAGTTTAAATAGGAAATTAAATATGTCATTTCTACTATGAATAATTAGAAGTATTAAGGAGTGTTCTGGTGTATCTTCTGATAAGCACCCCCAACTACCTTGCTGTGTCACTTTGAAAAGTTAGTGTAGTCGTTGTGGTGAAGAGTAGTGGCACTCTATTTTAGGGTTATATGCTAGCTATGGTATGAAAAAGATGACTTGCTTGATTAATGAGTAGTCTTGGATGATGTGGACTACCTTGTAGAAAAGCTTTTGCCTCTAATCCACTCGATAAGTTTAAATGTGCTCATCTGCATATCGTGTCATCATAAGCATGGCATTCCACCGCATCCGATGCACCGCTTGCATATTTACTTATTGCAATTGCATCATACAGGATCGTAGGAGGAGTCACAAGTAGCAGTGCCGGAAGAGCAAACCAGGGCAGATCTGCAAGAAACCCAGGCACAGGAGGTGCCCGAGGAAGAGGAGCAAGGAGAGGACTTGCCCGAGTGCGTAGATCACCAGCCTAGCTCATTTGAAAGAGGCAAGCTCCGGTGCATTCTAAAATCCCTACTTTATGCAAGCAATTCTTTTTATATGAGTTATATATTGTTGCATTAGGTTATAAGAGTTGAGTGGAACCGTTGTTGCATTATTACTATCCTTGTCCACCCGGTTACCTGTTACCCTGTTAGGTCAGGATCGAATAATTGCTTAGTCTTGCTTAGACCGGTAGCGATCGGTGATTTCCGGTCACCTACATTGATAGGTGGTTACTAAAAGAATTTAGTCATAAAAAGCGTGATATCCTGGAATTAGCCATATGTTGGTGGATAATTGGAGACCGGGCGGAAAAGTTGAAAGCAACCAAACAGGGTTCTGGGGTGCGGTTAGTTTTCCGTCTGTGTCGATTAAGGACCGATCGTTGCTCGTCCCTCTTGTCATGTTGAACGCATGCCTCACATTTAGCTGGCCAAATAAAGTACCTTTCGACCGCGAAGCTAGTGGCACTTTTCGGGCCGGAGTAAATTCGGATTGGCAGACTGGTGACGAAGGGGGTTGTATGGGGACGCGAAGAGTAAGCCCAAGGTGCGCCCGGGCAGTCGGGCGGTCCCTGGGTAGTGCGGTCCATGATTGTTACCCCGCGACGTTTACCTGGAAAGTGTCCTTGGTGACATGTAGCTTACTTGATCGGTGAGTGTAGTTTGTGTGAGGAATAAATCACCAGCTGGTTAGGAATCGATTCGAATCACCATCGCTCCTGGATAGTGAGCACTTGACTCGAGTTACGGCATCGTAGTAATTGTGATGGAACATTGATGGTTATTGGATGGTATTGGAAATGCTAAATCTAAAGTGGTAACTAGATGTATTGGTTAATCAAGTGATTGCTATAGTCTAAGTGCTTATCTAGTTGAATAGGTCATAATAAAGATGATGCAAAGTACTTAAATTAGTTTCTTCATAATTGCTTATGCTTTTCGCAAATGAGTCAGCTAGTCCACTAAAAGAAAGTCTTGCATAATCCTTGGTGTCACTTTATTTTGGTTTAAGACGGGTAAGTCTAGCTGAGTACCTTCTCGTACTCAGGGCGTTGTTTCCATTGTTGTTGCAGATGGTCAAATGTACTACGGCTATTGCATTAACTGCCTGTATCCGGTGATGGGAGACAATTAGGGCCAAGGGCAATGGTCACTCTGTATCTCTCATCTGATGCTTTTGTTGAGGATGGCTACCTACTGGCACTGTATCTGAACTAAATGAGTGTGTGTCTTATGAAACTCTTTACTTCCGCTACTTTAATTTGAAATTGGTTTGTAATAACTTTCTGTTCTAAACTCCGATGTATTCAACTGTCTTTGCGAACTTTATGTAATATGTGACTATGGCTGCTAAACTTGTACGATCTTGGTTTGTATGTTGGTTGGTTTGAAATCCTTCGTGGTTTCACAGACTACCGGGTTATACGGGCTTAAGTTTGTTAAATTGTCTGCCTCGGCGGACGATTTTCTTATTTAATTTCGTATAATTGGTCGGTTCTGTTACAGGACTATGGCGGCTAGCTCTCCTTAGCGTTGGCTAGTTCGACATGGTACATCGTCTTGATAGGCGGCCCAAGCGGATCCGATTGCGGGAGAGTTACGCGGCTTACAGCGATCTATGGCGGCTAGCCCTGCTTGGCAGCAGGGTAGCTTGGTGTGGGTCATTATCGGTGACGACGGCGCGAGCGGTGACGATGGCATTTTTGCCTTGACGTCCTTATCGTCTAGAGTTTTGGCAGTCCAGTGTGGAGATCGGCCAGTGGGTTGGAGTTGGTGGTGATTTCTTTTTTCTGAGTTGAGCTTCGGCTTTCTGCGGTTCGTGTTAATGTCCCAATCTGACTGACCAGAGATGTTTTTTTCCCTTTGTTGAGTCATGTTTGTTGGTCACTGTTGTATTGTTACGCCACTTTGGGCTTCCATTCTTTTTAATATAATCGGCTCCTCACATGTCTGGTTCGTTTCAAAAAATATAAAAACATTAAAAACATGAAAAGGTTTTGGCGAGAAGTTGAGCAAACACAAGACACACAAAGCCCAGAAAACCCGGGTGGCGTGCTTCCTAACCGGCTTAGGTGCCCTGGCAGCTGCAAGGGAAGCTAATAAAATTCCAACGCAAATAATAATCGAAATCAAACTAATCAAGATGCAATAAGAGAAACACACATAAACGGTGATGCAAATCAAAACAATCATGTACTCCCTCCATCCCAAATTATAAGGCATTCCAAGAATCTTGGAGAGTCAAAGGATCTCGAGTTTGACCAAATTTATATGATAAGATAATAATATTTATGACACCAATTAAGTATCATTAGATTCTTCATTAATTATATTTTCATATTATACCTATTTGATGTTATAAATTTTTGTAATTTTCTCTATAATTTTGGTCAAACTTAGGATGCTTTGACTCTCTAAGATTATTGGAATGCCTTATAATTTGGAATGGAGGGAGTACAAATCTAATTGTAGCGAGTGAATTTTTTTAGAGAAAAAGAGAAGAAAACAAAGCTTGTTAGCGTGGAAAAACTGCTTTCATGTCTAACCGAGCCCATGTTTAACAGATCCATTGCAGGCCGCAGTCTCTGAACGTTTTCCTGTCGGTCCAATAATAGAGGCCCATGTACGTCTCCATGTCTCGGCAGCCTACGAGAACTCTGCTGCAGAGCGCAGAACGCGTTCGTTCGGGTTCGAACGAGTTAGTCCCACCTCGCCAGCTGAACGCAGACGCGCCGCGAGCTCGCGCTATAAGAAGAGCGCCCCGTGCCCCCTTGTTCCATACTTACCTGGACGGGGTCGACGGGTGATCACGAAGGCCCGTGGCCTAGGTCAGTGGCCGTCATTGCACTTGGAGGGCGCGCTGGCTTACCATCTCCCCAAGTGGGAGAGTGGACGTCGTAATTTGTGGTAGAGGGGGTACGCGTTCGCGCGGCCCCTGCCAATTCTATAAATTAAATTTTGGTCCCTAGAGAGAGAATTATGTTTTGGTCCCTAGGCGGAGGCTGGTGCGAGCGGGGTTTACCTTTTGGAGCATTGTCCCTCTGATCACTTTTGCATTTTCTAGGTTTGTGTTACCTTTTTTTTTTTTGCTTCTGCTCATCAGTCAACGTGCAAATTTTGATTGTCTGCCGCCAACAATCAGATACAAAAATAAAATGCACTGTTTCAGGAAACTTTAGAGCAAACCGGAAGTTTTCCTCCTCCAAAAAGGTACTTGTCGTCATTAACATTTAATAACACATAAAACTAAAACACGTTGTACTCTATTGTGTCCATCTTGAACCTTTGGATCTTATTCAGTGTCACAGCGTAACTTTCCTTCAATATGGAACGTACAATACCGATCCAAACGGTATGCCATTCCATGCCTTATTGTCGACAAAAAAAAATTTAGGATACCAATGTCAAATGTTAATGTCGGATTAAAAAAAATGTTGATCTTAATGTTGGCTTAAAAGCTATAAATCATCTTTAGTATCTTTCTTTTTCTTTATCTCAGATAACTGCTAATTGTCTAAACTCTAAACTGAAGATAAAAGAGGACATTGTTCATAAAATCAATGGTTCACATCATATTTGTTGTATCTACGCACTTAGAATTATATAATCATGAGATATAACTTGAGAAAAACACAACAGAGAGATTATTTTGTTTCTAACTGGACCTTTATTACCTTAGTTGAACAGATTTTTTATCTATATAATCTCTAGAATTAGGACAACAGTGTCAGGTAGGAATGGATGGTGAGCAATATGAAACAACACTACGAGTTGCTCCTTTCTATTGCAGAGTTTCTACTTCTAGACGTGCGCTAAGATTTGGCGAGAAGTTGACCAAACACAACAACAAAAAGTCAAAAACGTCCAAAAGTTCGGGTGGTGATTCCTAGCCTGCTTACCTACCTTGGCACGACAACAGGGCACCACCCAATTCAACAAGTTTCGACCTGCCAAGAACAGGATCGTCACTACAAATCACAGCATAACCACTCTGCACTCTTGGTGTGAAGACACGCTCCCACCAGTCAATCGAAGCCAGCCAATGGCGGCAGCTTGTCATCACGCCGCCGCGCGTGGCCTTGCCCTGGCCATCGTGGCGGCCGGGGTCCTGGCGTGGCAGTGCGCGGCGCAGCAGGCGCCGTCGTCCGGCCCGGGCTGCATGCCGGAGCTCGTCAGCCTGAACCCGTGCATGGACTACATGTCCGGCAACGAGACGGCGCCCGACGGGCCGTGCTGCTCGGCCGTGTCGGGCATGCTGCGGTCCAGCCCGGGCTGCCTCTGCATGGTGGTCGGCGGCACGGCCGCGTCGCTCGGCGTCGCCGTCGACGGCGACCGCGCGCTGCGGCTGCCCGCGGCGTGCAAGGTCCAGGCCCCACCTGCCAGCCAGTGCAACGGTAAGCGCTAAGTGGGCCTGAACAATTGAGAGAGCCCGATCTTGGTAGTTTGTCACGGGCTCGGCGGAGAATTGAGAACGTGGGGAGCTAAAAATGTTGCTCGCTTTTGCAGCCGTGGGAGTTCCACTGCCATCTCCGGCGGCGGGGACGGCCACACCCGGGGCTCCGGCTGTGGCGCCGTCGGACGCCAGCGTCACCCCTGCAGGTACAGCACTAGCCTTTGAATAGATTGGGTGAACCCAAAGAGACGTTGCCTTGACAGTTAAACAGTGAATACTTGAACTCTGAATTTTTGACACTGCAGGGTCTGGGTCGAAGGCTACACCGGCATCCACCCTTCCATACTCTGACGGAAACGATAGCAAACCAGGAACGTTCATCGTCTTCGCCGCGGCGGCACTGGCGCTGCTCCATCGTTTATGAGACGCGAGCGCTTCTTGTGTTCGTCATGGACGGTCAATTTGTACGGTTGGAGGTGTTTGTCTTGCCGCTCCACGGCTCCAGGATTCAGAGGGACAGAACACTCTTGCGCTGATGTGCACTTGGGCCTCGTTTAGATGCTGAAAAAATTTCAACCCGATGAATAGTATCACTTTCGTCTTATTTGACAAATATTGTCTAATCGTGGATCAACTAGGCTCAAAAGATTCATCTCGTGATTTCCAACTAAACTGTGTAATTAGTTATTTTTTTACCTACATTTAATACTCCATGCAAGCGGCTAAAAATCGATATGATGGAGAAAGAATGAAAAAACTTGGAATTTTGATGTCATCTAAACAAGGCCTTGGGCACTTTCAGTTAGCGATCACGCTAGCTGTTGAAGCTCCATGGAGGATGTGATTTGTAGTCTCTCAGGATTGATGTCATGATGATGATGATGATCGATGTGTTTGGCTGTTAATCGAGCAGGCCAATCGGATTTACGTATTTCCGAGACTCTTATATAGAGAAGTAAAGAAGTCACAGTCAAGTTGACCGTTTGACTTACCTGTATCTGTAATTCTGTATGCAGCCACGAGCCACACCTCACACCTTCCTTCCGGCTTCCTCGTTCCTTCCCGCAAGAAGGCGATAGGCTCATACCACATGTGCGACACCAATTTGCATAAGCTAATCTAAACCAAGCTTGCCGGTCAAGATTCTCCTTCTCTCTGGTCAAAGTCTGACAAAGTTAGCTAAGCTGCTTCATCCACTGGAACTTGGAACAGAGGCGAGCAGCTGCACTGCCGCATCGAGACATCATCCATCAGAGGCTCAGAGCCCCCAAGAAAACAGCTCAGCAATGGAGGCCACGGCGACGCCAAGAACCCAAGAAGAAGTCAAGGCCAGCACGGGAAAGCTAACCGTGGCCGAGGTGACGCTCCGGAAGTTCGAGCTGTCCGACGTGGACGCCATGATGGCGTGGGCGTCGGACCCGCAGGTGGCCGCCCCGTGCCGGTGGGACGCCTACGAGTCGACGGAGCCGCTGCTGGCCTTCATCCGCGGCGTGGTGTCCGTGTCCCCGACGGGGGACCCGTGCCGCGCCGAGCTCGGCTACGTGCTGGCGCGCGCGCACTGGGGCCGTGAAGCGCACGCTGGCCACGGTGTTCGGCGAGGTGCAGGGGCTGGAGCGCGTGGAGGCGCTCGTGGACGTGGCCAACCCGGCGTCGCAGCGCGTGCTGGAGAAGGCCGGGTTCACGAGGGAGGCCGTGCTCCGCAAGTACGCCGCCGTCAGGGACACGGTCATGTTCAGCTTCATCGACACTGACCCGGTGCCCGAATGACTTTGTACAACGCCCCTTTCGCAAATCCTGATGTCGGATGCATCCAATTCCGAATTTCATGCAAGCAATTTCAGTGTTTTTCTGTGAAATTTACTTGGGAGTTGGGACAAACACAAACGTATGTGCAACGTAGCGACACGTGTTTTCTAGCCGTTTTTATAAGCGGCGTCCCCTGCCGCAGTGCTGCCCCTAGCTGGCTAGCTCCGATCCCAGCCTCAGACCAGCGACCACGACCACCGAAACCTCCCGCTGACTCCAGCAGCGCCGATGGCGGAGGAGGTGACCCTCCGGCGCTTCGAGCTCTCGGAGACTCGGACATGGACGCCATGATGGCGTGGGCGTCGGACCCTCAGGTGGCGGCGTTCTGCCGGTGGGAGCCGTACGAGTCCACGGAGCCCCTTCTGGCGTTCCTGCGCGACTCGGTGCTCCCGCACCCGTGGTACCGCGCCATCTGCGTCTCCGGCGCGGTGGTGGGCGCGGTGTCCGTGTCCCCCACGCCGGAGCGCTGCCGCGGGGAGCTCGGCTACGTGCTGGCCCGCGCGCACTGGGGCAAGGGCGTGGCGACGGCGGCCGTGCGGCGCGCGCTGCGGGACGTGTTCGCGGACCTCGAGCCCCAGGGCCTGCGGCGCGTGGAGGCGCTGGTGGACGTGGGCAACCCGGCGTCGCAGTGCGTGGCGGAGAAGGCCGGGTTCCGCCGCGAGGGCTTGCTGCGGCGGCACTACTGGCACAAGGGACGCGCCAGGGACATGGTCATGTACAGCTTCCTCTCCTCCGACCTTTTCCCTGAGTGATTCCCTTTGGTGGCCGGATCGTCCTTCCACGCATCATCTCGATCAGCTCAGCTGCAAATCTCTTCACAATCCTTGTTACGTACTACATACGGAGCAACATGTATCGATGCAATCATGTAAAAGTGGACCGTGCCATCATGTTTGTGGCTGGTGTCTATGTTTGGGACCAAAGTTTCGAAGAGTTGGGTGTTTGGTACTGCACGTGGTGCTCTGCATCTGCTCCGAGAACACCTGCTTGGCTGCTTCGCCGCTTGGCAAAAGCTTCTCGACGGCACGTACGTGTCTATGAGCGTGATGCCATACCAAATGCGATAGGTGGAAGCGATTGCCCAGAGAACGAACTCTGATCAATCCAACACGTCACTGTGTTCCTAATCCAGATAAACTAAGTGCTGCCGTGGGGCCTACACACTTATGTGATTGTGTGCCCCACCACCACTTTGATTAGTGTGGCTGAAAGCCGGAAAGCAAAGACAGGACGCAAAGCTTCCACTAGTGACTGAGAGCATCACCAGTCACCACCAAGCAAAAAACAACGAGCCGGACCGGAAGCTCAGACATGGAGCAAGAAGCGCCTGCCCAACCGGGTTCCGTGCCCGCGGTGACGCTCCGGCGGTTCGAGCTCGGCGACGTCGACGCGATGATGGAGTGGGCGTCGGACCCCGAGGTGACGGCGTTCATGACGTGGGACGCCTACACGTCCCGGGAGGCTCTCCTCGCGTTCCTGCGCGACGCCGTGCTGCCGCACCCGTGGTTCCGCGCCGTCTGCCTCGGCCTCGGCGGCGGCGACGGACACGGACACGAACCACCCCGCCCCGTGGGCGCAGTTGTCCGTGACGACCACCGACGACGCGTGCCGCGCGGAGCTCTGCGTCGTGCTGGCGCGCGTGCACTGGGGGAAGGGCGTGGCCACGGCGGCGGTGAAGCGCGCCGTCGCCGCGGCGTTCGGCGAGCTCCCGGGCGTGGAGCGCGTCGAGGCGATCGTGGACGTCGACCACGCGGCGGCGCGGCGGGTGCTGGAGAAGGCCGGGTTCCAGCGGGAGGCCGTGCTGCGGAGCTACTGCGTGGTCAAGGGAAGGCTCAGGGACATGGTCGTCTACAGCTTCATCTCTACCGACCCTCTCGTTGAGTGATCAAGATTCGAGAGATGCAGTCAACGCGTGGTTCATTGCCACCATGTGTTTTGAGGCTTTGAGCGCGAGACCTAGCAATTGGAGCAAATTTGATGCCGAATGCATCGGCGTTTCAGTCGACTCTTCGAGGTTTTTGATTGAAATACGTGTCAAGACACGTTCTAGAGATGGCATCGGCTGAGGTCCTACTCCTACCGCTTCTCCATGCCCGATGGACCTGGCAGTGCGTTTTGGCATCAGTGCCTTTGTCTATTCACTGCCAAAACAGTGGATTTCTCCTAGTGTTTTTAAGTAGTAATAAAACATCACCACTAGTCATAGCATATGAAAATCTCACTAGGAGACATTTAGTAGAAAAAATTTATACTAAATTTTAAATGCTACTCCGTAAAACATTAGAAGAAGCCAACCTCACTAGAAAAAGTCTAAAATTCTGGTTGTGATTTTTCTTTTTTCAGTTGGAAAAAACGAGAGAGGACAAAAACACACGCTTTTTTATTGTCACAAATCGTCTGATAGCAAGTTTGTCCGGGTCAGTCGTCAGACGACGCATTGCGCCAGCCAGCCAGCGTACGTGTCAGTTCATCCCTGCAGATTTGCTCAGCGTATAGTATGCGTGATGCAGTAAACTCTTGGCATCGAGAACTCGCAACGGGCAATGAACGTCCGCTTTCTGGGCGCAGAGCCTCAGACCAAGAATCTTTTCCGCGCCATCCGCCTCTCCGGCACAGGGCAAGGGCGTGGCGACGGCCGCAGGCGCTCGCTGTCGCTAGGGGTGGGGGCCGTGTTCCTGGGTCCTGGAGGTGGATGGTAGGGTTGTGTCCAGGATCAAGATGGCATCGCTCCCTGGACGCATCAATTAATTTCCGGGAAGGGGGGAGAGGGTGGCTACCAACTATCACTCGTCATTAGTTCATCATTAGGTGTGTGCAAACTACCAGTGACTACCAGCTAAGACCCTATTTTCATCCATGGTCTAAAGTTTAGTTGGCTAAAGTTAGAGGCACTCTAGCCCACTTTTATGGTTTAATGAACTAATGCCTTTTTGTGAATGGCTAAACTTAGACCACTTGTTTGGAGCCTCTCAAAAGCTTTGGTCTACAATTCAGTGGCTAAACTTTAGGCTAGGCTATTCCTAATTAAAGGCCCCATCGAAACCTCCACGTTAATCGTCACGAGACACGCTAGCAAAAAAAAAAGATAAATGCAAAAAAAATCTCACATCAATCAGAAACATCTAGCCGTTAGTTGAAAGACCCTAACTATCAATAATCAGTGGATCTATTTTGTTTTCTAAATAAATATCAGTTATTAACTAGCTAGCTTAAAACAGAAGTTCACAAATTTTATCTATGGAGACTAGTTTGTCAAATCCACATTGCAGTACCTTGATTCCTCTGTAATCCACTGCTTTACCTTGAGAGTGACAGTAGGCTTGTTGAAGTTCTCCTCAGCTTCAACCATAAGAGAGCGCATGGCATCCTCCACGGTATCCACCATTGAATTGCCTGGAGTCCCTGGACACGTACAGACGGCTACCTCCTTAAGACTAGGAAGAAACTTGATGCCAGAGAGCTCTTGGATGGAAGCTTCTTCAAACAGAGACAACTCTAGCTTGTCGAGCTTAGGCAGGGCCCCTTCTTCAAACTTCACCTTCAAAGTTTCAAACACTGCAACCTGAATGACGAGCAGCTTAAGGCATGGGAATTCTGACGCCGAAACTGTAAATTCTGTTCCTGTGAACGCACTGTGATGCAACCTAAGGTAGAGCAGGCAAGGTAACCGTGCAAGTACCTTCAGATCTACCTCGACGCTTAGTTCGGTTGCACGAATGGTCAGCTCAGTGAGGTTGGACAGCAAAGGGAACCACTTTGGTAATTTTCCTAATTTACCTCGGAAGTTCACACTTTGCATGAACAATGGTGTCTTGGATAATGAGTCAAGAGAGTCGAAGTTTATCGCACCATCAGGTAGCCAAAGTAGAAGTGAGCAAAGGCTGCTGCTTAGCTTCTCAAGTGCATGGATCAAGGATGCCCAGCTGTTGTGATCATCAACAAACATCATTACCCCAAGCTTCCTCAATTGCGACAATTTCCCCAGCTCACTGATGTAACGGGATGTGAAATCTGTGATTTCAATCTGAGCAAGTGTTGTAAGTGTTAGTCGCTGGATTCGCACTCTTGGTAGTAGCTGAATCCTTACTCTCATCGAGAGAGGATGACACTAGGAGTTGGGGCAATTTTCTGGTTTATTTCTCACACAAACTCATACAATGCCATGGCAACCTGAGGGGTTGGGGTTACATACTTATAGGCTGCTAGCCAGCCAAGCATATGCCAAGATGCTAGTCTAAGATGCTGTCCTAGATGCCAACTGCTATCCTAAAAGCAGATGCTGTCCTAGATGCTGTCCTAGATGCTAACTGCTGTCCTAAAAGCAGATGCTGTCCTAGATGCTGTCCTAGATGCTAACTGCTGTCCTAACAACAGTCAAAAGATGCTGGACACAAAGATCATGTGCTGCGTACTGCAGCAGCCCCACACCCACCAGCCAACACAGAGACTTATCCATCACTCTCCCCCTAAGTCTTGTGTGGCTCCTTGTGAGATATCTGAGCCATCCCGATCCTGGTGCGAAGTTCCTGGAACTTGACCCGCCCAAGGGACTTGGTCAGAAAGTCGGCGAGCTGGTCTTGGGTGTTGATGTAGTTGGCCCGGACACTCCCTTCCTCCAGACAGCTTCTGATGAAGTGGTACCTCACCCGGATGTGCTTGCTGCGCTCGTGGAAGACAGGATTCTTTGCCAAGGCCAAGGCGGACTTGCTGTCCACCCTGAGCTCCACTGCCTCTGCATCTCTGCCAAGGAGATCGCCAAGCAGCCGAGCCAGCCACAAAGCCTGAGTAGCAGCAGTAGTGGCTGCGATGTACTCTGCCTCGCAGCTGGACAGAGCCACCACCTGCTGCTTGACCGACTGCCAGCTGATCGGACACTTGCCGAGGAAGAACAGAGTCCCGCTGGTGCTCTTGCTCATGTCGATGTCGCCGGCATGGTCGCTGTCGCTGTACCCGATGAAATGCGCCGCACCGGGGCACCTCGGGTAGTGCAAGCCGTAGTTGGAGGTGCCTGCGACGTAGCGGAGGATCCTCTTCACGGCCTGCTGGTGCTCCGCCGTCGGTCGCTGCATGAACCGGCTGACGTAGCCGACGGCGAACGCCAAGTCCGGTCGTGTGTGGACAAGGTAGCGAAGGCTGCCCACAATGCGCCGGTACTGCGTCGCGTCCACCTCCTCCTCCGTACTTTCCCGACTCAGCCTCAGCCTCTCCTCCATAGGAGTGTGGGCTGGGTTGCAGCCGGTGAGACCGCCTAGCTCCACAATGCGCTTGGCGTAGGCAGTCTAGCGAAGAGAGGTGCCGGAACTGTCCTGGTGGACCTCGATCCCCAGGTAGAAGGATAGAGGGCCCAAGTCGCTCATCTGGAAAGTCGCCCTCATCTTCTCCTTGAACGCCTCGATCTCCACCTCCTTGGTGCCGGTGATCACCAAGTCGTCGACGTAGACGCCTACCAGCAGGGCCTTTCCTCCGCTGCCCCGCCGGTAGATGGCCGCCTCGTGTGGGCTTTGCTCGAAGCCCATCCCCTTTAGCGTGGAATCCAGCTTGGCATTCCACGCCCTTGGTGCCTGCCGCAAGCCATAGAGGGCCTTGCGCAGGCGAAGCACCTTGCCCTCCTTGCCGGGAATCGCAAATCCCGGCGGCTGATGTACGTAGACCTCCTCCTTCAAGTCGCCGTTAAGGAACGCCGACTTGACATCCATGTGATGGACGCGTCAGCCCTCCTGGGCAGCTAGCGCAAGGAGGAGTCGCACGGACTCTATCCGTGCAACGGGCGCGAAGGCGTCGTCAAAGTCGATTCCTTCTTGCTAGACGAAGCCGCGCGCCACCAGACGCGCCTTGTGCTTGATCACCTCTCCGGTCTCGTCCTTCTTGAGCTTGAAGACCCACTTGAGAGAGATGGCGTGGTGGCCGGCTGGAAGATCAGCCAGCTCCCACGTCTTGTTCCGCTCGACGGCGTCCATCTCCATCTGCATCACGGCACGCCATGCCGCGTCCCTCTCCGCCTCGGCGAAGGAACGAGGCTCGCCATCGTCCTGTGCGAGGTGCAGCTCCGCCTCAAAGTCGTGCTACGCCAGTCTAGGGACCGGCTGCTCGCCGAGGAGGTTGTCCACGGTACGGTAGCGCAGAGGCTCGCCGCCGTGGTAGGCGTCGATGCGATCCTCGTCATTGGACAGCGGAGTGGCGAACTCCACTGTGCGCTGCTCGTCGTGGGCCGAAGCTGCCGGTGCCGAGCCTGAAGGGGTAGGGTCCGGTGTAGAAGAGCGAGGCGTGGCCAGCGGTGCTGGTGGTGGACTCGCCGGAGCCTGTGGACTTGCCGGAGCTGGTGGTGGCGGTGGTGAAGGACTCGCCGGAGGTGGTGGCGAACGAGGTGGTGGGGTAGGCGAGCTCGGTGAGGACGAGCTGCTAGCTCCCCCCGCCTCCTTGAAGTGGACGTAGTCGACGACGAAATCGCTGGTCGTTGGAGTCGAGCCGTCATCCACTATCTTGCCCCACGTCCAGCTTCGCCCCTCGTCGAACACGACGTCACGCGTGATGCACACGCGCCGTGTCGCAGGGTCGAGGACGCGGTAGGCCTTGGCGCCCTCCGCGTAGCCGATGAAGACCCCTGGCGTGCTCCGGTCGTCGAGCTTGCCGACGTGGTTGAGCTCCTTGACGAAGGCCAGGCAGCCGAAGACGCGAAGGTGGCTCACCACGGGCTTGCGCCCGTGCCAGGCCTCGTATGGCGTCTTGCCGTCGAGGGCCTTGGTGGGGGAGCGGTTGAGCAAGTGAACGGCAGTCATCACCGCCTCACCCCAGTAGATCGCCGGCATCCCTCTCTGCTTGAGGAGGGCACAGGTGGTGGCCACCACCGTCTGGTTGCGGCGCTCGACGACGCCGTTCTGCTGCGGAGTGTACGGCGCGGAGAAGTGGCGGTGGATCCCCTCATCGGCGCAGTACGCCGCGAACTCGGCCGCCGTGAACTCGCCGTCGTTGTCCGTGCGTAGGACCCAAAGCTTGCGGCCGCACTCCGCCTCCGCAGCAGCTTGAAGACGCTTGATGGCGTCCGCCGCGGCTGCCTTGGCGTCGAGCAGGACAGCCCACATGTAGCGGGACATGTCGTCGACGAGGAGGAGGAAGTAGCGCCGGCCTTCAGGTGTAGCCGGTGTCACGGGGCCACAGAGGTCACCGTGTACAAGCTCCAGCTTCTCCTTGGCGCGGAAGCTTGCCTAGCGAGGGAAAGGGAGCCGCCACAGCTTGGTGAGGACGCAGGTGTCGCAGAACTGCTCCACGTGGTCGACGTGCGGCATGCCCCGCACCATCTCCTTGCTGCCGAGCTGCCTTAGGGCCTCAAAGTTGAGGTGCCCAAAGCGCTCGTGCCACCTCCAAGCGTCGTCGTCGCGGCGGGCTGCAAGACAAAGAGGTTGCGCCACCTGTGCGTGAAGGACGTAGAGGCGGTTGCTCCTGTTGACCTTGACCAGGAGCCAGTGTCGATGATCCCAGATGCGTAGCACCCCGTGCTCAATCTCCACGCGTGATCCGCTCTCATCCAGCTGTCCCAAGCTGATGATGGAGTTCCTCAACGCGGAGATGTAGTAGACACCGGTGAGCAGCCTGTGCTCGCCAGTCTTGGCGACGAAGACGACAGAGCCGACGCCCTTGATCTCCACAGCGGAGGCGTCACCGAACTTGACGGTGCTGAAAGCATCTAGGCCCCGAGGTTTGGTTTCGGCAATTGATGACAACGCTTTATTACCATGACTAACGTGTGTTTTGCAGAAACTTTGGTAAGTTAGGTCATGGAGGTTTTAACTGCTTTGGGCACCATGGTATTCATGCCCCTTGATGGAAATCGTTTTGGTTTTCAAAAGAGTGACGTCAAGATTAAGGACGGTTAGTTCCGGATGTCGAGGTGTTGAGATACATTTGGAATAGTCGTTAGGATCTTCGTTTTTCTCTTTTGGCCGTACTATAAAGGGGGGGCATGAGCGGGTAGCTTGACCTAGGCGAGTCCTACGTTTAGGTGTGGTGCACACTTGTTAAACTTGGTGCTAGGCAGCTCTAGAATAGCTCAAAGTTCAGTTGGAAGCAACTTGGTTCAAGTTGTGACGTGTTTCGGAGAGTTTTGGGTCATTTTCCCATGACCGGACACGGTCCTCGGCATGACCGGACGCGTCCGGTCAGTACAGTTCCGCGGCTAGGGTTTCAGCTCTGACGACCGGACGCGGTCCTCGCGAGGACCGGACGCGGTGGTCAGAAATCGACACGTGTCACTTGAGGGAAACACCCGATCGGACGCGACCTGGGTGTGATCGGCGCGTCCGGTCACAGTCCAGTAAGGTCCAGAGACGACCGGACGCGTCCGGTCATCACCGATCGGACGCGGTCGCGCGTCCGATGCGAGTACAGTATGCTCCCTGCACGATCGGACGCGTCCGGTCGCCCCTGACCGGTGAGTCCGGTCACTCAGTTGATTTTCGGATTTCGACCGTTACGAGCGACCGGCGCGTCCGGTCAGCTCGTGTTTTGCTGAGTCAGTGGGTAACGGTTCGTTTTGTCTGTGGGGTGTATAAATACATCCCCACCACCTCTTTTAGAGGTCTCTTGCTCATTTGATCAGCTGAAAAACACCTTTGAAGTGCAAGGGAGTGCAAGAGCACTAGTGAGGATAGAGATTTGAGAATCAAAGCTTGAGAGTTCCTCACTAGCGATTAGAGAGTAGCGTGAGGAAAAATCTTTGTGCTCTCCATGAGGGAACTAAGAGTGAGCGTGAGGAACGCTATCACATAGCTTTAAAGAAAATTAATTCTTTTGAGATGCTTCCCAAAGAAAGTGCTAATGACATGTACACTCGCTTGAATGTTCTTGTAGAGGACCTCAATGCTCTTGGGCTCACTAAAATGAGCCAATCGGATGTTGCAAGGAAGATCTTGAGTGTGCTTCCTGTTAAGAAGTATGGTCACATTGTCACGGTGCTTCACCAAAGTGATCTTTCTACCGCAGCACCGACTCAAGTATTAGGAAAAATCAATGCTCATGAGATGTACATGCATATCACTCCGGAAGAGGGCTCATCATCTTCCAAGAAGAAAGACTTGGCCTTCAAAGCTAGTCATGACAAGAAGAAGAAGAAGGGCCAAGCCATGATGGTGCAAGAAAGCTCAAGTGAAAGTGATGTTGATGATGAATCACTTGCACTCATGGTGAGAAAGACCACCAAGATGCTAAAGAAGCTCAACAAGAGTGGCATCAAGTTCGATGGCAAGAAGAAGAAATTCTTCACAAGTAGCAAGAGAAAGCCAATCTCGGAGATGGATTGCTACAATTGTGGTGAACTTGGCCACCTAGCTCATCAATGCCCTAGACCACCAAAAGACAAGTACAAGAACAAGAACAAGGTCAAGAAAAATGATTCAAGTGATGAAGAAGAAGAGAAGAAGAAGAACAAGCCATACAAGAAGAAGGATGGCAAGAAGAAGGAGTTCCACAAGAAGAAGAAGGGAGGAAAGGCATACATTGTTGGTGATTGGCTCACCGACATTGAATCATCTTGTGAGTCCTCCGAAGATGAGAGCGATGATGAGAAAGAGAAGGTTGCCGCATTTGTGATGGGGCCATCATCTTCACCGATATCTTCATCACCACCTTCACCGCCTCCTTCACCATCATCGTCCACTACTCACCTATGCCTTATGGCCAAGGGTGAACAAAAGGTACAAAACCATGATAGTGATGATAATGATGATAGTCATAGTGATGATGAATATGACTCACCTTCTTATGATAAACTTGTAAAATTACTAAACAAATACACTAAAATCATAAGAAGGACTATAAATGAAAATGATGATCTTCAAAATGAAAATGAATCACTCTCATCCAAGCTTGAAAATATTCAAAAGACTAGTGGTGAGCTTAGAGTTCAAAATGAAGTGATGTCTTCCACTCTCAAGGAGCTCAAAACCTCTTATAAAGAGCTTAAAGATCAACATGATAAACTTGAGAAGAAGCATGATGAGCTCATCACTAGACATAATTCTCTAAAGGATAAATACACCACATTAAAAATTGACTATGATAGTCTTGTGGTTGCTAATGAACTTGCTCTTGAGACACATGATGCTACTAACTATGTTGTTAAGTGTGATATAGCTACATCATGTGATGACTTGATCATTGAAAGCATTGAGCAAGGTTCTAGTAGCAAAGGCAAGAGTGTGGTTGAGTCAAGCAACTATGATGATTATGCCAAGATTAAGTGTGAGAATGAGAAGCTTGCAAATGAGAACAAGAAGCTAAAAGGTTTGATGGCTCTTGAGAAGCAACCAACAAATGAGTCACTCATTGAAGAAAACAAAAAGCTCAAGCAAGAAAAAGAGCATCTCAAGACCGGCCTAAGCAAGTTCACAAGAGGCCAACATTTGCAAAGTGAGCTCCTCATGAACACCGTAATGAAGATGGATAGAAGTGGTATTGGGTACTTGGCAAATCAAGAGAAGAAAGCAAAAGCTCAACAACAACAAAGCAAGTCAAAGCCCAAGCCAAAGAGATGTGTTGAGTGTGGTCAAGAAGGTCACTTTGCTCATGAATGCGAAACTCCACCACCACAACCCTTGCCCAAGCATGCTAGACCTTTCGCCTTCAATGCTCATTATATGCTAAGAAAAGATTCAAATGGAAAGATGAAAGTCATGTTTTTGGGTCCCCCAAACAAGAATAGGCCAAAGAAAATATGGGTGCCAAGTCACTAGTTGAGAAAGTCAAGGGCCCCTCTCAAGTTTGGGTCCCTAAACAAAAAGCTTGATCTCTTGTGTGTAGGTGAACTACAAGACCGGTGGATCTTATTGGGTTATTGATAGTGGTTGCACTCAACATATGACCGGTGATCCTCGTATGTTCACCACCATTGAAGAGAATGGAATATGTCAAGAGAAGATCACATTTGGGGATAATTCAAAGAGCAAAGTCAAGGGTATAGGCAAGATTGCAATATCACATGATCACTCACTCTCAAATGTGCTATATGTTGCTTCATTGAGTTTCAACTTGTTATCCGTTGGGCAACTTTGTGACCTTGGCTTCCAATGCTTGTTCACACCAAATGAAGTGGAAGTTTCAAAGATAGATGACGAGCAAGTGATATTCAAAGGCTTTAGATACAAACAATCTTTATCTTGTTGACTTCACCTCTGAAGATACAAATTTGATGACATGTTTGTTCACCAAGACCTCACTTGGTTGGCTTTGGCATAGGAGGCTTGCTCATGTTGGAATGAACACTCTCAACAAGCTATTGAAGAAAGAACTAGTGAGAGGATTGAAGGATGTGAAGTTTGAAAAGGACAAACCTTATAGTGCATGTCAAGCGGGCAAACAAGTTGCAAACACTCATCCAACCAAAGCTTTCATGTCAACTTCAAGAGTGCTAGAACTTCTACACATGGATTTGTTTGGGCCTACAACATACAAGAGCTTGGGTGGTAATCTCTATTGTCTTGTGATAGTGGATGACTACTCAAGGTATACATGGACTTTCTTCCTTCATGACAAATCCGAAGTGGCAAATTGCTTCAAGAAGTTTGCAAAGAGAGCTCAAAATGAATTTGAAGTCAAGATAAAAAAGATTAGAAGTGACAATGGCAAAGAGTTTGACAACACCAACATTGAAGCTTATTGTGATGAAATTGGAATCAAGCATGAGGTCTCTTCAACCTACACTCCTCAACAAAATGGTGTAGTTGAGAGGAAGAACCAAACTTTGATCACCCTTGCAAGAACAATGCTAGATGAGTACAACACTCCGGAGAAGTTGTGGGCCGAGGCAATCAACACCGCATGCTATGCTTCAAATCGCCTCTTCCTACAAAAGTTTCTTGGCAAGACCCCCTATGAGTTGCTTAATGGGAAGAAGCCGGACGTCTCTTTCTTCCGGGTGTTTGGTTGCAAATGCTACATCTAAAAGAAGCGTCAACACCTAGGGAAGTTTCAAAGACGTTGTGATATTGGTTTTCTTGTTGGTTACTCATCAAAGTCCAAAGCATATAGAGTATTTAACCATGCCACCCGGTTTGGTTGAAGAAACATATGATGTAGAATTTGATGAATCTAACGGCTCCCAAGGAGCAATTGAGAATTGTGATGATGTAGGTGATGAACCCTTGAGGGAGGCCATGAAGAACATGCCGGTGGGAGACATCGAGCCAAAAGATGATGATGACGATGTACAAATTGTTGATCTACCATCTTCATCACGTGTGCCTCAAGATGATGACAAGAATGAGAGAGTTGAAAATGAAGACACTTATGTCTCTCATGAACAAGCCAAGGCACAAGCTCAAGATGTTGATGCTCCCCATCCACCTCCTCAAGTGGTTGATAGAAGAAACTCACCACTACTTCAAGCACATCCACAAGATCTCATCATAGGGAGTCATACAAAGGGAGTAATGACTCGATCCCAAAAGCTAGCTTCTTTTGTTGAACATCACTCTTTTGTCTCTTGCGTTGAACCTAAGAATGTAGAAGAAGCTCTTCAAGATCCGGATTGGGTGAATGCAATGCATGAAGAATTGAACAACTTCACCCGCAATCAAGTATGGACACTTGAATAGCATCCTAAAGGTGCAAGAGTCATTGGAACCAAGTGGGTGTTCCGAAACAAGCAAGATGACCAAGGCATAGTGATGAGGAACAAGGCAAGACTAGTTGCAAAGGGGTTCTCTCAAGTTGAAGGTCTTGATTTTGGAGAGACCTTTGCACCCGTTGTAAGACTTGAAGCCATTCGTATCCTCCTTGCATATGCATCACATCATGATATGAAACTATATCAAATGGATGTGAAAAGTGTATTCTTAAATGGCTTTATAAATGAACTAGTCTATGTTAATCAACCTCCCGGGTTTGAAGACCCTAGATATCCTAATCATGTTTATAGGTTGTCCAAGGCGTTATATGGGCTCAAGCAAGCCCCTAGAGCGTGATGAGCGCCTCCGGGACTTCCTCATTGAGAAGGGCTTCACCATTGGGAAGGTCGACACCACACTATTCACCAAGAAGTTTAATGGGGAAATCTTTATTTGTCAAGTATATGTTGATGATATCATCTTCGGATCAACAAATGAAGATTATTGCAAGGAATTTGGTGAATTGATGTCGAAGGAGTTCGAGATGTCAATGATTGGTGAGCTCACATTCTTCCTTGGATTTCAAGTAAAGCAAATGAGAGAAGGGATTTTCATCTCTCAAGAAAAGTATACCAAGGATCTTCTCAAAAGATTCAAGATGGAAGAATGCAAACCAATCAAGACCCCAATGCCATCAAATGGACATCTCGACCTAAATGAGGGAGGTAAACCGGTTGATCAAACTCTCTACCGTTCTATGATTGGTAGCTTGTTGTACCTTACCGCATCTAGGCCCGATATCATGTTTAGTGTGTGCATGTGTGCCCGCTTTCAAGCGTGCCCTAAAGAACCTCACTTAAGTGCCGTAAAAAGAATCCTAAGATATCTTAAGCTCACCCCAAGCATTGGTCTTTGGTATCCCAAAGGAGCTAGATTCCAACTAGTTGGCTATTCCGATTCGGACTATGCCGGTTGCAAAATTGATAGAAAAAGCACATCCGGAGGGTGCCATTTGCTTGGAAGATCTTTAGTATCTTGGTCATCTAAAAAAGCAAAATAGTGTGGCTTTATCCACCGCCGAGGCGGAATACATTGCCGCGGGGGCTTGTTGTGCACAAATCTTATATATGAAACAAACCCTCCTAGACTATGGAATTGTTCTTGAAAAGGTGCCACTTTTATGTGATAATGAAAGTGCCGTTAAAATTGCTAACAATCCGGTACAACACTCTCGCACTAAGCACATTGATATCCACCATCACTTTCTAAGAGATCACGTTGCTAAAAATGACATATCACTAGAAGGTGTAAGAAGTAAAAATCAATTAGCGGATATCTTCACTAAACCTTTGGACGAGGCAACCTTTTGTAGGTTAAGAAGTGAACTCAATGTGCTTGATTCTAGCAACTTTAAAAAATGAACGGGTGTTGTCCCTTGCATTGCATTGTATAATTTGCCATGTTTATTTTATCGCAATGCTTTTAGGGCTTGGCTAACATGGTTACGATAACCCTTCTTTGGAGGAGTGAAGAAGCCTAACCGTGGATCAAACTTGACAAGCATCCTAGCTTTACCTTCTTGTATTGCATTGCATATGCATGGTTGTTTGTTTGCGTTTCTTTTCGGTTTTGCTTTGAGCAACCTCTGTGTTCGTCCATGGATAGAGAGAGCATTTTGACGCTCCTAAAGGTTCAAAAACTCTATTGCATGGCCATACGTTGCTCCTTGGGTGTTTATTGCCTATTTTCTTAAAAATAATACTAGCCTAAGGCAATCTATTTTGAAAAATTTGAGGGTTTGAGTGAGGCCTCTCATATCGTGTTCCAATTGGTGTTTATTTGTGTCTTTTTGAATTGGAACCTGATTGGAAGAAGTCGCGTCGTAGTTCGGAACGAAGAAGGGCGAAGAACAGTGACCGGACGCTGGACCGGACGCTGCACCGGACGCAGTGATGCTTCACCACCGCGTCCGGTCCCAGTGTCCACCAGCGCGTCCGGTCATCCAGAAGACCAACTCCAGATCTAGTGACCGGACGCTGCACCGGACGCGTCGCTGTTGACCACCCGCGTCCGGTCCCGGTTACCACCCACCGCGTCCGGTCATTCGCAATGAATTCCCGAGCTCCCCTCGACCGGACTCTGACCGCGTCCGGTCAGTCCTCACCGGACGCGTCCGGTCACTCCAGGAGCTTACTGGAGTGTGACCGGACGCTGCACCACCGCGTCCGGTCATAACGACCACCGCGTCCGGTCATCTCGCGTCGAGCGGATCTAACCCCTTCATATAACGGTTCGTCCTCGGCCGTGTTTTTCATCCGCCTGAGCTTTTTCCGCCGCCGCCTGCCCTAACTCGCAAAGTTCGCCGGAGCCGCCGCGTCCTTGCCGTCTTCCTCGCCTCCGGCAAGCCCAGCCACGACCCAGCCGCGTCTCCTCGCCCGCGCTTACCTCGCTCGCGCGCGCGCCAGCCCGTCCCCTGCCCGTGCCTGCCCACGCCAGTCGAGCAGCCGCGCCACCGCCGCCCCGCTCGCACCTCCGCCGCCGGTGAGCCGCGCCCTTGCCGCCGGTGAGCCGCGCTCCCGCTTGCCAGCATCTCCTCCGGCAGTGGACTGCCTCACGCTCGCCTCCGATCGTTCTTCGTCGAGTTGCCCTAACCCTAACCCTAGGGTTCGCGTAACGTCGTTCGATCGTTCGTCGTCGAGTTTTTGTCGCGCGTCATCTTCTTCGCGAGGTTGTTTCGCGTCACCTTGACCTCCTCGCTAGGGTTTGCCGTAACTCTTTCTTTTAATCCTAATTGCATCATGTTTCGGCAAATCAGAGCTCGTCCGGCAATTTCGGGGAATCTCGCGATCTAGGTCACCTCATCTTGTCACCGTCGTCTCGTCGATCCGAGGTAGCTTCACGTTTCGATTCACATCGTATCTCATATGCTTGCTATCTCTAGGGTTTCGTACCTTTTAGTTATATATGTGCTTATAGTAGATCTCTCTATTCCGTCGTTGCAGCGAGTCTGTCTGTGTGTCAGGGTGAGATCAGTTTGCTGAATCCGAGGCCAAGCCTGCGGATACGGATTGAGGCCAAGCCTCTCGAGTGACAGTTCACCATCTTTCAGAGGTTTTCGGTCAGTTTGTCAGCATGGTGCGTTGCAAGAACGCCGGTGGTGCTCCTGGTGACGGGGACGACAGTCCTCCTCGTCGGTCTGAGATTGCACGTGGGAAGCGTATCAAGATCATGGCCAGAAAGAAGAAGAAGACACTTACAGAGGCAGAGATTGCTCAGGCCGTGGCAGATGCAGCAGAGCAGGCAGAGAGAGGTGGCAGGAGCAGTGACATACGCATAGGTGAGCGTCGCTTTCATCTAGAAGGTCGACAGCTCGGCACAGAGGCCACTGAGGGTACTGAGGATACTGGAGCTACAGAGGGTATGTCAGTTGATCCACCTCCAGAGGCCACAGAGGCTCCAGAGGCCATAGAGGCTCCAGAGGCTACAGAGGATACAGAGGAGCAGCCAGCTCAGTCTCCACCACGTCGCCGCTCCACACGCGCACGTACTCAGGTGACTCCTAGACCAGAGGGCCAGCGTCGTGGAGCACGTCCTCCTCCCAGAGCTAGAGGTTCACCCCCCGGTCGAGCACTTTGACTTGAGGGGTGCTACAGCACGTCAGGTGCAGGGGTTGAGGTTCGTGGAGGTCAGTCGGTGGTTTCCACCTGTGAGGGATCACAGAGCCTCAGAAGGCTTCTATACCCCACTTCAGGAGGATTTCTACAGGGCTCTAGTTGACAGCGGTATTGCTTTCCGACCACAGAGGGTCTGTCGACTTGAGTCACTAGTTGAGATTGTGGGAGAACAGCTACGTCCGCACCTGTCCTTTCTGCCAGGCTTGTCAGATCTTCTTGGACGGACAGGTGCATACTGCGGCACATGGGTCAGAGAGTTTTATGCTTCACTATGGATTGATCCTGCCCATGATTTCATTCACTTTGCATTCCGAGGCCGCGATCACCGTCTATACAGCACCAGAGTGCGGGAGATTCTCAGACTCCCAGCTTCCGACACGAAGATACATCAGCTGTATTTTGGTCAGACTCCTCCACCGAGACGCCCTCACGGCGGGGCAGTGCCACCTATAGACTTGATTCGACCCTGCTTCCGTGAGCCTTTTGGCGAAGGGTCTCGTCGCACGCCTGCCAGTTTGACACCACTTGCCAGAGTTCTGGATGCTATAGTCAGACGCACTCTACTTCCCAGACTTGGCTACAGAGAGGGACTGACTCGGATGCAGCTATGGGTTGTTCACCACCTCCTCTCACAGACACAGTTTGACATTTGGGATCTCATACTTAGTGAGATGGAGGACACCATAGCTGAGGGCTTCAAGGGTAATCGTCAGCTGCCCTATGCACACTGGATCTGCTTCATCATTAGATCATCCATTCAGCTACCAGCAGAGATCCGAGCTGAGATATCAGATACTACTACTGCTTTCCCTGAGTATGATATCCGTCAGCTTTGGGCTTCAGTCACTAGAGATCAGGCCCCAGTGCCAAGACAGCGTGTGCGACATGAGGTTCCTGAGACAGCGGCTGAGCAGGACGCCACAGTTGATGAGCTTGCAGAGGCAGAGCTTGCCGATCTTGACGCTCAGCCTACTGATCTTCCTGAGGATGTGACATCTGACAGCACTGATGAGGACTACCAGCCCATCCCCAGGTACCGGTCTCCTCGGTCTCACGACCACGAGGCCGGTGGCTCTGGTTCAGCCTCCCGCACAGACCCAGCCATGGTGGCGATACTTGAGAGGTTGACCCAGGCACAGGAGCAGCAGCAACAGCAGATACAGCGACAGGCTCAGGACACAGCTGCAGCACTTGCACAGATTCAGGCTCGTCAGGACGAGTTTCAGCGTCAGCAGCTTGAGATCCAGAGGCAGCAGGTTGAAATGCAGCGACAGCAGTATGAGATTCAGCGACAGAGTGCAGCTAGTCAGCAGCAGTACTTGGATCTCCTGCGCCACCTAGTCACTGTTGGGGTTCCTCCGCCTGCTTCTATCCTGACTTCTGCTTTACAATCCAGTGATCCAGGAGTCAGGGACAGCCGGGTTTCCAGTTCACATCTCCACAGCAGTAGGTTCCCCAGTCATTCCAGTCCCCGAGCTTCACGCCTATTCACACGGGGTTTACACCTTCAGACCAGCCTCGCCCTCACCTCCTGACAGGCACACCCTTCGGTGATTACAGTGCTACCTACAGCGAGTTGACTGGTCAGCCGACGCCCTCGCATACTACCTTTGCTACTTCTTCAGGGTTGTCAGCTTCAGAGGCAGCTATTCTTCCAGTGACAGGGACCGGTACTACAGAGACTTTTCCTTCGTTAGTTGCCTCGATAGATCCTCCTGCTATTGGCTCGCTACAGGCTCAGGTCACTCAGACGGATCCTCTTATTGCTACTACGTCAGTACCTGTTCCTGCCGCTCAGACCCAGACCACTTCACAGCCACGTGTTTCTTCAGAGGGTCAGCCAGATAGCTCAGATTCCGAGGGAGATTCTCTACACTTCGTGATTACTCCGCGCACCTCGGCACCCGACACGACTCCGTCTGTCCCCCCGTCAGATCCTTAGATTAGTTTTTTTGGCGCTTGATGCCAAAGGGGGAGAGAGAGTAGTTTCAGGGGGAGTTTTGAGAGAGGGTTTTCGTTTTTTTTTTCTTGTGTGCTACATTCATGCATCATGTTTACTTTCATGCATCATGTTTACTTTTCAGTCATTGCATTCGTGTGACATGTCGTCGTGTGATAAACCTTGAGTCTTAATGTTTTATCCAGTCGCAGTGTTAACACTTGTCACCGTTTTTAATTATAGCTCTAAGGTTGTGCTTCCGTGCCTTACTCCGATTTCTTATGAGCTATATCTGTATGTGTACTAACGTTCTTTGTCTTATCTTATGCGTACACTCTTTTGGCTTGGGGCACATAAGCAATTCCTAACCCCTTGTGCTTATTGCTTTTTGCTTATGTGAACCATGCATGCTCGAAAACCTCAACTCAAATCTTTTATATCTTAGTGTTGTCATCAATCACCAAAAAAGGGGAGATTGAAAGCATCTAGGCCCCGAGGTTTGGTTTCGGCAATTGATGACAACGCTTTACTACCATGACTAACGTGTGTTTTGCAGAAACTTTGGTAAGTTAGGTCATGGAGGTTTTAACTGCTTTGGGCACCATGGTATTCATGCCCCTTGATGGAAATCGTTTCGGTTTTCAAAAGAGTGACGTCAAGATTAAGGACGGTTAGTTCCGGATGTCGAGGTGTTGAGATACATTTGGAATAGTCGTTAGGATCTTCGTTTTTCTCTTTTGGCCGTACTATAAAGGGGGGCATGAGCGGGTAGCTTGACCTAGGCGAGTCCTACGTTTAGGTGTGGTGCACACTTGTTAAACTTGGCGCTAGGTAGCTCTAGAATAGCTCAAAGTTCAGTTGGAAGCAACTTGGTTCAAGTTGTGACGCGTTTCGGAGAGTTTCAGGTCATTTTCCCAAGACCGGACGCGGTCCTCGGCATGACCGGACGCGTCCGGTCAGTACAGTTCCGCGGCTAGGGTTTCAGCTCTGACGACCGGACGCGGTCCTCGCGAGGACCGGACGCGGTGGTCAGAAATCGACACGTGTCACTTGAGGGAAACACCCGATCAGACGCGACCTGGGTGTGATCGGCGCGTCCGATCACAGTCCAGTAAGGTCCAGAGACGACCGGACGCGTCCGGTCATCACCGATCGGACGCGGTCGCGCGTCCGGTGCGAGTACAGTATGCTCCCTGCACGATCGGACGCGTCCGGTCGCCCCTAACCGGTGCGTCCGGTCACTCAGTTGATTTTCGGATTTCGACCGTTACGAGCGACCGGCGCGTCCGGTCAGTTCAACCGGCGCGTCCGGTCAGCTCGTGTTTTGCTGAGTCAGTGGGTAATGGTTCGTTTTGTCTGTGGGGTGTATAAATACATCCCCACCACCTCTTTTAGAGGTCTCTTGGTCATTTGATCAACTGAAAAACACCTTTGAAGTGCAAGGGAGTGCAAGAGCACTAGTGAGGATAGAGATTTGAGAATCAAAGCTTGAGAGTTCCTCACTAGCGATTAGAGAGTAGCAAGTGTGCATCCACCTTCTCATTTGGGCTCGTAGTGGTCAAGTGAGAGTTCTAGCTTGTTACTCTTGGTGATCGCCATCACCTAGACGGCGTGGTGGTGATTGGGAGTTCGGTGATCATCCGGCGGAGCTTGTGGATGACCCAACTCATCTTGTGAGAGGTTTTGGGTGATTCACCGCGACGGAGTGTCGAAGAATCAACCCGTAGAGAGCACTTGATCCTTGCGCGGATCAAGGGGGAGCTACACCCTTGCGCGGGTGCTCCAACGAGGACTAGTGGGGAGTGGCGACTCTTTGATACCTCGGAAAAACATCGCCGTGTTCCTTGCCCCTTTACATTCAAGCATTTACATTCTCGTATTTACTTTCATTGCTTGTTTACATTCCTAGACTTGCCATGCTAGACTAGGATTGGAAACTAGGGTGCAAAACTTTGTATCGGTAGACTCTCTAGGAACACAAGTAGACACTAGGGGTGAATTCCGGCTTGTAGGATTTATTTCTTGCATTTAATTTTTAGAAAAGCCCAATTCACCCCTCCTCTTGGGCATCTTGATCCTTTCAGGTGCCTCGAACGCCTGAGTCGAGCTCGGAGAAGAACTCCCGCCGCCTGGTCATGTGGTGGGTGGCGCCGGTGTCAAGGCACCACCCGTCGGTCTTGTCGTTGCCGGAGCTGTCGTCGAGGAGGGCGTGTGCTTTTGGCTCGTCAAGGTGGAGGAAAGCCGTTGCGGCCGGTGCCGCTGGAGGAGTTCGATGCTCGCATAAGCAATGAACAGAGCCGGCTGCTCCTCCTCTTCCGCCGCGCGACGTGGGCCTGGCCGCGTCGTGGCTGTCGACAATCCTTGGCCCAATGACCAAGCTTGCCGCAGTTGTAGCAAGGGTCGCCTCGTGCTGGCTTTTGCTTGCCAGCGGCGCCGCCCTGGGCGCCTCCACGATCATCACCCTCGGCACGTCCTCGCGCCCCTGCCTGAGCGTCTTTGCGCGGCTTGCCACGCTTGTGGCCGCCTGTCGTGGAAGAAGGCTCCCCCTTCTTCCTGTCACCTTGGCCAGCAGCCCACTGCTCCCGAGTGAGGAGGAGCTTTCCGCCAATGGTGATGGGTCCCGAGAGGCGCTGTGGCTCATCGCCGTCAACGACCTTGAGGCGGCCCAACGCCTCCTCGATCGTCATTGTGGAGGTCCAGCAGAGACTCGATTGAGCGAGCCATCTGCTTGTACTTCTCGGGGACGCAGCGAAAGAGCTTCTCAACAGCTCTCTCCTCGCCGTAGGTGTCGTCGCCAAACTGCACCAACTTCTGCAACAGAGTGTTGAGACGGAGAGCAAAGTCATCAACGTCCTCACCCTGGCTTGAAGGCCAGGTTCTTCCACTCCTTGCGAAGTGCTTGCAGTGTGGACTTGCGGGCGCGGTCGCTGCCGATGCGTGCTGCAGCGATGGCGTCCTAAGCCTCCTTGGCAGTCCGCTTGCTGGTAAGCGAAAACTGCATCTCGGACGGGACTGCAGCAATGAGAGCATCCAGCGCCCGTCGATCTTGGTCGTAGTCGACGTCGCCGTACCGGACTGCATCCCACATATGCCGCACCTAGAGCTTCACCCTCATCACCGCAGCCCACTCAACATAGTTGGTCTTGGTGAGGGTAGGCCACCCGCCGCCGGGGCCGACGTCCCTGACGACAGCCTGGTACTCGTGGTGACCACGGTACCGAACCGGGGAGAGAGAGCCGCGCTGCCTGTGAAGGCCGCGCTCTCCGTCGACCCGTCCGCCGCCGCCATGCGTGCCTCCTCCAGGAGCGCCACCGCCGTGCGCGCCTCCTTCAGGAGCGCCGCCGGCGTGTCTGCGCCTGTCTGGGCTGCCGCCCGCGCTCGTGGGCGTGCACGGCTGCCCACTGCGTCGCTCGCCCTCGCGATGCCTCCCTCTCCAGCAGCTCGAGGTCCACGTCGGCGCTATCATCAGCAGCGATGGAGCTGCTGTTGCTGCCAGCGTAGAACCTCGACCTCTGCTGCTGCTGCACGCGCTGCATCCGCCGCCGCCGCTGCTTCCACCTCCGCTCTAGCTGCTGCTAGCTCCGCTGCTGCCAGCCTCGATGCCCTTGCCGCTGCTGCAGCGGCGTCTGCTGCCGCTCGCTCGCGCTTCTCTGCCGCGGCGAGGTCGGCCTCCTGCCGACGCCGCGCTTCGAGGCGACCGAGCCCTGAGACTGGCCTGCGAACATGGCGCGCTATCGAGGGGGCTGCTGTGTGGAGAGCAGGGGCAGCCAGAGCTGCTGCTGCTACCGGCTGCGGTTGGGGCTGCTGCGAGGCCAGGGAAGGAGAAGAGCAGGAGATGCTCAGGCTACAGGATAGTACGGCTCCGATACCACTTGTTAGTCGCTGGATTCGCACTCTTGGTAGTAGCTGAATCCTTACTCTCATCGAGAGAGGATGACACTAGGAGTTGGGGCAATTTTCTGATTTATTTCTCACACAAACTCATACAATACCATGCCAACCTGAGGGGTTGGTGTTACATACTTATAGGCTGCTAGCCAACCAAGCATATGTCAAGATGCTAGTCTAAGATGCCAACTGCTGTCCTAAAAGCAGATGCTGTCCTAGATGCTAACTGCTGTCCTAAAAGCAGATGTGTCATAGATGCTAACTGTTGTCCTAACAACAGTCAAAAGATGCTGGACACAAAGATCATGTGCTGCGTACTGCAGCAGCCCCACACCCACCAGCCAACACAGAGACTTATCCATCAGTAAGGCTTACTAGATTCCCAAGATTCTTGGGAACAGTTAACCCCCAGAATTTAGAAATAGGCCACAAGCCATCGTGGTTATAAGACCTTCGGCCTCCAAGTAAGCTTGCTAACCGTGCTAGATTGGTAATGCCAGGAGGCAAATGCTTTATGCTTGTCTGCCTTATATCCAGAGTCTCCAACTTCTGCAGGTTTCCAATTTGTGTTGGGAGCTCCATAACACGTGTTTTTCTGAGACTAAGATACTCCAACTGAAACAGTCGGCACACGTTTTTGAGATCTCTGTTTCTCACAAACTCACAACCTTCTAAGTCCAAGATTTTCACTAGCTTCATCCATCCAAACTGCAGTATTTCTCCATCAGCAAATATAGTCAAGGACCGGACATGGGATAACATTTCCCTTGTGGAAATATCTTTCACCGCACCTCCACTATGAACAGATAGCCGACGAATCTTCTCTTGTGGAACAGAAGTATGCTGGTTGCCTACCAGAGTGACAAAGTTCTTTTCGATTGACTTTGACACAATGATCTCCAACATAACATCATGAACTCGGAATGTTTTGACCTTCCCAGTAATGCTCACGTCCACAGGCTGAATAATGCTTCGGTTGATGAGTTCGTCAAAGTAACTTTCTGCCACCTCAAACACACTTAGTCCGCGCTTCTCAGTTACAAAACGTTCTGCTACCCATCGTCTAAGTAAACTTTTCCTTCTGATACTATGGTCCTCAGGGTAAATGCTTAAATACAACAAACAACTTTTCAATTGGTAATGAAGATCATTATAGCTAAGCTCAAGTATTTGCCTCAAACGAAGGACTGGTTTCTAGCTCTGAACCAAGAGAGCCATAAATCTTCTGCCACTGTTCTATACTGTGTCCCGGCTTGCTACCCAACAGGCCTGCTATACTAACTATTGCTAAGGGTGTACCACCACATTTTCTCAGGATCTTCGCTGAAATTTCCTTTAAATTCTCAGGACAATTAGCTGTTCTACCAAATATTCGTTTGAAAAACAAGTCCCTTGATTCATGATCTGTGAGAGGTTCAATTTCATAAACTCGGTCATACTCATGAAAACAACAACTATATGCTACAGCTTTGATTCGTGTAGTAACCAGTATCCTGCTACCAGTGTTTGAGTCAGGGAAAAAATCGAATACCTTCCCACGCTGATATGCTCCAAATATCATCAAGAAACAATAAGATATTTCTTGTTTTCCAACTTCTGCCTTAGCATATTTGCGAGTTGTCCCACATCCCATTCTTCTATGCCTTTGAGTGGATCTTCTATGGGTGCCTCACCATCCCTAGAATGACTAGGGTGATAACCTGGTCGAATAATTTGCTGAAGAATGCCCCTCATTAGCACTTTGGCATCAAACTTCTGTGATACTGTAGCAAAGGCCTGATACTGAAAGCATGCATTTGTTGCAGATAGGCTTTGGTATACTGTCATAGCAAGAGTGGTCTTTCCCAATCCACCAAAACCAAACAAAGATATCACACGTAACTGTTGTATATGGTCTTCCATCAACCATTTAACAATATTATCCTGACGTGGTTCAATGCCTACAAGCTGATTTATCTCAGGAAAGAGAGCAGAGATGCGTGCATCCAGATCGAAAAGATCAGCCGGAGTGCCATAAGTGGTTATACTATTCCCAGAAGCACCACACATGAGATGACTGCCACCATACCTACATGAGTTCAGAGTTACTGTGACAATGTGTAGCAGGTACAGGTAGCTACTGAGCCAGATAAAAACATATCAGCAACTTATTGTAACAATTTAGAGATTAATCTTATATTTAAAGTCAATGCAGAATGGTGATGAGGTGCAAACTTCAATTGTAGAAAGACACATAGAAGTAAGAAAGTTTTTTTTTGCAAGAAAAAGAATTATGATAGTATACGTTGAATTTTCATTATAGGTTGATGAAATGCCAAGTGCGAGATTTATGGCTCCATATATGCTCATATAACCTACAAAATAATAAGTCAAGAATTCTAGATGTAGGTTGCTACTTGTTGCCTATTTTTGTGGTTCTGTGTTAGTGCTAGCAGAACAGAAGCAAGCTTCTAGAAAAATCTGAGGGGAATAAGGCTTAATTTGTTTGGCAATTCCCATATACCAAAAGCACTAAAGTTGTCAGATACAACTGCTGGCATAATTCTTTTTTTTTATTTTGAAAGAAATGGCAGGAGCTCTGCCTTTCAATTAAGATAGGAAAAGAGGTGTTTATATACAAGCAGCTAGTACACGCCCTCTAGTGGCCAAAACCAGTAAAGAACCCCCTCCTCAAAGTAATGTAGCAGCCCCTACATGAATGCTCTCATTCTTTGCTCTATATCTTCTTTGATTCTCGCAGCCACCTGCAGCACGGTTTCCATCTTGTTGTTGAATATCCTTCTATTTCTTTCTTTCCAGAGATTCCAGAAGGTGTAAATCACCAAACCATTAAATCGTCTTCGCTCCGTCTTAGGCACTTTGGCCGTGGCCTCCTCCCACCAAGGAATGATGCTCATGGGGTTAGCTTGCTGTTGCCCCAGTATCCCATCAAAGTGCTCCCATGTGAGGATTTGGTTCCAAACCGCCTTAGCGAAGGGGCAGCATAAGCACAGATGAAGGCCGGTTTCAAGGGGCCCGTTGCATAGGGCGCACTGATCCTGGTGTGGCCAGCCCCTTTTTTGCAAGTTATCTGCCGTTAGAATTTTTTTGTGAATTAGGATCCATGTGAAGACCTTGCACTTGTTTTCTGCATGTGCTTTCCAAATTTGGTCCCTACGAAACCTAGCAAATGTGCCTTTGAATTGTATCCGGTATGCTGAACGAGTGGAGTAAATGCCATCCGGAGTCCAATTCCAGGTGATAGTGTCCGGAACGCCCTGGATAGCTGCACATCCTGGATCCTTATCCAGAGCGAGACAAACTCCTCAATGTGGGTGGCGGAGGCGATATGCCCTCTCAAGGAGCGTATCCAATTGTTGTTCCGTAGTTCCTGTTGCACTGATCTATTTTTCCTTCTGGCAAGCTGGAAGAGATTAGGGGCCAAATACCTGGGCGCTTGTCCCTCCAACCAGTTATTGTGCCAGAATCGAGCTGGCATAATTCATGTCATATATTCAATATATTCTTTCTCAAAAATAGGAAATAAGTCTATATAACCCCCTTGACGTTTGGTTGTGTATCAACTTCACCCCTGGCCTACAAGACCAGGTATTCTACCCCCACCCCAACCTGTCCAAAACCGTCTACTCTAACCCCTATGTGGTTTCAATTGGTGGTTTTGCCTCGCTGGCATAACTAGGGCCCACATGTCAGCACCATGGTTATTTAAGAAAATAACTATAGAAATATAAGTTCAATTTTTAAGCTACAGATATGAGAAAAAAAATAACAAATACACTTGAGCCACCCCTTTCTCCTATATGTCAGCTTGTTGCTTGCACGCTGAGTTCCAAAGTACAAAAATTAACATAATCACATATATCAGGAAAAACGGTTTTCTGCAGATACTACTAGCTTTGTTGGCTAAAGTTACCTTGAATTTCGGTCACTGATACAAGCAGCACGTGTTTTCAGTTCTTGAATTTGTCTGGCAATCTGATGCCGCACTCTGATGGTCCGCAATAACTGGGTGATTCTACGGAAAAATGATGCAGAACCTCTGCCGTAGTTGTTGCTGTGGTTACCAATGTGGTGTTTAAATTCATCAATACAATCCTCAACATCGTAGGCAACCTCTCGCACTTGCTTCATCCATATCTTAACTTGCCTGCGGTGTTCATCTTTCTCAGAGAGGTCCTGAAGGAAGGCCATCATGCTCTCCAGCTCATCCTTCAAGTACTGCAGCTGACCTCGTACACCACCAACAAGCGCAGCTTGTTGAATGAGGATTGTGCCAAGCTTCCCCAGTAGAGTATGAATAGAACCTTCAGCAGCGCTAACAACGGCATGCTCCATCTCTTAATCTGTTTAGCATCAGATCAACAAATAGAACATGGGAAAAAGAACCAGGTTAGAAGACCTTTTTCATTCTTGTAAACCGCAAAGGAGAGATGGATGAGACAATACACCAGGCAAGGATATTGGTCTCTTTCTTATGGCCTCAAAAACTGGAAGGCAGGGGTGGTCTACAGCTTTAAGGTAGCCAAACAGGTTCCATTCCAATTTGTCTAGCGAGAATGTGACTATTTAAGGAATACTTTCCTGAATTGCAATTGCAAGTGTCCAATAAGAATATGTGAAGGACCAAGCAAGTAGCCAATCACTGAAGCACTAATAATCTACTCCCTATGTTTCAAATTATAGTTCACTCCAGGTTTGTTGTAAGTCAAACTTACAAAATTTTAGAAAAACGTATTAACGCCTATTAGTTCAATAAATACACTATTAACACATGTTTAATGGAGAATTTAATCAAAATTTGATGGTGTAAATATTGGTGTATTCTTTTTTAAACTTGTGACCGTAAATTTTGGAGAGGGATTACTAAAGAGGCAAGCAACAAGCAGGCTAGCACTAATCTGGCAGCACAAGTACAACCGAGCAAGCAGGTAAGCAGTAGCTCATTGCAGCATACAACCCAACGAAGAAGAGTTACCTGACCGGCTGACCGAGGCCTAGCCTGGGGTCAGACGGACGGCCGGAACCGCGACGGGATGCGCAAGAAGAGAGCACCGGGAGCGGGGACGGTGGAGGCTAGAGACCGCCGGCGGCGAGCGCCAGATGGACCTCACCACGGGGGCATCTGGAATCTTGAATCTGGAGGTCGCTCTTAGCTTGGCTCTTGCTCGGATGGATGTAGCCGGTGCAGGTCTATTGTTGGGCTGAGATCACAATCACATGGTGCGCACATGATTTTCTTTTTCTTGCTGTAAATATTTTGACAATTTTTGCTGATGCTGATGCACAACTCTACCTAATCTAGAAATTTGCTATTAGTATCCCGAGACCCGTATTTCTTTGACGCTGACACCATGTGATGATTAAAACATTCGCGCGGTCTAAGACTAGTTTACTCCCTCTATCCCATATCATCGTTATCACTTTCTAAAAAGATAAATATTATCAACTTTGACTAACTTTTTTACAATGCTTGGAGAGCCGTTGGGAATTATTAAGAAAATTTTTAACGTGTCTATGGTAGGTGGGTCTAAATGAGGGGAGCCGTTGAGAGCCGTCAAGGCGTAGCCGTTGGGAGCCGCTAAGACGTGTCTATGGTAGGTGGGCCATATGCGCCGTAACGGCTCCCAACAGCTCCAAAATGGAGCGGAATTAGAGTCCGAAATATAGGAGTGGTAATTGTTGTTTTGTAGTTGTTTTTTAACCAAGGGTAAAACTGTACTTTTTTATTTGTAACAATAATATTTTGGTATGAATTATGTATTATAGTTGGGATTGACGCATGCGTGATATTTGATTTATATGGTAGATCTTTTTTATTTTATAACTTTTATTGATTATTATATTATGGTGTATGTAATTTATACAGTTGATCTTGCATGTGTACGTGATTAGCGTGTTGGTCAGTGTGGGTACGCATGTGTGCGTGGTGCACGTGTGTACGTGGACACGTGGTTAGCCTGCAGGTTAGCGTGTGTGTGGCTAACTGTAGCGTGTGCCTAGGCGTGTGTGGTGAACGTGCAGTGTGTGTACCGTGCTAGTGCAGCAGTTGGAATGTGAAATTGCTTGCTGGATTTGATTCTATGCAGAGTGTGCCCTATCCGACTGCTGAGCCGGTGGCGGTGGCGATGGCATAAGGGAAGAGCAAGAGGAAGACCTCTGGCGCTCTCTCTGGTGGTTGCTTATAGGCTGCCTTGGTTTGAAAGCGGCCATCTATGTTTACAACCCAAGCGTGCTCATGGAACGTTCGCGGCCTAGGTCAGACTGATAAGTGCGACGTCATGCGCGATAACGTTGCTAAGAACCACCCCCAGATTGCGTGTCTCCAGGAAACCAAACTTATGGACCTGGACGCCCGTGCCGTTCGCGCTTTCCTCCCCTCCGCTCTAGATGATTACCGTTTCACTCCGGCCGTTGGCTCCCGGGGTGGCATCCTTACGGCTTGGAACTATAGCGCCTTTACCTGCTCTAACTACTGGTCGACTGCCTACATGCTCACCGTAACCCTCCAATCTACCACCTCCGACCTTAGCTTCAACCTCACGAACGTCTATGGGCCGGCTAATCACGCGCAGTCTAGTGCCTTTGGATGAGCTCCAGACTTTGGCCAACCAGCAGCTCTCAGGACCATGGTTTGTCGTGGGTGATTTCAACCTCACACGTGACCCGGCTGATAAAAACAATGACAATTTCAACTACAATCTCACCGAACAGTTCAACAATACCCGGGTCGATGGCGAGCGCGTTGAGGATGACGGTGAGGGAGGTGACGCCGGCGCGTGGGTTGGGGTTGGGGCTGCCGCGTCGGGTGGGGTGGGGGTGAGTTAGGTCGTGTAATGACCAAAATACCCTTGTGCAAATTAAATCAATGAAAATTGTTAATTTGCAGAGCTATTAGGAGCTGTTGGGAATTGTTGGGAATTATTTTCAAGCATTGTAAAAGGGAATCAAATGTTGATAACATTTTATAAAATAGTTAAAATTAGTTTCACCAATACGAAAACTATAGCGACCGTTTTATTAGACGGAGGGAGAAGAGCATAAAAGCCGGAGTCTTGATTTGTTTTCACCCTTCTCTCTCCATAGGTGAAGTCTTGGATTTATTTTTCACAGGAGGAAAGCGGGAGGAGTATCTTGGCCTGTTGGGCAAGGCCATCGCTAGGTCGGTAGGTCCACGCCGCTGCGGTGCTGCCCCAACACTTAGACACCACTGCTAGATTGACTCCGTGAGCAGCAAGAGGTGACATGGAGGCAAGGGGGACAGCGAACCCTAGGGATGTGTTTGGGTCTCTTCCACTCATCCTGTATAACCGGAGCCGTATAAATCTCAGCGAGAAGACCGTTTGGTTGGCTGCATGCCTGTATGAGCAGATGCAATTACATGAGTGGATACGTCCAGATCGAGCTTCACTACCGGCCCAGGCTGAGTGGATACAGGATGAGGGTAATGGGCCCATGTGTTAGTGTCACAAGTTAGACATGTTTGCATCCACTCATGCAGGCAACTAAACAGCGTCTCATTTTTTCTGCATCCACTCATGCAACCTCACCAAACACTTTCTTTTCTAAAATATGATTTCACTCAGCTATGCAATCCCCATCCACCCACCAAAACACACCCTAGGGAGCAGGGCAAGGGTTGTGGTGGCGGCAGTGCGCGAGCCAGAAGGGCGCACGCAGGGGCGAGTGGGAGTGGAGGTGGGGGTTGGGGGCGGCAGCCCGCAAGGGCAAGTGGGGAAGGGGTGGGGTGGTTGTCACTTCCGTCGTCGGGAACGACGCCACGGCAAGGGGGAAGGATAAGGAGGTGGTCACCGCCCGCGAGTTGTTGGCCGTGAAAACAAGAGCAGGACTCTGGTGAGTTGGGGGCCAGGTCCAAGAACACAACATCAAATGTGGAAAAGGAGACAATGACGTATAGAGCTTGGCCAGCTTCTCCTGACGTGGCAATGGGAGGATGTAGCAATAGCACCGGTGAGGATGAAGAGGTAGAGGAGGCCTCAACGTCGAGCAGTGCGAGAGAAGGGTGGAGGAGGATGGAAGAAGACGACCACAACGGTGATACGATGTATTCACTGACCTTTTTATCTTGTACCATGAAAACAAATATTTTAATGATCGTGGTATGATATATTCATTGGCATTTCTTTTTCGTACTACGAAAGTAGACATTTTAACGCCCTGTTCGCTTGAGCTTATTAGCCAAATCAGCCAGCCATTCAGCAGTGTTTTCTCTCACAATAAATCAGCGAACAGTACTTTCAGCCATGGCTTATCAGCCAAGCGAACAGGGCGTTTAATGGTTGCGATGTGTGGACAAAGAAACATGACTTTATTGGCTCGGACTCCATGTGTTGCCATGGGCGTAACAGAGCAAGTTCAAGATAAGTGTGGTAGAATTGGAAGTGGGTCTAACTCATCAATTGGCTCACAACAACATGATTCAACTAAAACATGATAACGTCCAAGAACAAGTCAAGATACACAAAGTAAGACCTGCCATTACACAGAGTGAAATGGTCCTGATAAGTAGGCAACAAGCAAGTTTAAATCCTAAGACCATTGGAAGCAGAGTAATTTGAAAGTATAACCATTGGAAGCGTAGGTTTTGGAATCAAGAGCAACCTAGAATCAATTCATTCAGTAGAGGATGACATGTTACATTTAAAATTTTGGATTTACAAGCCACAGCAGCAGAGTAATTTGGGTTTGACAGAAAAATAGTAAACTATCAGACTTGTCAATGAATGGCATGATATTAACCTCTAGTTTTCTACATGTAAAAAATAATACGGGATGATCTTTTGCTTTCATAGTTTAACATACATGCAAATGTAAATGAACTGAATGTTAGACCAAAAAAATGCATGTGTTTTTGTCTTCCATTTTCCACGGAGACAGAGAGATAACAAAATAAAGTAAAATATGGGAATAAACAACAATTTTCAATCTTGAAGCCTTGCCTCTAACTTTGCACCTCATTCACTGTCCATCACCCAAATTCATTCCCTATTATTTGTTTGTATGACAAAAAAACCTTCATGTATGAAAACACAAAATAAGACTTTTGTATGCATATGTCACTAAAAAAATAAGCAACATAAGAAAAGACCTACGGAAACAGGACCACAACATTCCTTTCACCCTGGTGCCAAGCCTAAAAGGTTAAGCGATGTTAGCTAATGTCGAGCCAAAGAGCAAGTATAATAATGATCTTATAGCCAATCTGGTTAGCATTTTGCTGATATAGAGGAGAGAAAAGATAATAGTTTGGCTCGCATACGAGCAACAAGCTGGGCACAGGAGACTAGGCAGTCATGGGCCTAGATAGAAGTGTACGTGAGGAGAAATAGAAACCAAAATATGAGACATATAGTACCACATAATATTAAAAAACTCTATTATAGATAAATAGAAGACAAATATTGTATAAATTAGCTCTTATAATTTGACTTATAGCCAAGCACTTGGCTCTATTATTGATCTTGCTTTGAAAGGTTAGGCGACGTCTGGTAGGCAAGTTAAGCCCGTGTAGAATGTATATCTATATAAGAAGAAAGATGGGATGAGGCATGAATTCAATGCTGTAGCATATGACCTATGTCATTAAATTATAAGAAGATCAAGGGATAAGGTCTTATTTTATAATTTGGTAGTCAAGTTGTAAGAGTCAAACTATACAATAGTTGTCTCTTAATTTGTCTATAAAACCCTTTTTTCCTTAATACTTTTACTTACGTCTCACCTTCTCTTTCTTAATCCTCTTCATATTTACTTGATGCCTAGGTCCGTCACTGCATAGACTCACGTATCCTTGTTGCTTGCATGAGAACTAAACTCTCCTCTTTTTCTTCTCTCCTTTATATTAGTATTTGCTTGGCTATAAAGTTATTATTGTACTTGCTCTAAGTAACAGCTAGAGCTGGGATTTAGCCCTTGCTATTTTGAAAACAAAACCAAGAGCCGTGCAAGAAATGGATCTGCATATATTCCATAACGTGGCTGGATGATCCAAAGTCGTGCAAGGAAACCAAATGGCATTGGCATTGCTGCTTGCAGATAACCAACAAGCATCTCAGCTATGAATTACAGACTTATTACTCTTCTTCCGCTATTGATCTCCAAGAAGACACGCTTCATGGAATTATTAACCGAACTTGTTTTTCTCGGACCTCCGTTGATCGATCGATCGATTCGATATAACCAAAGAAAAACAAGGCTCAAGAGGCCACGACGCGCAACACGACACAGAGGGGCACGGACCCACGAGACAGGATCATCATGCCTCCCATCCCCTGAGGACGGTGGCGCGCGCGACGCGGTTGACGCCCAGCGTGAAGGCGCCCATGCGGAGGTCGCAGTTGTGGCTCCGGCACATCTCCTTCACGTCCCCGAAGGCGCGCGTCATGTACGTCCGGAGCTCCGCGTTCACCTTCTCCTCGTCCCACATGAACCCCTGGATGTTCTGAACAATCCAAAGCACGTGCCCACGGATCAATTTACATTTCACAGTGCTCTGTAGTCTGTCTGTCTGTCTGTAAGGAAGCACAGGAACACTGTGCGGTGACAGAAAGGCAGCTCAAAGGACAAGAACTACGGACCTGAACCCACTCGAAGTAGCTCACTGTGACGCCGCCAGAGTTGGCGAGTATGTCGGGGAGGACGAGGACGCCTTTCTTTGACAGGATCTGGGGATGGAATGGAATACATGGGGGAGAGATCAGAAAACATTGCAGAAAGCAGTCGATTTCTTCACTGTCAGTCTCTCTGAAACTGTTAAGGTATCAACTTGCCTCGTCTGCCTCTGGGTCTGAGGGGTGATTGGCAGCCTCGATGATGTACTTTGCTTTTATGTCGTTAGCATTATCCCTGTCAAAAAAAATAGTGCAAACAAACAACTTATTTAGGCCTGAAGCTGCAGGAACAGCTAGGATATGACTGAAAATGACTGCAATGAGAAGAATTTTACTTATTTATGACTCCCCCAAGCGCTGCTGGGATGAGGACGTCGCACTCTTCAGTGAGCAATGAGTTTGGATCGATGGCATCTCCCCCATTGAAGCCCTTGATCCCTCTGTTCTCCGCCGAGTGCTTCACTAGCTGGGCAATGTCAAGGCCATTGACGTTTTTGACGGCGCCTGTGACATCACTGATAGCAATCACCTTGCCACCGGCTTCATTGATCAGCTGAGCTGCCCAGGAACCTACATTTCCGAATCCCTGAAAAGGGTTCAAGCAAAGGCACCTGTAACTCAAGAGAGAACCTTTGCAGATGAAATGTTTAGCTGTGACTGCTTTTCAATGATAAACTGACAAGAAAACCTTAATCATGAATTATTCTCGTAATCAGAGCCAAAAGGCGCATATTATGCAATTGACAGAATCTGAAAATGTCTCTGATGTGATTTTTTTAAAAAGGTATGACTTTAGCCTACACACCATTTACCTGTATGACGAAATGCTGGCCTGCAATGCCTTTACCATGCTCTGCAAGCAAAGCTTCAGTAGCAAACAGAACTCCCCTTCCAGTAGCCGCATCTCTTCCCAACGATCCTCCAAGGTCCTGTGTATTGAGCAGGAAATTTCGCAATACATGCAAGATAATGAGAAGGTAAGCCAGCATCCGCTGAAGAGTCAAATACTTTGCTTCTATCCAAATAATCATCATGCCTGCTAAACTCGTAATCTTGTTGCATCCTAGATAAATTCCAATGGATTGTGCTTCCTAATTTGACCACCTATTTAGAAATCTCCAGTATTTTACGATTTTGATCTGGAAACATATTTTTCAGGACATATATGTGTTAAAACCACAATATAGATAGTTACTTACAACAGGCTTTCCTGTCACAACAGCAGGTGAGTAACCATGGAACTTTGAGTATTCATCAAGTATCCATGCCATTGTCTACATCCATAAAACAAACAAAATAGGCCATATTAAAATAAACATATACAGATAACTAATTCTCATCAAAGTCCTTTATGAAATAATACATAAAGGAAAATAACCTGTGAGTTGGTGCCCATATCTGGAGCTGGAACATCAGTATGGATGCCAATTAAGTCATGGATTTTCTGAGTAAAAACTCGGGTAAGCCTCTCAAGCTCGGAGATGCTCAGGTCTCCAGGGCTACATCCTATTCCACCTTTAGCTCCTCCATATGGTATGTTAGCCACTGCTGTTTTCCATGTCATCAGTTGTGCCAAGGCATTGACTTCATCAGGATCAACCTGAGTTGTTAAAGGAATTTAAATGTCAGGACCAGGTTTCACCAACGGATTTCAAAGAGTCTTAAATAAAGAGGAAAATTAATTTGAAGGAAATGGATAGAATCATATAGTGTGACCCATATAACTCGGATATTGAGAGTTGTCCCTAAGTAGATAGTGGAAATCCAATATTTCAGCAATACGTGGGATTCCTAAAAACTAAGAATTTATGCTTAGGACCATTTCATCTCTTTATGCTTAAGAAAATAGAGCCAGAATGCGACCCCATATTTTCTGTTGTTCCCAGTTTTCAATATACTTAATACTTGGTCTCAAGAAACAATCCAATGCATTTTTGTTTTTCATTTCTTCAAGGAGATATCTCAAAACTAACATGATCCACTGAGATATGTTGTGTATGGCAGATTTATGCTTAAGGAAATAGAGCCAGAATGCAACCCCATACAGCTCAGATATTGTTTTGTTGTTCCCAGTTTTCAATATACTTATACTTGATCTCAAGAAACAATTCGATATACTTCTGTTTTTCATTTCTTCAGGGAGATATCTCAAAATTAACATGATTCATTGAGATATGCTCCCTATCGCAGATTCCTGAAAAAAAAACTAGAATTTATACGTAAGGATTGTTTGAAGCCTTTATGCTTAAGGACCATTTCAGGTCGGCAAAGGTGTGGAAAGAATCAAATGCTGACTAGTGTTACAGATAACAAAAGAATGGAGCAACATATTTGCTTACCTCATGGTGGTATCTGATTCCACCCTTCATAGGTCCCCTAGCGTTGTCATGTTGAACCCTAAATCCAACATAGGATGCCAAAGTCCCATCATCTTTTGGGATTGTGCATTCAACCTGCAACCACAAATTGCTTGTTACTCAAAAGTTGAACATACTGTTTCAGATGGGGGAAAGCCCAGAAGAACCTTATAAAATACTGATCCTGGTTAAGTATTTTTTTCTGTGTGTGGGGTGCGGGTGGGTGGGGTGTGTGTGTGTGGGTGGGGGGGTGGATGTGGGCGCGGTGGGGGGGGGGGTGGGGGGGTGAGGTGTCATGATCAGGAATACAGGAACCACCCTGAGCAAGTGAAACAGCATGAAACAGTTTACCAGATCTAAAAGAACTGTGGCGGTTTTATCACCTTTATCTCCCTGAATGGAATGAGCAAGCTCTTCTCCAGCTTGGAGTCGAGGCCCAGCAGCTTAGCTGCCTGCTTGAAGTTCCTGCTGGTTGCTGCCAATGCATTCATCCTGTTTGACGAAATCTCCCTTCAGAAACAGACCTGAAATGGAATCTGGAAGCCCAATGGGATGAGCAAGAACCCAGAAAGCCAACTACAAGAGGTAGAAGCATAAACAAATCAAACCTGTTCAAGAAAACCAAGGATATATTTTTCTATCTTCCCAAGGAACAACAAAATATAGTTACCGAGGAGAGGACGTCGAAGCTCTGGAGGAGTTTCAAGGTTAGCAGGACTACTATATATAGCCGCTTGGTGAGGTTTGGTTTGGTCAAGAAAGTACAGGCAGGTTGCTAGATGATAATAGCGACAAATCGCGGTTACTTCCCTATAACACAACTTTATTAACTTTATATATACACTTATACAGCATACAGGTGATTGGGAACTAAAATAACTGCTCACGTTCTTTTCTGGTAGAATAATCTGCTGTCAAGCTATGTGAAGGTACCAATCCTTTACCATTGCTGTGTTGGAGGCTGATCTCTTTCAGGGATCTGGTCGTGAATTCGTGATTCAGACAGTCCCAAAGAGGTCAGGCACTCACTGCTTCTTTAGTTCTTTTCGTATAAAAGCATCCAGCATTCAGCCGTAAAACCAGTAAAAATGGGTGCTCAAGAAAGTCTCTCTCCACTTCAGCAATAGAAATATGCCTACTCGGTTAGATCTACAAATTGTCCTTGGCCTGGTGACATAGGTCTGTACTGATTGTACAGCCAGTGTCACATGCTGAGTATTCAATTGCTGATTTTCAGCCCGTGAAGAGAGCACATAAGGAGATTTTCTTTTAAGTAATAAAGCAAAAACTAAGGTTGCCTTTTTATTCTAATGAACTGGAACCAGATGTGCCAATTTCTATTTATAAAGGGGAGGAGTTAGGTACAAGAGACCTAAAGAAACTGTACAGGCAAAGCAAATAGAAACAGCCACAAGGCAAAGAACTACAGAGTACTACGGTTGCCATAGTACAAATATGGCAAACATAATTCAAAAGGTATGCGTATGCAGCTCTTCTACATGTTTGCTGGTGTACAGTTTCACATGGTTGCCATTTAGTTAGACGCAACTATGACTAATGCAGCGAAAAAGTTTCATTACAAATGTTACTGACAACATTATCTGTGCAGATTCAGAAATACCACGGAGGATATTCAGTTTTGAAAAGCACATGGCTGACTCAGCAATGACAGACCTTGGAATTATTGAGGCCAACTAAATCACAAATTTGTCATCGACTGGCAGCAAGCTTTTGCCCTCAAATCAAGGCTTATATTCAGAGTTCAGACAATGCATTAAACATGGCATAGCCATATCTGTGCTGTGCAGCATGTGTACCATATGCCAATATAGGCCAAATGATGTGCTGGCAAGTCACATCACATGCCCTGAGTTAAGCAGGGCAGACTCATTTTAATAAACAGGCCTACATTTGCCTAAAGAATAACATATACCTGTTAGAGTTTGGCCCCCATAGTTATAGGATAAGATCATAAGATAGCATTTGTGATTAGGTTTGCCAACCCGATAGACGAGAGCATATTCTGAAAGAACAAATCGAGAAAAGAAGATATGCTCTGTCCTAGACCCTTGCTCTCAAGGGTAAGACGAAATGCACTGGGCTGGCAGCCAAAATTCAAGCTTCTAACTTTAGGATGCCTGTATTATAATACCATTTTAGTTTTGTTCTTGTAGAGTTCGAAAAGAATATTGAAATAAGCTCTCATAACTCATAAGGCGAATTTTAGAGATATTCTTCTGAATCTTCTGGTTCTCTGCTCACTATAAGCTAGGAGGGCATTCTCTTATATATGATGAAGGAAATCATTCAAACGCAAGCATGATCCTGCAGGTGCAGACATCTGAAGAAAGACAAGGTGATGTCCTATATATTTATTATACAAGTTTATTCAAAATGATATAACAAAGTACTAAACTCTAAAATGGTAACATGTGAAGCCAATGAAACAGGATATATAATATATAATTTGAAGAAAAAGGAGCGACACACGTTGATCACATGATGTACCAATCATGTAAACAGAAACAATCAGTGATCAATCAATAAGACCAAATCCTGATCCCCTTCAGTGAGTTGAGAAGACACGCAGCCCTCCATCACTTTCGAGGGGAGAAAAAGACTAAAGTCCCGTGTGTTAAAATAGAACCGGAAGCTTTGTTTCAACCTCTCAAATTAATCTCAGTAGCAAATTTTGGTTGACCTAAATAATTCAGTCAACCACTGTGTTTTTTTTGAGGGTGTTGATCACTGCAATTATAATAAATTAAGACCGGAAGCTTTCAGACTGAATCAACGACGACGACGACGACGCAGCCGCGAAACAAGCAGAGGAGAAAGGTCTTACACTCAGCTAGCACCTAGCAGCGGAGGCCTGCCGAAGAAGCGACGCGGGCGAGGAATTCCACCACCGAGTGCGCGGTGCGTCCGTGCCATCCGAGCGGGGGATTACGCGGGGTTTTATAGGGGAAACCCACTCCTGCGATGCATCATCATGCATGGAAAATACTTGTGCCCGGGGGGCAGCCAAGATACGGGGGAATTTGGAACTGGTGCCGAAGGGCAAAAGCCTCCTCCTCCAGCCGGCGTGGGGAGGAGAAGTAATTGGGCGATGACGCCAGGAGCTCGCAATTGGCAGAATTGGATCCACCTGGGATTCCAATTCCAACTGCTTTGGGTCCGGTTTAGATGCAAAATTTTTGGCAAAATGGGCACTGTAGCGTTTTCGTTATTATTTGGTAAATATTGTCCAATCGTAGTCTAATTAGACTTAAAAGATTCGTCTCGTCCATTTCGTCTAAACTGTGTAATTAATTTTATTTTTTATCTATATTTAATGATTCATGCATGTGTCAAAGATTCGATGTGACGAGAAATCTGAAAAATTTTGCAAAATTTTTTGGGAACTAAACAGCTCTTCGATCTGTGATGAAGAGAGGGCCGCCGCACGCTTTATTTCCTCCCCCGTTCGTCGATGATCCGACGGCTCCGTTTGACCTATTTTTCCGGCTTTTTCGGCTGGAAAAGGCACGCCGCAAGAGGTATCCAGTTTTCGTGATGACGCGGCATTCCATTCCAACTCTTTAATCCGTCGCCGTAACTCCTTTTGTGAAGCGACCCGATTTCTGTATAAACCATCAGTATTGTCCTACTCTACTATCTACTGCCGTGTTAGCCCCCTTTAATGCACTCAACTAACTAGTAATTGTCCTACTCTACTGTCTACTGCCGTGTTAGCCCCCTTTAATGCACTCAACTATTAGTTGTATAAACCTGCCAACTAGTTGTTAATTTGGTGGTACATAAGATATTAACTGATTTTTTTATTAACTAAGGATCTAAACAAGACCTTAGCTACTCTCTCCATTTTAAATTATAAGATATTTTATCTTTTCTAGATATATTGTTTTTAGTATGCAAAGTATAAATCTAAGTATATAGAAGAAATATGTATCTAGAAAAGAAATAAAGAGTTAAATGCACCATTGGCCCTCAAACTTGTAAGCATGTGTCACTTAGGTCTACAAGTTTTAAATAAGTATTTCTGGGTTCCTAAATTTGTTGAGTGATGCACAACGGTCCATGTCAGCCATGTAGATGTTTCTTCCTGATACGGTACACTGGTGTGACATATTTTTTAAGTGGTACGCTGGTCCATATCACTATATCAGCCATGTTAACCTCCCTTTTCCTCTTTCCTCACGAATATATTCTTTCTTCTCCTTGCTTCCCTCTTCTCTCATGGCGACTGCAGCCCGTAGACAGTTGTGGTGTCGAGCAGGCTAGTGTCGACCGAGAAAAGAGAGAAATAAATGATCCATCATGTGAGAAGAGAGAAGAAGAGGAGTTAAATATAAAAAAGCATGTCAGGTTGACATACCACATAAATAAGAAATACCCATGTCGTTGTTATGGATATGTTGTATCACCATTTAATAAGTTTAAATGTATTTTCAAAGTTCGTAGATTTAATGACACACCCAAGCTTGAAGGTCGCTGGTGCATTTAACTCAAAAACAAAACATCTTAGAATTTACAATGGAAGGAGTATTTTTTTATCAACTAATTGTTTGCATGGGATTTCAAACAAAGCCCTTAGTCTAGTCGTGTTCATCGAGGAATTGAAATGCCTCCTGGTGGGTGTGACCAACGTGCACAATCACGATGAGGCCATATGTCTGGGACAAATCTCCATCACCAACGCAAAATGGGAAACACAGGGCGAACCGCAAGATGCGCCCTGCTATGCTAGTTGGCGCAGTCGGACTCCGACATCCTCACCGACTACACAACTGTTAGATTTAGAATTTACACACAAGATTCTTTTTTTTCTTTTAGTAAGTAGATAGAAATTACTACACTTACAACTGCATCCTTGTGTTATGGATGAAGCGTCATGCTGCATCACATCCCCTCCTAAAAAAAAAAGAGTAGGTTCTTCTTTTGAGCATAAAGGTCGGTATCGACAACGGCGGTAAAAGTTCCGAACCTTGCTGCATCAACCTGCACTTGAGTCGCGTAAGCCACACACTGTTCACCATCACCGGATAGCAAATGTGCTAGTGCGTTGACCACATTGTTTACCAAGACCGCTCCGATTCGCTAAGCGCAAATTATTCGGCGGACTGGATGTCCATTAGGACTACACTTGCGTGCAAAAGAAAGCGCTCCCGGCGTTCCTTTCGGTTATGATCGAACAATATTTTACAGGGCAGTGGGCTAAAGCGAAAACAGCAGCCCGTCTCGAGCTGCAATGCAATGCCAATCGTCGTGCGCAGGCCACGGGCAGACGAAAAGGGGGGGCCCTAGACGCGGCGAAAGTGAACTGGGGGCAGTGGCGGATGCAGGATGAGAATCAAGGGGGGCTAAAACAATGGAGATATTGATTTGCATGAAGATTTAACGGTGATTTAAGGTTTTTGATACAGTGTTTTTAATGGTAAATCAAATCATTAGGGGGGCTGGAGCCCACCCAGCCCCCCCGTAGATCTGCCGCTGGGGGGTGGTCTGAGCCTCTGAGGGAGGGACGAGGAACTGGAACTGCCCTGCAAGAATGGCCCTTGCAGAGTCCGCATAGCCTAGATAGAGAAGATGAAGCGTGAATGGAAGTTCGTAAAAGAGCCAAACAATCCTTTGTCAGAGAATAGTGGAAAAACTACGTTAAAAAAAGAGAGAAAAGTGGAAATCAGAGGCATGCGTGCGTTGAGAAATGATGCTGTGCTCCTACTTTGCAACGCCGCACCTAAAGTTTGGGATGACGAAGGATTGGTTTCGGTTAAAGAAATGGGTGAAAATCAAAATCTTGTCGATGTGAAATGAATGAAAATGAAATGCATACATGTATTTCGTTTAGTATTACCACTTCACCTGTTCCTGCTTGCTTCTGGACAGTATCATGCACATGAGCTTGCTAGTTTAAGTTTGTGTTGGGACCCGGGCCATGTCCAGGTGTGGGACGGCCCCCTCCCTGAAAATGTTCAAGTGACTTGCGATTTGGCTGAGGGCTGGGTTAGATGCAAAATTTTTTACAAGATGGGCACTGTAGCTTTTTCGTTGTTATTTGGCAAATATTGTCCAATCATGGTCTAATTAGGCTTAAAAGATTCGTCTCGTCCATTTCGTCTAAACTGTGTAATTAGTTTTATTTTTTTTATCTATATTTAATGTTTCATGCATGCGTCCAAAGATTCGATGTGACGGAGAATCTACTGTTCTTTTGCAAAAATTTCTGGATCTAAACTGGGCCTGAGTCTCATGGTTACAGTAAGGCCCTAGAGCCGACTAGGGGGGGGGGGGGAGGGGGGGAGGGGGGAGAGAGCTCCTGGCGGGCAGAGTTTAAACAGTTTGTGGTCGCAGGTTTTGATCAAAATCCACATGCACAACCAGCTTGAGGATGTTTCATACTACCTTAACCGTAGTCGTCAAGCCTACAGGTCATGGTGTGTAGGATGACGTGTGGTTATGGCATTGCTATGCGTGTACGAACAATGCGGAAATCTGATTTGGCATAACTTTCATCAATTATATCTACCGCCAGGCAAAGCACTAAATCACCTGCTTTCGCTGAACCAACACATACCACGGCTATCATTTGCATCGTGGAAAACGATGATTAAAGAACCTATCCGCCACAGGCATGTGAATAACTGATCTGGGATGGCACTTCTCGAGACAACAATGAACAAGGTAAATGAGTCAATCAGCACAAGTCCCATCAAAATTAAATTACTCTTAGAAGTTGGGGGGAAAAACACATTGCAGGATACAATATATTAAGGTTCCATAGCTGCAAGATTATCCTAGGGCAAAACATCATTTCAGGAAACTGTCAAAACAGAAACCCTTCATAAGATTTGTTGGAAGGTAAGGCTCGTTCGCTGCAACTAAAAAGCTGCTGCCGTTGCCATAAGCCACTGCTAGCTTATCGCTTCTTGGAGACACCGACAGTCTTTCCACGCCTGCCAGTAGTCTTAGTGTGCTGGCCACGGACACGGAGGCCCCAGTAGTGACGCAGACCACGGTGGTTCCTGCAAAACAAGTAGATGTAAGTGACGATTTAGGAAACATATACAGAATTCTGAATTTGAAGGCCTGAGCTACAATGATGCAACTAATTATTATATTCACCAAGAAAGAATGGTCATCAACACTGACATTACAAAAGAATGCAGCAGAATGCACAACAGACAGTTGGGCACAACATGTATGCTGACACTGAAGATTGTATGTCTCGAGATAACATGCTGAAACTGTTTTGGAAGTGAGAAACCCAAGAATCAGGAGTCAGGACTGAGCAGATAATCTGCAATTGCGAGTTGGGTACACAGTAGCTACTTGGGGAATCAAACACATATACCCAGAGCTACTTCAATCAAGTCTCAACTAGTTCGATCCGACAGTTCTAAAATCACTGTCAGCCTAACCAAACTTATGTAACAATAACCATAAGGCCAACCAACAGTATCCTGTGTCCATCAGGTTTCCATCTCATTTCATTGACATATACCAGGCCAACTGACCATCGGCATCCGATGGAGAAAGCAGTGCACAACGTACAGTAGGCCTGGATCATCAATGACAGTTCAAATAACCCAGCATACTTGCTTGTGTGTGTAGATGGATGCATGATTGCACATCATTGTAGGTAACTAAAGGCCCAAACATGCTCAGGGGATCATAGAGATACCCTACTAGACATTTCCCAACTTCATAAGCCAATAGAACTGGCTGTCAGCAACACAAACGAAATCAATAATTCTAGTATAAACATGAGCTAATATTTGTGTGTTAGACCACTATGACAAGTGTACAAATGTCATCTAACAGCATCATTTCTCAACGAATAATGTATCCATTACTGTTAGCCATTGCATCTAGCAAGCAACCAGGGACGGAATATCACAGATGTTATACCTGATCTTCTTGAGCCTCTCGAGGTCGTCCCTGAGCTTCATGTCGAGGGCATTGGAGACGACCTGTGAGAACCTGCCGTCCTTGTAGTCCTTCTTCCTGTTGAGGAACCAGTCCGGCACCTTGAACTGCCTGGGGTTGGCCACGACCGTCATCAGGCGCTCCAGCTCTTCAGAGGTCAGCTCGCCGGCCCTGCACGCCCACCGACACGTCACAACGTATCAGCCCCATCGTCACAAGCGAGATCTGATAAAGATCCTCGGAGAGAAAGCAAGGCGCTTGCCTCTTGTTCATGTCGATGTCAGCCTTCTTGCAGACGATGTTGGAGAAGCGGCGCCCGATACCCTTGATGGAGGTCATGGCGAACATGATCTTCTGCTTCCCATCCACGTTGGTGTTCAGCAGACGCAGGATATGCTGGAAGTCCTCACCGGCGATCAGCGACTGCGGCAACAGCATCGTCACGGAATCAGGACACGATACAAAACCATCTGCACACCGAGAAGCAGCGGGGAGGAGTGGAAGGGGAAGTTACCATGGTGGCCGCGGCGGTGGATCGGTCGCGCGGGGCGAGGCGGCGACGGCGAGGGGGCCAGGTGCTGGTGGGCGTCCGCGCGGCTAAGGTTTTGGAGGCGGGGTTGTGGGCAGGCTTATATACGGAAGAGTGAAACCCTAGCGCTTCATCGGACGGCTGCCATTTGACGGGCCAGCGGAATGGATCTATGCAGGCTTCGCTGTGGCTTCGTGGGCCTTGATTCGGCTCACGGGCATTCTGCGTTTCTTTGGGCCCACGTGGACTGTCAACTACTCCCAACCCCCTTTTTAGCTGTCGTTCCCACGTTCCGCCGTCAACACTTAAAAAAGAACAATAGTGACACTTAAAAAAACAAGGAGTACTTTCGCTCGAAATTATAAGTCGTTTTTGTTTTTCTACATACATAGATCTTGCTAAGAATCTAGATATATATTATGCAAAAGTAATGTATCTAAAAAAGCCAAAACGACTTATAACAGAGAGAGTATTTAGCAGTGATATATACATGAGAGAATTACTATCTGGCGCTGAAAAAAATCAATCTTCCTTCTAAGGCACTTCCGAAATCAAAGTTCCTTATCTAGCACCGAGTTGAAATTTTCTTATCTATTTGGTATTACCGCCCATTTCCTTCACTAACGGTATTAAGTGGCCACCAAAATGACCCATATGTCCCTATCTATATCAGAACTATGTGGTGTCAAATAAGAAAAGCATGAATGTTGTGGTTGTGAAATAAGAAAGAGATCAGTTCTGATTTCCAAAGTTGGTTTTGATTATACTAGTGGACATACACGTGCGACGTGCGTATCTATGATTATAACAAGTAATGTTTTATTGTTGAGGTTTCTATAAGAAGTATGATTGAAACTAAACACAATTACATGGCAGAAAGCTAGAGTCACAAGATCAAGCAACATCATCTCGGTGAAGATGTAGTGACGATTTAGGTTTTTCCTTTTTTTTTGGGGGGGGGGGGGGGGGGGGTTGGCTTGATATCGAATCGAAGTTCATGCTGTGCTAACTACAACTTTCCCTTATTAGGTTCATCTCTAGACATGTGGTAGAAACCGTTAGAATTTTCCTAGGCTGAAGCCTTAGCTCAGACTCGCTCTACTATTTTCTCCATTCAAAAGATCATCGTATGCTCGACAATACCTTAGGGAGTTCTTGCTCGATTGTTGATTGGCGTAGACAAGACAAAAATTGTTGCCTTGGGGAGTTCTTGCTCATTGTTGATGGGCATAGAGAAGGCAAATATGGTTGATGTTCTCAAATGGTCGACCTCAGTCCATCATGATCAAAACTAAAACAACATATGGATCAAGATAATCAAGAATTATCAAATATCATTATCCTGAAAATGAACTGTAGAGAGATGTACCATGAACATTACCCTATATAGATATTTTGGATTATGTTGACCCATGAAGGCACATATTCAGGTTGTATAACCTCTGCGAAAGCAGTTTCATTTTTACGTCCATTCGTGAAGAGAAGGCCAAAGGAGATTCAAGAGAGAGAAGGCCAAATCCCCCCCCCCAAGAGAGAGAGAGAAGGCCAAAGGTACATTAATATTAAATGCAATATCAGTCTTGAAAGGCGTACAATTTCAAAGCTAAGTTACTACAGGAACGTATCGCCATCATCAACTGGAATGTTTGAACCGCATGGAAATGCAGTCTTTTAAACGAGAAGGCATCGTTACAACATAGAAAAAACGACTTTGTATCGAGGAAAATATCAGAGTTCAAAATGATCATGCAAGTTCGCACATGGGAAAGCATCTCTAACAGTCTAACGTGCGCCAAGTGCAAACATAACGCAATAATCCAATTCCTATTCCATGTCCCACCTTCAGATCGATTTGCAGGTATCTATTTGGATATGGTTCAGGTATGTGACGCACAAGTGCCTTGAACAATTACAACTGAAATATGCCACCCAGCCATATCCATTCATGTCTTTCTTCACGTCGTGTTACTTCTGCAATTGAATGCTGTAAGAACCAGTGTTTGGATCTTTGACAGCTTTGAAATTGTCAACACTCATTCCGAAGCGGCCCAGCACAGAGTTCCCCAGATCTTTCAGCTTTGCTGCAAGAGATAACATGAGTCCATTAGTAGCGAAAAGAAAAACATGTCCATTACTTGATCACTAGGCACAACGGCACATGAGATTATCAGTAAAAAAAGAAACAAATCCTGATAACAAAAGGATGGCATTGTGTTGTTCAGTGGTAAGCTTTATGAGCAATGTAAAACTTTGGCATTTTCCATGCACACAATATATCCTAACTCCTAAGCACTTCACATTTCATCACCGAGTGTTTCTTGAAACAATATAACATGACAGCAGAGATCTGCATCTGCATGAACTCCTAAAACAAACAAGCGCAGCAAGAAAAGCCACTTTACAAAAGAGATGTCTTGATGGCCAGCGGCTCTCTGCTGGATCGTGATCGGAGGTAATAGGTGTGGTGGATGGTTGGACGGGGCTTGAATCGCGAAGGACGGCGCTGAGGCGCCGTGGTCGAGCTCGTGCAGAGAGAGAGAGAGGCAGCTGGGCAAATCCCGGCTCCCTAAAGGAAGCCGGAAACAATCTCGTTGTTTCTGGTTACTTCAATCTGAAGTGTCTTACAGCTATTTATGCAAAATAATAAAAGCTATTTTCTATATATATCTAAGGTGATCCGGGCTTCAAGCCCCCCTTTCATGCAGCAGCATACGCCAAGCTAAGGTGATCCGGACTTCCAGTCCCTCCATGCAGCATCATGTGCCTAGCCACTGGTGGAAGCCCGGTCATAACATCGCCTATATATAATGTCTTCTCTCCTAAAATAGAAACTGATCCGGGCCCTAGGCCAGCCCATGCGGTGCCTTCTTAGCCACTGGCTGGCTGTCGCCGGTTGTACTGGAGGCCCGTCATAACATCTCTCCCCGCCTGCTGAAACAGCTCGTCCTCGAGCTAGAAGGTGGGGAACTCCGTGCGAAACTCCTGGAGCGGCTCCCAAGTCGCATCCTCCTCCGGCAGGCCTTGCCACTTGACGAGAAGGCGCCAGATACCGCGCCGCTGCTGCGCCTGCAGGACACGGTCTGGTGGAGGAAGGATCCGACCATCTAGCACCGGCGGAAGGTTCGCAGGGGCGGCCGGAGGGTCGTCGCGGTGGCGCTTCAGCAAGCCCACGTGGAAGGAGTCGTGGATGCGAGCGCCCTCGGGTAGGTGGAGGCGATAGGCGACGTTGCCGATGCGTTCCAGCACCTGAAACGGACCGGCGAAGCGGGGACCCAGCTTGCGCTTGGCACGGGGTCCAGGGACTGCGCCGTCCTGTGCAGCAGGCGCAGCCAGACCCAGTCTCCCACGGCGAACTCCACGTCGCGGTGATGGGCGTCGTAGGTCTTCTTAGCGAGCTGCTGGGCCTGTAGGAGCTGGCGCACCTCGGCGAGGATCTCATCGCGGCTGCGCAGGAGGACGACAGCCGCCTCAGTACGGGCCGTCCCCGGCTTGTACGGCAGGATGGCCGGCGGGGGACGACCGTAGACCACCTCGAAGGGCGTGGTGCAGAGGGCAGTGTGGAAGGAGGTGTTGTAGCAGTACTCCGCCCACGACAGCCAGTCCACCCAAGCATGCGGACGATCCCCTGTTGCACACCGCAGATACATGGCTATCACCTTGTTCACCACCTCGGACTGCCCGTCCGTCTGCGGGTGGAAAGCTGTGCTCGTGCATAGCTTGACGCCCGCCATCTGGAACAGATCGCGCCAAACGTGGCCCGTGAACACGGGGTCCCTGTCGCTGACCATAGACGACGGGAACCCGTGGAGCCGCACAATGCCGTCGAAGAAGGCGCGGGCGACGGACGTCGCGGTGTAGGGGTGGCCGAGCGCGATGAAATGCGCGTACTTGGAGAAGCGGTCGACCACCGTGAGTATGACGGACTTGCCGCCCACCTTGGGAAGGCCCTCGATGAAGTCCATGGATATATCCGCCCACACCTGGGATGGAACCTCCAGTGGCTGTAGCAGCCCCACCGGCTGTAACATCTCCGTCTTGTTGCGCTGGCACGTCGCGCAAGCACGCACCCAGTCCTGTACCAGCGTGCGGTCCCCGGGTATGTAGAAGTCGGCGCGGAGACGGTGGAGGGTCTTCTGGACGCCCTCATGTCCTGCCGAGTGCGCCAGGAGCAGCGCCTGATGGCGCATGTCGTCGTGGTCGGGGACGAAGATGCGGCTCCCGTGCAGAAGGAGCCCGTCGTCGAAACGCCACGGGCCCTGGAGGTCGCCGACGTCCAGGCGCTGCCAGAGACTCTGGGCGTCCGCTGCGGTCGCTGTGGCTTGGCGTACGTCGTCGACGAAGGCGAATGAGGGCCCAGAGCAGGCGCACAGGACAGCAGCTCCGGCGTCGGCCCCCGAGGCCTCCTCTGTGTCACGGCGGGACAGCGCGTCCGCCACGGTGTTGAGGCGTCTTGGCCGGTACTCGACAGTGAAGTCGAACCCGAACAACTTACTGATCCACTGGTGTTGTGGAACCGTCGACGGGCGCTGGTCGAAGTCCGCGCCGGAGGCGTCACAGTCCACCATGAATGGCCTGTCGAAGTCCGGCATCTGCAGCACCGGCCCGGTGGTGAGGGCGCGCTTGAGCGCCTGGAAGGCCGTCTCGGCCTCGGCGTCCCAAGCGAACGCGTCGCGCCGCAGGAGGCGTGTGAGGGGCGCGGCGATGACACCGAACTCCCGGATGAACCTGCGGTAATAGCCCGCGAGTCCAAGGAAGCCCCGCAGCCCGCGAACCGACCGCGGCTGGGGCCAAGCCGCAACCGCAGCCACCGTGTCGGCGTCCATGGCGACGCCGTCCCCGAAGATGGCGTGGCCCAGATAGGCCACGGACAACGCCCCGAACGAGCACTTCGAGCGCTTAAGGTGGAGATGGTGCGCTCGAAGCTCACTGAGGACGATGGCGACGTGCTGGAGGTGCTCCGCCCACGAGGAACTGTAGATCAGAATGTCGTCAAAAAATACCAGCACAAACCTCCATAGGTATGGGCGAAGGACGTCGTTCATCAACGCCTGGAACGTCGCCGGTGCGTTGGAGAGGCCGAACGGCATCACCAGGAACTCATAGTGGCCGTGGTGAGTGCGGAACGCCGTCTTAGCCACGTCATCGGGGTGCATCCGCACCTGGTGGTAGCCCGAACGCAAGTCGAGCTTGGTGAAGAAGCGGGCCCCATGGAGCTCGTCAAGGAGCTCATCCACCACTGGAATAGGGAACTTGTCCTTCGAGGTCCTGGCGTTGAGGGCCCTGTAGTCGATGCAGAAACGCCAGGACTTGTCCGCCTTGCGGACAAGGAGGACGGGCGCCGAGAATGGCGAAGTGCCGGGCCGAATAATCCCCTGGGCGAGCATGGCCTCGCACAGGTGTTCCAGCTCGTCCTTCTGGAGCTAGGGGTAGTGGTACGGTCGTACGGCGACGGGCGCCGTGTCCGGCAGCAGGTGGATGTGGTGGTCGTAGGGGCGAGCCGGCGGAAGGCCCTGCGGCTCGTTGAAGATGGTGATGTGCTGCTGAAGTAGACGGTCCAGCAGGGGCTGCTGGGTGTCAGCGGACACCGCCGCTGCACGGGCGGCCCCGTCGGGAGCACCCACACCCCGCCAGAGGATGCGCCGTCCCTGACGCGTGAAGGCCATCGTCATGGCCTCCAGGTCCCACACGATGGGCCCTAGCGTCCGCAGGTAGTCGACGCCGATGATGAAGTCGAAGCAGCCGAGGTCAAGACCAACACAGGTGATGGAGAAGTGCTCGCCCTCGATGCTGATGGGTACGTTGCGGGAGACGCCCTGGCAGCATAGGTGATCGCCGTTGGCGACGGTGACGCGCAGTTGGTCGCCCCCTGACGGAACAAGGCCGAGGCGTCGCATGGTCGCGCCCTGCATGAAGCTGTGTCGAGTAGTGCGAGCAAGCGCTCCCCCTTCACCATCACAGGGAGGAGCATGGAGTTCTCCGTGCGGATACCGGCCAAGTCATGGAGGGAAATGGCGAACGCGTTGGCGTCCGCGTCCGGGGCAGCTGGCACCTCCTCCACGACCGCGGGCGCGCCTGCGGCGCCTGCGTCTGGCGCCGCATTGTCGTCGACGTTGTCGGCGCCCTCCAAGTAGAAGAGGCGCTGACACACGTGGCCCGACACGTACGGCTCGTCGCAGTTGAAGCAGAGGCCCTGGCGACGGCGCTCCAGCTGCTCGGCTGGAGTAAGGCGGCGGAAAGGCCGCGCGCCCGGAGCTGCGGCGGCCACCGCGGCGCCCGGACCGGCCGGTGCGTGGGGCGCAGCAGGGGCACGACCTGGTGGAGGCAGCGCGGGACGCGGAGGAGGGCGAGCGCCGCGCGCGGCCGGCAGTGCGTGCAGTGTTGCCGTGCGCCGCTCGAACGCCCGGGCGTAGTACATGGCCGTCTAAAGATCCAGCGGAGAGCGCATCTCCACGTCCACCCGGATATGGTCCGGGAGGCCGCCCACGAACAATTCGGCGCGCTGACGGGTAGAGAGGCCCCCGGTGTGGCACGCCACCGCCTGGAAACGGCCCGCATACTCCTGCATAGTGGACGTAAAGGGTAACCGGCCAAGCTCAGCCAGGCGACTACCTTGCAGCGGTGGACCGAAATGCAGACGGCAGAGGTCGCGGAAGCGCTCCCACGGCGGCATGCCCTCATCTTGCTCCAGGGCGTAGTACCAGGTCTGCGCCTCGCCCCGGAGGTGGTAGGAGGCAAGCCACGTCCAATCGGACGCCAACGTCCACTGGCCCCGGAAGAACTGCTCGCGGTGGTTGAGCCAGTTCAGGGGGTCGGCAGAGCCGTCGTATGTCTGGAACTCGAGCTTGTAAAACTTCGGCGGTGGAGGCTCCGGGCCGAGGACCGAAACGGCGCCCCCGGCAGTGTCGTCGCGTGCCGGGGACGACGACGAAGAAGGGTGCAGCGAGCCCCCATGGAACAGGGGTCCGTCGACGCCCCCGCACAGGACGCCCGACGCGGGCAACCTCCCGTGGGCGACCACTGGCCCCGACGAAGGCAGCGGTGGCACGTAGGGTTGTGCGCTCGCCGTGGTGTAGACGGGTGCCGGCTCCGAAGTCCAGCCCGGAATGCGCGATGGCGATCGGGGAAACTGAATCTGGGTGATCGGCACGCCGCGGGGCGGAGGCGGCGGCGCGACCAATGCTGCTGAAGAGGTCGCGTCGTCGTGGGGCATGCCGTAGATGTACCCAGCCGCAGCAGGCGCGGCCACGGACGGCGGCACCGGTAGGGGTGGTGCCAACGACGCGTGTTGGACGGACGGCAGCGGCAGCTCCGGCAGGACCTGCTGGCTGTAGGGCAGCGGGAGCGCTGGTTGCTGCGGAAACAGGGGCTGGGGCGGCGGCTGCGGGCTGTGCGGACCAGCGAGTAAGGCATGAATGCCCGCCACAGCCCGCCCCAGCTCAAGTATGGCCGTCGTCATCTGTTCGGCGGACATGACGGCCGCCGGAGCCGCGACGGAGGGTGCGATCGAGCCCGACGCCGTGACGAGGGCCGAGGACGACGAGGGCAGGGACGCGGTGGGTGCAGCGGTGGTGGGAATCGGGAGCGGGTGGGTGGTCACCGGTGGCGAGGACGCGGAGACCGCTGGCGAGGGATGGGAAGTCGACATCGAACCTGAGACTGCTGATACTAGGTTGATGGCCAGTGGCTCTCTGCTGGATCGTGATCGGAGGTAATAGGTGTGGTGGATGGTTGGACGGGGCTTGAATCGCGAAGGACGGCGCTGAGGCGCCGTGGTCGAGCTCGTGCAGAGAGAGAGAGAGAGAGAGAGGCGGCTGGGCAAATCCCGGCTCCCTAAAGGAAGCCAGAAACAATCTCGTTTCTGCTAACCTCAATCTGAAGTGTCTTACAGCTATTTATGCAAAATAATAAAAGCTATTTTCTATATATATCTAAGGTGATCCGGGCTTCAAGCCCCCCTTTCATGTAGCAGCATACGCCAAGCTAAGGTGATCCGGACTTCCAGTCCCTCCATGCAGCATCATGCGCCTAGCCACTGGTGGAAGCCCGGTCATAACATCGCCTATATATAATGTCTTCTCTCCTAAAATAGAAAGTGATCCGGGCCCTAGGCCAGCCCATGCGGTGCCTTCTTAGCCACTGGCTGGCTGTCGCCGGTTGTACCGGAGGCCCGTCATAACATGTCTATAGCTTTCCACAATGATGTCACAAAGCGCCAATAACACTGTTTGAGATAATTGAAAAAAGGCACCACATTACCAATCATTTCTTCCTTCATCTTTTCCCTCTTCTCAGCTGCCAGGGGTTCAAGTCGGAAAAGTGACCTCGTGGCTTGTTGCTTTGAAGGATCCACTTCAATAACCTTTTTCATATCTATAAACAGTGATAGATTGACAGCAATCAGAACTTGTGAACTTGTAAAAATGATTCATGCTTCTGTGGCAATAATGTGAAATTGACACATAAAAAAGCACATAGGAGAAAAAACATCTAACCGGCAATAGCTTCATCATAGTGTTCAAGCTTTTCATGCGCTTCTGCCCTCCGAAGCAGGGCTTTCAGGTATGTTGGATTGAGCTCAAGTGCTTTTGTGCATTCTTTAATCGTCTCATCATGTTTTCCCTAATAACACAAAAGTCGCATTGGGGTTTGCTTGTAATGAGACAAAACAGATTCATTTGATGCCCTCCGAAGCAGGGCTTTTAGGTATGTTGGATTGAGCTCAAGTGCTTTTGTGCATTCTTTAATCGTCTCATCATGTCTTCCCTAACAACACAAAAGTCAGAATTGGGTCTGCTTGTAACGAGACAAAAAACAGCTTCATTCGACAGATGTGGTGGTCCAAGTAAATAACGAAGAGACTAATGTGCTGTTTGGTTGGTAGAAATGTAACGCAAATGGAAATGAAATCAGCTCACATCCTATATGTTGCCGTAACAATGACAGCTTTAATTCCATTATGTTTGTGTTACCAGTCCTACCACCAAACAGCGCCTAAGGTGTACACATATTTGAATCTAGACTAAACAAGTGCAAATGTTTAGCAAAACTGAGCAAATCAAAGGATATTGACTACCAAAACACCAGGTAAAAACAGCTTGAGTCTAGCAAGTTCAGGCAGCATATTCAAAATAGCGTTTGCTAGCAAACTTGCACAGGAGTGTCAGGACAAGCCCTCTGTAGCTGAAAACAGTAAGAAGGAATCATATCGATCAGGGAATAACAGTAGTGGCCGTGGGCCAGTGGGCACGATCTTTATGAAACATAACCACGCTGTACTACTGAATTTTCACGACATTAAGGAGTAATCATGCCACACAAATTTGTATATTTTTCTCTGCCCACCAAAGTTATGTTCCAATCAGGAAAATGGCTTACCAATTTCAGGAAGCATACAGCACGATTAGAATGGCATGCAGCGCGTATATCCTCAGCAGATTCCAGCTCAGCAGCAATTTGCAATGCCATTTCATACTGTGATAATGCTTCGTCATATTGTCCAGCACCAAAAAGCTTGTTTCCTTCTGCTTTTGCATCATTTGCTTGGCTTCTAGCTTTCTACAGCAAGTAGAATGAGTACTCATTTACCAGAGTGCAATAAATCTCCCCAGAAAGGATGCTATAGAGAATTCAGACCCAAACTAGCAAATAATTTAACAATATAATGTGCTTCAAGCGATAGCCTCTAATAGGTTGTAAGATGATAATGAATTGAATTGCTGTCTATATCATGTAGTGGCAGTTACTGCCAGCACAAGTATATACCAAATACTACATCTAATTGTTTAGCCATTCCTACCTAGTTTTGCCGCAAAACGGCACAAATTTTACAGATAACATCTGGATTATCATTATCTTGCAAAAGAAACAGTTACATAAAATGTGTAGCACTAGCATGACAGTGAAAATTTGAGAACAAGTCTTTTCAACGTAGCGTTGAGCACATCAGCTTTGTATATTTCATATGTATATGCATAATTTTCTAGAAGATAGTTTGCCTACTGCATTCATTAATTTTGTACCCATTTATAACCAAACAGACAACTGATCAGCATCTCCTATAAAGCATGGTATAACCAAACCACAAAACGAACTTTCATTCTAATTGATCATGATACGAAGCTCAGATATTGTATTATCATATCTATGAACAAAGGGAGCACTGTTTCTTCGTCAGGTAATCTGAAGGACTTGACAAATTAGAGAATATATGAAGTCAGATCAATGGAACATAGCTAGTAAGCCACTAAGTACTAAACATATCACCATCTTACAGCTGTTCACAACAAACAGATGCCGTTCGGGGGGGGGGGGGGGGGGGGGGGGGGGGGGGGGGGGTCGTCACTACCCATAATCAAATCTAACGGCAAAACTACTAGTGGAATACTCCGCTACTCCCACTCTAAGCACGAATCAAGCAATCAATCCGACCTAGTTCAAGCAGCAAGCAATTGAACCCCAGATTCGAGCATCGCAGTCGACAGCCGTGAGGGGAAATGCAATAAGGACGCGGGGCGGTCATGGCACTACCTCTCGCAGTTGCTCGTCGGTGAGCGCGTCCTCGAAGGCCTCCTCCTCCTCTTCTTCCGCCGCCCTCGACGCCTCCCCGCCAGCGGCGGCCGCCGCCTCCTCGGGCGCCGCTGAAGACGAGGGGCGCGCCGCCTTCCCGCCGGCCGCGGCGGCCGCCTGCTCCTCCGCCGCAGGCGACGAGGGCCGCGTCGCCTCCTCGGGCTCCAGCTCGATCACTACCATGTCTTGCCCCCGATGGGAGGATCTGGCCATGGGTTTCGGTTTGCTCGGTTAAAAACCGAAGAACCGAATTAAAAACCGAAGTCGAATTTGGGCCGGTTTCCCACAAAATTTTGCAAAATTTTTCAGATTTCCCGTCACATCGAATCTTGAGACACATGCATTAAACATTAAATATAGATAAAAAAATAAAACTAATTATACAGTTTAAATGAAATGGACGAGACGAATTTTTTAAGACTAATTAGACCATGATTGGACACTAATTATCAAATAATAACAAAACGTGCTATAGGATCATTTTGCAAAAAAAATTGCAACTCAACAAGACCTTGGTCGGTTTTCGTTCTGCAGACTAACCGATCGGTGGTCAGCTTTTGAAAACCGAAATTCTTAGGAACCGAATAAACCGAACCGAACGCTCGGTTAAAACCGAATGCCCAAGCTCAGGAGGATTGGATTCGCGAACTCGCTCGAGGAGTCCGCTGGAAATTGTACTAACTCGGCGCCCTGAGTTGGCGACTTCGGGGCTGTTTGCTTCGGCCCAGGAAGGCTGCCTGGGCAGACACATTTTTATGTCCACGAAGCAAACAAGGCCTGCTGCCGCTCTGCTCTCCCTCTCTTACTCTTCCACGCGGCCATGCCGTATCTGAACGAAATCCAGCTAGCCCAGTCCATGAAAAGTGCCGCATAAGTAAACATGTTGTCAAATATATACAGCCTGATTTAAGTTCAGCCAATTAAACATTTCCGCTTATACTACCGATTCAATTGGCGGAATTGAAAGGAGATCCTCTGCGAAAGCCACAGCTCACACGTTACGATGGCAGAAGAACGCATGCAAATGCAATGCAACAACTGCTAGCTTACGCATAGCTCCTTTACCATATCCCGGTGCATATGCCACACCGTCCTAGGCCTATTTGGTGGAGCTCCGGCGGCTCCGGCTCTGGCCAGTAGCAGCACTGTGGTGGAGCCGCCAGAGCCTCCAAATCAAAGCTACTCTGGTTCCCTCCTGTTCGCAGTGTATTTCAGCAGGAGTCGAAGCCCTTAGATGAGCAACTACAATAGAAAACAGTGCAACACAGCGTTGAGGGAAGAGGAGTCGGAGCCCCTGGAGCTGCGCCAAACAGGCACTTACATTACATTAGTACATTACCCCTACAAGCACAACTTTGATATTACACGCCTAATCTTACTTTGTTGCGCACACGCGCTGCTATACTTTATTCTATCATGTATATATCGTCTCTGATCGAGACCGGCATAGTGAAAACGTCATCAGTAGAGTACAACCCAATCGATAATAGTACTTACATGCCAGTTGCTGCGTGTGGTAGTGGTACGACGCCGAGATGGATCGGTCTGTGTCTGTCACTTGGAGGAGGAGGAGTCCCTGGAGATGAGCGCGCGGTGGGGCTTGCACGCCGGGTTGGGGTTGGGCGAGGTCTTGATGGGGAAGGACGCCTCCATGGCGATGCCGCAGAGGCCGCCGTTGCCGGCGCCGCGCTGCATCCGGATGTAGCCGCCCTCGCCCCAGGAGGGTCCCCACGACCACGAGTTCTTGACGATCCAGTAGTGCGTGCCGTCGTGGCTGACGCCGTAGCCGACCGCCGCCACGCCGTGGCCCAGGTCCGTGCCGCAGTCGCCCGTGAACACGCCCTCCGAGTAGAACTGGAACGCCTGGCCCCCCGCGTCGATGGCCACGGACACCAGCTGGTGCGCCACCGCCTTGGCCAGCGCGTCCTCGCTGCCGGCCGGCACCATCTGGTGGCCGTCGATAGACACCTGCACCCGCCCGCGCCCCCGGGCCCACACGCCGTCGCAGGTGCCGTTGGAGACGCGGTACGGGTACGCGGACTCGGTGGTGATGCCGCCGTAGGACTTGATGAACTCGAAGGCATTCTCCATGAGCCCGCCCTGGCACCCGTTCTCGGCCGTGTCGCAGTCGACCAGCTCCTGCTCCGACAGAGACACCAGGCTCCCCGTCCGGATCGCGTTGATGCCCTCCACGGCCACCACCGTGGAGAAGGCCCAGCAGCTGCCGCAGCGGCCCTGGTCCTTGACTGCCGTCACCGCGCCATGCTGGCGCCAGTCTACGGACCGGGGCAGGTCGGTGGCGTCGTCATACATGAACCCCGGCAGTGGCACGGCCGGCGCCGCCCGGCGGAGGTCGTTGATGCGGGAGTCGGTGAACGTGGACCGGAACTCCTCCGGGCCCATGTCGCCGAAACGGTTCAGGCGGAGGCGGTAGGGTCGGTCACCGCGCTTGTTGTGCGCGTGGATGTAGCGCACATTCTCCTTGAAGGTCCCGAACCGGCGGCCCTTCTGGCCGTGGTGCCGGTGCACCCGGTGGTGCGTCTGCCACCGCTCGTACAGGTCCTACAGCACCTCGTCCGACGCCAGGTCCCGCTCGTCGAACTCGATGGCGTGGCACAGCTCCACCGCGGACACCACCACCAGGGCCACAAGGAGAAGCGTCGTCTCAACGAGCTGCTGCGCCATCCTGAAGTGCTTGCAACCTCCTACTAGCACCCTTGTGTGTAGTTAGTGGCTGGCTGTGCTAGCGACTGGGGAGCTCGATCACTCGGCAGTGGAGTGTGAGCTGATGGGTTGGGACGACAAGGGAGGGGCCGTATTTATAGCGCGGAGCGGGCAAGAGGCGCCTAGCCGCCTTTGCCTTTGCGGCGGGAACGATTTGATTTGAATTGATGGCGGTAACGGAAAGCGTGGGGAGATGGTGTCAGATTCAGCTCGGGAGTTGAGGCTGAGACCGGCCGATGGCTGGTCTTTAGCAGTAGATCGGCGCATGGGTTGGCTCCTCGGCGTCATGGACGTCGAGAATGCAGTGGCACCGTGTCCGTCGAAGATGGAGTCGGCGTCAGTGGCGAGAAGCGGTGCAGTGGCGCCGCCGGTGGGACATCCCGTCGCTGGCAGTGCCATCCTCGGAATCAGACTAGGGTTAGGAGTGGTGGCGGCTAGGGCGAACCTCGTGTCTTGAGCCGTAGGCCCCACTTCTCTTTATAGGCACTGTGCGACGGGTCCACCAACCTCTGTTGGGTTTGATGACCCCCGATCAAGGCGCTGACCAAAGGCCCGAGTTGATCGTTGGTGGAGATCAACCTAACATTCTCCCCCTTGATCTCAACATATCTTTAAACTTTAAACTTAACTTTATACTTCTTTCTTTTACCATTCCATCACAGATCAGTGCATAGAGCATGCCTCATCGTCATGGTCTGTCGCCGATAGATTTAACAGTTACAATACACATATCTGATCTGAAACAGATTCTTTAATTTTGGGCCTTTTATTATCCGAAAATCATAGGTTATATCATAAACCCATGTTGACTGTGTGTTCTCTGAACACACTGGGTGGTAGCCTTTGGTAAGCGGATCTGCAAGCACTTTCTTATTACTTATGTGTTCAATAGCTTTTAGTATGATTCCGGATTTCTCCTTTACAATGTATAACTTTAACGTCAATGTGTTTGCCAACACACTTGACCCGTTGTCTTAGGAGCAAACTACTTAAATGGTTACTGTTGTTGATAACCATTATCAATTCCGGGTATAAGTTTCTTAACCATTTTGCCTGTCCCGCGGCCTTATATCATGCTATACTATAACTTTGCATAACTGATGATACTAAAACTGTTTCTTTGGAGCTTTTCCACAATAAAACTTCAACTGCGAGTGTTAGCTACTATGTGGGTTTCACTAAACATCTCGCCAAAATTTAATATTTGTACCCATAACTACTTGAGAGTACTTAATCTTTCTTTCTTAGCATGAGGCCGACATTCTTAACTCCATTCCAGCATCTCGCCAAAATTTAATATTTGTACCCATAACTACTTGAGAGTACTTAATCTTTCTTTCTTAGCATGAGGCCGACATTCTTAACTCCATTCCAGCGATCTATATCTGGACTGGACTTTTGCCAAAACAACCCGAATACGTGAACTGTGTCAGGGTAAGGTCTTATCTTTAAGCTTCCAACAGCTGAAGCATATAGGACGTCCATCTATAACAATCTCATATTACTTTTTGGAACACTAAAATTCTCAAAACTACTACCCTTGACCATGGGAACAGGCATAGGTATATTATTTCTTTTGAAACTTTTCTTAGCATGCCTATGCGATAGTCCTAATAACCATTTTCTTCTATCTCGGTGAATTTCAATTCTTATAATGAGAGATATTTCACCGAGAACTTTCTTATTGAACTTTTAGGACAAGAACTTCTTCTTCTCATGCAGTAGATTGATATCACTACTAACAAGTAAGATATCATCCATATATACAGGATTAGGAGATGAATTTCTCATTCTATGACTCTGTATAAATGCAATTATCCTCTCATTCTCTTTAACCCAAAATTTCTAATTGACTCTTCAACTTTACATGCCTGTCTAGAGATTTGCTCTAGTCCATAAGTGATTTCTACAGGTGGCATCCCTTACGTTCTTTTCTTTTCATGACAAAACTTCTAGGTTGTGTCACGTAATCATTTTTATACAAATCCCATTGAAAAATGTCATATTTACTTTCATCTGATGTAACTCAGATCATGATGTGCCACTAGCACTCATTGTAATCTATTCATTTGCTTCACACAAAATCTTTTGATTCAAGTTGCGCTCTACATCTTTACATATTCCCTTTGAAGTCACATTTTGTCTTGTAGACCCATCACAGCCTACTGTTTTGGTTCCTTAGGAATTTATTTTAGATCCTAAAATATTATTGGTATTATCTATTTCATTTCATCTTTTTTTTGTTTCTTGCCACTTAAACGAGTGAACGTCTCTCATGGCTTCTTTAAATTAGGTGAGATTACCCTCCATTTGAATTTCACTAATATAGACTTTATAGTCATCAGAAATATCTAATTTTCTTATTCTTTAAGACTTTATGGGGCCTCAGCTACTAGCATTTCTTGACCTTTATTGTCAAAAGACAATTGATTCTTCAAGGTCATGTGTTAACAAGATTCTTGTTTATATTATTCATCCTCCTTGCGAAGTTAGATCTCTTTGTACCATACTCTCCCAGATTGTCTCATCTTTAAACTTTCTCATTTTGGGTTTAATCTTTTAAAACTCATATGGCGTGTTTAGCACCGCCTTAATAACTTTGAACACGTCCAGTATGAATACTGGCCGACTATGCTATCTTTCTATTAGAACTGTAAAAGGTCCATGAATTTAGCTATTTCTTTACTTTAGGGGTATCGTTATTATGACCGTTTTACTCCCCCGACGATCACATTCATCTTTTATAGATCACTCTTGCCTTCAATACATAGTATGTACCACAATATCTAAAGTATAGGGAAGTATCGTTCTTAATTGTCTTTCTTAATTGATCTCACATTTCTTCCCCTCGAAATATGGTATGAACTTTCCTACCATAATTTCAAAAACTATTCAGAACTCTTGTGAATAAGGAAACTTTGATTACTTACTTCATCCACATGATTACATCATGCAAATAAAATTATTTTTTAATTCGTATAGGAGTACTTTGTCCTCATTTCACTTCAAGAACTCAACATAGTCTTTTATCATTAATACTTTCGCAAGTCACGCTTGCATGTCATTCTTATCTTGAGGTTCGTTTGTAACTTTCCGTTCTCCTTAAAACCCAGTGAGTGCTTAATTACTATGACACAATATAAGAGCACTGTCAAGCACATGAGCCATCACAACTTTCTCCCGCCATGCAGGATAGATTAACATAAGTATTATGCCAACTTTACCCGTCGTGCAGGTATTTTCTAAAACTTTTCCCGCCATGCGGGCACTATCACAAACTTTTTCCCGCCATGCGAGATAATTCCCTTGAAGGGACATAAACGTCATGATTGGCTCATATTCAATCATCAAATTTAGGAATAGATCTGAATACTCTTTAACACACATGCTTAATCCGACGTTGGTCAAATTAAACATACATGTCACTTATTACGTTTCATATCATTGTGATTAAGACTAAAATTGTATTACTTATTACATCTATTATCTTGATGATAAAAACTAAAACTAAATTCTTCTTCATAAGGAGTACATAAAAGACATATCTTAAACTAAACTCTTATTGTTCTATTTTTTTCTTGGATCAATATCCTAGAATTCTTTTCTGTTGAAGCCATTCTTTAAAGAGAACACAATCTCTCATGCAATGGTCTTATTTCTTTATTATCTTGCACTTAGTCTTTTCACCATCTGAGTCACAAGTACCCATATCACTTTCTTTTCTGTCTTCAAGAATGAAAGCATCGAGTTCTTTGTCTAAAAAACATTAATCAATAATCAACAATAATGTTTATTAAACTTTTAAAACTTTATGTTCTATTCTATATCACCGTTGGGCAGAAATATAATAAAACAACATTCTTCTACATTAATTCCACATTACTGTTGGGCAGAAATAGAATTAACATATGAAAACTCAATTATCTTATGACTACTCTTCAAAACTAAATTCTTCCGTTGGTTTGAATTTAATTTTTCGTTGGTTCGAATTTAATTAGAAGATAATCATCATCATTGCAGCGGAAACATAAAAATACATTGCATTCTGCTCACTCTGGAGCATCTCTTATTTCTTATCCATTCTCTGAAAATTGGTCACTTTGATGCAAAATTTATCAGAGATTTAAATTTTAAACGTAAAACTCATAGAATTATAATATTGTTATCATCAACGTTGGTCAGAAAATAACAATATCATAATTAAATTTAAACTTAAACTCATAAATAAACTTATAATATTGTTATCATCAACATTGGTCAGAAAATAATAATATTATAATTTATCTTAACTATAAACCGATTATTCCTCCAATTAAAATTTTTTCCCGTGGTTCCAATTCCAATTGCATGATAAACTTTTCATCATTTACTGAATAACTATAATTGCTCTTCTCATTAAATTCTTCCGTTGGTTCGAATTTAATGAGAAGACAATAATCTTTGACTTTGCAGCGGAAACACTGTGTACTAACCCATTCTCTATGCAATTATCCCGTTGGTTCAAATTAAATAGAGATGAAAAACGAAACAAAATTCTTCAAAATTTGCTTTTGAAAATGATAAACTCAATTTACAAAACTGTATTGTGCATTTTGGTCCGAATGACCCTTTGTGCAGCGGCCCAGCAGGCGATTCGCGTTCGCCCACGGCAGCCCGCTGCCCACCTGCTTGGTCGGCCCAGCTCTTTCGTGCACGCGTGTTGCTCAGCCCATCAGCGAAATGGCATGTGGCCCAGCGGCGAAGACAACCCATCTTCATGCGTGCGTGCGCGTCCCCCCCCCACCCGCGCCCAGGGCGCAACCTGGGCCTGGACCGGGAATTTGGCTTCCCGCCTGGGTTGAGTTCAGCCCAAGTGCTATCGGCTGCTCGCCCTCCTTTATCCTTTCTCTTCCCCCTTCTTTCTCGCGTGCACAGCGGCACAGCTGCGGCGGCCACCCATGGCGGCCGACGGAGGAAAGAGCACGCGGTGCCGCCGTGGGGCCCTTCGCCGGCTAGTGCGTTCCCCGCGAGGGAGAGCGTGCAACCGTCGAACGGTTTCGCGATGGTGCCCTTTGCCCCGAGCCCGTTCATCGTCCGCAGCTCGAGGTCACCTTCCCGCGCGCCGGTGGTGGTGACTGCACGGGTTTCCTTGCCGCATGACGGCGGCGGGGAAACGCCAGGTAGGCCCCTTGTGCTCGCCGTCCTTTTCTTCTTTACTTTTTCATCTCTCATCAGTGGGGCAGTGTTCTTTAGGGTTAGGGTTTGGATCCTTTTCCCGATTCGAAATCAGGTTTATCTCTTTTCTTTTCTCTACCCAAAAGGCTTAATCTACGACTACAACCTTAGCTTCGGTACCATTGTTAGAACTTACAGGGTCTTTAGTAGTAGATCGGCGCATGGGTTGGCTCCTCGGCGTCACGGACGTCGAGAATGCAGTGGCACCGTGTCCGCCGGAGATGGAGTCGGCGTCGGTGGCGAGAAGCGGTGCAGTGGCGCCTCCGGTGGGGCATCCCGCCGCTGGCAGTGCCACCCTCGGGATCGGACTAAGGTTAGGAGTGGTGGCGGCTAGGGCGAACCTCGTGTCTTGAGTCGTAGGCCCCGCTCCTCTTTATAGGCACTGTGCGACGGGGCCCACCAACCTCTATTGGGTTTGATGACCCCCGATCAAGGCGCTGACCAAAGACCCAAGTTGGTCGGACCAACTTGGTGGAGATCAACCTAACAGGGGTCTCCGGGCCGGCCGGCTGTATTGATATGTGTGCAGCAGTTTTATGGATGGTACTAGGTAGCCATGGTGTGATGCCCATCGAGGCACTGATCACAGGCGGCGTTAATGGCGGTGGTCGCTGAGGCCGAGGAGCTACGAGTACTATGAATCTATATCTATGGTTGCAAGTCGGTTGCGATAAGGGTTCTGGGCGTTGTGACTGCGGTGCAGGAACAAGATTGCGTTCCACAGATCCTTGGACATTTTCACGTCTTCTTACAACTGAATACTACTAGTTACGGTTACGGTAGAGTGTAGTTTAGCCAGGCCCACAGCAATACACAGGACCCTACTCTCAAGAGCCTCAGACTCTCAGTTGCTGGCCAGGAAACAAAAGAAAACACAGTTTTTTTTTCTCGGATACGCAAAAGGTTTGCATATCTTTGTGTTAAGATCGAGAAAATAATGAAAGTTACAACAACGTGTCACGAACATGGCACACTAGAGTGGGGGTGTTAGTGTTATACAATCGGCTCTACCCTCCCTAACATAAGAAAATTATGGGCTATTACTCGCTAATCATACTACGTAGCCATCATCGGCGATCAGACACGCTGACGTGCGCGGCACTTCGGTCGCTCTAATTGTGGGTCTGGGAAGAGCTGACGCATTGTCTCAGCATGCGAGGAGCCGAGCTGGTCAACGAAGATACTGTCGTAAGCATCTTTAGACGCCGTGGAAGGTCTCGTCTGCCCGTCGAGATAGCCCATCCACTTCGTCACCAGCGCCTCTCGCCGCTCAAGTCGGGACGCATGCAGTGCTACCACGGACAAACGATTGGGAAGAAACCTTCGAGGCTAGTCGTTGAGGTCGAACAGAAAAAACGAACACGTCAAAGTGCGTGTGCTGCTTCACCGGCCTCCGTACCAGCTTTCAGGGCTGCTCGGCAGATGTTCTCCTGTGGGATCTCCTCATCTCCAGCATGACGCTCACGCACCAGGCGGGGGGCAATTTTAATTGCAACATCAAAGCTTTGATAGCAACAAAGCGACGCAACATAAGCTGGCAGGCGGCAGCAGCTAAGAGTATCTCCATGAGTATCTAATATTTTTCTTTCTAAAAATATGAAGTTTTATAACTCTAAAAAAAATATTGGATGGAACGTAGAAGGCCATTTCCAAGAGGTTTAATAATTCACTCCTAAAATATAGAAGACAATTTTACATCAGGATCTTATACTATTTCTAAATTATTCTAACCATTTTTATATATTTTTTTTCTCTTATACATTTGCATCAGGAACTCTTTTCTACTCTTTATTCTTTCCACACCCTTCCACCTTTAGTCTGACGAACATGCGTGGGATAGAGAAGATACGCGCGACTCGGAAGCGCGTAACTTTACGTGGAACATGGTGACTTTTCCCAAGTTCTAAAAAATTAGGAGGATGGATTATGAGATGTTGGGGAGGGTTTTTTTCATCTCGCTAAAAACCAAGAATTAAGAAGAAATTTAGGGAACTCTTTGAGATACTCTAAGGCCTTCCCCTAATGCTAGACTTTTAGCTGTAGCCCCAAGTGATATGTAGGATCGGATAAAAAAGGTAGGTGTTTTATACTTGTCATAGTGGCTTGCAGAAACTACATATGCTTGGGGAGAGAAAATGTGGTTCATGCTAAAAAAAGAGGGAGAGGAAATAAATGTGAGGCATGATGAAAGAAAAAGTTTCTATACAAACTACAAGCAGTGATAGTTTGCATTGTGTGAATAGTAGTCTCAACATTTCTTAGCCTACGTGGATCATTTTATTTATACTAGAACCACTAAGAGTGTTAGCCTCCATTAACGATGCCCTAACAGCAAAAACAGATCTACAAACAACAAATGAACCCTTCACCCTTGCTATGTTCACGTGGCAACGGACAATCTTAGGATTTATTAGCACAGAAAAACAAACTATGGGCTTGTTGGGATCCATATAACGCCCTACCATACAAAGACCATAACGCCCCTTCACTCCTTTCTCTCTCTCAGAGCAGTGGTGATAATCCTATGTTTGGTGTTGGCAATTAGTGACAATGCCTAAGTACTAACCACATATGCATAAGAATGTGTGTAGCTATGATGTGGTTGGTGCAATGACATGGTGAAGCAAGGATCAAGCAATGGTGATGTGATCAAGTGCTTGCCATGGTGAAGGAGGAACAAGGTGCAACCCTATGGAGCTCAAGGCAAAGGTATCAATAGGGTTTTGCATTTTGGTGATCAAGACACCTAGAGGGTGTGATCACATTTAGGATCGATAACCGTACTATAAAGAGGGGAATTTTCGGGGCTATTGATCACTTAAGTGCCACTAGATGAAGATTCATTTGCATATGCATTTAGATCTAGTGGAGAGCTTTTTTAACGCCTCAAAAATAATTATGAAAATGCTAACACACATGCACATGGTGATGATCACTTGGTGATGTTAGCACGTTTGCGAAGGCGGTTGAGTTTAAGCGGTAGAGAGAGGTTTGGGTTCCTCTCTCCCTCCTGCCGAGCTTGCGAGACACTTTTCGGGAAATAAAACGCCTATTTTCCACTGCACCAGACGCGAGGAAACGGAGGCGAACGAAGGTCACAGAAGTGACCGGACGCTGAACCGGACGCGGTCTCAGCGTAACCGGACGCGTCCGGTCAGTGTTAACGAGAAGCGTGAGGGAAGCTAGGGTTTCTAACCGGAGCGTCCGACGCCTCATGGGACCAGCACGTCCGGTCAACATGGCGTGGAGCAGAATCAGTGAAAAGCTAACCGGACGCGGTGTCGAGTCTGGTCACGATCGACCGGACGCGTCCGGTCATGGTGGGTGCTTACTGGACTCTAACCGGACGCTGGCACTGTGGCGTTCGGTTCCTCTAGCAGCGCGTCAGGTCGCTGACTCGTTGGAGCGCTGCTCGGCTTGACCAGCGCGTCCGGTCAGTTACGGGACCAGTGCGTCCAGTCAAGCTTCGCGCGTCCGGTCTGTGCGACCAGCACGTTCGGTCAGCGCGACTGCTGCTGAATCCTGTGCCTAACGGCTCTTTTCGAAGGGGTACGTCTATAAATACTCGTTGGCCGGCTCAATGCTCTCACTCTTGCACTCTTTGACATACTTGTGAGCACTTTGAGCTAAGCAACTCTTCTCCTACTCGTCTCTCTTGCTTCTTTGCATATTCGAAGTGAGATTGAGTGATCCAAGTGCATTTACATTGTGAGATTGCATCTAATTGGCACTTGGTGGTTGATTTGCTGCGGGATTCTTATTTCTCTTGGTGGTTGCCACCACCTAGATGGCTTGGAGCAGCGGTGGAGGTCTGGCACGTGTTGGTGATTATTCGTGGCTGGATCCGGTGAGCTTGTTGTGAGGGGTGGTTGTGGTTTCTCGACGGAGCGCCTAATTCCAACTCTAGTGGATTGCTCGTGTCAGAACTTCTCGCCATTTGGTAGGTTCTTATGGCGCCTTTTGAGAGGCTCGGTGTGTGATACCGATTAGCCACCGAACCACATGGTGTAGGGGGACACAACGGGGACTAGCGTGCCGGCAAACACATGAACCTCGGGATAAATCATTGTGTCTTCACTTTATTGATTGTGATTGATTTGTCTCGGTGGATTGGTTATCTTGAATATCATCACTTGGAATTATTGATTGGTTGGCTCAATTCATCGCCCCTCGGTGAAATATTTCTTACCCTACTCTTGTATTACATTTCAAGTACTTAGTTGTTTTCTCTAGTGCTTAGTAGCTTGAGTAGAGTAGCCTTCTAGTGAAAGCCCAAGTTTGGTTTTGGTAATTAATGACACCAAGTTGCTAATGCCATGTGTTAAGTATTTTGAGTTAGGCATAAGCAACACATGTGATGAAGGTGTGTGTGGCAAGAAGTGGTGGTCACAAGATCATAAAGAGATGGTGCATGGATATGAAATGATGATCATGGTAGAGATGCACATAAAATGATAGACTTGATGATAAAGTGGAGTAAAAGGATCTAAGAGCGCAAGGCAAAGGTATAACCATAGGGTTTTCCTTTTACCAGTCTAAGATGAGTAGAGAAGTGATTGATCGGATTTAGGATACATAGCCGACTATCAAGAGGGGCAATCATGGTTAGCTTGAGAATCAAGTGCCACTAGATCAATGTCTTGAGCATATGCATTAGGATCTAGTAGAGAGCTAACATAACACCTTGAAAATATTTATGAAATGCTAACACAATGCACATGGTGGTATACACTTGGTGGTGTTAGCACATTTACGAAGGCGGTGGAGTTTAAGCGGTAGAGAGGGGTTTGGGTTCCTATTTTCTACTGCGCCGGAAGTCAGAAAAGAAACAGAGGCGAACGGCGGTCACTGTGGTGACCGAACGCTGCATCGGACGCGGTCGCGGTTTGACCGGACGCGTCCGGTCAGTTCTCAGCAGTTGTCAGGCGCGCGAGTGTTAGGGTTTCCAACCAGCACGTCCGGTCCCTCACAGAACCGGAGCGTCCGGTCAGGCACCCAGAGGGGCAGAACTGGTCGTAGAGCCAACCGAACGCGCGACGCGTCCGGTCACGTGCGATCAGACACGTCCGGCCACGGTGGGAGCTTACTGGACTCCGACCGGACGCCAGGTGCAGCGCGTCTAGTCAAACACTAGAGCGCGTCCGGTCATGGCAACGGTAACTTCTGACACACACTGTTCACGCTTGTCCTGTAGTGACCAGACGTGTTCGGTCACCCTGACCGGAGCGTCCGGTCAGCTCGTTTTTAACTGCGTCGTCCGGTAACGGCTAGCTGCGTACCCCTTCGCTATAAATAGAAGTTGGCCGGGGTTTGAGGAAATCTCTTGCACATTTTGATACTAGATGTAACGGAACCGTCCAAATTATAAGAGCACAAGTACAAAAACAATCACCGAAGTGATCAAATTCTCGTACTTGAGCCCATATAACTCCGGTAGTCCAATGAAATCACGAGGGATTTCAAACCAACCAACATACCAGCCAAGATCGTAGTGATTCAACATAACAAGTCATATGTTACAACCATTTCTCAAGTAGTTGAATATACATCGGAGTTCAACCTAGTTATTAATTTACATTAAAAAGTAGCGGAAGCAAAGAAATTTGAAACTAACATTTATATTATTTCAAATACATGCCAGCACCACGGTCGACTTCCAACAAAAGCATTAGAGACAAGGTAATTCAGAAGGATCATGCCCATGATCACACTCCGCCACTACGGCAGGAGTCAACCAACTCTTGCAGTCGCCATGATACATCACAACCTGCAACAAGTGGGGATAAAACCCTGAGTACGAGAAGGGTACTCAGCTAGACTTACCCGTCAGAAACCAGAAATAAGGTGACACCAAGGATCATGCAAGGCTGATGTAAAGTGGGGCTAGCGTGATAACATTTTGCATAAAAGCTTAATATAGATGATTAATCATTAATGCTTAAGCATCAAGTTAATTATCATTAACCTATCATCTATATTAGAACCTGTACTAGAGCACTCACTTTATTAGGAGCAAACAATATTAACCATAGCAGGTATAAATTGAGGCAACCTTTTCATCGTGATCCAATTAACCATCCGTTCAATTTAATTGAATCTACGTTGCCGCTGCTCAAGTCAAGTGCTCACTAACCGGGAGCGACGGCGATTCGAATCGAATTCCTATCCAGCTGGAGGGGTATTTCTAACACTCATCGTGCAGACCCCTGCCAGGGTCGCACAGGCCACCGTTTCATATGATTCAGGAATCACGGGTCCGAATGATGTCGCGACCCCAAGGGCGACACTCTGCCAGGTGATAGGGACTCTAACCCCCCTTGGTCTCACGCCAATGTCCCCAAGCACATCCTTTCTCTCCTCCAAGAAGCAACCTACCATTCGATTCCCGGCCTGAACCACATTACTCGGCTTCGCGGTCGGAACGGCTTATCCGGCCAACTAAGTGTTAGACTGCGTTCAACATGACTCAAGGACGTACAGCGAATCGGTCCTTAAACGACTCAGACGGGGATAGATCCACACCCAAGACCTCCATGCCTTGTCGCTTCACTATCATCATCCCGCCCGGTCTCATTTCATTTTATTAACACATGGTTCCATTCCACGATAGCAAATATAACCAACCGTGCCATATATGAATATCCCTATATCTCGCAGGTGACAGGAAATCACCTGACTTCTACCGCTTAAAGCAGGGCTAAGCATCTACTCGATCCTAGTCTATGTAGGATTCAAGGATTCATATATCTGGACAAGGAATGATATAATGCAGCAAGGTTTTTAACCAACTCCTACCACTTAATGCAACAATACTTATAACATATATAGAATTAATTGCTTTGAAGATAGGAGGCTTATAATGCTCCAGGGCTTGCCTGGGATCCGACTCAAGTTAGAGTATGTCAGATGAAATCTGCTTGGCGAGCATCTTCCAATCTACCACTTGTCCGATCCTTCGATCTTCGGGATGGATCCACCAACTCCATCTTCGAATTTGGCTCCACCTTAGATCCTTCACGCGTTTCTGCTAGCGTACCTAAATGAGGTGCAACAATGCATATGTATGAATGCATAGAAGTGCAATAAACAAAGTAATCAAGCAAGCATACCAAAGTTCACATAAACCCTAGAGCTAATTAACTTAATCCTCATTAAGACATAACATAGAAGAGGGCAAGCACATCAATCAAGAAATAAGTCTCACAAGATCACAGGGTACCACCCAAGTATCATCAAAGATATGAGTCACCCTTCAATACCCAAGCATGACAAAGTTAATCAAAGCACTAGAACAAGAATCTGCTACTTTCTGGACATACATACAGTAGCTCAGTAAATCAATCATAACTGGAGATCTCTAAATCCAAATGACTTGCAAGAAGACATTATGGAAAGCTTAGGAAATTATCTACATTTCATTTACAATCATCACAGCATGATTCCAAAGTTTCACATGTCGAATTTACACAAACACAGAAACTGGTCTAGCAAGACAGAGAGCAAGCAATTCTGTAACCCAACTTTAAATAGCTATAACTCCTAAACCACATGGCCAAATGCCACCAAATTTTTAACAGCAGTTAGATCATGAAATTCACAACAACTTTGTTATAGCACACAAGACATGAAAACATCATTTACATAGGGTAATTAACAATATCCTCAATTCTGTTCAGAAACCTCATTTTGCAAGAAATAATTATTAACTTATGTTGCAAACATATAATTAGACAAAACCAACTTTACCAACATGTCACACAAGACTAATGAACACCAGAAAACATAGTGCCCAATACTAAATAATTTCTTTTAATGTATTTTCTTAATTTATTTAGATAATTAGGTGGAATTATGAACACCTATCAAAAGTGCACAATAAATTCTACAAAAATTACAGTGGCTCACATATCCTCTCAATAGTCTACTGTACAAATTTCACTCCAATTGGATATGTATAGCAACCTCTATGAAAAAGACAAGTTGCTAAAGCAAGAATTCATGTGAAAGTAAATTAAACCTAAAACTCAATATTTTCTGTGAACACAAGGCCATATTATGAATCAATATGATAGAGAAACATCATACTAAGGTAATGGAACAACATTTTCTATTTTATCATTTATATATTATTTATAAGCTATTTATTAAGCCATAAACAAGTTAACTCAATAACTTGAGCATACAGTAAGCAATGGCTATGAAATTTATACAACAGTACATCCATAGCATGACAAGCCTACCATAAAAATTTCACACCAATTGGAGCATCACAACTCAAGATATAAAAATAACAAGCAATATAATGTAAATTCCTTATTTATCAAGGTCCAATCAAAACCCTAAGAAAACAGTGAACAAATAGTGTGTTTACTATTTTTCCTAGCAAGTACATGTCATCACAAAATTAACAAAACAAGAATCACCATTTTTGGGGTTCTAAAACTCTAGATATGGCTCTGGTCAAGTTTACAAGCATTTCTTGAGTATTTTTAAGGCTTAAATAAAGACACCAGAAAATATCTACTAACATGTAATATTTTATGACTCTATTACATAGATCTCTTCTCAAGGTTTCCAAAAAGACCACTTTTGCTATTTTCGGAATTACCTAGCATGAGATATGGATTTTAGGAGATTTACATAAAATCTGAAATTCAAAAACGCCATTAACTACTTAACCCTAAATCTGCTAGGCGTACCTGACTGTGCACCCGAATCAGTCACCACTTAAACTGTCATGTGGGACCCGCCGTTTCGCTGGGCCCACTTGTCATCCACCAGAGAGAGGGACACAGAGGGGAACAGCCTCCTTCTTCTTCCCGACAGCAGAACAGGGGACGGAGGGCACTGGCCGGTCATCCCGGCTCGGCCGTCCGGCAGGGCGGCGTCAGCGGCGAGGGCGACCGCGCGGCACCAAGGGGGGACCCACGCGCACCCACCGGTGCATGCGGCATGGCCTGGCATGCCCGAAGGAGGCGGGGACACGAGCACCGGCGGTCAGCAGCAGCGCCGCCGCGGCTGTCCGTGCTCCGGCGGTAGGGACGGCCGAAGGAGTGGTTCTACGAGCTCGGAGTCACATGGCGAAGGTGATGACGGCCGCTGCTAGACACAAGGAGAAGCGGAGCAGCGAGGACGGTGGTGGCAGCGAGCTCAGCATGGCCATCCATGGCGTCCGCACGCTCTGGCCGCGAGAAGAGCAAGGGAGGCGAGCAGGAGGCACAAGGGAGGCAGAGGGCGAGCTGGGACACGGCGCTGGGGCTTTAGCGTCCACATAGACGCAAGGAGAAGGCAGTGGCGCGTGGCACGGACGTGGACGCGCGGCCGCTTTGGTGGGGAACGCGACACGGGCATGGCTGCCACGCCACGGAGCACGCGTCGCCCGTCTGGACATTCTGCCGAACACGTGTCTCGCGTCGTTGTGCCTGACTTGGAGACCGTTTTTGGGCCTGCTCGGGTCCGAATTTGGGTGTGGGCCAATTATGAAAGTTGTTCATTTCATGATGCCCTACAACTCTTGTTTAAGGACCCTAGTCATTAGAGCAATGGATTAGAGTCTAATCAAACCCCAAGATGGCAATGTCAACATATTGACAAAGGTCACGGAAACTCGCCTTTGGAGGTCAAAACTCGATCAAACTAAACCCAACTTTTTGCATGTTGTTCTCCAAAGAATTGTTTCCAACTTTCATTTTTGGGTCAACTTGAGTTATTCAACAAAATTTGGAGAACGCGAGATGCCAACGTCGATGTTACTGGAATTAGGGCTTAAAAATGGCTAAGTGCTGAAATCAGCCCTAAAACTGACTTGTGGACCCTGTTTGAGCATGTTCCACACATTTTCATGACTTGACTCTTAAACAAAGTTTGTTCCTTATAAAATTCCCTACAACTTTGTCAAAGGGTGCACAGTCATGCAAAGCTTCTAGGTCACACTTTTGAAATGGTCAAACCACAGGGCTCCAGGGCCCATACATGGTCAACCACCAATTAGAAGCATAATTAGGCAAAATGATCAACATGAACATTGTTCCATTAAGTGCCCTAAGTGTAGTTAAGGTGTTGTAGAGTTCATCTAGAGTCATTTGGACAATTTGCAAGGTTTGGTTGGTGTTCTACAATTCCATTCACTTAATGATGCAAGTTCTAATAGGAATGGAACTTATCATTTCATGTGACTTTTTGATTCCAAACTTCATGAAACTTTTCCAGGGATCAATATAGATAGTTATTGATGTGAGACATGTGAAGATACTTTGATAACAACACCCAAGCATATATCTTTTAATTGAGCCTATATATAAAGCAATGATGCAGCATCCCACTTTAAGGTAGGCTCATCTCCATAGGTTGACATTGACATTGTCATTTCCACTTAATCTATCGTGTTTGAGCTTAAACCCACTACTTAATTGGTGATAAACACCTGGGGTGTTACAGCCCTCCCCCCTTAAAAGAATCGCGTCCCGAGATTCGGAATGGAAGACCCTTTTAAGGAAGAGAGTCACGTTGTCTAGTTCCCAACATGTGCTGTAGCATTCAACTACAAAGCTTCAACATTGGTGAACAATTTGGTCAAAGGCACTTTCTGATACTTACTCTTTATGGTAAAATTTGTCTGAAGAATTTCCTTCATTGACTTCCATGAAGCATTGTTACTTTGGGAGGAATCCAAGATAGCACATACTGCGTTCTCAGTGTACGGAGATCATTTGGTCCATGAGTGAACCACTCACAAGTATCTGACTCTCTAAAGAGCACAACATAGGTCATGTGAACTTGACATTAGACCAAAATATTCAGAAGTATACTCGTTGAAATGGCTCTATGTTCACACGGTTTTGAAAAGCAGTTCTCTACCAAAAATGGCTTGAGTACAACTTTCCAAAAGGGTGAGATCATAGACGACAAATATACTCTGAGGTTATAGGATATTGACTAACCAATAGACAGGGTCTATGTTGGTCGTAAATGTTCATTCATTTAAACATCAACTAAAGGAAAAACTACTTGCGGTTCCATGTGTGCAGTTCTCTTTCTCTGACGACAACACTGTATTATCTGAGTCTATCGATGGTCAGTGAATGTGATAGCTGACTCTGTCGGCTTCGTATTTCTGTCAAATGTTACCTAAGAAGATTCTTCTATCCAAGACAACAGTTATCCGGGTTGAATCAGATGCAACCTCTTGGGTAAAAACATTTATAAGGTACCAAAGTATGTCATCTTAGGAAAAATAATTTCCTAAGAAAGATGTAACGAGGCCTTAAGGACAACAAAAGTTGTGATTATTCACTTAACCGCAGGGAGTAGTCTACCACCAAGCGATTGAGTAAAATTTTCCTTGGTGACTTAGTTGTACTGTAAGTTGAGTTGACTTGCAGCATAACAACTTTGTCAGGCCAACCTTTCACCATGAGACTTTCTCTTTGGGATCAAACAACAGCTCTAAGATAGGAAATCTGTTGTTTGACACTTCTCAGATTGCTTTCAAATTTTCCTCAACACTTTGTCCAATAAAGTTATGAACAAACCGTTTGTGGCACCTAAGGGCACAAGGATGTTGATCGAAACTAGGGTAGGCTTTCTCTAATTCTTCACTTTATTGGATAGAACACCTTGCACTATCTGTGTGATTGTCCAAGATGGAATTGACTTGATCCAATGGCTCTAGAAGATAGAATATCACTCAAGTTGTTGGCTAGTTGATGTACTTCTTGTTGGTTATTGCTCTATAAGACAGCCTTCGTAGCTACCAAAGAGTCGTTACCTAGCTAGAGATTAACCTTCCTATTGGTAACTAATCAGTTGTCTCTCAACACTAAAAAGTTCTAGATCTTCACTCTTGACCACAACAACTGTGGTTGATGCAGAATAGATGGTTGCCATTGAAGTTAGCAAATACGAAGTTATTCTAGAGATGGTTGATTTTGATTATATGGTCATTATACACCCAAGATTGAGACTTGATAGCTCGGGTCATATGCACAATGCAACAATCGATTCTCATCCCATAGATAACTTGTCCAACATTAAATGTTGTGTGTCCTTTTTATCCAATAGAGATGAGAACGTTGCTCCCAAGATGACGTTCGTCAATAGTCTGACAACTAAGTAGAGTCACTTGTCTACCACCTATTGCAGTTTATTAATGTTTATGTCGGTGACCTGTTCTTCAAAAATTATCCTTTATATAACTTCAAATGGAAGTGCTACTACTTTTGGTCTAAGATATGGATCTTACGATACGATTTGGAGAGATAATCAAGAAAAGGAACACGAGAAAATAACACATCGTCTGTCGTTTGATAATGGATCATGACTAGAAACCGTGATACCAGCGCGTGCCAAGCAGCCAGCCATGCGTCTGCAGCCACAGGAGGCCCTTGGTTTCGTCGCGGCACCATCAGCGGCTACTCATAACACCATTACTAAACGCACAGCGAAAGTGAAATTTCAAGTGGCACCAATGGGCTGTAAGAGCAAGCGCCATACAAAGAGGGATAGCAAGCAAAGGTAGTCACAAGGTTTAGAATCAACCCGAAATTGATCCGAAGATCAAAATATAGCACAAGAGAACATAGATCCATTGCCGGAAGGCGACTGAGTCGGTGATTTTTGCGTAATTCCACGGATACCTGGCATCGACTAAGGAAACTACCAGATAATTAATTTAACGGAGATTCGATCATGTTGAGCAACAACATGAGATCAAGATTGATAAACATCCTGAAACTTGGGAAGGTTGAGGATGGCTTAAGCAAACTTCATGGACAAAATTGAGGTACCACTCAAAGATTGAGTTGATAAGGTGGTACTACACAATTTGCAAACAAACGATTTTGAGACCGTAGCAAAGAGACGTTGCGTCATACTAGCTAACCTTTGGGAGAGGCAACCAGAAGGTCCAACATGGATTTGGGTACGGTCTCCACAACTGGCAATGTACGAACCATGGTCAAAGGCTAGCGTTGATAAAAGTTAACTTGGTGGGTCAGTCGATAAGGGTCTTCACAAAAAGGGTTGGAAAACATCCACGGCTTATACAACATATAGGAGAACAAAACTTTAGGCTTTCGGTCAAGCAACGGCATGGATACAAACATTCAAGGGATAATCACCACGTCTACAGGCTCAGGCTCCTAAGAGAGAGAACCTAATGGAAGATAAAAACCATATAATTACGTAACGTAAACGTTGTTCTAGGATAAGCTATGCGACCCTCGTATGCTCACCGAGGATAAACGAGATGAAAACTAGGGCACTACCTAGATAACAAGCACACATACAACATCACAATCAAGCAGTCATGTGAGAAAATTTAAACGAATGGGCTTAAGCAACCAATACAAAGCACAAGGCTCACCCAAAATAAGCATTTATCTCAAGCATGAACTAACCACAAGTTTAGTCCAAACAAACGTTAGTTAAGAAAGCCAACTTAGCATGTGCCCAGAATCTGGACAGCAACGCAGTAGTTACTTGTTTCAATTATAACTGAGGTTATAGACATCCCACAAAGGTGATCCTAGACTTTCTAGAAAGCTTAGGAAGATGACTAAACTTTAGTTATTCATACCAAAAGCAAATTCATAGATTAACATGACCAAAATTGCTAATGTTGCAGATCTGTACCAATATGGACAGAAAACTGACAATAACTTTAAAAATGTACAACTGGAGTTCTAGAGACTCAACAAGGCTGAGCCTTCACTTTATATAAAGCTTATTCAGTTGTCTATAACCTTCTTATTATCATATTAAGATGATTCTACAGCTAACAAGGCCAAACAAGATAAAGAAGACATCTCTGCCCAGATTTGGACAGATTATGTCGTTCCACTTGGCAAGCTCATAACTAGAATTTTAGACCACCAAAATTAGTGCTATAGGACACTTTGGAAAGCTTAGAAAAAGTACTACACTTCTTCTATTATCTCCAATACATGATTCCATAAGCACATAGGTCAAATAAAGCAAACATTCAGATCTGTTCTGAACCTGAGCAGATTCTGATAACAAACTTCTAAAATTTATAACTCTCAAACCATAAGACCTAGGGTCATGAATTTTTAGGACAAGCTAGAAAAGTAAGTTAGCTACAACTTTGGTATTCTCCATAACTACAGAAAACACCATGATGACCACGAAAGCATCACCACAACAGCAATCATTCTAGCAGCCAACGTGCAACAAGCAAAACAAAGTTTGCCTTTGTTCTACTTAACAAGAGAGCGTACAAACATGTTATTCTAGTAGCTCTAAATTTTATTACCTTAGACCAACATGAATTTAGTTCATTCATGGGAATCCATAATTACTTAAGTGAGGTCTAAAGCATTTACAAATGCTTGTACGAACAACACGTCCACCACTTGGCTCAACTAGAGGACATCTATAGGTTCCGGCATGTAACCACACTTATTTATAGCAAAGATAATCACACACTTTTCTCAAACAATATGGAGTAAGACATTCTTATTTAGCTTCACTCAAGAAAGATAGTGTAACACATCGATCACAAGTTACACACTATAGAACAAGGGTGAGAGGAGCATAGCTATGCATAAAACAACAATCATGAAGATGCATGCTTCGTCCTATTCGTCCTCACCAGATTGCCAACCTAAGGTGGCGATCACGTCCTATGTCGGTGGCATAACACGCACTCTCTCGATATATATCTAGTCGTTAGCTACATTCGACTTACGCATTCGTGGTTAGCGTACCTGCAGAAAAGTTTCATTGCAGCCCAATATTTCCCAATATAGCACACAATGAAAGCAGAGAAGTAAAATTCTAAGTACTCCCATGTACATATACCCCTGTATACGTACATGTAATACCAAAACTACCCGAATCTTTCGATCACCCACAATTAAGTACCTTCATATATACATGTGTGTAACATGTAAATAATCCAGTAACCAAAACTAGCTCTCCCCTAGACCGAGGGTTGGACGGTCATGCTCTCACAACTCACACTTACCTGAGCGTAGGTGTGACGTTGCATAAAAGTAAACTAGCAACATATATGGCTATTTCATATATGAAGGCTACCTCTAATCTGACACACTGGGTAGCATAGTGTGGGAGAGTTATCACACATACATACCTTGGCCTGGGCGTAGATGCATAAATGAAAACCCCCAAGTTAGTACTTATATAAGCCACCTAATAATCCTTATATGGGCATAAGGAAATTGACCACTGGCATACTTAGATTTAAAAATTTAGATTTGACAAACCTATATAAAACTATAAGTTGATAAAACTGTTTTTATAAAACAAAACCTTTGTTTTAAATACACATATGACAAGTTTAATGTTGAATCTTGCTCCAATACCAGCTGTAACGGAACCGTCCAAATTATAAGAGCACAAGTACAAAAACAATCACCGAAGTGATCAAATTCTCGTACTTGAGCCCATATAACTCCGGTAGTCCAATGAAATCACGAGGGATTTCAAACCAACCAACATACCAGCCAAGATCGTAGTGATTCAACATAACAAGTCATATGTTACAACCATTTCTCAAGTAGTTGAATATACATCGGAGTTCAACCTAGTTATTAATTTACATTAAAAAGTAGCGGAAGCAAAGAAATTTGAAACTAACATTTATATTATTTCAAATACATGCCAGCACCACGGTCGACTTCCAACAAAAGCATTAGAGACAAGGTAATTCAGAAGGATCATGCCCACGATCACACTCCGCCACTACGGCAGGAGTCAACCAACTCTTGCAGTCGCCATGATACATCACAACCTGCAACAAGTGGGGATAAAACCCTGAGTACGAGAAGGGTACTCAGCTAGACTTACCCGTCAGAAACCAGAAATAAGGTGACACCAAGGATCATGCAAGGCTTATGTAAAGTGGGGCTAGCGTGATAACATTTTGCATAAAAGCTTAATATAGATGATTAATCATTAATGCTTAAGCATCAAGTTAATTATCATTAACCTATCATCTATATTAGAACCTGTACTAGAGCACTCACTTTATTAGGAGCAAACAATATTAACCATAGCAGGTATAAATTGAGGCAACCTTTTCATCGTGATCCAATTAACCATCCGTTCAATTTAATTGAATCTACGTTGCCGCTGCTCAAGTCAAGTGCTCACTAACCGGGAGCGATGGCGATTCGAATCGAATTCCTATCCAGCTGGAGGGGTATTTCTAACACTCACCGTGCAGACCCCTGCCAGGGTCGCACAGGCCACCGTTTCATATGATTCAGGAATCACGGGTCCGAATGATGTCGCGACCCCAAGGGCGACACTCTGCCAGGTGATAGGGACTCTAACCCCCCCTTGGTCTCACGCCAATGTCCCCAAGCACATCCTTTCTCTCCTCCAAGAAGCAACCTACCATTCGATTCCCGGCCTGAACCACATTACTCGGCTTCGCGGTCGGAACGGCTTATCCGGCCAACTAAGTGTTAGACTGCGTTCAACATGACTCAAGGACGTACAGCGAATCGGTCCTTAAACGACTCAGACGGGGATAGATCCACACCCAAGACCTTCATGCCTTGTCGCTTCACTATCATCATCCCGCCCGGTCTCATTTCATTTTATTAACACATGGTTCCATTCCACGATAGCAAATATAGCCAACCGTGCCATATATGAATATCCCTATATCTCGCAGGTGACAGGAAATCACCTGACTTCTACCGCTTAAAGCAGGGCTAAGCATCTACTCGATCCTAGTCTATGTAGGATTCAAGGATTCATATATCTGGACAAGGAATGATATAATGCAGCAAGGTTTTCAACCAACTCCTACCACTTAATGCAACAATACTTATAACATATATAGAATTAATTGCTTTGAAGATAGGAGGCTTATAATGCTCCGGGGCTTGCCTGGGATCCGACTCAAGTTAGAGTATGTCAGATGAAATCTGCTTGGCGAGCATCTTCCAATCTACCACTTGTCCGATCCTTCGATCTTCGGGATGGATCCACCAACTCCATCTTCGAATTTGGCTCCACCTTAGATCCTTCACGCGTTTCTGCTAGCGTACCTAAATGAGGTGCAACAATGCATATGTATGAATGCATAGAAGTGCAATAAACAAAGTAATCAAGCAAGCATACCAAAGTTCACATAAACCCTAGAGCTAATTAACTTAATCCTCATTAAGACATAACATAGAAGAGGGCAAGCACATCAATCAAGAAATAAGTCTCACAAGATCACAGGGTACCACCCAAGTATCATCAAAGATATGAGTCACCCTTCAATACCCAAGCATGACAAAGTTAATCAAAGCACTAGAACAAGAATCTGCTACTTTCTGGACATACATACAGTAGCTCAGTAAATCAATCATAACTGGAGATCTCTAAATCCAAATAACTTGCAAGAAGACATTATGGAAAGCTTAGGAAATTATCTACATTTCATTTACAATCATCACAGCATGATTCCAAAGTTTCACATGTCGAATTTACACAAACACAGAAACTGGTCTAGCAAGACAGAGAGCAAGCAATTCTGTAACCCAACTTTAAATAGCTATAACTCCTAAACCACATGGCCAAATGCCACCAAATTTTTAACAGCAGTTAGATCATGAAATTCACAACAACTTTGTTATAGCACACAAGACATGAAAACATCATTTACATAGGGTAATTAATAATATCCTCAATTCTGTTCAGAAACCTCATTTTGCAAGAAATAATTATTAACTTATGTTGCAAACATATAATTAGACAAAACCAACTTTACCAACATGTCACACAAGACTAATGAACACCAGAAAACATAGTGCCCAATACTAAATAATTTCTTTTAATGTATTTTCTTAATTTATTTAGATAATTAGGTAGAATTATGAACACCTATCAAAAGTGCACAATAAATTCTACAAAAATTACAGTGGCTCACATATCCTCTCAATAGTCTACTATACAAATTTCACTCCAATTGGATATGTATAGCAACCTCTATGAAAAAGACAAGTTGCTAAAGCAAGAATTCATGTGAAAGTAAATTAAACCTAAAACTCAATATTTTCTGTGAACACAAGGCCATATTATGAATCAATATGATAGAGAAACATCATACTAAGGTAATGGAACAACATTTTCTATTTTATCATTTATATATTATTTATAAGCTATTTATTAAGCCATAAACAAGTTAACTCAATAACTTGAGCATACAGTAAGCAATGGCTATGAAATTTATACAACAGTACATCCATAGCATGACAAGCCTACCATAAAAATTTCACACCAATTGGAGCATCACAACTCAAGATATAAAAATAACAAGCAATATAATGTAAATTCCTTATTTATCAAGGTCCAATCAAAACCCTAAGAAAACAGTGAACAAATAGTGTGTTTACTATTTTTCCTAGCAAGTACATGTCATCACAAAATTAACAAAACAAGAATCACCATTTTTGGGGTTCTAAAACTCTAGATATGGCTCTGGTCAAGTTTATAAGCATTTCTTGAGTATTTTTAAGGCTTAAATAAAGACACCAGAAAATATCTACTAACATGTAATATTTTATGACTCTATTACATAGATCTCTTCTCAAGGTTTCCAAAAAGACCACTTTTGCTATTTTCGGAATTACCTAGCATGAGATATGGATTTTAGGAGATTTACATAAAATCTGAAATTCAAAAACGCCATTAACTACTTAACCCTAAATCTGCTAGGCGTACCCGACTGTGCACCCGAATCAGTCACCACTTAAACTGTCATGTGGGACCCGCCGTTTCACTGGGCCCACTTGTCATCCACCAGAGAGAGGGACACAGAGGGGAACAGCCTCCTTCTTCTTCCCGACAGCAGAACAGGGGACGGAGGGCACTGGCCGGTCATCCCGGCTCGGCCGTCCGGCAGGGCGGCGTCAGCGGCGAGGGCGACCGCGCGGCACCAAGGGGGGACCCACGCGCACCCACCGGTGCACGCGGCATGGCCTGGCATGCCCGAAGGAGGCGGGGCCACGAGCACCGGCGGTCAGCAGCAGCGCCGCCGCGGCTGTTCGTGCTCCGGCGGTAGGGACGGCCGAAGGAGTGGTTCTACGAGCTCGGAGTCACATGGCGAAGGTGATGACGGCCGCTGCTAGACACAAGGAGAAGCGGAGCAGCGAGGACGGTGGTGGCAGCGAGCTCAGCATGGCCATCCATGGCGTCCGCACGCTCTGGCCGCGAGAAGAGCGAGGGAGGCGAGCAGGAGGCACAAGGGAGGCAGAGGGCGAGCTGGGACACGGCGCTAGGGCTTTAGCGTCCACATAGACGCAAGGAGAAGGCAGTGGCGCGTGGCACGGACGTGGACACGCGGCCGCTTTGGTGGGGAACGCGACACGGGCATGGCTGCCACGCCACGGAGCACGCGTCGCCCGTCTGGACATTCTGCCGAACACGTGTCTCGCGTCGTTGTGCCTGACTTGGAGACCGTTTTTGGGCCTGCTCGGGTCCGAATTTGGGTGTGGGCCAATTATGAAAGTTGTTCATTTCATGATGCCCTACAACTCTTGTTTAAGGACCCTAGTCATTAGAGCAATGGATTAGAGTCTAATCAAACCCCAAGATGGCAATGTCAACATATTGACAAAGGTCACGGAAACTCGCCTTTGGAGGTCAAAACTCGATCAAACTAAACCCAACTTTTTGCATGTTGTTCTCCAAAGAATTGTTTCCAACTTTCATTTTTGGGTCAACTTGAGTTATTCAACAAAATTTGGAGAACGCGAGATGCCAACGTCGATGTTACTGGAATTAGGGCTTAAAAATGGCTAAGTGCTGAAATCAGCCCTAAAACTGACTTGTGGACCCTGTTTGAGCATGTTCCACACATTTTCATGACTTGACTCTTAAACAAAGTTTGTTCCTTATAAAATTCCCTAAAACTTTGTCAAAGGGTGCACAGTCATGCAAAGCTTCTAGGTCACACTTTTGAAATGGTCAAACCACAGGGCTCCAGGGCCCATACATGGTCAACCACCAATTAGAAGCATAATTAGGCAAAATGATCAACATGAACATTGTTCCATTAAGTGCCCTAAGTGTAGTTAAGGTGTTGTAGAGTTCATCTAGAGTCATTTGGACAATTTGCAAGGTTTGGTTGGTATTCTACAATTCCATTCACTTAATGATGCAAGTTCTAATAGGAATGGAACTTATCATTTCATGTGACTTTTTGATTCCAAACTTCATGAAACTTTTCCAGGGATCAATATAGATAGTTATTGATGTGAGACATGTGAAGATACTTTGATAACAACACCCAAGCATATATCTTTTAATTGAGCCTATATATAAAGCAATGATGCAGCATCCCACTTTAAGGTAGGCTCATCTCCATAGGTTGACATTGACATTGTCATTTCCACTTAATCTATCGTGTTTGAGCTTAAACCCACTACTTAATTGGTGATAAACACCTGGGGTGTTACACTAGAGACATCCTTTGAGCTAGAGAACAACCCCTCCACTCATCTCTTTGCTTGGTTGCACATCTTGAGTTAGATTGAGTGAGATTCAAGTGCATTGCTTGAGAGTTGCATTCTAGAGACACTTGATCTTTGAGTTGCTGCAGATTTCTTGTTACTCTTCCGTGTTTCCCGACACAGTAGACGGCTTGGAGCAGCGGAGGTGATTGAGCTCACAATTGGAGATTGTTGGAGCCCTCACCAAGTGTTGTAAAAGGTTCTTGATCCTTTCCCGCGGGAGTTCGCAAATTGGATACTCTAGTGGAGCTCGTGGCTTGGAGGATCCCCATCTTGTGTGCGGTTGTGCAGCGCCTGCCGAGGGCTCGACTCTTGATAGTCGATTAGCTCACGAACCGACAAGTGGGTGCATCGCCACAACGAGGAGTAGCTTGCTGAAAAGCAAGTGAACCTCGGTAAAAATCTTATGTCATCTCTTTACCGAGGATTTCTCTTATGGTTGATCATTGTGATTGATTCTTCGTGTGCATTACTTCTCTACATCGTTGGTATAAGAATCAAGTCACTTGCTCTTTACTTTCTTGTACTATTCTTAGTGTAGTTTGCTTAGTGTAGCTTTTATCACATAGGAGTAAGTGGCTTAGTGACTTAGTCTTGTTGGTGTGTATTAGAGATCATAGTCTTGCTTCACTAGAATTGTATAGGTGGCTTGCATAGTGTAGTTGAGCTAGCGCTAGAATTAGCTTAGCCATCTTTTATACTAACGTGATTGTTTAGTGAAGATTGTAGATTTTTAAATAGGCTATTCACCCCCCTCTAGCCATTTGGACCTTACATCTAGTTTTCCTCTTGCGGTTTGACTTGTGCGGTTGAGTGATATATATATATATATATATATATATATATATATATATATATATATATATATATATATATATATATATATATATATATATATATATATATATATATATATATATATATATATATATATATTAGAATTGTCTTTTGGATAGGTGACTTGCAACACTCCATAGGCTAGGCAAAACTCTCATCTCGCTATTTGTTATTGCTAATTAAATTGTCTAGCACTTTTTGTAGAAAGTTTTATTAGGCTATTCACCCCCTCTAGCCATCAAGACCTTTCAAGTGGTGGCATGCTCCTCACGCGGTGGTGGCGTGGATCCGGCGGTGTGGAGGCACGACGGCGGGTGAATCCAGCCGTCGAGCGCGTGCAGCGACAACGGCGGCTCCGGCAGGTGGGTGGCTCCTCTGAGCGCCTAGTGGGACGGCGGCGGCGGGCTAAGGAGGGCGCGAGGAGCCAGACACGTGCATTAATTAGGGGTAGGGGTGTCTTTTTTCTGGTTTAGTCTCCTTTGGTCACTCCCAATGGAGTAATAGACTAATCACTTTAGTCACCCCTTTAGTCACCCTGTTTGGGTCTTTAAGGCTAAAAGGAGACTAAGAGGTGTTTGAATTCAGAGACTAAAGTTTAATCTCTGTCACATAGGACTTTCGGATGCTAATTAGAAGGACTAAAAATGAGCTAATTATAAAACTAATTAGACAGATGGAGACTAACTTACTCAGCTACTGCTGCTTTGCCTTACTTTGCTTTCGCCTTCCAAAACTACATGTGTACCATTAAAAAAGCTGGTAATTATTCCTAGGCAATTAAAAGAGTTGAGCTCTCACAGGTGCTATTGCTCTGAACTCTTTTGCCTCCCACGCTATTCCATCGACCTTCCATTCGTTTTTCACCGTTTGCCAGCCCTAACATGTGGGCCCGGCCAACAAAGATGTCTAAAATATCCCTATCTCCTAATGGAAAAAAATTTTGGTAAGAGACTCTTGTACGCGTCACTGTGCGACTGCCCACTCAGATGATGATTCGTGGCAGGCTTGACAAAATTGGCTCGGTAGGCTCGCAACTGAAGGTCCATGTGTCGCTGGTTCACTGGGCAGCCGCACGGTGCCGCGAATGGGAGCCACGTATCCTATTTTTTCCTGCCTAATCCCTCCGCCCTCGCGTTGCAGCTCCGCACCACGAGCCGCTTCCGCCTCCCGTTCGTGCCTACCTCTGCACTCACCACACCGTTCTCCCTCATGCTGAGCTTGCCCGCGCCGCCAGCGGTGGCCTAGCCAGAGCTCATGTGCACACCTTTCGTGGTGGCTGGGGCGCGACTAGGAATGAGCTTGCCTCCTCGCATTGTGTCTGCTGGCCACCAAGGACTGGCTGCGGTGGCTCCACTACCGGCCATGGTAGCTAGGGTAGCCGCACCGCCAGCCATGCTAGCTATGCCCACAACCAAGGCAGGCGTGCCCCCAGCTAGGCCACCAGCAGCCGTAGCTAGGGGGCTACACCCCCAGACACAAGGTCAGCCTTGGCTGCTGCTCCCACGGCAAGGCCAACAGCGGCCTCAGCCAGGAGCCCCACCTCTACCCGTCCTCGTCGCCGCTCGAGGACCCTACGGCCTCTGAAGAGCCTACCATAAGGAAGCAAATCCGCGCGCTCAGTGACCCTTCAAGGACCGCAACGCAATCCTCAACGTCTGTGTCGGTGTTTGGTCCTACGAGGGTCCTAAGCCAATGAGTGAATCAATGCTGTGTGTCCCTAATTTGGATGGTGATGCAAGGAGAATACACATAGGTTTATCCTGGTTCAGGCAAAAGAATGCCCTACGTCCAGCGGGGAGGGGGAGTATTATATTTCCTTGCACCTAAGTGCTTGCGTAGGGGTTACAAGCTGTGAGAGAGAGAACCGATCCTAGGTCTCAGAGAAAAAGTGAGAGTACAAAGAAGATTGCTTGAGATGTTGATCTCTTTGGTGGGACGAAGACTGGTTTTTTTTCATCATTTGTTGTTCTCCATTTTCCCCCTTTATAGAGTCCCCTGCCTGCCCTTTTATAGGGTAAGAGGAGGTAGGGACACCGGGGGTGCCTTTGAGGCGAAGTTTTGTCGATTGCTGTAGAGGTGGCTGTAGCGACGTGCCCCGAGAATGACCGGCCATCCCCGGACACCATGGTGACGTAGAGGATGAGACGGTGAAAAGACTTTGAGTCTTGTGTCACGCAAGCCTTGACTGTCAGTTGGTCGAGGCTGGGTCGAGGTCGGGTCGAGGTGGGTCGACAGTGAACGGATAAGGCCGAATCCCCAGAATCGCGGGGTACGATACTCGTCGTATTCACCCTCGAGGGTGATCAGTGGTAGAATAGTGCCCAGTATAGTGCGTGCAGTGATAGTTTTTCACCATCCATCCTGGGATGGGTAGTAAAAAGTGAGATTTAACACTGGTACTGCTCCCATGCCGGTTGTTGTTGTAGCCATGAGGGTAGGAAGTGGTTGGTAGTTTGCATTAAATGCTCTGACTTTTGTCCTAGAGTTGGAGAATGAGGTGGGTCGACTGGCTCGACCTTGGGTCGTGCGAGTCGGAGATTTCTCGGTGGTCGAGGCGTCCTGTTGAGCAAGCCTCGTACGAGTCAAAACGTGGTCGAGGCATCCCATCGAGCGAGCCTCGTACGAGTCAGAACATGGTCGAGGCATTTCGTTCGTTGTCTCGGCTAGTCCAGTTGGTTTTGTTTTCCTTAATCATTGATTGCGGGTACCCCTTGTTTTTGGTATCTGACAGTAGCCCCCGAGCCTTTGGGTGAGTGTGGGTCACTCTCATAGAGGCTCAACGAGTCATGAACTAGAGTCATAGCGTCATAGCTTTTTTCAGCAGGTGCGCGCGAGCGCACCCGCCGGGTGTAGCCCCCGAGGCCTCGGTGGAGTGTTTAGACTCCTCCGAGGTCTTTTGTACGTTTTATCGAGGAGTGCTTTTGTATCGTGGCGTGTTTTGTCCTTTTTTGTTCGAGGTTTGGCCTTCTGCGGTCAAGCCCCCGAGCCTCGTACGCATGAGGTCGATCAGAGTCTTGGCCGTCTTTTATCGTTCGACCCTCACGCTCCTTTTTTTTAAGAAAAGGAAGAGGGGTGGGGAACGTCGTACTACCCTCGTCGGGCGAGTTCCGACGGTCTTTGGTGAGCTGTTAACAGGGAATTCGAGTGGGAGCCCGTGCTCCATTCAGTAGGAGTCGGCTAGTGGCCACGGAGGAGCTCTCAAAAGTGCTAAAGAGTAGTCGTGTGGATCTCGATTCCTTTCGATAGGATCCGAGGGCTCGATGCCTCCCTCTGAGGGGATTCCTCTGTCGACCTCTCTTTTAGCCTCGAATACGTCTGGGGGTGCCTCGAGAGTGTGGCTCGAGCCCTGGCCTTGTACGGGCACGTCCCTAGTCATCCCTGACTCCATTACTCGAGGGCAGCTTTCGATCCCTCGAGGTTTATATTAGGCTCGGAGCCCGTTACCCATTCTTCTAGGAATATCCGTCCGCGGATCCCCTTCCGGCCCATTTGGGGTGCGTCTTTTTAGGAGAGGAAGCGAGATCGGCGTGGCAGAGGGTGGCGTGGTGCGACGGTTACGGAGTGAGCGGCGGACACGTGCCCCTATCTGTGGGTTTTGAGGGAGCGATTAGATAAGGTCATTGAATACGGAAACTCTTTCTACCTTTTCGCCCGCCCGTTGGCCTTACGTCAGGGTATAAGTGTGAGGCCCGAGGTTCTGTATACCCCCTACAGACCATTTGTGTCTTTGTCTTCTTTGCCTTCTTCGTGCGCCCTTTAGCCGCCATCCACCGCCGCCGTTGCTCCTTCGTCTTCTGCCACCGCGCGCCGTTTTCCGACAACCATGGTAGGCAAGAGGCAGATCCTTCCTGTGGACGCATGGGCACGTTCCTCGATGACGGAGAGTAAGCTAGAGGAGTTGGTCCGCGATGGGCTTTTGCGACCAAGGGCGAGCCGGACCTAGCCGGAATGGAGGGTGCCGCCGTCCGACCACCGGGAGCCGGCGCCCCTAGAGGGATACGTGGTAAGCTTCGTGGCTTTCCATGAGAGGGGGCTCGAAGTGCCACCGAGCCACTTCATGCGAGCGCTCCTCCACTACTACAAGGTGGAGCTGCACCATCTCACCCCCAACTCCATCTCACAGGCTGCCATTTTCACGGCGGTCTGCGAGGGATACCTAAGGATGGAGCCACACTAGAATCTATGGCTCCACCTCTTCAGGGCAGAACATTTCGCCAAGAAGGCGGGCGAGCGAGGGGTGCGACACGCAGTGCACACATGGAGCTGCACTCTCCAAGTTCGAGCGGGTCGAGGTGATCAGTACATCCTAGCGCAACTGATTTTGTCGAACAACGGCTGGCACGACGGATGGTTCTACTTGCGCAACGACGGCGACCAGCTGCCGAGGTTTTCCGGTCGGGTGCTGATGTCGCGCGAGGAGAACTGGACGTATGGCGTCATCGAGGAGGACAAGTCGAAGTTGTAGCCGCTCCTCGACGCGCTGAGGAGACTTCATCAGCATGGGTTGACGGCGGGAACGGTGGCCATGGTGTTCCACCGCTGGAGGGTGCTGCCGCTGACGCAGCGCCGGCTCCGGCTCGACGAGATGACGCCAGAGGCGTCGTTGGAGGGGAGTTGGATGTCGCACGAGTCCCTCCCTCTTGATGAGGTCGCCCGGCGTGCACGGTGGATGGTGGGGAGTTTCAAGTAGGAGGACATCGATAGGGTCCCGATGCGCCCCACTCAAGGCTTTGAGCCTCTGGTAAGTGTTATTTTTTTATAGTCTTGAGTTCTTTTGCTTTCTGATTCCCCTAACTAAGTCGGTCGAGGCCTCTATGTAGGATCTATCGATGGTTAAGGAATCGCGACCGCCGATTCTAGAGGATCGGGCCGCTTAGGAGACTCGATGCCTCTTGGCGTCCCAGAAGGAGGAGAAGGACGCTGCCAAGAAGCGTCAAGTCCAAAAGACCCTCGAGCGTGAGGCATTGAAGAAGCGCCGCCGCCAACAGAGCCTCGAGGGGCTCCTAATCAAGGAGTCTCTCTCCAAGACGGTCTCAGGGTAGGACGAAGACAGTGGTGATGACGACGCCGAGTCACAGTATGATACCGTGACTTTTCTAACGCACCTCCTCAATGTGCAACCCCTGCTGGAGCCCGTTGGTGGGTCGACTTCCTAGGCATCGAGGGGAGTCATGGCGCCAGTCGAGGGGGAAGGAGAGCCAGTAGAGGGAAGGGCCCGAGCGGGTCCTTCAGAGAGGGGAGCTACCTCGCCTAGGGTCCTGCAGGGGAGGTCGGTGGCGCCGCTCCCGCGAGCCCGATCACCCCGGACTCAGCCGGTGGGCGGAGCAACAGCGTTGTCGTCAGAAGCCAGGGCGTCGTCGACGGGCGTAAGGACCTGAGGCCAAATAGCCTCGGTAGCGCAGAGACCCTCCAATGCCCCATCACCCCGGGCTCTGAGGAGCACTCGGGCGACATGAGGCTCAACGGAGGGGCCGTCACAAGTGCTGTTGGGTGGCTCGGGCTTGCCAGGGTCTAGGCCCCTGCTTCCCTTATTCGGGTAAGTATCTCGCCTTGTCTTTCCGTCATCGATGATCTCGTTCTTTATTCTGACGCGTTTATTTGCTGCTCAGCCATAAGCGCAAGGCGGAGCTCGTGTCTCCGACTCCCATCAAGGTGCTCATGTCGGGCGCTGCCTTGATGATGCGGACGCCGGCCGACGACGCTGCCTGGGTCACGAGGTGCCATGCTACGACGGAGCGGCTCAGGCTGAGGGAGGTGGCCACCAAGGTAGGGGCAAGTGCCTAGGAGGTCGCTGGTCCTAGTGACGCCACGCGAGGGCTAGAGCCGGCTGAGGCGGTCCCGAGCGATGCTAGGCTCGAGGTGCCTGGAGCTGGTGGGTTGGAGCTTGGGTCAATTGCGACGACCCAGTTGACAATCGAGGCCACTAAGGCTAAAACATCCATCCACGACGTAGGGCGGGCGGATGTGGAAAAGTCAAGGGAGGTGGCGAAGGCCCTGCCAGAGGCAGGGCAAGAGGCGGCGTAGCCAGAGTCGCAACCGATGCGGGAGGAGGGGCAGCCGTAGCTGGACCGGCCAATGGAGCAGGCGGTCGAGGCAGAATGAGGGGTAGTCATGCCACCGTCTATAGTACAGGCGGTGGTGCCGACAGTCGAGACGCTAGCCCCGCCCCAAGGGTCGACCTCGGCCATGATCAACCTTACCGTCGATGACCCTCCTTCTGACAAGGGGAAGCAGAAGGCGGAAGTCGAGACGATCGACGCCCCGGATCGGCCCGGTACTTCTATGGCGTTGGGGGATGACCTGGCCGAGGCGTCGGCCAGGTGGCTCAACTATGCAGGGTTGGCGCTTGTACGGGCGGAGGAGGAGCTTCCGCGCTAGGGTCGGTCGACCCTGGAGTTCAGGGACGCGTCTAACCCCAACGCTGAGCCCTTCTTCGCCCTCGACGACAAGGACGAGGTGCAACACTAGGAGTTCGTTGAGGGACTCTGTAAGCACTCCATGCAATCCCTGTGCATGGTCATAGATACCCTAGTGCGGGGTATGTCGGAGGCTTTTGAGGTAAGCCAGGTTCGCTAGTCTTTCCTTCTGTTTTATCCTTCCCTTCTCCCTGGTTCTGATTTTTAGGTTTTAACTGTGGTCAGGAGCTTAAGGAGCATTCTCGCCGCAAGTCACTCTTTATTCGTCATGAGAGTGGCGTGTGGGCGGCTGAAAGTCCCTAGTTTGGTTTTGGCTAATTAATGAAATCTAGGACTAACCTTTGTATCTAAGTGGATGATTTAGATAAAGGTGGTCATTGCATATGAGACATGACATTGACTCATATGACCAAGATGGTGAAGACCAAGATGAGGCTTGGCTCGATGGACCGGTTGTGAAGGTGAAGGGCAAGTCGAGGCTTCGAAGCGAAGGACCATGCGATGGTGAAGCTTGAGCAAGACTTAGCGCCGACGGACCAATGCAACGGTGAAGGGCAAGTGAAGTCAAGGTCGATGGATCGAGATGGTCATGTGATGATATGAAGTGGATCATATCATTTGGAGAAACAAAATGGGCTCAAGGCAAAGGTATAACCATAGGGCCATTTTGTTTTACACTCAAGACACCATAGAGGGTGTGAGTGGTTTAGGATCGATAGCCGAACTATTAAGAGGGGAAGTCTTATCGGTTATTCGATGCACGGGTGCCACTAGGTGAATTCATGAAGTGCATTGCATGTAGGGCCTAGTGAGCTAATTGGAAAACCTTTGAAAATGATTGAGAAAAAGCTAACACACAAGCACATGGAGATGTACACTTGATGGTGTTGGCACATTTGCAAAGGTGGCGTTGGTCGCGCCGTGGTTTGCGGGTAGAGAGGGGTTTGGGTTCCTCTCTCCCTCCCGCCGAGCGTGTGAGCGCGGGATTCAGGCGATTTCGGGGAAATGAAATGCCTATTTTCCACTACGCCGAAAGTCGGAAAAGAAACGGAGGCGAATGGGGTCACTGAGGTGATCGGACGCTGCACCGGACGCGGTCACGGTGTGACCGGACGCGTCCGGTCAGTACAGCACGGTATCGGGCGCGCGGGCTAGGGTTTGCAACCGGCACGTCCGGTCACTCGCGGGACCGGCGCGTCCGGTCAAGTGCCCAGAAGGAGCTGCGGTTCGCAAGGACGATCGGACGCGGGGCGCGTCCGGTCACACGTGATCGGACGCGTCCGGTCGTCGAGGGAGCTTACTGGACTCCGACCGGACGCTGGCACTATCGCGTCCGGTCGTTGCGAGGAGCGCGTCCGGTCGTTGCTTCGCGCGCGCGGTGCTGTGCGACCGGCGCTTCCGGTCGGTTGAGCAGCGCGTCCGGTCATAACGTTTGACCGTTGGCGCGCAGTGACCGTTGGAGGATCTAACGGTCGCATTTGAATTTTGAGGGACACGTGGACGTCGCAGGGCGACCGGACGCGGTTGAGCGCGTCCGGTCAGTTTCGACCGGCGCGTCCGGTCGTCCCAAAAAAAACGATCAGTGGAGTGGCAACGGCTCTATTTATTTGGGATGCTTATAAATACTCGTTGGCCGGCCCTTGGGGAGGTCTCTTGGCATTTCTAACACTCTTGTGCATCCTTTGAGCTAGAGGTACTCCTCCCACTCATCTCTCTTGCTTGATTGCAAATCAAAAGTGAGATTGAGTGATCCCAAAGTGCATTGCATAGCTTGAGGGCATCTAGTGGCACTTGTGGGTGGTTTAGCCGGTGGATTTCTTGTTACTCTTGGAGAGTATCGCTCCTAGCCGGCTTGGAGATTGTTGGAGGCGTTGGCAAGAGAAGGTGATTGTTCTTGGCCACCTCCGGTTGTTTGTAAGAGGTTCTTGTGCTTTCCTCGGCGGGACGCCAAAAGCAACTCTATTGGATTGCGCGTGTCATTGAGTTACCTCACTTGAGAGTGGTGTCTTGCGGTGCCTTGCGGGGCGTGCCTTGAGGGGCAAGTGACTTGAGGGTCACACCGAGGAACCATCTAAGTGTTGGTCGACACAACCGGTGACGTAGCTTGTCGGTGCACAAGTGAACACCGGGTGAACAAAAATATTGTGTCTCTTGTCTCCCGGTGATTGGCCTACATATTGTGTTGTTTTCAATATTAATTGATTGTATATCATCTTGGTGATTGGCAATATCTTCACTCCACCGTCGGTATAAGATTCACAATCCTTTCTCTCGCATTTACTTTTACTAGATTATCTTGTGTAGCTCTAGTGGTAGCCTTTTCTAGTAGTTGTTAGCTTGCTCACTAGTGTAAGTTAGTGTCTTAGCACTTGTGTGAACTAAAGATCATAATCTACTAGACTTGTGGATAGGAGGCTTGCATCACAACCTTTGGCTAAGCAAAACTCGCTTTACGCCGTTTGTTATTTTAACAAGTTTGCTTAGTGGTGCTTGTAGAATTTTTATAGGCTATTCACCCCTCCTCTAGCCATCTAGGACCTTACAAGTGGTATCGGAGCCGTGGTCACCGTTTTAATCAAGGCTTAACATCCTTCGGTGTGAAAAATGGCTCAAATTGTGTTCAATCATGTTGGGGGCAAGCCACCGTTCTTTGATGGTGTTAGTTCTTTTGCTCATTGGAAGATAAAGATGACAATGTATCTTGGTTCTATTCATGAGAGAGTATTGCAAGTCACCGAGAATGATTTTGCTATCATTGATCCCAATCATCTCACCGATGAAGATAGAGCAAATAGAACATGCAATAGAATGGCTCTCAATACACTCTACAATGGTATTGACATAAAAGTGTTTGAGGGCATCAAAGATTTGGAATTGGCTAGTGAAGTATGGACAAGGTTGAGTGAGACATATGAAGGCACTAAGGTTGTGAAGAGTGCCAAGCTATATGGGCTCAAGAGTGAGTTTGAGAACTTCAAGAAAAAGGATGATGAAACAATCATTGAAATGTTTCATAGATTGCAAGTGATAGTCAATGATCTCAAGAGCTTAGGGCACAAAACTCAAGATCAAGATTTTTGTCACAAGTTCTTATTGAGCTTACCTAGAAGATTCAAGATGTTGATCATGATGTTGCAAAGAGATGAGCTTGAAACAATGAAGCCTAATGATTTGCTTGGTGAAGTATTGACCTATGACAAATATGATCAAGATGTTGATGACAAGGAAAAGGTGGAAGATGAGAAGAAGAAGACCGTGGCATTCAAGGCCACCTCCTCCAAGGGCAAAGCTACCATCATTGAAGAAGAAGAAGACAACAATAAAGATGGGGAATTTGAAATTGATGATGAGGCACTTGCTCTTGTAGTCAAGAAGATGGGTCACATGTTCATCAAGAGAAGAGGCTTTAAGAAAAGAAATGAGCAACAAAGAAAGTGCTTCAATTGTGATAGCACCGAGCACCTTCAAGCGGAATATCCTTATGATAAGAAGAAGAACAAAAAGGACATGTTTGAAAAGAAGAAGAGAGAGGCCAAGATGACATTCAAGAAAGGCAAAAATGGTGCCTATGTGATCACTTGGGAAAGTGATGATAATGAAGAAGAAGAAGAATCATCCAACAAGGCTTTTGCTTCCATTGCTATCAACAAGAAGCCATCACTATTTGATTCATCCTCTTCATGCTTCATGGCTAAAGAAGCTAAGGTATTATATGATGAGAGTGATGATGAAAGTGAAATGGAATATGCACATGATAGTGATAATGATAATAATAATGAAAATAATGATGATGAACCAACTAAAGAACAACTATATGACTTGATGCAACAAACTAGAGACATAGCTATTGCCAAGGACAAAGAGTGTAAGAAGCTTTCAATGAAAGTAGAAATACTTGAGAAAGTTCTTAGTGAGCTTAAGACCACTCATGAGAGTCTAGTGGAAGACCATGAGGATCTTGGTAAGGCTCATTTCAAACTTAAAAAGGCTCACTCATTGCTACTTGAGCAACAAGAAAAGAAGGAGGTTGTTGTATCATGTGATATAGGTGTTACATGTGATATAATTGATGAATCCTTTAATGAACCTATCATCATGTCAAATGCTAACCCTTCTTGTAGCTCTTCATCCACCACCACCAACTCTACCTCTACTACTAGTGATGGTTTCACTTGTGATGCCTCACTAATGGTTGAGAATGAGACTCTCAAGAGAGAGGTGGATGAGCTCACTCACGCCCTAGGCAAGGCCTATGGTGGTGAGGCTCGCTTGCTTAAGTGCTTGGGTAGCCAAAGGTTCTCTCTTAACAAAGAGGGATTGGGCTACACCCCCAAGAAAGGCAAGTCGGCCTTTGCAACTCCAAAGCCTAGCTTTGTGAAGGACAATGGTCAGTTTTGCAATAGATGCAAGCAAGTTGGGCACCTAGAGCATAATTGCAATAAAAAGAACCAAAGCAAGAACTTTGTTAATGCTATACCTTTTGATTCTTGCTATGTGCTTACCAAGGGTGTGAAGGGTGTGCAAGCTAAGTTTGTTGGTACACCAATTGTGGGCCTAAAGAAGAAGGCTATTTGGGTACCAAGGGCTTAGTTACTAACCTACAAGGACCCAAGCAAAAATGGGTACCTAAGCTTCATTGATTTGCTTGTAGGTCAATTACAAAGCCGGAGGAAGGCATTGGATTATTGATAGTGGGTGCACTCAACACATGACCGGTACATCAAGAATGTTTGACTCAATCAATGACAATAATAGTGGTGTTGATTCTATCACATTTGGCAATAACAAAAAGGGCAAGGTTATTGGCTTGGGCAAGATTGCAATATCAAATGATATGAGTATCTCCAATGTGTTGCTAGTTGAAAGTTTGGATTTCAATCTTCTATCCGTGGCACAAATATGTGATCTAGGCTACAAATGCATCTTTGGGATTGATGATGTGGAAGTTATTAGTGTGGATGGTTCAAATGTGGCATTCAAGGGCTTTAGATATGAGAATCTCTACCTAGTTGACTTCAATGCTAGAGAAACTTCTTTGACAACTTGCTTAGTCTCCAAATCAAGCATGGGTTGGCTTTGGCATAGAAGGCTTGGTCATGTTGGCATGAAACAATTGAAGAAGCTTACAACTCATAATCTTGTCAATGGTTTGAAAGATGTTGAATTTGAGAAGAATAAGCTTTGTAGTGCATGTCAAGCCGGGAAGCAAGTTGGAAGCTCACATCCAAAGAAGAGTACAATGAGCACATGCAAAGCATTTGTGATACACTCAGGGGGTCCCGATCTTCATGACATAGGATGATCACCGATAACTAGCTGAAGAACAGCCGGATAACTTGCTGCAAGCAGCGATAACTAGTGCAACCTGGCAAATAAAACTCGAAGCCAACCACCGTCTTTAACCGGCAACCTGAATCGAGGATTCGCCCAACCACACTCTCAAAGAACCAACCAACACAGCCTACAATCAATCGAGGAAACCTCGAAGGGAGTAGGAGCACCAATTGGGAGCGGATGAAGCCGCCGCTTCTGTAAATCCCGCAAAGGAAATCACAAGAGCAAAGGGGTAGAGATCTCTCTCAATATTTGTTAGCACACAGCTGAACAAAAGGGGGGTTTGTATTCCATTATCAAAAGTCTGCGATTACAATGAGTCTAGGAGGTATTTATACTAGCAACAGCCCTGCTAGATAGGTGGAAACTCGAAAAGAAAAATATAAGACGCACTATGTGAACGGGCCTCCTCGAGATGCCTTCCTGGAGAATTTTCGTGTGGCTGTTGGTCTTCAGCGCAGTCTTCAGTGTTTTGGCAATAACTCTATCTTGGAAACTCCAAATGACATGCGGTTTGTTGGGTTGGAAAGTTAACTTGATAACCTTTCACACCATGTGCAGCATGTACCACGAAATATTGTAGATTGGTATAGTTTTGCATGGGAACTTGGACATCAGGCTGACTGCTGACTAGCTGACCAGTCTATACTAAATCAGTCGAATCTCAACATTGGAGAATCCAAATCAAGTGAGAGAACTTGGGCTTGAAACTAGACTTGATAAGCTTTCCAACAAGTCCTCATGGGCCTTCATAGCTTTTGTGAGCAAAAAGTTGTGACTGATTCTTTCTAATGGTTCTGTCACACTGGACTGGCTCGAACGTGATCCTCCTCTTTGTTTCACCCTTGGTGTCTTCTTGTCATCCTCCGTGGTGCACCTAAGCAATAGCAACGTGCACGACTTAGGTAGTATATAATTCTCATTAACATTAAAATGATTTTCAGAAAGTAGCGCGTGCACCTCTTGTTGTAGCTTCTTGGCTCGACTACGTGTAATTGGTCCATCAAAGACTTGGACTGGTGTTGGTGTAACTTGACTTGGAGGTTGTAACATGTTGTTGGTTGTCGTGGTCATATCATCCTCCCCCCCTTGAAAAAGAGTCGTCCTCGACTCTAATCCGTCGAAGTCCAAAAATTGTGCTAGGCCAACAGGGGTAGATGCTATGTTTCTGTTGCAATCTCCTTCTTCCATCACAGCAATGTGTTTGAATCTGTAATCATATAAACCAAGTAGTAGTCTTATAGGTGGAAACCAAAAGGATTTAGAATCAAGTTTAGCTTTCACCTTGAATGGATCCTTAGAATTAAGAGTGAATGTTGATGTCCTTGGTATGATCCTATCATCCTTCCTCTCTTCAAAAAAACTTGTCCTCTGCTTTTGCTCTCCTGAAAATAGTCTAAAGAAAATAGAGAGTGGATGCATATGCCAATTGCTATGATTACTTGTTGAAGATTGTTCATTATCTTCTTTATAATTCATATGCACATTATTTTCTTTTCGATGAGATGAATAGTTTCTCAGATTTTGTGAACCTAAAATTAACTTTGAAAATGGAAGCACAAAAATTTCTTTTAAACCACTCATTTGATTCAGGTTATCATGTTTTATCTTTGCAAAATCAAACATTTCAATAGATGTGAACGAAGCATGTCTGGTATTCCAATAATTCTTGATGCTCAACTCATGCAAAGGTTTAGTAATGTACCTTTCATACTCAATGGTTCCACATGTATATGGAAAGACTTTGGGTGAATGAACCAAACACATTTGCACAAGATTTCTTTGTTTTAGTGGAGAATATGAACAAGAAAATAACACTGATTGTTCTGAATAGCAAGCTCTAAACAACCTTTTTATCTCAAATAAAGAAAAGTATGGTTCACAAGATGTACAACTCATTTTATTCAACTTCAATTCAGCAATGTTGTGACATGTTATGCAAAGAGCACAAACATAAAATTTATTTATAATGTAGTGTCCGATGATGTTAAATGTAAACTTACAGCAATAGGCATTATTCAAAGATTTCATAGATGATATATCAAGAACGCTTTGAACCATTTTATTAATATCAACAAATTCATCAAGCTTGACATAGAACATACATTCAGCAAGAGATATTCTTCTAAAGAATTCAGCATGACTAATCAATTTCACATGGCCCACATTATCAACATGTAAATTATCATATATTTCAGTCAAAGTATAGCAATGGTCATGCATGATTGAACAATGTTTGTCAACTTTCAAAATTTCAGCACTTGTATCAACATGTGGATCAATCAAATCAGCACAAAGATTTTGTGTATACTCAATTTCAGTTGAAGCAAATTTGTCATTACAATTACTGGTCAATATATGTTGTAGATTCAGTTCTAAATTGTTTGCATTACCTTTCAGATTTTGTGATGGTACATGAATGATGCATTGTATCTCTGAACTTTTACCTTTTTCCTTGTCATGGTTCAGGTTTTGCACAGCATAGAGTTGGTTCTCAATAGTGGCAACCCTCACATTTCTCTGGCCAAGTTTGGGGGTCTTTTGAGCAGCCATCTCCTCTGAATCTTCTTTATAGACCTGCATGTTGGGAGAAACAACACTAAGAGTAGACATTAGTGGGTTAGTGTTAAAATCATCCGTGCATGCCTTGCAATAAAGCTCTCTCTTTTTGTGTGGTGTATCTCTCACACTCATATTGTGGATACTCTCAATCTCACATTTGGTGGAATCACACAACTCACTTTTGTTTTCACTCTCACTCAATTTGGCTATATGGCACTCATTCTCACAAGGGATTTGATGCATAATATTTTCAATGTCTTCTAGAGCAACATATGAATATCTTCCATCATTCATGATGTAATCGATTGCCATTGGGGTAGTAATGGTGGCAGCAACACCATCAGGTCTATCCTCTTCAAACAATGATGATCTCTCAATTGCTGATGTGGATTCATCCCCACTAATATTGCCTTCAATCTGAACTTTCTGTGGCATTGGAACAGCAATAGATGCAACCAAATAATCATCTTTGACCTCTTCCAAAGATGCCGGACTAGCATTAGTATAAGTGGAATCATGTGCACTAATCTTTCCTTCAATAATCTCAACACTCTGTGACATGGGGGAGCACAAAATTTCAGCACCACTGTCCAATAATTCATCACATAATGCAGCTGATGGTACAACACATCTTGACACCACATTTGTGCTTGGAACCATGTTGGTTCGAAACTTCAGATCCATTAGATCATGATGAACTTCACCTTGGATAGATTTATTACTTGCAATATATGGCACAATGGCATCATCTTTGTGCGCACATTCAGCTCTCAAACTGAAACATTGATTGGCCTTCAAATTTAGATTAGATTCACCTTCAAAAATCAGAGTGTTGTCAACCTCTTGGTCATAATTGGGTACTGATTTTTCATCAGATGACATAGAAAATTTCTGGACAGATTTGGAGCATATAACTTCTCCACTTTTAGCACTAGAATAAGACTCAGAACTTTTAAGATCTGCAGCACTTGTGTTCAAACATGGTGGCAGTGCTTCTTGATGAAAATTTTTTAGATTTCCATGGCGTGGAACTGTAGCATGTTCCCTCAACTCAACACACAAAGGATCAGCCTCGATCAGAGAAGTATCTTCTCTAGTTTTACAACTCAACTGATGATCTTCTACAACTTGCATAGTGGCTTCTGCTACCTCACTTTGTGTGTCATGTGCAGCAGAATTTTCTTCTTGATCTTGCTCAAAACTAAGACAAACATTGATGGGAACATTTGTAACTTGATTCTCATCAACCTCAGATTGTAAATGGCACTTTGGGATAGCAACAACATCAAGAGATGGTGTAACACTATGATCCATTGTAATGTCACACACCTCACCATTTTCCATATCAATTTGGGACATAGAGCCTTCTTCTTGCTGCACAACAAAGTTCTTCTTGGAGTTGATTTGTTGATGTTCACTTCTCTTGGTACTAGAATCAACTAAAGAAACTTTTGGGACAACATGTCCTCTCTTCTTGCATGGACTTGATGATTGCTTTTTTCCAACAATGGAGGACATAATGGGCTGCAACTTAGCACTTTTATCTTGGCACAAACTAATGTTCTGGGTGACCTTGCCTTGCTGCACCTTCATAACTTTCTTTTCCTCTCTAATTGCACAACTTAGAAGATCTTGCATACTTCTAAAATATTTGCCCTCAAGTGCAGCAGCAATGTTACCATTAAGACCTCTCTCGAAATATTCCATTGCATTCATGTCATCAACAACATTTGCACGATGCAAGGAAGAATTCAGCTTATCATAATATGCTTGGACAGATTTACTACCTTGCTTCACACGCTGCAAACGACGAAGCAAAATCAGCCGATATTCCCTTGGAACAAATTCTTTTCTCATGGCCTTCTTCAAATCTTCCCAATTCTTGATGAGATGCTTATGTGGATATTGTTTCCACCAATCATGAGCATAATCTTCAAATTCAAGCACAACTCGTGATATCTCCTTGGCTTCTGAAAAATCTTGAACCTCAAGTTCAATCTCCATTTCTTCTGCCCAAACGAGAAATTCCTCCGGATCATTACTTCCATAGAATGGAAGATTGGTATATCTTCGGCCTGTCATGGTTATTGCATATGCAAAATAGCAAGCTTATATGTGGTATAGGAAAATATGTAGAACTCTCACAACCTCACCTCTCTTACCAACCAAAGCTCTTATGAATTCCCTGCCGCGGATTACAGAGAAACAAATGTGTGGTGGTAACTGAAAGTGATGGCGAGGCGAATACAAGACTAGAGAGTACAGATTACGGTGGTTTGTATGTGGAGCTTGGTGGAGAATAAAACAAGGAATGCAATCTAAATTCTAGTTATTGTAATATTAAGTAACAATCCAAACTAGAAGTTCTCTGCCTAGTGCTGATCACAGAATTTGAATGAGATTGAAATCGATCACACACACACACGCAAGGAAATTTCAGATTTGATGCAAACAAGGAGTATGATTGGGATGCAAGTGTTGCGATCAAACCTAACCAAAATTTTGCACCAAACAAGGATAGCACACTAGTTGCACTACTTGATATGAAAACTTTTAGCACTTGTGCACATAAACCTACTGATCTTTCAACCTTTCTTTCTCAGTTTTTCTCTATTCTTTTTTTTTACTTTTCTTTCTTCTCTTTTTTTTTGACACACTTTTTTTTATAACTAAACACAAAGACCAGATTAAGACACTTGCACAATTAAGATAAGAACAAAACACAACCGGTAGCTATAATAGGATCAAAGTTTACGCGAAGGACATGATATGCGTTTTCAGATTTTTTTTGTAGGGATTTTCAGATATATAAAGAGGCTCAAAGGACACGCAAAGGATAATGATCAGCAACTAAAACAAAGACTCTAATGAACTGAAACTTAACAAAACTCACTAAAATAACAGATTGAAACAAAGGGCTAAAGCAATGTATTTTTTAGGCTTTTTGGTGGATAGGATGAAACAAAATATATAAGTAGCTAAGGGAAAAAAATCCTACCGAGGTAACGAAAGCTCTGATACCAGATGATACGCTCAGGGGGTCCCGATCTTCACGACGTAGGATGATCACCGATAACTAGCTGAAGAACAGCCGGATAACTTGCTGCAAGCAGCGATAACTAGTGCAACCTGGCAAATAAAACTCGAAGCCAACCACCGTCTTTAACCGGCAACCTGAATCGAGGATTTGCCCAACCACACTCTCAAAGAACCAACCAACACAGCCTACAATCAATCGAGGAAACCTCGAAGGGAGTAGGAGCACCAATTGGGAGCGGATGAAGCCGCCGCTTCTGTAAATCCCGCAAAGGAAATCACAAGAGCAAAGGGGTAGAGATCTCTCTCAATATTTGTTAGCACACAGCTGAACAAAAGGGGGGTTTGTATTCCATTATCAAAAGTCTGCGATTACAATGAGTCTAGGAGGTATTTATACTAGCAACAGCCCTGCTAGATAGGTGGAAACTCGAAAAGAAAAATATAAGACGCACTATGTGAACGGGCCTCCTCGAGATGCCTTCCTGGAGAATTTTCGTGTGGCTGTTGGTCTTCAGCGCAGTCTTCAGTGTTTTGGCAATAACTCTATCTTGGAAACTCCAAATGACATGCGGTTTGTTGGGTTGGAAAGTTAACTTGATAACCTTTCACACCATGTGCAGCATGTACCACGAAATATTGTAGATTGGTATAGTTTTGCATGGGAACTTGGACATCAGGCTGACTGCTGACTAGCTGACCAGTCTATACTAAATCAGTCGAATCTCAACATTGGAGAATCCAAATCAAGTGAGAGAACTTGGGCTTGAAACTAGACTTGATAAGCTTTCCAACAAGTCCTCATGGGCCTTCATAGCTTTTGTGAGCAAAAAGTTGTGACTGATTCTTTCTAATGGTTCTGTCACACTGGACTGGCTCGAACGTGATCCTCCTCTTTGTTTCACCCTTGGTGTCTTCTTGTCATCCTCCGTGGTGCACCTAAGCAATAGCAACGTGCACGACTTAGGTAGTATATAATTCTCATTAACATTAAAATGATTTTCAGAAAGTAGCGCGTGCACCTCTTGTTGTAGCTTCTTGGCTCGACTACGTGTAATTGGTCCATCAAAGACTTGGACTGGTGTTGGTGTAACTTGACTTGGAGGTTGTAACATGTTATTGGTTGTCGTGGTCATATCAATTTGAGTTGATGCACATGGATCTATTTGGACCAACAACATATACAAGCATAGGCGGCAACAAGTATGGCTTTGTCATAGTGGATGACTTCACAAGATTCACATGGGTATTCTTTCTTAGTGATAAAAGTGAAGTGTTTGACACCTTCAAGACATTTCTCACTAGAGTTCACAATGAGTTTGAGATTAGAATCAAGAAAGTGAGAAGTGACAATGGAAGTGAGTTCAAGAATACAAGAATTGAAGAACTTTGTGATCATTATGGTATTGGACATCAATTCTCGGCCAAGTACACTCCACAATCAAATGGCCTAGTTGAGAGGAAGAATAGAACATTGCTTGATATGGCTAGATCAATGCTTCATGAGTACAATGTGAGTCAATCATTTTGGGATGAAGCAATCAATACCGCTTGCTACTACATCAATAGACTATATTGTCATCCATTGCTAGAGAAGACCCCATATGAGTTACTTCATGGAAGAAAGCCCAATATTTCTTACTTTAGGGTGTTTGGTTGTAAATGCTATATCTTGAAGAAGGGCACTAGATTGGGAAAGTTTGACAAGAGATGTGATGAGGGGTTCCTACTTGGTTATTCAACTACAAGCAAAGCTTATAGAGTTTGGAACAACTCAAGTGGCATTCTAGAAGAAGTCCATGATGTGCAATTTGATGAAACCAATGGGTCACAAGATGAAGAAGAGAATCTAGATGATGTTGGTGGAACTCAATTGGTGGAAGCAATGAAGAACATGGACATTGGGGACATTAGAGCAAAGCAAGTAATTGATATTCAAGATGATGATAAAGATCAAGTGCTCAATTCACCAAACAAGCTAGTTAGTGACTCTCAAGTGCAAAGTTATGGTGCTAGTTCTTCTCATCGAGATACATCAAGTGATCAACCAAACTCAAGCAATCAAGTGCAAGTACTCCAACCACAACATGTTGCAAGAGATCACCCCATTGATAGTGTTATTGGTGATATTAGAAGTGGTGTGCAAACAAGATCAAGATTGACTATGTTTTGTGAGCATGCATCATTTGTGTCAACCATAGAACCAAAGAAGATAGAAGAAGCTTTGAGAGATGCCGATTGGATCATGGCTATGCAAGAAGAGCTTAACAATTTCACAAGAAATGATGTTTGGGAATTGGTAGAAAGGCCAAATGACTACAATGTGATTGGAACCAAGTGGGTGTTTAAAAACAAGCAAGATCAAGATGGCATTATAGTGAGAAACAAAGCAAGACTAGTTGCTCAAGGTTACACTCAAGTTGAAGGTCTTGACTATGATGAGACATATGCTCCCGTGGCAAGATTGGAGGCAATAAGGATTCTATTGGCTTATGCTTGTGCACACAATATCATACTATATCAAATGGATGTCAAAAGTGCATTTCTCAATGGGATCATCAATGAGTTAGTATTTGTTGAGCAACCGCCCGGATTTGAAGATGACAACAAACCCAACCATGTCTACAAGTTGAAGAAGGCTTTATATGGCTTAAAGCAAGCACCTAGAGCATGGTATGAGAGGCTAAGGGATTTCCTTCTCTCTAAGGGATTTAAAATGGGCAAGGTTGATACTACTCTATTCACCAAGAAGATTGGAAATGATCTATTCATAGTGCAAATATATGTTGATGACATCATCTTTGGATCAACCGATCAAGCTTATTGTGAAGAATTTGGTGCTATGATGGCCAAAGAGTTTGAAATGTCTATGATTGGTGAACTTAGCTACTTCCTTGGTCTCCAAGTCAAGCAATTAAAGAATGGAACATTTGTGAGTCAAGGGAAATACATAAGGGACATGTTGAAGAAGTTTGGAATGCAAGATGCAAAACCAATTTCAACTCCAATGGGTACAAATGAAAATTTGGATAGTGATCTTGATGGCAAAATGGTGAATCAAAAGGAATATCGGTCTTTGATTGGAAGTCTACTCTATGTCACCGCATCAAGGCCGGATGTCATGTTTAGTGTTTGCATGTGTGCTAGATATCAAGCCTCACCTAGAGAAAGTCATCTCACGGCGGCAAAAAGAATATTGAGGTACTTGAAACAAACAAGAAATATTGGACTATGGTATCCCAAGGGGTCAAAGTTTGAATTGATTGGATATTCGGACTCCGACTATGGGGGGTGCAAGATCAATAGGAAAAGCACAAGTGGCACATGTCAATTACTTGGAAGATCACTTGTGTCATGGTCCTCAAAGAAACAAAATAGTGTGGCAATCTCTACCGTCGAAGCCGAATATGTGAGTGCGGGGAGTTGTTGTGCACAATTGCTATGGATGAAATCAACTTTGAAGGATTATGGCCTCAACTTCAAGAATGTGCCGTTGCTATGTGATAATGAGAGTGCAATCAAGATGATACAAAACCCGGTTCAACATGGAAGAACAAAGCATATTGACATAAGACATCATTTCATTAGAGATCATCAACAAAAGGGAGATATTGCCATTGAAAGTGTTGGCACCGATGATCAACTTGCCGATATTCTCACTAAGCCACTTGATGAAAAGAGGTTTTGCAAGCTAAGGAATGAATTGAACATTCTTGATTTCTCAAACATGAGTTGAAGGCACCCCACCCACTTATTGACATGCCTCTCCTTCGACATTGCAAGGTAAAATTGATTGACATGTCTTTCATCCTATGCTAAGGACTTGATAGAGCATGTAGACATAATAAGTGGTACGCATAAGCATTCATGATAAATCAAATGAATTTGATGGATATATGTTACCACTATTGCTTCTATGCTTATTTTGATCTAGTGGTGGCATATGACATGTTTGTAAGCTTGTACACCTAGTGTTGAATCTAGAAGATTTGCTATAAGTGTTTAATTCAACATAGGCAAGATAACCCTTATTTTGAGGAGTGAAGAAGCTTGTCTTTGGTTCAAATCGAATTAAATATCTTTGGCAAGTATTCTAGGTTAAACCAAATTTGATAAATTTTTTTTAACCTTACATATGGTATCGAATTAATTTCAAGCTACTCCGTCAAACTTTTTTCCTTCTCTCCACAATTTGATTCCTTTTTGGGTAAGTTGTTGACAAAGGGGGAGAGAAAAAGATGATTCAACTTGATAAAGGGGTAAATAAAATTTATGATGAGAAAAAAATGATTCAACTTTTTAAAAGGGGTAAATAAAATTTGTTGATGCACACAAGTAGGGGGAGCAAGCTCATAAACAAAGTTGTTGCATTTGTTTGTGCATTCTCATATGACTTGCTCATTGCACATGTATTTAAATTCAATATACATGCTTGTGTGGTGCAATGCTAGTATAGAAATTAGATGATGAAATGATCTACTAGCATGCATAGGAATAGTTTACATGTGGTATCTAGACTTGCCTAAAGCTTTACAAGTGGTTAGCTTTACAAGTGGTCCAAGAACCTTTACATATAATGTTGATCTCACGGGGTTCTTGAGTTTTTGATGGATGTCTAGTTACTTCATGATGCTAAGGATGGTGTAAAAGGCAACTCCGATTGGTATCACGCTTCAAAGGTCCATTTCTTACACCATAGCATCATTTTGGTAGAATTACTCTCCCAACACTTCTATCCATGCATATGTGCAAAGCTTTCAATCCAAACTCTATGCACATATGTAGGGGGAGCTAATGCTACCAAAACCGAGCTTGTGATAATTGTCCAAACTTTACTTATAAGCAAAATGATTGGACAAGTATGACAAGTTCAAAACTTTTATTATCAAAATCATCTTTGTGAGGGTTGTCATCAATTACCAAAAAGGGGGAGATTGAAAGTCCCTAGTTTGGTTTTGGCTAATTAATGAAACCTAGGACTAACCTTTGTATCTAAGTGGATGATTTAGATAAAGGTGGTCATTGCATATGAGACATGACATTGACTCATATGACCAAGATGGTGAAGACCAAGATGAGGCTTGGCTCGATGGACCGGTTGTGAAGGTGAAGGGCAAGTCGAGGCTTTGAAGCGAAGGACCATGCGATGGTGAAGCTTGAGCAAGATTTAGCGCCGACGGACCAATGCAACGGTGAAGGGCAAGTGAAGTCAAGGTCGATGGATCGAGATGGTCATGTGATGATATGAAGTGGATCATATCATTTGAAGAAACAAAATGGGCTCAAGGCAAAGGTATAACCATAGGGCCATTTTGTTTTACACTCAAGACACCATAGAGGGTGTGAGTGGTTTAGGATCGATAGCCGAACTATTAAGAGGGGAAGTCTTATCGGTTATTCGATGCACGGGTGCCACTAGGTGAATTCATGAAGTGCATTGCATGTAGGGCCTAGTGAGCTAATTGGAAAACCTTTGAAAATGATTGAGAAAAAGCTAACACACAAGCACATGGAGATGTACACTTGATGGTGTTGGCACATTTGCAAAGGTGGCGTTGGTCGCGCCGTGGTTTGCGGGTAGAGAGGGGTTTGGGTTCCTCTCTCCCTCCCGCCGAGCGTGTGAGCGCGGGATTCAGGCGATTTCGGGGAAATAAAATGCCTATTTTCCACTACGCCGAAAGTCAGAAAAGAAACGGAGGCGAACGGGGTCACTGAGGTGATCGGACGCTGCACCGGACGCGGTCACGGTGTGACCGGACGCGTCCGGTCAGTACAACGCGGTATCGGGCGCGCGGGCTAGGGTTTGCAACCGGCGCGTCCGGTCACTCGCGGGACCGGCGCGTCCGGTCAAGTGCCCAGAAGGAGCTGCGGTTCGCAAGGACGATCGGACGCGGGGCGCGTCCGGTCACACGCGATCGGACGCGTCCGGTCATCGAGGGAGCTTACTGGACTCCGACCGGACGCTTGCACTATCGCGTCCGGTCGTTGCGAGGAGCGCGTCCGGTCGTTGCTTCGCGCGCGCGGTGCTGTGCGACCGGCGCGTCCGGTCGGTTGAGCAGCGCGTCCGGTCATAACGTTTGACCGTTGGCGCGCAGTGACCGTTGGAGGATCTAACGGTCGCATTTGAATTTTGAGGGACACGTGGACGTCGCAGGGCGACCGGACGCGGTTGAGCGCGTCCGGTCAGTTTCGACCGGCGCGTCCGGTCGTCCCGAAAAAAACGGTCAGTGGAGTGGCAACGGCTCTATTTATTTGGGATGCTTATAAATACTCGTTGGCCGGCCCTTGGGGAGGTCTCTTGGCATTTCTAACACTCTTGTGCATCCTTTGAGCTAGAGCTACTCCTCCCACTCATCTCTCTTGCTTGATTGCAAATCAAAAGTGAGATTGAGTGATCCCAAAGTGCATTGCATAGCTTGAGGGCATCTAGTGGCACTTGTGGGTGGTTTAGCCGGTGGATTTCTTGTTACTCTTGGAGAGTATCGCTCCTAGCCGGCTTGAAGATTGTTGGAGGCATTGGCAAGAGAAGGTGATTGTTCTTGGCCACCTCCGGTTGTTTGTAAGAGGTTCTTGTGCTTTCCTCGGCGGGACGCCAAAAGCAACTCTATTGGATTGCGCGTGTCATTGAGTTACCTCACTTGAGAGTGGTGTCTTGCGGTGCCTTGCGGGGCGTGCCTTGAGGGGCAAGTGACTTGAGGGTCACACCGAGGAACCATCTAAGTGTTGGTCGACACAACCGGTGACGTAGCTTGTCGGTGCATAAGTGAACACCGGGTGAACAAAAATATTGTGTCTCTTGTCTCCCGGTGATTGGCCTACATATTGTGTTGTTTTCAATATTAATTGATTGTATATCATCTTGGTGATTGGCAATATCTTCACTCCACCGTCGGTATAAGATTCACAATCCTTTCTCTCGCATTTACTTTTACTAGATTATCTTGTGTAGCTCTAGTGGTAGCCTTTTCTAGTAGTTGTTAGCTTGCTCACTAGTGTAAGTTAGTGTCTTAGCACTTGTGTGAACTAAAGATCATAATCTACTAGACTTGTGGATAGGAGGCTTGCATCACAACCTTTGGCTAAGCAAAACTCGCTTTACGCCGTTTGTTATTTTAACAAGTTTGCTTAGCGGTGCTTGTAGAATTTTTATAGGCTATTCACCCCCCTCTAGCCATCTAGGACCTTACAGCGGCGCTTGCTCGTCAATGGGCTCTGGTCGAGGAAGCCAACAAGCGGCTATCTCAGAAGAGTGTCGAGGTAGGCGAGCTTCGCGTCGCCCATGCAACGGTTTGGGAGGAGGTGGCGCAGGCCCGGGAAGCCGAGGCCAAGGCACGTGACGATGCGACAAGGGCTCTCGAGGAGGCGGCTAAGGCTTGTGAGGACCTCGCGCCGCTGCTTGCATGTGTGAAGGAGCTCGAGGAGGATGTCGCCTTGGTCGTTGGTCAGCGTGACGCCCTCAACATCCAGATCAGGATGGCGTCCGCTCGCGTCAGAACCTTAGAGGATGAGGTTGTGACGTTGAAGGGGATGGTCCGAGAGAGGGACGAGGTTTTCTCGGGCACCGGCCAAGAGATTGGGGCGCTGAGGGCGGTGGTCCATGACAAGGACGAGGCTCTTCGAGCATCGAAGAAGGCGTGAGGGGAGCTGCACGATGAGGTCATGGGTTGGCAGACCCACGCTGAGGGTAAACCTCTTGTTGTGTTCTGGCCATGGCCTCGAGGTCCTAGGCTTATGCTAACTCAGTGCTTATGTTTCAGAGTTGGAGAAGCAGCAACATGCTGCCCAGGCGACGGTCACCTCGTTCCAGAACCTCTTCGAGGCTGAGGTCGGGCGGACTCAGTTGATCCAGGGTGCCATCACCTCGGTGTGTGATGGCCTGGGGGTCGAGCCCGATGCCGATACCGAGGAGGACGCGCCGGGGAACTCCTTTGTCCGTCGGATGGCGGTGCTGGGCCGCCTCATCCGCGAGAAGATACGAGGCTGGCTGCATCACGGTGTGAAGAGGGCTATGGCGGTCGTTCGGTCTGGGTTTGAGTATGACATGGACCTCATCGCTGATGGCTTCATCACGGATCCAGACCAGACGGACGAGGAGAATGAAGTCACCTGCCTAAACCTGATCGAGGCCGCTGAGGAGCCCGAGGGTCGCCTTGCAAAACTTTTCGAGGTCGAGGTGGTCCCACCTGCCGATGACGAGGGCCTATGAGCCAAAACTAGGCATGAAGGCCCGTGTAATAGGGTAGTTAGCACTTGTGAATTATGCTGTGATGGCCTCAGGGGCCCTAAAACATTAATATGTAATCGTATATGTCCGTTTTCGTTTGAGTCTTTTCTTCCCTTTCTTGCTTGAATCGTATTCTTGCATAATTTTCTTAGCGCGCGGTTGCACCCCTTGCGTGAGGGAGTGAGTGGAGGTACCGTAGCCTCAAAGGCGTAAGTGATCTCGCGGCTCAGCAGCCCTCGAACCTTAGGGTGTGTTTGCGGCCTCGTGGATTATGTAAGAACTCTATTCGAAGCGTATGAGAACGTTAGACGTGAGCTTTTTCAAAATCGTAAACTTTTATTAGGTCTACTTAGCGCGTGGTTACACCCCTTGGCATGGAGGAGTGAGTGGAGGTACCATAGCTCAGAGGCATAGGCGATCTTGTGGCTTGGCAGCCCTCGAGCCTTAGGGTGCACTTGCGGCCTCGTTGACTTATGTAAGAGTTCTCTTCTTTTTTGAAATTGAAAAAATGTGAATTTTTTGGGGATACGTAGGGGGTTCCCCCCTTATAGCCCCCAAGGGAGGCTCGACTCTGAGAAAACAGGGTCGATCCTCCCTGGTTGTTATGAAAAAATGCCTTGAATACCGATGTATTCCTTATTCTATCATGGGATTGTAAAACAATTTACAGAGCCTCGAGGCTTTAAGGAAAAAAGTGACGTAGTTGTTCAATGTTCCATGCGTTGGTGAAGATTTTATCTTTCTTGTTCAATAGTTTTTAGGTGCTAGGCTTTAGTACTTCCGCGACGATGTATGGCCCTTCCCATGATGGTGTAAGCTTGTGTCATCCCTTGTTGTTCTGGCTTCGCCGTAGCACCAGGTCGCCAACGTTGAGGTCCCGTCTACGGATGTGTTTGTCATGGTAGCATCGGAGACTTTGCTGATACCTTGCCGAGTGTAACAGAGCCACATCACGAGCTTCCTCGAGCTGGTCGAGGGCGTCCTCTCTTATGGCGTCATTGTTTTGCTCGTTGTAGGATTTCAACCTCGGGGATCCATATTCTACATCAGTTGGGAGAATACCCTCGGACTCGTAGACTAAGAAGAATGGAGTGAACCCCGTGGCTCGACTCAGCATCGTTCTTAGGCTCCACAGGACCGAGGGGAGCTCGGTGGCCCATTTTTTGCCGTGTTTGTTTAACTTGTCAAAAATTCTTGGCTTCAGGCCTTGTAGGACCATGCCATTGGCACGTTCTACTTGGCCATTTGTTTTTGGATGAGCTACGGCCGACCAGAGCACACGGATGTGATGGTTGTCGTAGAAATCCATAAGCTTTTTGCTGGTAAATTGGGTGTCGTTGCCCGTGATGATGCAGTTAGGAACCCCAAAGCGGTGGACGATGTCGGTAAAAAATAGCACAACTTGCTCGGACCTGATGCTGGTGATAGGACGGGCCTCGATCCACTTGGAAAATTTGTCAACAGCGACGAGCAAGTGGGTGAAGCCACCAGTTGTCCTTTTCAGGGGTCCGACCAAGTCGAGCCCCCAAACAGCGAACGACCATGTGATGGGAATAGTTTGCAGGGCATGAGCCGGGAGGTGGGTTTGTCTTGCATAGTACTGGCATCCTTTGCAGGAGCGTACTAGCTTGACGACGTCGGAGACTGCGGTTGGCCAATAGAAGTCTTATCAGAATGCGTTTCCAACAAGGGTCTGAGGCGCCGCGTGATGACCACAAGCCCCCGAGTGTAGATCATTGAGCAGGTTCCTGCCTTCCTCATTTGTGATACAACGTTGGAGGATGCTCGTAGGGCTGCGGCGATACAGCTCCTTATTGTCGCCAAATATCACAAAGGACTTGGCCCGACGAGTGATCCGTCGAGCCTCGGTCTTATCCGAGGGGAGGTCCCCTCGAGTGAGATGGTCGAGGTACGAAACACGCTAGTCAGGCTCGAGGTGGCTGGTGGGGTCGAGCTCTCCGCCTGCATGGCTTCAGCTTCGGTCGAGGGAGCTTCCGCCTCAGGTGGGGGATCGAGTGATGGTCCGTAGGCCCCTCCGTCTGCCCTGATATTGACGGACGGTTGATGGAGATCTCTCGCGAAAACGTGAGGTGGAACTGTGGTTCAACTAGAAGCGATTTTCGCGAGTTCATCGGTGACCTCGTTATACCTGCGTGCAATGTGGTTGAGCTCGAGGCCGTGAAACTTGTCCTCATGGCGTCGTACCTCCTAACAGTAGGCCTCCATCTTGGGATCATGGCAGCTCGAGCTCTTCATGACCTGATCGATCATGAGCTGAGAGTCACCTTGAACGTTGAGGTGTCGGACCCCTAGTTCGACGGTGATTTGTAGGCCCGTGATGAGCGCCTCGTACTCAGTGACGTTGTTGGAGGCAGAAAAATGAAGCCGGATGATATAGCGCATGTGGACTCCAAGGGGTGAGATGAAGAGCAAGCCCATGCCTGCTTCCGTTTTCATCAGCGACCTGTCGAAGTACATGGTCCAAAGCTCGGCCTATAGCTGAACCAGAGGAAGTTGAGTGTCGGTCCACTCCGCTAGGAAATCTGCTAGCACCTAGGATTTGATGGCTTTCCGTGGCGCGTAAGAGAGGGTCTCACCCATGAGCTCGACCATCCATTTTGCTATCCTACCCAAGGCCTCTTGGTTTTGGGCTATCTCTCCCAAAGGGAAAGAAGATACCATGGTCACCGGGTGGCCCTCAAAGCAGTGACGAAGTTTACGCCGCGTTAAGACGATGGCATACAGCAGCTTCTGGATCTGCGGGTAGCAAACCTTGATTTCCGAGAGCACCTCGCTGATGAAGTAGACTGGTCTCTAGACGAGCAGGGTATGTCCTTCTTCTGCCCTCTCGACAACTAGGACCACACTGACCACTTGTGTCGTTGCGGCGACATAAAGTAGGAGGGGTTCCCCTATGGTTGGAGGGACGAGGATCAGTGAGTTGGACAGCGTAGCCTTGAGCTTTGCAAGGGCTTCTTTGGCTTCGAGGGTCCATGAGAAGTGTTCCAATTTCTTTAGGAGATGATATAGTGGGAGCGCTTTTTCACCGAGGCACGAAATGAAGCGACTGAGGGCCGCAAGGCAGCCTGTGACCCTCTACGCGCCCTTCAGATCACGGATAGGGCCCATTTTGGTTATTGCGGTGATTTTCTCTGGGTTGGCCTCGATGCCACGTTCAGAAATGATGAACCCTAGGAGCATGCCTCGAGGAACGCCGAAGACACATTTCTCGGGGTTGAGTTTAATGTTTTTGGCCCTAAGGCATTTAAATGCAACATCGAGGTTGTTTATCAAATTACTGATCTTTTTGGTTTTGACAACGATATCGTCGATGTAGGCCTCGATGGTTGGTCCAATGTGTTCCCCAAAAACATGCTGCATGCATCACTGGTACGTAGCCCCTGCTTTTTGGAGACCGAAGGACATAGTAATGTAGCAATACATGCCGAATGGGGTGATGAACGAAGTCGCGAGCTGGTCGGACTCCTTCATTTTGATCTGGTGGTAGCTGGAATACGCATCTAGGAACGATAGAGTTTCACATCCCGTAGTAGAATCAACGATTTGATCAATGCGTGGCAAAGGAAAAAGAACTTTTGGACATGCTTTATTTAAACTAGTATAGTCTACACACATCCTTCACTTCCCATTCTTTTTCTTAACTAATACAGGATTAGCCAGCCACTCGAGATGATAAACCTCCTTGATGAATCCAGCCTTCAATAGCTTGTGGACCTCCTCACCGATGACCTTGCGCTTTTCCTCGTCGAAGCGGCTGAAAGGTCTTGATGGCTAGAGGGGGGGTGAATAGCCTATTAAAATTTTCTACAAAGACAAGCTAAACAAGTTTATCAATAAAACAAATAGCGAGATGCGAGTTTTGCTTAGCCTACGGGGTGTTTGCAAGCCACCTAACCAATTCACAATTCTAGTAATTGCACTCAACCGCACAAGTCAAACCGAGAAGGAAACTACAACTAGCAAGCTACACAAAGAAGCTACTCTAGCAAAGCTAACTAGCTAGCAAAGATAACTAAGAAAGTAATGTGGAGTTGAGTTAGGAGGGTATCACCGAGGGGCGAAGTATTGAGCCAACCAATATGATCAACAATGAATACCAAGATAACCGAACACCGGGATCAATCAATCACAATATGAAAGTGATGACACGAAGATTTATCCCGAGGTTCACGTGCTTGCCGGCACGCTAGTCCCTGTTGTGTCCCTCTTCACCACGTGGTTCGGTGGCTAATCGGTCACACACCGAGCCTCTCAAAAGGCGCCACAAGAACCTACCAAATGGCAAAAGGTTGCAATGACACGAGCAATATACTAATGTTGCCTTTGGCACTTCGCCGAGGTAGGCACAAACCCCTCACAATCACCGGAGGTGGCCAAGAACAAACACCAACTCTTGCCAACGCCTCCAAGCTGCTCCAAGCCGTCTAGGTGGCGGCAACCACCAAGAGAAACAAGAATCCCGCAGCAAATCAACCACCAAGTGCCAACTAGATGTAATCTCACAATGCAAATGCACTTGGATCACTCAATCTCACTTCGAATATGCAAAGAAGCAAGAGAGATGAGTGGGAGGGGAGTTGCTTAGCTCAAAGTGCTCACAAGTATGTCAAATGTTCGAGAGAGAGAGCCTTGAGCCGGCCAACGAGTATTTATAGACGTACCCCTTCGAATATAGCCGTTAGAAACTTAAACAGCCGAAATCGGGCTGACCGGACGCGCTGGTCCAACTGACCGGACGCGCCGGTCGCCCAACGGCTAACTCGTGAAGTACTGACCGGACACGCTGGTCCAAACGACCAGACGCGCCGGGAACGACCGGACGCGCTGGTCCCGTGAAGGACCGGACGCGCCGGGAACGACCGGACGCGCTGGTCCCGTGAAGGACCGGACGCGCTGGTCGCCTGAGCAGCGCTCAACGAAACAGTGACCGGACGCGCTGAAGAAAATGACCGGACGCGACAGTGACAGCGTCCGGTTAGAGTCCAGTAAGCTCCCTGAACGACCGGACGCGTCCGATCATCAGTGACCGGACGCGCCTCGCGTCCGATCATCGAACTGAAAAACACGCAGACACTGAACACTGACCGGACGCGTCCGGTCATGCAAGGACCGCGTCCGGTCACCTCTGTGACCTCCGTTCGCCTCCGTTTCTTTTCCGGACTTCCGGCGTAGTGGAAAATAATCGTTTCAACTTCTCAAAAACGCCTGAATCCCGCCTCGCAAGCTCGGCGGGAGGGAGAGAGGAACCAAACCCTCTCTACCGCTCAAACTCCACCGCCGTCGCAAACGTGCTAACATCACCAAGTGATCTCGTCATGTGTGAGTGTGTTAGCATTTTCACAATCATTTTTCGAGGCGATATTAGTTCTATCCAAATGCATATGATCATGAAATGCACATCTAGAGGCACTTAGGAGTTCAATAGCCGCGTCATTCCCCTCTTTATAGTACGGCTATCTATCCTATAATGTAACCACACCCACTAGGTGTCTTGGTTACTAAAACACAACCCTTAAGCATATACCTTTGCCTTGATCACGTAGGGTTGCGTCCAAATCCAAGTGTGGCCATCATGATCACCATGTCCATCTTGCCACCAACCTTGGAGTGTACTAATCCTCATATGCTACATACAACTTAGACATGGGATTAGTACTTAGGCATTGTCACTAATTACCAACACCAAACATAGGACTTTCAGCGGCGCAAGCGTTGCTTCACCGGTTTGGAGCCGTCTCGGATCTCCAAGGCGTGCTCGACAACTTCTCTAGGTATGCCCGACATATCTAAGGGACTCCACGCAAAGATGTCGATGTTTGCGCGGAGAAAGTCGACGAGCACTGCTTCCTATTTGGGATCGAGGGTGGCGCTGATGCTCAACGCCTTTCCCTTTGGGTCAGTGGGATCGAGGGGTATGAGCTTGACGTCTTCCGCGGGCTCAAAGTTGTCGACGTGGCGCTTGGGTCGGGGGTCTCGTTGGCCAAACCGTTGAGGTTCACCGCCAAGGTCACCGACTCTAAGATGGCTTCTCCGTGCTCGACGCATTCCACATCGCACTCGTAGGCGTGCTCATAGGAGGGCCCGACAGTAATGACACCATTAGGACCTGACATTTTGAGCTTGAGGTAGGTGTAGTTGGGGACCACCATGAACCAGGCGTAGCAGGGGCGTCTGAGAATGGCGTGGTATGTTCCATGGAATCCTACCACTTCGAAGGTGAGAGTCTCCTTTCGGAAGTTAGCGGGAGTGCCAAAACAGACAGGCAGGTCAACCCGCCCGACGGGCTCTGCTCGCTTCCCCGGTATGACTCCATGGAAGCCCCTGACGCTGGGTCGGAGGTGCGTCCTTGTGATTCCCAGAAGGTCGAGGGTCTGGGCATAGATGATGTTAAGACTACTGCCACCATCAATGAGCACCTTGGTGAGGCGTGTGTTGGTGATGATGGGATCAACAACAAGTGGGCAGACCCCATGATTGGGGACGTAGTCTGGGTGGTCATCACGGTCGAAAGTGATGGCCACCACGAACCAGTCAAGGAAGAGGGGGGTTGCGAGTTGCACGGAGAAGACCTCTCGACGTTCCTACTTGTGCTACCGTGTTGAGAGGCGCATCGAGGCTCCTCCGTATATCATGAAGCAGTCATGGATCTCGAGAAACCCCTCATCCTTGTCGTCTCCCTTGGGATCTTCCTTCTTGTCATCTTTCTTGACTCCTATGCTTTCAAAGTATCTCCGGAGCATGTGATAGTCCTCGAGGTTATGGTTTGTGGGCCCTTTGTGGTAGGGACACCGTTCTTTGAGCATTTTGTCGAAAATGCCCCTGCCAGGGGGGCCCTCGAGGCTTCTTACGATCAATAGCGGCAACAAGGTCGTCGGCTGGGGCCTCTTGTTTGCCCTGTTGGTTCTTCTTCTTCTTCCTATTGTTCCTCTTTGAGCCCTGGATGGAGCCCGTGGGATCCTCTTCCTTGTGCTTCCCCTTGTCCTGGTCGCTACCAAAGATGGCACCAACTGCCTCCTCACCGGTGACGAAGTTGGTGATAATATCCATCAGACCGTTGGCAGTGATGGGAGTGCTACGGCTCAACTCTCGGACTAACTCTTTGCAGGTGGTACCAGAGAGGAAGGCCATGATGACGTCGAAGTCGGTGATGTTGGGGAGCTTGGTGCGCTGTTTGGAGAAACATCGTATGTAATCCTAGAGGGATTCACTCGGCTTCTGTTTGCAGCTTCGGAGATCCCACGAGTTGCCGGGGCGCATGTAGGTTCCTTTAAAGTTTCCCTCGAACACTCTCACAAGGTCATTCCAGTCGTGGATTTGTCGAGGTGGGAGGTCCTCGAGTCAGGCTCGAGCGGTGTCCGACAGGAACAAGGGGAGTTGTCGAATGATGACCCAGTCGTCGATGGCCCCACCCAACTGACAAGCCAAGCGGAAGTCAGCGAGCCAAAGTTTAGGTTTGGTTTTGCCGTTATACTTGGTAAGAGTCATGGGGGCGGAACCGAGCCAGGAGTAATGTTTCGCGAATGGCCTTGCTAAAGACCCGAGGTCCTGGTGGCTCGGGTGAAGGGCTCTGATCCTCCGAGCTGTCGTAGCGCCCGCCTCTGTGCTCGTGGTAGCCTCGATCTGCACTGTCACCATGTTTGCGCCTCCGGCGCTCAATGATGTTGTCACGAGGATCTTGAGGTTCACGGTTGTCGACGATGCGCTCACGGACAGAGGCCGCCTTGTTCTGCTGGGCGTGCTCGGGATGAATCGAGGCCTCTCTCTCTTGTCGGGAGGGCTCTGCAGGCTGCTCTGAGGCAAGCCAGCGTTGCCTTGAGGCTGAACTCTTGGCCTGCTATATGGCAGCGGTCTCGAGGAGTCCTCGGATTTCATCCCAGGCTCGACGGGCCTCGGGGTTCGATGGCTCAGGCATGTTACGAAGGAGCATGGCGGTCGTGACCACGTTATGGCTGGCTCGACCGAAAATCGGGGGCTCGACTGCCCGATCCTCGACGACGCGATGATTGACGTCGCGAGCTCTCTCTCGAGCTCCTCCGCCATGTGCACGGGCCGCACGTTCATGCTCGAGGGTTTGCTAAAGTAGGCGCATGTTTTCTCGTTCCTCGTCGAGCCTGTCCTACAACTCGCGGATTTGCTCGAGTTGCATTCCTTGATCCGCAAGGAATTGAGCCTCATCCCACTCAGTAGGGAGCTTGACCTGAGGTGGCGTGTTCCTTCCTCCAACGGCTGCCTCATCCTCCGAATCCGACGCGACAGCTCCATCGATATTGAAGCATTCGCGAGTCGGGTCGTAGGTGTCATCGGCAGAGTCAGAGTCGGGAGCGCCGAAATAGTAGTACAACGGGTGCATGTGGGGTCATGCGTCTCTGAGGTCCTGATGCCAAAAGGCGGTCGCACGGGGCTCCGTATCTGGGGTCTCCGTGGAGTCCAGGTACTCGCAAGCTGGCATGGACGCAACGAGGTCGAGGGTGAAGCGTAGATGGTGTCCGGGGAGTTCCTCGTAAGCACTCATGTAGGTGTTTACAGAAGAAGCGTGCGTCCGGGCAACCGAGTCTAGTCCAAACGGGAATGCTGGTGAGGGCATGGTTCCCGGTACCGGAGCAATCGAACTGGCTGGTGGCGGCGCCGCACCGGGCGGTAGAGCGGTGGGACTCCCTGTTGGCATCTTACCCTCAGCCAAGCTCATCCTACATAGATCCTTAGTGAGAAGATCCGTGTTGGCGTCTGGCTGAGAGGCACCGGACCGGGGAATACCATCACCCTCCGCGAGGCGGTGATGGCGGTTGCGCTGGGCTCGCCGTCGCCGGGCGGCGCGTGCCTGACGAGAGCGACGATACCAACACAGTGCTCTCCCAGGCTAGGAGAGTTCGTGGTCACTGTCAGTCGGTGCCTGGGCGGGAGGAGGACCATGTCGTAGCCGTGGCCAAGGGACATGAACTCTAAGCTCCCAAACTAGATCACCGTGGCCAACGGGAGTGGACGCTCGGGGTCAGCCATCCAGAAAAATGGCGGGAAAACGATGTTGGCACACAGCGCCCCCTACCTGGCGCGCCAACTGTCGGCGTTTGGTCCTACGAGGGTCCTAAGCCAACGAGTGAATCAATGCTGCGTGTCCCTAATCTGGATAGTGATGCAAAGAGAATACACAGAGGTTTATCCTGGTTCAGGCAAAAGAAGGCCCTACGTCCAGCGGGGAGGGGGGGAGTATTGTATTTCCTTGCACCTAAGTGCTTGCGTAGGGGTTACAAGCTGTGAGAGAGGGAACTGATCCTAGGTCTCAGAGAAAAAGTGAGAGTACAAAGGAGATTGCTTGAGATGTTGATCTCTTTGGTGGGATAGAGACTGGTTTTCTTTTCATCATCTGTTGTTCTCCGTTTTCCCCTTTGTAGAGTCCCCTACCTGCCCTTTTATAGGGTAAGAGGAGGCAGGGACACCGGGGGTGCCTTTGAGGCAAAGTTTTGTCGATCGTTGTGGAGGTGGCTGTAGCGACGTGCCCCGAGAATGGCCGACCATCCCCGGACACCATGGTGACGTAGAGGATGAGAAGGTGAAAAGACTTCGAGTCCTGTGTCACGCAAGCCTTGACCGTTGGTTGGTCGAGACCGGGTCGAGGTCGGGTCGAGGTGGGTCGACAGTGAACGGATAAGGCCGAATCCCCAGAATCACGGGGTATGATACTCGTCGTATTCACCCTCGATGGTGATCAGTGGTGGAATAGTGCCCAGTATGGTGCGTGCAGTGACAGGTTTTCACCGTCCATCCCGGGATGAGGAGTAAAAAGTGAGATTTGACACCGGTACTACTCCCATGCCGGTTGTTGCTATAGCCATGAGGGTAGGAAGTGGTTGGCAGTTTGCATTAAATGCTCTAACTTTTGTCCCATAGTTGGTGAACGAGGTGGGTCGACCGGCTCGACCTTGGGTCGTGCGAGTCGGAGATTTCTCGGTGGTCGAGGCGTCCTATTGAGCGAGCCTCGTACGAGTCGAAACATGGTCGAGGCATCCCGTCGAGCGAGCCTCGTATGAGTCGGAACATGGTCGAGGCGTTTCGTTCGCTGTCTCGGCTAGTCCCGTTGGTTTTGTTTTCCTTAATCATTGATTGCGGGTACCCCTTGTTTTTGGTACCCGATAGCCTACGACCGCGACTTCCTCGTCGTGTTCCAGGCCACGTGATGGGGATGTGGCGGCGTCAGTGGGGTTTTAGGCGGCGTCCAGTGCGGGATTCATGGCAGCTTGCTAGTTGGCGCCGTGTCGAGGAGGTGCTGGAGCGCCTGCTCACAGTGGCCGGCATGTCGATTAGGTCATCGGGATGGAATCCCATGCACGTGGCAACAAATGGTGGCTGCGCCGTCCGCGCCTCCGCATGCAATGGTGGGGGTGACGGCTGCGGGTCACTTGGCAACTAGAGAGCTTGCCGTCAAGGTCTCGTCGGACTTCTCGTCGTCCATGGCTTCGCTTGGCTCAGGGAAGAGGTGAGAAAGAGGAAAGTTTGGGTGGCTAACAAACGGGCCCCACTGTAGGGCAAAATGATCATCTCATCTGTCTGTTTGATACCGTTAGAAACAAAAGTAGACGAAATGGTGTGGAGGTGCGAAAGAGTTCAGAGCAGTGGCACCTGTTAAAGCTCAAGTTTTTTAATGGCTCATGGGTAATTACTAACTTTTATAATAACACACAGGTAAAAGCCTCGTCATAATGGCCTGTCCTGCGCTTGTGGGGTGGGGGCAAGGTAATAAATAGCGGCGATAGCGGCTGCAATTGCATCCGCAATAGCGGTAGCAGTCCATTGCCGCTACCGCTATGAGGTAGCACTCTGAACTTTGCATTCTGTAACTTTGCGGCCGCAATTCTGAATAGCGAGCCGATATTGCGGCCGCAATTGCACGTAGCAGACCGCAATAGTATGAAGCAAATATCCCTAATTAGTCCAGCCCACTATGACTCACATCTCAAATTTAAATACTCACGCATCGGCTGTGAAATTTAAAATTATTCATGATATATGTACTTAAAATTATTTATACTCATTATTCATGATATATGTACTTAAAATTATATGGGACTATCGGATGCTGCTATTGGAACTTATCGTCCGCAATATCGCCCGCTATCCACAGTCTGCTACCTCGACGTCAATCCGTTACCAACCCGCTGTACGCTACCAAACGGGGGGCGCTGAAATCAGAGACGAACCGGAATGCCTGTCCGCAGTCCACACTCAGGAGTCAAGATCGAGGCAAACATAGGGGCGGCCTGTCACTGTGTGAACCCTCATGTGCTCTATCATAGCCCATGGCCCACTTGAACGCCATGCTGCAGCCTTCCCACGGGTTGGATAAGACATGTTTATATAGAAATCATAATGACTTATAATTTCAAAACAAACGTTTCTTTATTGAACAGCAATAAGATACATTATGTAGTTGTTTCAAAAAATAAAATGCAGTTCTTTATTGATCATTTCATTCAAATAGTGACGTAAAAGTCAATAAATCAGCTTCCAAATTATGGATCAAATGACATGAAATCCGGAGACCATGGTGAACAAATGAAATATATAACATATATAGTATATGATTCGGGGGAGTAGTCAATGTAAAAGTGCTGTTGTTTCCCTCGAAAGAAATGTAAAAGTTAATGAATGCTCTCACCTGTGCACGATTTTGTATCAATTTTACCGTGTAGGTCAACAACATTGAAAGTGGTTTGATGGCTTAACCATTTCTATTCAGAATGCTAGTCCAACAACAAACCTATCCGGCTTTAAGCTCCATGATCCAACCTCGACTGTTGGTGTTTCTACGTAACGCCTTTTTCATTAAGAGTAGTGCGTGCAATAAAGGGGTTGTAAGCCAACAGTTAGGAGTGATCTTTTACGCTGCAAACATCAACATTAGAACACCCTTAATCATGAGAAGTTCGAGGACAATCCTTAAGAATTAAGATTGAGATCAAACTTAATTTGTCCCTTTGTCTGTGCACTATTAAATTCGGACCCTAATCTTAAACCAAACATTAATTATTGCTACTATATTGTTAAACACTATGTGTCGTCTGGCAGGTTGGTATACATGAATTGCGGAGTTGGCTTTGGCAGTTAGCACTTTCTCTCTTCTGTCTTTCTCCCCTTATTATTTTTTTCCTCTTACATTCTATCAAACCCGTGTGACCTTTTCCTTTTTTATTCCTCTAACATTCTTTGCACCCCTCCATCATCTCCCTCATAGTTCGTTTCTTAATTGTGTCTTTTTCTTTTTAAGTTTTTTTTCCCTATCCTACCACCATTGTACTCCACTAGCGAGCTATGACTTTACTGTCAAGTTTTCGCTCAGTATTTGTTAGTGCCATCACACTACCTTGCCTTGCCACTCTCGATCTACCATCACCGTTAGGCTAATTGTTGCTAAGAGCTCCATCCTCTCTTCTCCCACTCTAGCACCTCAAACCTCTAACTCTGACATCATCAACTCTAATTTTCTCTTAATTCTATATAGTTGGCGTCACTCCCAGTGGTTGGTATATAGATTTTGCACTTCAACGTCATTTTGTTTAGGCATTTGGGCCGTGTTTAGATGCCCGATTTGGTCCTCCCCGAAATACTGTGCAACACTATAGTAATTTTGTTTTTATTGGGTAATAATTGTCTAAACATTGATTAATTAGGCTCAAAACGTTCGTCTCGCAAAGTACAACCAAACTGTGCAATTAGTTTTTGATTTTATCTACATTTAGTACTCCATATATGTGCTGGTATTTTGATATGATGGAGAATCTTTTTTTATATAGTGGAATTTATGGATGAATTTGGGAAAATAAACGAGGACTTGATTATAGACACTGTCGAGATTTTGGGAGTCCTTTTTCTCTAACTCTCTGAGCACCTGTTTAAAAGCGCCACGTTGCGATCCTGACCGTGGAAGATGCGCATCGTACGGCCGTACTTCCTCCTCCTCCCCAGTCCTCTCTTGCAGATTTCGCAGGTCGCAGTTACTGCAGCCCATCATCAGCCCTCCCGGATCGGGCTAGAAGCTACACAGCTACCCAGCAGCAGTGGCCGAGACGGAAGCCCAACCCGCCGCCCGCTCGCACGCGCGAGGCCATCGCCCTCCTCCCCCCGCAGGCCTCACGCCCTCATCCTTCCTCCGTCCCCCCAGATCGAACCAAAGAGGAGGCAGCAACCACCGCACGCCACTGCGGCGCTAGGAGCTCGCAGAAGCGCCGCCCCGCGAGAGGGAGGCCAGGGCAAGGAGGAGATCCGGCGGCAGAGCAGGTCGGTTGGAGATGGGAGTCCCGGCGTTCTACCGGTGGCTGGCGGACCGCTACCCGCTGACGGTGTCGGACGCGGAGGAGGAGGAGCCCGTGGAGCTCGAGCCCGGCGCCTTCGTCCCCGTTGACCTACGCCGCCCCAACCCCAACGGCCTCGAGTTCGACAACCTCTACCTCGACATGAATGGCATCATCCACCCCTGCTTCCACCCCGAGGGCCGGGTACGCATTCGATCCTGCTCGTTCGATTCCGCCCCCCCGGAACCCCTACCCAGTGTTTGCTTAGCTCTCGATCTCACGGCCTCGGTTTTCCTCCCTGCAGCCTGCGCCCACCACCTACGACGAGGTGTTCAAGTCGATTTTTGATTACATCGACCACCTCTTCGGCCTCGTCCGCCCCAGGAAGCTCCTCTACATGGCCATTGGTGAGTCACTGCTACAGTGCTACTACTTTGTCACGTAGATGATGTTGCTCTGAGTAACAAGGCCTGTTCAATTTTTGTCACGTAGATGGTGTTGCTCCAAGGGCAAAGATGAATCAGCAGAGGTCCAGACGATTCCGGGCTGCTAAGGACGCGGCTGATGCGGTGAGGCTACAATACTCAACACAGCTGCTGTGGTAATTTGGCTTGTGCAAGTGGTGACAGCTGTTTTCTCATGTTGCGTTTATTTTGCTCAGGCAGCGGAGGAGGAGAGGCTGAGGAAGGAGTTTGAGGCAGAGGGTAGGACTCTAGCCCAAAAGGAGAAGTCGGAGGCAATCGACTCCAATGTCATTACTCCAGGGACGCAGTTCATGTTTGTACTATCTACGGCGCTTCAGTACTACATACAGTTGAGGCTGAATCACACGCTTGGATGGCAGTCTGTCAAGGTGTTTACTATGCTGGTTTGGAATTGTAAAATTGTTCTCAATCCTAGTTAGGTATTAACCGAGATGTGCACTGTGTATATTTTTCAAGATAATATTGTCTGATTCCAATGTCCCTGGAGAGGGAGAGCACAAAATTATGTCATACATCCGCCTGCGGCGCAATCTTCCTGGCTTTGATCCCAATACACGCCATTGCTTATATGGCCTGGTAAGTTCACTTCATTTTTAAACTACTAGTGGTTTCTGTTTAAGCTAAATCTGTTACACGTTACCCACTCTATTCTCCAGGATGCTGATTTGATTATGCTTGCTCTAGCAACTCACGAGGTCCACTTCTCAATTTTAAGAGAGGTAAAACTTCTTATTTAGACACATCTAGCTAGGACCAAGTTCTGGACCCTAATTTTGTCCTCTACATGGTAAATTAGGAGTAATCCCGTAATTACAGAATTCAGCTGACTTTACAGGTGATCTCCATGCCAGGGAAACAAGAAAAATGTTTTCTTTGTGGTCAAGTTGGTCATTTGGCTGCTGAATGCAGAGGTCCTAGTCAGCCTGATAATTCTGTGGAGCTACCTCCTATTCATAAAAAGAAGTACCAGGTACTCTGAAACTGTATAACCGTTTTGATCCAGTAAATTTGCTTCAGATATGTTGTTTGTAATTCATCATTTACTCTTGTTGATGTTGATTTACTGTGTGAATATTTTCCTGTTGACAGTTTCTTAACATTTGGGTGTTGCGTGAATACCTGGCAAAGGATTTGGAAATTGTAGATGCTCCCTTCAAGATAAACTTTGAACGTCTTATTGATGATTTTGTGTTTATGTGTTTCTTTGTTGGCAATGACTTTCTTCCTCACATGCCAACTTTGGAAATTCGTGAGGTGTGTTGATCGAAAGCATCCATTATATTTTTATGCGCTCTATTTTACTTGCAAGATGATCTGTTCATAAGTCATGACTGTGATTAATTGCCAACTGTATTCTGTAGGGTGCCATTAATCTTCTCATGAGTATCTACAGGTCGGAGTTCACATCAATGGGCGGTTACCTAACTGATGGGGGTGAGGTAAGGTTTATCAGATGCAAATTCTTGTATTGTTTGAACTTTGAAGCCATGCAATTGCAACATTTTTTGTGGCGGCAAATACGTATACTTACAAAATGTAGGAAACTAGTCCTGTAGTCAGCTTTATAGTGAACTATTGGCTTTCTTTAACCATGTGATACACACTATGATGTTTGATATATTAATAGTGTATAATCATACTACTATTTAGGGAAACCAATTTAGATAGGAATTCTCTCTTCATGGTTATCCTGTCATCTGTTTTGTGTCAGAACGTTAACACTACATAAGCTAAATGGTACCAATCCCATCAATTTGCAAATTTGGTATTATGTACATATTGGTTTAAAATGCAATGCGTGGAATATGGTTGGTACTCGGTAGGATCCAGTGAATTACAGAAATCACAGTAACATTACTCAAGTTGACTGTAGACCAAATTGAACTTCATACCCATTTTCGCCTGATGAGTTATGGGATTGGGACCTGTGGACATTTGCTATTGTACCATTGCGTGTGAAAAAGAAACTGTTTCTAGAATGTAGGAAGATGGATCCGATATTTTTACTAAAGTACGAGGTGGCTTTACTGTGTTTGGCAAGTATGTTTGAATGTTCCTTCCTTGTTTATTCTGCCCCTCTGGATATCATGCTGCTCAATGGCATACATGTATAAGATAGTTCATTATGCGCACCACTTGACAATTTAAGCCATTTGGGAGAAAGCCCCTCTTCATTCTCCGATGTAATGCTCAGATCAAGTGTCCACAAGTGAAAGTTTGGTTTACGATGACTCATAAAATCATAAGTAAAACCTTCGGTCTCATCATTCAGCGGTAGTTGATGCTCTGATGAATGCACGGATTTCCTTTTTTTTCTTTTACATGGGGTCAAGGCCTGAAATCTTGACATTTTCTCCATTCTAATGAAAAGGTTATATTGGACCGAGTGGAACATTTCATCCAGTCTGTTGCGGTCAATGAAGAACAAATTTTCCAGAAGCGGGCACGCATTCAACAGGTAATTCCTAGCTGGTCTTCATCCAATGTATTTATTGATTTTCTGTATTCCTACATATACTTTATGCATGCAAATATATGATCATCGTGAAGATTGTGAAATCATTTTATAGTGAGATTATGTTCAGTGATTCTAATAATCTTAGTAGGCCAATCATATTATGCTATAATGATATGTTTATTGTGCAACTTCATTTTTTTAACATGATATGAGCATGTTGGGATACCATAGCGTTGATGCCTTTTAAAAAATGACTAATTCCTTTTCAGTGAACTTCTCAATAGGAATGAATTTCAACTTCCACTTGAACATTTCCAAAAAAATTGAAAATTTATGCCATTTGAACCTTACCGTATGTGTTAATACTTAAATGTACAACCATAAAAGCTTGTTAGTTAGATCTTTGCATTGATATTGCTATCTTAGAAGACAAATTAACTTCTGATTGCTGAACTGCAGGCACGCGAGAACAATGAAGAGAAGCATAGAATACAGAGAGAGAATTCTGAGGAGAATCAATATGTGGATAAGGTCTATTTTTTTGTCCTGTGAACTGTCCGAATATGTTTGTTCAGTAATATCCGATGTCTCTAATAACTGTAAGGAAGTATTAAAATCGTTGGTTGTCCCTTGTTCTATTTCTTCCTTCAGGTGAAGTTAGGAGAGCCAGGATACAGGGAGCGTTATTATGCTGAGAAGTTTAAAGAAGAGGCGGAGTCAAAACCCATTGATCAAGTTCGGAGAGATGTTGTGAGTTTTCTTGCCGGGCACCATTTTGATTTGTGGAATCGCAGCAACTTCTAACTCAATGCCTTAATGTTACCGCTGAAAAATTGACAGTGGATATATGAAAAGGTTTTCCAGATAATAAATACCCAACAACTAGGTTCTGAATGTTGCCCCTTGACAACATAAACAGCTACAACTTACAATTAATAACTGGACTAATATTGATGGTTTTGCGTTGGAAATAGTTATGGACTGAGTCCGCCATTGAGATGCCTCTTTTGGCCTCGCAACAATAGTCTGTTTTGACATGTTTGTTGCATGATCAATTTGCCCAATATGCTAATAAGGTTGATCTGGCTTTGCTTAGGGCAAAAACTTGACTTGATTTAAATGCTTTTAGTTTGGTTTTGTGAGTTGGTCTCAACCTATTATAAATTATTCATACCCAAAGCGATTTGGGATTTTTTTTTTATCTCTATCTATCTTGTTTAAAAATACTGGTCCCAAGTCAGGGGAAAGGAGGGTCATGACTCATGAGGTTGGCGAGCCGTACTAAAAATCCAGCCACCAGATGAAACCCAATAAAAGATTGTAGTAGCATGCAAAGTGAATTTACATTTTACAATCCACATACCAGAGCCATGGCCTACTTAGTACAACAAACACCACAATCCTTTTCTTTGGTTCATGTTGGGTTTAATCTACCCAAACTTGTTTGGGATAAGGGCTTTGTTGTTGTTTTAATGTTTTCTTTCATTCTGTGGTAGGAATAGGTGGTATACTCATACTGGCTACTGCTATTTGGTTGCTATTTGCTGTCAACATTGGTCTCGTGTTGTTGTCTTTATTTGTCTATTATCTATGCATATTTCAGGTCCAGAAATACGTGGAAGGTCTTTGTTGGGTTATGAGATACTACTATCAAGGTGTTTGTTCATGGCAGTGGTAGGTAAATATTGACCGTCTACTGTGAGAATTTGCTATCACATTTCCTTTGGAAGATAAAACATCACTTGATTGAATGCTAAAGTATTATTCTCCACTATCTCTGACCTAAAACATTATGGCCACTTTAGGTAGGTCCTCTTAAAGTTTCTTAACTCCACAAACAGATACAAGATATACATCTAAGATCTAAATTTATGGTAACCAGATGACCCAAATTTGGACCTCAAGATTTCATCGAAACCATATGCCGTAATTCTGCACAGATCAATTGGTTCTTGTTCCACGACTCATAATTATATAAAAGTGATAGTCCAGTATGATCATGTCAACATCCTCTTCTATTTACGACTTGCAAACCAAATTTTATGACTGAAGAACAAAAACCTCTGCTATTTGTCTGCCATGCAACAAGCTATGCTGCAGTTGTGGAATCTCCAATAGGCGGTGCAGTTAGATATGGCTCATGTCTTTAGTGACTAGTGCCTGTTTCCTGATACTGTTTTCTGTTGCTTATGTGTTGATGGCAATTTACTGACATTCAGGGTTCACTGTTTTACATAAATCAATAATGTGACAAACCATTTTACCTCTGCCATAACCAATATGCATACCTTGCAATAAGGTTGAAATGCTCTTCTCAGCAGCACATGCGCTCTTCTTTAGATCAAACGTTAACTGTGGCTTTTCATCCACATGTAAGGTTCTATCCCTATCATTATGCGCCTTTCGCATCTGATCTAAAAGGCTTGGCTGAATTGGAAATAACCTTTTTCTTGGGTCAACCTTTCAAGCCATTTGATCAACTAATGGGAACACTACCAGCTGCAAGGTCTGCTACCCCTTATGCATATGAATCCGTTCCATGTTCAAATGGAAAGAATGTCAAATACAATGAGTTCTGAGATGTCCACTATTTATTCTTCTGTAGCTCCAATGCACTGCCAAAATACTATGGGGATTTGATGACTGATCCAGATTCACCATTGAAGTCTTTCTATCCCAAAGGTACCACCACCTATTTTGCAAAGCAAAATAAAAGTACCTCAAAACTGCCCATGCATAGGGTGATTGTGTATCGATAAAGCCATATTTATTCATTGCTTCTAAAGCCTTATGTTGCACCTGCAGATTTTGAGATAGACATGAATGGGAAACGTTTTGCATGGCAGGTAATGCAAATGGATAAATCATTCTTCTTTCAGGCCACTGATTGTGTTATGTAGAAATATTTATGTTCTCTTTTGCCCAGGGTGTTGCAAAATTACCTTTTATTGATGAAATGCGTCTGCTTGCGGAGACAAGAAAACTTGAAGATACTTTGACAGTATGTATATGCTACAATCCTTATTTTTTAACCATCTGGGCTTGTTACTTCCATTTTGGCTGAGCTTTTTTTTGCTGTCTTTCACAGGAAGAAGAGAAATTCAGGAACAGGACTATGTTTGACATAATTTATGTTAGAGATACTCATCCATTGACCGCTCAGATTATGTTCCTGTATCAGAACTACTACCATCTATCAAGAACAGACCCTTATGTTATTCCCATTCAGCCTACTGTTAGGTTGGTAGAAATGCTAGATACATTGATTTGGATTATTTTGCCCTCGGCATTTGTTTACTGTGTTGCTGTATGCAGTGGTGGAATGAATGGATTCCTATGTTTATCTGAAAGGAACTGGTATAGCGTCACTGTAACTTCTCCAGTTAAGGGGTTCAATGGCATTGCTCAGAACAGAGTTTTGTAAGCATCTTATCGTGTAAAGGCATATTGTAAACAAAAAGCCACCCTTTAAATCTACTAGCACTATATATATATAATTTTTCTTTTATTTTTCAGGAATGCTACCTATCTTAATCCTCAGTATCACAAACACATCCCAGAGCCTCCAGCGGGGGTCATCATACCTGCAAAGGTATTTTTGCTAGCCCTGCAGCCAATGTGCATTTTGGTGCATATAATTCTTGAGAGATGAAAGTGTGAACATAATATATATATATATATAAGAATAAAGTCCCTTATGTATGTATGGTTCAGCCTTTTTGACATCATCAATACAAAAAGGATATCTTCTTTCCATTTTGGGAAAGAGTAATTGCTGGCTCATAAGTGAAAGTATTATTTGGTGAAGCGTTGTTTAGTATCTTTTTAATGTTTACTCATCTGTTTCTTTTTAACATTTCACGGTTGCAAGACACAAATGCCCACTGTTTAGTGTATAACGTTATTTTGCCCAATTATGTGAAGAATATTAATGATTATATTATTGATGTGGCCAACTGGATTTTTTTATAAGTTGACAAATTTTCAGTTTAATAGCAATCCAAGCACAAATGCACAATAACCTATAATGAGGAACAACAGAAGCAGTAGCAGGGCTTGGCAAAAATTCCAGAGGCAGGCAAGTTTAGAAACTAAGCGCAGAACTTACTCTGTTTAGTGTTTTTGTTACCAAGCATGTAGGGTGTGAAGTTTAGTGTGTGTTTTTTTTTGAACCAAGAAAACAGCAGGGGGCGCTCCCCATTGTTAGATTTAGTAAACCACCAAAAACAACCACTGTACAAAACAAAAGGAAAACACTTCAGCTAAGCCTGAGCGAGGCTAGAACAAGAAGAAAAACAAAGAACCACTATACACATGAATCAACCCAGGAGAGAAACAGATTGCTTGTTTTCAGAAATCGTAAAGTTTAGTGTTCACTTAAGGTAATTTCTAATGGCAGAGGGGGCCATAGCCACCTTTGGCCACAACAAAGCTCTGCCTCTGAACAGAAGCATAATATTTTCTTTTGTGATGATGCTATCTTTTAATTACATGGCTCTCTTATTATCCATGTTTGCACTGTTATGACCTTTATATAAGTATGTTATCATTATCAATTGAAGTATATGGTGGTATTTCGTTTTTATCGATTTCGGTGTTGGTTTGCTATAAGCAGTTTAAAGATAAATTCATGGCCCAACAAGTGTACCATTTTGTAGATACTGAAACCTAGTGATTTCAAACCCTTTCCTGTGTTGTGGCATGAAGATAATAGTCGTCGACAAGCAAGAGAAAGGTATGATTGATATGTCATAATGCTTTTGCAGAGTACTTCCACTTGCACTAGAGAGTATTCAGGAACTATAGGAGCCTGGGTATCCACTTTAAATGAAATACCATATAAGCTGTGCACTGTTTTGCGAATTTAGATCAGCACACTTTTACTTCATCCGGACTAGCTTTTCACCCTGTTTTTGCAGCCTGACCAATCTGGTAATCTGTTTGCACCATCATGATTTCTTTCCATTTACAGGCCTCAGGTTTCTGGAGCCCTGTCTGGTTCTCTCTTAGGAGCAGCTGCACACCGTCTGGTGAAAAACTCCCTCCAGATCAAATCTGGCAATGCCGCTGGGTTAATTGATATGACATACAGGGGTGCACCCTATGGCCCTGGAAACAGACCAAGGCCTGCTGGACCATTGGGGTATGAGAGGGGTTTTGTGGATAATCCATACCATGCACACATGTCTAGAAGTGTTCCAAACCCTCACCCTCAGTTCTTTGGTGATTCTCAAGCTAACAAACAGCCAATGCGGATACTAGAACGGCCAAACTCCCGAAGTCATGATGCTGGTATCCGTGCATCAATGTCAAAATTGACAATCCAAGAAGGGCCAAGGCCTCATCAAAATAATAGGATGCAGAATTCCGGGTACTGGCCCAATCAACCACATCCTAATCACTTTTCCGGACCCCCAGCCCAGCGGCCTATGCAGAACATCAGTTTTGTACCTCAGCGACCTTTTCAAACTGGGGGATTCCCGCAGCTGAGACCAGTAAATGGGGTTCCACCACCATTACCTCCCAGTAACTGGATTGGGAAGCAACCAAGTGGAGGCCACATGGGTGTACCTGCAAAACACGATCCAAGGACAGCTCCGGATAGACAGCCTAAGCAGGATAACTCAAGATTGCTACAGGATAAGAGACAGCAGGCTACTACCAAGGTATACCGTGTCAAAACTCAAGCTACTAATGATAATGGTTTGTCAGAGTCAGGTAAACAGGAAGAACCTGCAGCGTAACTGGGTTGCTGAGTTTGTGGAAATCCACACGCCAAGTTTAATGTGCGTGGGCATCCTGCTACCAGGAGAGAATGCAGGCTCTTGGTGATAGCAGCAGAGGGTTTCCATGTATCCCCCCTCAATTTATATTCCGTTGTTGAATTGTTTGTATTATTACTTGGAAAGGAGTTGGCTAAATTTTAGGACAGGGGATTTGGACACATCCTTGTTTAGTTGCTAGGACATAGTATGGGCATCCACTGCTGTTGTAAAGCTGTTAGTGGGATAGCTGAAACTGTCTTGTGCTGGCTGACTGCTGAATAATCTCCCTAGACCCGTCGAAGGCTGGCGCACCTGCCCTGCTGTATCTCATGAAAGTTGGGGGCATCAGATGTGCCTCGTCTTCAACGGAGCAAGGTGAATAAAACTTACGTGTGTCGGAGGGAGGAAGCATTCTGATTTTTTCATTGAAGGTTTGCCCAAGTTGGGTCCTCCACTGAAAAGAACATGTTCTTCCTCTCGAGCTTAACAAGGGTGATAAGTAGGACAACGAATATGGTCTCTTCTCTTTTCTGAGATGCAAACATGATATATTCAATTGTTCACATTGGTGTGATTTGTCGTTGTGGTTTACAATAGTCTTCATGATTTCTACTGCAAGTTTGGCTGAACTCCATGTCCCCCCAGACATTACGAAAAATGAACCCCATGTCCCCAAACGTTACGAAACAAATCGGTGCCGCTCAGTGGCAACACACCGCCCCGAGTCCAGCTCGTCGCAACTCGCGAGTCTGCAAAGCCACGCCCGAGCATACCTACGTGAATGAATGAAATAAACTAGTGGAAACGCGCGCCCCTGCGCGCGATTGCTAAGGGTGTGATAAACTTATCTGACAATGGTCTAGGCGCAGCGGGTTTGGATATGCACATATATGGTTATGCCTATAATGAATATGAGACTTGAGGGCATGGTAATAGGTTCAGTACATAGTAATATTGGTTTTACACATGAAAGGAGCGTGCGGCAGTAGGTGGTCATGGTACAGAATAGCATGTCAGATGTAGGGTACAAATAGAATAATAGATCTGCTTGTGTGCGGCCTAAGTATTATACAAAGCAGGAAGGTCTGGATTGAAGATTTTGGTGCGGCGCGATTCACAGACGAGCATCAGGTGTTGCTCATGCTACGGTCAAATCCCCACCCTTGTTCGTCGTCACTCGAAACGTCGAATTAGAAGCAACATGTTTTCGCTATATGTTAGTCCACAATTTATGGTCATTATCAGGTACAGGGTAGATGCAATGCTGATGTGATTACTTCATGCCTGGGAAGTTGTAGATAACAAAATGAAAAATGTCCCAGAGAAAAGAAGATGAAAGATTATACGCAGACGATGCAAAATTGCTACTTTGGTACCATGTTTTCAGTTAGTCTACAATTCTATATGGATACCTTGAGTTAATTAAGTGAAATGAGAGGCAACATGTAGACACAAGAATGGAGAGAAACACACACCTTCCATTTTTGGATTTTCACTTTATCATTGTGAAATCCTCTGGCAAACCACCAACATCCTATTTTCAGAAGCTGGGACCCGACTTTGCTTTAGCCCAAATTTACGAAAAGTAGTGGTACAACGATCTATTTAACCTGTGTATGGTCATATTTACTGTCAAAGTTAACCTAAGCATTAGGCAGATCTCAAGCATTAGCCAAAAAAATTCACCTTATCATACACAGGGGCCAGAGCCTGTGTAGTCCCCGCCCTCTCATTAATCCTCGATCAATGAGGAAGGACAGCAGTATCTGTTTGACCTGCATATAGCAATTTTTCTTGTCAAAGTTATACCAAAGCATTAGGCAAATCTCAAGCATCCAGGCAAGGAATTTGACCTTACCGTAGACAGGAGCAAAGCCTCTTGAGCCCATCAAAGGAATGTGCGTGAAGAGCTCCACCATTCTTAGATCAGCAGCAGCGGAGTCTTTGTATTGCATCCCTGATGGCATGGGCAGCAGAACAATGTTGTTGGTCCTTTTTAGACAGAAATAGTACAACAATCGCTTGAGGAATATATACATCAGCAGGAAAATAGAGGCTGCGATAATGGATGGAGGAGAAAAAACATTAAGAAGTAGGCCATGAATATATACACAAGAGCAGTTTATTAATTGGAGGACTGGATATGCAGGAGCCATACAATTTCTTACTGATTCATTCCATTTGGTGAAATGCATAAAATTTCAATCAATCATGTTTACCTTTTGAAAAAATACATGGAGGAAGATAGAAGAGTTGTTCCATGCTAATCAGAAGCCGTCTAGAATCCCTAAAAATATTCCTCCAACATATCCATAGGTAGAAGATGATATGTAAATTAAATCCTCAAGCAATTAGAACCTACATCTTTAAAACTACACAATGCAGGGAACACAGGTTAGCAAAACAAAGATGTTGTATCTCTGGGAAAAATGCATGACCATACTATCAGTGGTGTGTCCCCCAAATTTGGCTAAATAAATTGGTTTCAAAAGTTAACGGATTGTTCTTTAGAATAGGAACCATCAATTCGTGTAATTAGTAACCCATTTCTTGATAAATTTTAACAATAGAAAAGTCAGCCACTCTCAAATCTATTTTTGGTAGCCTTCGAAATACATGAAAGGAAGATGGAGAGGGGAAAGTACCTACCTGGGTTCAGTGTATTCATGGGACAGTTTGTACCATAGATGTAGCTCCCATTGCAAACCTGCTGGCTTGCACGCCGGATGTGATAAACAACAGCTGTAAAAGTTAAGATATGGTAAAACAACAGGAAATTTATGAGGCAAAGAAATTATTAAGCTGTGGTAGACAGGTAAGGTAAGTGTTCACAAACCAGAAGTCTCTGAAGATTGTAGGTACCTGGTACCTGTTTACCTAACAATCAGCATATCTGATTGCATGAAGTGATCAAAATATATATGAAGCAACCGAAGCAAGCTCAGGTTAAAGTTTCATGATTCAGAACATAGAAATTGTATAAACAATCTTGTACAGAAATATTGGCAGCCATCTCCATCTGCTGGCATAAACCACTATCAATCAAACATAGCAGTAATGGTGCACCCCAGATGGATTAACAGTTTGGAACCAAACATAGCATGGAGAGCAATAGGGCAGGGAAAAAATAAGCAGAGTACAATGTGTTTGAACATTTCTGACTCCAAAACTTCCTTTTCCAACGTACAATTCCAGTGCTTCAGCTGTAGCTATCATCTCACGTGACACCATGCTGTAGACCTGAAGGAAGACAGTAGAGTGATGAACAAAAGTGCAGTTTTATTGCCTACATATTGCATCTTTGTAACTGAAATCGAATCAATAAACACACCAATGAACAGGGAAATAACCACCGTGTTAATTTATGGTTGGCTTGACTTCTAATTCATAATTTACGTTTTATCATCCTAAAATAGGCAAGTAGATATAAAACAACACAAGCCCTACTGTATGCAGATAAGATTGTGAATGGGACTTCTCAAAAAACAAGGCTTGCATGTAGCAGATGATATAGGCAAAAAAAAAAGTGAGGCAAACTTGCAGCAAACACCCTAAAATTTCATCCCCCTAAACATCAATTCATTTTGCATGCGCGAATACAAATGAACCCACCCAGTTTTTGCTATGAACCCGCAATCATTTTAATCTGGAAATAGCCAAACACAATTGAACCCATTTAGATTTGTAAGACATCATTACAGAAACTTCTTCGTGCAATTTATGGTCACAAAAAATTATGTAAGCAATTTGTTGACCACATCTTACGTGTACTGTAGATGGAAGGGCACAAATTTGCAAAAGTGAGAGACATGTCCTGCTCCGATGGCAACTATATTGTAACTGCACATAAAAGGGGAAAATAGCAGAGATGACGGCATGTATTCACAAGAATTCCTACGACGTTTCGAGAACAGTAGCCAACTCATAATAATCCTGAGGGAATCCTATATTCATAGCTTGATTATAAAAAGGAAGCATAACCTTTTATATCAAATGGCCCAGGGAAAACCCATGCCTTAGTGCGAGCTTACATCGGAGTGTCGCTGGTGCTTGGTCGTCTGTGTCCGCTGCGTGCACACGGCCAATCACCTGAGCAAAGGGAAAAAAAGGAGGGAGAAAGGATCCAGAGGAGGAGCTATGAAATGGACGAGGAGGAGCATAAAAGAGTGAAGCACCGGTAGATCCAGCCCTGGAGCTGGGTCGCCGCCGCTGCCGGCGAGGAAGAGGATACGCGCAGCCGGGAGTCATCGAGCAGAGGCAGCTAGGGTTTCGTGCAGCGCTGTAGCACACGCGAATCAGCGGAAGAAGACAGCATCAAGGAGCACCGGCGCCGGCGGCCACTGGCAGGGCCCTTGCGCGTCGCTGAGGAGGGGACGCTCGGGCCTGTGGCCGGGGGCGACCAGCCGCCACCACGCCGGCGCAACACCCGGTGACGGCCTGCTCGTGCAGCGCAAGGTGGGGGCGCCGAGGAGGAGGGCGGTAGCTGCCGGGCCGAGGGCCGGCCACCGCCGAGGTGCGCTCGCGCCGCGGCTGTGCTGACGTCGGGAGAGCTGGAGGTGGGTTTTTTTTGCGCGAGAGAGAGGGACGGAAGGGAAGAGAAAGAGGAGGTGAGGAGATTTTTTTGACTGCGAACTGAAGCGCTGTGGACAGCCGGAGGTTTCGAGAAGCGCTACGTAAGCAGGGCCAGCAACAGCGGTGGCCGTCGGAGCCAACCAGAGCCGCTGAAACAAGATCAGATGGACCAAAATTTTTGACTGCGAACTGAAGCGCTGTGGACAGCCGGAGGTTTCGAGAAGCGCTACGTAAGCAGGGCCAGCAACAGCGGTGGCCGTCGGAGCCAACCAGAGCCGCTGAAACAAGATCAGATGGACCAAAAAAATTTTGCTATCGTGGATAGCCTGGCTGATCGGCGAGCGGTTCATCTTTGTAGAGTTTAAACTCCGAAACGCAAAACTATCGATTTTCCCCCCCTCTACCCAACCAATCCCTAATCCTGAAATCCTCCCGTAGTTCGTGGGCATCCGAGGCCGGGATCGGCCGTGTCAACGCCATGGACCGGTAGTCAGCCTAGCTCTTCATTAGTTCATCTCACAATGGTTATCTATTTTTTTTTAAAAAAAAAACTCTACCAGACTGCGCAGGAAGTGCCATCTTCAGAAACCTTTCTTTCTTTGTAAACTACAGGGTTACAAGCTTTTAGTGGCTAGACAAAGGACCAGACCAGAATAACAGATTAATTCGTTCCGTATTTAGCCAATAATCCTGTATTCTGCTGAGCCTCAGACCTCAGTGCTCATTTGCACACGTAGATGGATCCTAAATTCCTAATGCAGGCAGACGTGCTCACGAGCACAGCTGGTTGCTTTCTGCCATGCAGATTTCAGCGAGGAGACCAGCCAAACTTTCCTGGTCGAACATATATAGTTGCTCCCAGAGATGGTGATGATGTGGCGCACACAAATTTCAGGAGAGCAGCCAACTTCAATTTTCTTATTACGTCATCAGTTGCACTGCGAAAGTCTATGCCCTTTCATCTTGTAAAGACGCGTGGAGATATAGAAACATCAATCATTTTTTGTTTGTGCACCATTTGCATTAGGGGATTCATCTGGCAGTAGACCCAGAAGAGGCAGAGGTAGCAGGGAACTGAGATTGCAAACCGCGATCAGCAGAGCAAGGTTTTCAAAGTTGTCTCTGCTGACTCCCAGTAACTGCGTTAGACCCGCGCCCACCAGACCGCCAGCAACACCTCCGGCGTTAGAAATGGACATCAATGTGGCAAATAAAGTTGCTTCCACTCCCGCAGGGCACAACTTTGCAGCCAACACCAGGACAGGCATAAAGGAAGCCTACAACACAAGTTTATGTTACGGTGTCAAAAGCACGGTGCAGGTCCAGATGTCTTCATGTCTAAAATGTTTATGAAATCCACAGAATTTATTGTATCATATCTAAACCTGGACTATACCAGCAGTGTACCATCCTTGGATGGTAGAGGCTGGAACTCTGTTCCCTTATCTGAAAAAAAACCCTGGACTATACAAACGAATGCCATAATTAAATCTGGATATTTAACTTCAGTACAACTTTGGTAGCATATTCATATTCTGCCTCGATTAATTTAGTCTTGCTATTTATGCCTCTACTATTTATTTTTCAATATTTACACCTTTGCTGCTCTTTTAATATTAACACCTTTTGTGCCAATCATAGAGTGCGTGGTAGGCATATAAAAGAAATGAAGTTGATATGTCGATGTCCATGAACAGTAACAAAACAGCTCTTTTGCAGCATACCACCTTACAGAATTACGGTACAAGACGAAAAAAATGTGTAATTTTAGAGTATGTTCCCTCCAATTAGTATATCACTTCAAATACCAAGCATGCAAGGTTATTTCTTGAATCATGTAGTTGTTGCAAAAGTGTATCATACCTGACCAAGGACTGTGATAATCAAAGAATCGCCAATGGAGAACCATTCGTCGCTTATGCCAAGCTTCCGGTTGAGCCCAGTGACAAGAAGAACCTGAAAAATACAAAAGTAAACTTGATTTTACAACATATATTGCAGGAGCAACACTAGAACAAGTAAGCACAGAAGAGGACCTGTGTCATTCCAAGAGCAGAGCCTAAAACTGTTGTCACTAGAAAGATTTTCCTCAATGGAACTTCCTTCAAAAATGAATTATACACTCCGATACCCAGTAAGGATGCAACAGATGTAACAAGCGTAACACGTCCTAGAAATTCTGGAGTAAATCCGAGCTTATTTGTGCTGAAATGCATCAGAAGATAGCATATGAAGATTCAGCCATTTCAAAGAGATGTCAATACAGAGATTTCTAATGTACATACCAGAGCAATACCAATTTTATGGTCAAGTTCTGACTTTATGTACCTAGAGTATAAGCTTCTATCTAGATGCAATATACTTAATTAGCACAAAGAAATTTGAGCTTATAGCATATTAATTCATTACAGAGATATTACTATAGAGTGAAATGTGATGAATACGATATTTTATTCACATTGCCAAGAAGCATGCAACAAATCTAATTATTTTCAGATTTTTCTATGCAGTAAACCATAATCTATATAGCCCATACCTCATAGAATTTCAATTGATTACTAATTCTGGTACCAGTAAACCAGCTTAGAACCCCAGCACTAGAGTCGGTAATTTTAGCATGGAAGGAAATAATTTCTGTTCAAATCGCTGCTATCCAAGATCAACACAAGCTTGATGCAGATCCAGCACTAGATTTGGGAATTTTAACATTTCTGTTCAAATTTCGGATATCCAGGATCAGAGCTAGATGCAGATCCAGCACCAGCAGTTATAAGCAAGAATTCAAACTTTTCCAGCACCAGCAGTATCAGGTTCAGATTAATTGCTCTATGCAAGAATTCAAACTTTCTTCTGTCACGTTTTGAATATTCAAAAACTGTTTGACTTTACAGACTTCAGAAATAAATCTAACACAACAGTCCATAGCAACTAAGCTGACAAAATGAGTCTGTGATCATACATGAAGAAAAACATGGCAGAGTCTGATTGCGGTGTTGCTTGCCAAAGGAATATGAACAAAGTGGGTAGGAATATGCTGGGTTGCTTTACTGAATTCCAAATCTGCATGATACGCTGCTTAGAGTTCTCAATTAATTCTGAACTTGAAATTGAAAGTGAGACTGAACATTCCTCCAAAGGTAAGCGATCTTCATTTACAAGAACTGCAACAGTAGATGTCATCAGTGGCAAAAGTGCCGTAATGCCAAAAACAAATCTGCATTCATGGGAACACCTGATCAGTGAACTTTAAACGCCAAGAAACTTCATCAGCTGTTATCAGGTCTATTAGCAACACAACCTTACGCCATAAGTATCCACCAAAGAACCACTGAAGTATGCACTCAGAACTCCTCCAAAGGCTGAGGATCCCCAACATAGAGACTGGAGAGATCCAGATGTACTCTGTGATTCACCTCGAGCTCTCTCAACCACCATAGAATCAACCACCTGAATTGTTTTTTTCAGTTACATTTTGAAAACAAACCAGAAGTTCAAATATTTGTGTCCTGAAATGTGGTGAACACATATATGAATTCAGAAGGCACACATGTAAAACTTTTGATGTTTTAGATAAATTATAGATATTAGTTGTCACACATGACACCCATACAGAGTTAGACAAGCTGAAAAGTATTGCTTGCTGATTTGTTGTGAGAGGAAAATACTGTTTCTTCGTTGAAAAAGTACGGCTGGAATGAATGATGCATCTCTGACAATGGCATTTATGATGCAGTGTGGCTGACCAACCAGCAGTGTGTTGTAATTTGTTTAGCTCAACCCCCCCAGCCCCCCCCACCCCTCCCCGGATTATAGCTTCCCAGGGCTATAATCTTGTGTTTCCCCCCTGCTTAATTAGAACATCATGGTTGCATAAATGCTCTTGTTCTCAGCCTATATGCTGTCTCTGCAGTGTAGTTCCATGGAATGAACAAAGCATAAAGAAAATGTTAGAGATGTACAATCCAAAAGTTGAACCGGAACAATCTAAGCAAGCATTTTCCAACTTACAACATCAGAGACGGCAACTGCAAGTGATCCAAGGACAATAGAGAGCGCTGCACTGTATTTATCATCCACAATAGTGGCCATCAAACTCCATGAAAGTGCTCCAAGGATGCCTGATAGGAATAGGTATGACCTTCTTCGATATCCAAAGAGAGGGATGGAGTCACTGTATAGGGAAATAGCAAGAGTACAACATTGCAATTAAGTGCGTATTATATACAGAAAGAAAGGGATGGTAGGAAGGATATTTGGTATTATGGTGAAACCTGATGAAGCCATAGAGGGGCTTGACCAACCACGGCAAGGCTGAGAACCCAGATATAACTGCAGTCTAGAAAACACAAACCAAGTTAATCACTGTACCGAGACATGTTACACATTTTTTTTTCACACAACAAGAGTTCTAAGGGAATGCACTTGATGTACTTGTACTGCTTATGCTCCAGCGAAACAAAGGCACACATGCCTGGAGATTGAAAGCTGAAATGGACTAGTATCTGGATGAAGCAAACGGAGGACTTTCACCACCATACCTCTGCTGGCTCGAGATGAAAGTCATCTTTTAAGTAGAAGCTGACAGCAAGCCTGGAAAGGCCTAAAACTCCTTGCACAAAATAAACAATAGCAACAGCCACATTATCAGGGGACAAATCAACCCCAAATACTTTGACATATCTTGACTTGGACATGCTCTGTGAATGGCCTTCTGGACTATATTGCCACTTTTGCCACCCCTCGTCGTCTGCATTTTTTGTGTCCTCTTCTTTCAAAGTTACTTGATATCTTGGTTTTGCACTTCCTAAAATAGATAACGTGATGAAAATGAAAGCACAACCTACTTGACATCCAAACATTACAGCTAGCTTACTTTAAGGAGCAAACCAGGAAAGAAAAAAACTAGCCAAATGTTACGCGTCACTATTCTGTGATTATCATTATGCTAGGATTAGGAATTGTGTTATCTACAAGGCACGTGACAAGTGCCAACTATCAGTTTCTGAAAAAGAACACTTAGGGTGTGTTTAGTTCCCCATTTCACCTAAAAAAAATTAGGTTTTGGTTCATCATTTTGCAAAATAGAACTAAACATCATGCAAAATTTTTGGCAAAAAGGTATCCATTCTTTATTTTGGATTTTTGTCTCAAGAAGCCAAAAAAAGCCAAAAAGCTCTCACCCACCTCATGAAAAATTTGACATTTTGGATGGAACTAAACACACCCATGAAAATTTTGGTATTTTGCATTTCATCGTTTCAAAGTAGTTGGCATTTTGCATTCCATGGAGAACTAAACACAGCCTTACTGAAAAAGGTTGGTGGCTTGGTGCTATAACTATGCAAGCAAAGTAGAGAAATGTCTCCCGAATGTTTTCTGGATGACCGCACACACTATAAGAAAGTCCTGCAACTGCATAAACGAAAATCAGAGGCCTCGATGCTTCCCCAAACAAACTTATCAAGTTTCCAGAAGTTAGCTGTGGAAAATTCAGTCATAGCACTCCACTGGTGCTTGCTTCCTCAGACAACCGCATGTTTCTCCCTCTCTCTCTCTCTCCGAGCACAATGCAAACCCCACTCCAAAATTTTCTTATCCGCGGCTCCTTACCAGTTACCACGCACCCGAATTGCTTTAGAATTACGATATAGCTAAGCTTGCGCGCCTCACCCGTCCGACGGTCCGAGGAGGACGTGCTGCTGCCGTCGAGGCCGAGGGGTCCTGGAGCCGCCTTCTCGTCGCCGTACGAGCCGCGGCGGCCTGAGCTGCTGCCGAGCGGCGTCTCCGGCGGGCGGCCGCAGCGACACCCGTGCTCCAGCGGGCGGCGGCGGCGGCGATCGTGGCCGGAGAAGATTAGGTACGAGGCGGCCGTAGCAGTGGCGGTGGCGCTCGGGAGCGGAAGGGGCGGCGGGGATGGGGAGAGCAGGACGCTGAAGGCCATCTCTCTCCGTCGTGGTTGCGAGCTTCGTTTTGCTTCTCTCCTCTCCTCCCGTTTCCTCGGGCTCAGCAGTCTCGTCGCGCCGCGCCAACGACGTCTCCCTCTCTCGCCCCCTCAGAAAAAGGCCCGGTCATATGTTGGGCCTGCCTCAATTTCGGCCCATTCTGCGCTCCGTATGAAACCCGATAGCTATACTCTACGGCCCAATACAGATCAGGCCTATCTTTGAGTCCGTTCTGCCCAATGCAGTTCCAGGATCAGCAAGCTGGAAATTACCACACGGTGTGTCACTGTCATTCTTCACACAAGATGCTATTTTTCCAATTTATACTCGAGATGCGATTGAACTAAGCTAATTTTATCCTACTAGTAATAAAAGCTTTACAAAAGTAACATCCTGTCTGCACTAACCAGTAGTAACCAATGCACCACTCTGAAAACCAGCTGCACACAGACCTGACAAACTGATACAAACCTACGGCTAGCTAGGCTACGAAGCATCTATGGCGGCATGTACTGATGAGACTGGTTTACACACAACTGATCGGGCATCTTCGGTGGATCTCATGGAGGTAGCAACAAGACACCCTGGTCCTCCACCGGAAAGAGCACATCATGGTCGATGCGAACCACCTTTTTTTTCCCTCAACAGAATTAGCGGGATTCATGACTCATTGGATAACGCAAACACATGTCGAGATGCCGTCTCCGTCGTCAAGCAAGTCTCCGCATTCGCTGTATCGAATCACAAGAGGCACAGTGTGAGATTAGCAAACCAGCAAGGCTCCAGCAGGAAAGGTTCAGCAGTCTGCCAAGTCAGTCAAGCTAATCCATCCAAATGTGACATAACATGAACAGAAGCGTCTCTAGAATATGGAGACGTTATTTGAGAGTGATGTGCACATGATATCCCCTGCACTAAAAAGAAGGAAAACAATGTCCCTCTGTTGTTTGATTTTGATTGCTGCATTCAAGATAGAACTGTTGAATAGCAACATGACATATACTGTATTAGTGTACCCTTCTATGAAAGTGATGTTGATCCTCTACATTTGTCACTGAAGTTGACCCTCTACCTTTGTCACTTCGATAACTTTTACAGAGCAGTCAAGTATTTAAGGTGAAGTCAAATAGCATGGTGATTGGTGGATAGGGATTTTCTTACTGGAAAGCGGTGATGACCAATAATAAGTGTTTGATTGAAAAAAAAAAATTATCGGTCTGTCATTATTTATCTTTCTGCATTTTTATATGGCCACTCTTAGTCCTAACTAGAAACCCATGTCAAAAAACCACACCAATCCCAGTTTGTGCATCTAACCTGCGAGTTACTCCAATGCTTTCAAAGTAGAAATGCAGAACAAAAAATAACGAGGATATAAAGATCAACACTGACTGACAGCAGTATGAAATTATGCTGTAAAATTGAGAAATCAAGTATGCTCAGATGAAACCATGCACTCAGATTGCTTCAATGTAATTTTGCTAGTATATATACAAATATGAAGCTGATAGAATATCAAAGATGTGAGCATATAGCTAAAAGATTCTGTAATAAACACTCATACAACAATAAATCCACAATGGAAAAAGTCTAAATAACCCCCTGAACTATGGACCCTGGAACACATAACCCCTGAACTATGAAACGGTCTAATTTACCCCCTGAACTATTCAAAACCGTCTATTTTACCCTCTGGGTGGTTTTCGACGGCGGGTTTGCCACAGTAACAGTAGGCTTGCTACAGTAATAACAGTTTTGTCTTTTTTATTTATTTTTGCTGAATATTTGAAAAATCATAGTAAATCACAGAAAAAAACATAAAATAGAAAATCTAATTTTGTTGGACTCCACATGAGTAGATCTACACAGTGAATATATAATACGGTACACTTTAGTACAAAGTTTTTGCTGTAGCTTTAGATTAATTGGAAAATTCAATTTAGACTAAAGTTACAGCAAAAACTTTGTACTAAAGCGTTTGATGGGCATATGCAAATTTTACCATGAGATGGGAATATGCAAATTTTGGCTAAGTCTTTAAATTTTGGCCCCAAGTAAAATTTTAAATATCCAAATCCACAACATGAAGCCATTTTGCAATATCCAAGTCATGGTAAAATTTTAAATGTCGTCAAATTTACCATGTGATGGACATATGCAAATTTTACCATGACTGTTATTTAAAGACTTAGCAAAATTTAAAGACTTAATCTCATGGTAAATTTAAAGACTTAGCCAAAATTTTAAATATCCAAGTCATGGTAAAATTTGCATATGTCCATCTCATGGTAAAATTTCAGACTTGGCCAATTTGTATATGTCTAAACCTTAGTAAATATCAAGACTTAACAAATTCCAACATGTCCATCTCACGGTAAATTTGGGTGCTTAAAACAGGGTCTTGGCGTCGTGATCTGTGGCGCCAGGCTTGGCGCCAATTAGAGTGGCGTCAAGTCTTGGCGCCAAAGATCACGGCACCAAGACCCTTCCACGTCAGCGCCACGCGTTAAGGTCTTGGCGCTACCTTGGCGCCGACGACCATGGCGCCAAGATAAGGATATATTTTTTAAAATCTTTCCGCCAGGGACATATTTGAGAGAATCTTTCGAAAAAAGGGCAAAAAAAAACAAAAAGGACGGGAAAGGAGGAACCGAAACCCAACCGATAATAGACGGCTGTTTAGTTTTAGCCGCCGCCGCCTCCCTTTCAGTCGCAATTTTGTAAACTGTAGAAAGAAACTTACTGCCTTGTCAAATTAATGCAACTCTAATTCTAAAAATTAAACTGCCTAATATTTGATTAAGTTTATAAAAAGCAATATCAAAATTTATAATAAGATAAATATTATAATGACACTTATTTTATATTATACTAGAATGCGCGTTGCAACAGAAAAAAATAATATTACGATAATTCAAAATTGAGTCTATATTTGCATCCTTCAAGAAGTCAGAGACTGTCAGCTATAAGAAGTGGATGCAATGTCTTCTAGATCATCTTGTATTGGTGACCCGTTGCAGCTTGGTAGTCGTGCAAAGCAGGTTTTTTTCGCTATTAGGTTCTGATAGGATATAAAAAAAATTCTTTTTTAGACATTTTTCTCCTTGTACAGGGTTTGCAAATCGATTTTGGAAATTGGCCCGTCAGCAGGAGCTCAATTATGAAGCAGTTGTGATGAATTTAGGTACTAGCTGAGATCCGTGCTGAAGGTAAGGGCGACGTGTAAAAAGAGTAGGTCCTACATGAATAGTACATAGGTGAGCCGAAGCCATTTTACAGCTACCATAATTTGTGGTTTCTTCAAAACGACTTCTCTATTTTTCACTTAAAAAAGGGTCTTCCTACAGAATATTCGGTAAGGAGGTGCCAAAGCCGGAGCCCTACCAAAGCGCTATGCTGTCTGATTACGCGATGTCGTGGTAATATAAATGGGACTCGTGCAATGTCCGGTGATTTCAAACTGTCTGTTGATTTTTTTTCCATCGTGTAATTCCCAGAGTCTGATCCAATTTGTTCTGTCGGTAGTTTTTTTTTTCTCCAGGCCGGTCCAAAGTCCGATCCCGTGATTTCGTAAAGTACCACGTTTTTTAAGGAGAAGATTTGGTGTCCAATCCGATGATTTCATAAGGTACCGTGTTTTTTTTGGGGTGTGTTCACTTCGCGAAAAGTAGGTGAAAAATTACTGTAGCATCTTTCGTTGTTATTTGGCAAAATTTGTCCAATCATAGACTAACTAGGCTTAAAAGATTCGTCCCGACATTTACAGACAAACTATGCAATTAGTTATCTTTTTTACCTACATTTAATGCTCCATGCATGCGTCGAAAAATTTGATGTGATGAGTGGAAGAGGAAATATTTTGGGTTGGGATGGGAAGTGAACAAGGCCTTAACGGAGAAAATTTGGTTCTGCCCTGTGTATCTTTTCAGGTGTAGAGATTTTTTTCATTTTTAATAAATTTCATCAAACCAAAATAATTTAGTTCGATATTATAATAAAATTATATCGTGTTTAAGATGGAGGGAGTACAAGACAACTGCTAAGAAAGTTTTGTTTTAGTATTAGTACTAGCAAATATAGCCATGCGTTGCAACGGGAAAAACTAAATGTAATGGAATTAAAATACAATCATGATAGTTTTTTTCTTCTATTGCAAAACACAAAATTATTTAAACATACATATATTATAACAGATTAGAAGTTTGCACGGTTGCAAAAGGAGGTTGGTTTGCACCAGATACGTTGCCTTATAACTTTAATTTTTATACTATGTATGTGCTGCTACAATTAAATATTGGGTTCAATTGCTTTATTTGAGAACCCATAAAAGATATAGTTATAACATATTTACGTTGGTGAAACTCCACCACACCCCGCCAAAAAATGCTTATTTCATAAGAGATCTATCCGATTATATTAGTCAAACTTGTAGAAATTCAATATAATCACCTTAACGTGACTGATCATAACCATGTTGGAGCTCGTGGATGTAAGGTGATATGACCTTCGTGCCTGAGGCCCTCAAACCTGAACTGCTTGTGCGTCTCCTGCGGCTCATCTCCGATCCACTCGGCGCGGGGAGCAACGTCACCCTAGATGCAGAGGTACCCTCGTGATGACAGGGCGAGTCGGCGAGACAACAACCAAATAGAGGAGCGAATCCGAGCGTATAGAAAGGCAGACATTTTTTCGTATTTTTTTCAATATATAAAGCAACACGAGGCAATCACGTAAGGATACGACATCATCGGGCCTCTAGTTTCTAAAACAAACACGTGGAATCCAAAACAAACACACACGTAAACATCTGAACATGACAAAGACTTTTCAGCCTTTTTCATATACATGACCCAATACGTTTTGAAATCGGACTCTATATCACGGGTTATATATATAAGTCCGGACGGAAGAAATTCTCCATTGTCTATTAGTTAGAGAGATACGGACCAACAAAATGGACACAAAAGTCCGAACCAACCTATATCAGCCAATTACGTGAGGACGCTCCTGTTCCAACTACAGCAGGTGCTAAAATCCTCCTTGGACGCTTCCGGTCTTTTCTTTAATTCACCACGTTTTCATAATTACGGGCCAGCTCAAGTCCATTATCTTCACGCACTCGCTTGCCTTTTCCTTTGTCCTGACGGGTGAAAACTTAATAGGATCCGCCTTCTGATGCGTATGGCAGCTGGACTTCATGATCCTGCACCAAAATAGCTTCTGTATGCAAACTCTAGGTACACCTTCATCGTCAAACAACACCGGGGAGCAACGTCACCGGATGCAGAGGTACCTCATCGCGATGACAGGAAGGGCGAGTCGGCGAGACAACAACCAAATAGGGGAGCGAATACGAGCGTATAGAAAAACAGACGTTTTTTCATATTTTTTTTCAATATATAAAGCAACACGAGGCAGTCACGTAAGGATACGACATCATCGGGCCTCTAGTTTCTAAAACAAACACGTGGAATCCAAAACAAACACACATAAACATCCGAACAGGACAAGGACTCTTCAGTCTTTTTTTCATATACACGACCCAATATGTTTTGGAATCGGATTCTGTATCACGGGTTATATATATAAGTCCGGACGGAAGAAACTCTCCATTGTTTGTTAGTTAGAGGGATACAGACCAAGAAAATGGACGGACCAAAAAAAAGGGGTGAGAAATTTTGCCTCTTTATTATTAGGTATATATATAGATTTATTTTTTAAATAAATATTATTCTTTAAATTTGGAAAATGTACTCGCTCCGTCCCTGAATAAATCAATTTGTAGATTGTGTTAAGTCAATCTTTTCAAGTTTAGTCAAATCTGTAGAAATATATAACAATATTTATGACACCAAATGAATAAATTATGAAAATATATTTCCTAGTATATCCATTAATATTAATTTAGTGCCATAAATCTTGGTGCTCTTTCCTATAAATGTGGCCGGATTTTAAAAAGTTCAACTTAGGATAACTATAGAAATTGATTTATTTATTTAAGGATAGTGGGGAGTTTATCTTAACAGTTATATGTACTCACAAGTTCATGCATGTTGAGAGACATGTTGTCCAATTAACGTGCATAGACCTTAAGGCACGGGTTAAACATTCGTCAAACGTCTTTCTGGATCGTTTCCATAGTCCCTTGGGCTAAAGGCATGGATAATGAAGAGCGGCCATTTATCATTCGTTGATAAAATTTGCTTCATCCCCAATAAAAACAAAGAAGTGACCTATGTGATATTTATAGTATATTGCCAGGTTGTCATACCTATTATTGCTATATACAATGTAAATTTGTAGTTCAACTAGTACTTATCTATATATTCATGATTTTTTGTGTTGCATATAATATTTATACTATTTGATAATAAATGGTTAATTAGTTCTATCATATAGTAAAAATGGTTGCTAGGTAATTAGGTTGACTTTAGATAGATAGAATCAATAATTTTGTCAAAATTCATCAACAGAAGGCTGTGTTCAGTGTTCTAGTGCTAAAAACTAAAAAGTCTAAGTGAGTCAATATATATTCGTGTGTTTTAGCAACTACTGGCCCACAAATTTTTATCCTTTCAATTGCAAGTCGAGTCTTTCTATAAAGTCGCAAGTCAGTGTCCATGTCAGGGGATGCTTATCCATATTAAAATCCATAACAAGGTTAGAGCTAGAGGTTAAAATTTAAAAATAGCGCCAAATCCGAGAGGCTCTATGGAATATCATATTGATAAATTTGTGGACGGGTTAGTGAGTTGGCGGAGCAGTGGTGTGTGAGGTGTAGTTGGGATCTACACTGGGTGCCCAATAGATAGGGTCTAAAATAGGATCAAGAGTTAATGACAACAAAGATGGCGATGATATCCCACCCATGTCTAACTAGAGGCAACTACAGCTCGGCATAACTAGTTAAGTAGGTATTACATGATGAGACGAAGAAGAAAAACTTCTTGTCCCTCAATCCCCCGATTCAGTCATATCCTGTAGGGTAAGGGTTGGATGTCTATAAGACATAAGGCACTCGTCAACCAAAACTCCAAAAGAGATGAGAGCTCATGTTGTTGAGTGATTAAGCAACACATTACGAGCATTATGCAGAGAGTATGACTTTCTTCAAAGGGGGCATTTGTCATTCATGTTGGTAGAAGAAATAAAAAATATAAAATACAATACTAACCAAGACCAAACATGAAAGCCTAAAATATATGTACAACACTACAATCCTTTCTTCAACCATTGCAACACCACACGAGAATCTAGAGGAACTCATTGTCACTACTCCTATACTAATAGGACTACTGTGACGAAAATACGTGAAAATGTGTGAATTATCTTGTTGCTTAGTCTTCCACATACATTAACTTCTAACATAAGATGAAATCATTTTTTTCTTTGAACGTAACCGGCATGAGAGTATGCCAATTTTTATTGCACATAGAAGAAGAGTTTATAATTACCCTGAGAGGGCTTAGAGGGCTAGAGGGATGACAAGGGCATAAACCTGGTCACCTGGAAAATAAAGATTGCTCTATTTTTTTCTTTGAAAAGGAAAAAAACTCTCTTAACAACATAGCTCCTGAAGATCTAGCACCATCTTTTGTTGAATACCCTCCCTGTCCCTTAAAACATGGAAATCTCGGTTTTCGAGGCCAGTCTAAGGAGGACGTAAAATTATGCATGTACCCCTCCTTTGTCTTCACTACGCCGTAGCAATTTCCTATCTACGGTCCGTCGAAACTTCCAGATTAACGTCGAGGGCGGTGCGAGTGCTTCCCACAATTCTTTGCATCCGCTGCTCTCTCCTGGGTGCGGGAGGCCGGAAGAGTGCCTGGGAAACAAGGTCACGGATGTATGGATGCATCGTGTGGTTGCGTGCAGTTCTTTTTTTATTAGTGGGTCTCAAAAAGAAAAAAGCTAATATCCACTTACCTTTATAATAATTTTGAGACAACATTTAAATTCCAGGATCACATCTTTCCTGGGACGGAGGTAATATATAGGAAAGACGTTGGAAGCTCGTGTCTATTGAAAATCCTTCATTGTCCTGTTTCTGCACACTAACTCGCATGCCACTAGGCACTAGCTAAGCCACTGTTTGGTTGCCTCTGTTTTTTTAACACACATCACATCGAATGTTGCGGCACATGCATGAAGTACTAAATATAGACTAACGACACGTTACGGAGTACTAAATATAGACTAATTACATGCATGTCAGCACATATTAAGAGTAATTTACGAGACGAATCTATTAAACCTAATTAGTCAATAATTACCAAATAAGACGAAAGTGCTACTGTACCCAAACACCCCTAGCACGCGTGGCAATACGCTACACGGCGCGATCTGGTCTGATTTCTTTCGAATCCGGGCAATTGGAGCCACAGCAAGCAAGGACGACTGCCTCATCATCGGGTCTTTTTGAGTGCCCGTGCTGCGTCCGGCTGGCATGTTCCACAAGCAAAGCCGTGTCGCCGTCGCTTCCTGTTCTGTTCCTGCCCGCGCCGCGCGCTTCCCATCCATACCACGCTGTCCGATATCACGTGGCATGATGGCAACGGGTACGTACCCGACGGGTAGTGCCCACCCGTACCCGTACCTGCACCCGCAAAATTTTACCCGTCGGGTTACCCGTACCCGCATGCGGGTAAAAAAATAGTTCCATACCCGTACCCGCCGGGTAATTCTCACCCGACGGGTAACCCGTACCCGATAGCATACCCGAAAATTACCTAAAAATATCAAATAGTCACATGCAAAAATAAATCATTCTAAGCTTTCAACAAGTTACAACATGCTAACAAACATTATTAACATCATTACAACAAAGACAATCTACTAGAAATATAGTGGATGTCTCAATAGGCTAAATTCATGACTTATATGCGCTAAAATAACTGAGGTTGGCTAGTTATTTTTGCGGGTATGTCTTACCCGCGGGTATGCGGGTATGGGTAGTATACACCCGCACCCGTACCCGTCATACCCGATGGGTATAGGATTTTGCCCAATAACGTACCCACGGGTAGAAAATTCATTCCATACCCGTCTCTTTATCGGTAATACCCGTCGGGTACTCGAGTTTCGGGTACCCGTTGCCATCTCATGACTCATGAGTGCCTGCTCCCTGCCCTCTTCTTCTGATGTCGTCAGAGCTGACCTGGCCGTGGCCGGCCATCGTCGCGTGCCCAGGTCAAACGGGGAACATGTGCGCTCTTTGTCGTGGATGCATCGTGTACACGGTAACACGGCGGCGCCTGGGCCCTGGGCCTTGATGTCTGGCCCGATTTAACCAGATCTCGGCCTAGCCTCGTCAGGCCCAGGGGCCGGTCTGCAACTGCAATTTGCCCAGTAGAACCCACAAGGACTCAAGCGTCGGTAATCTCTTCTCCGGCGACGCCCTGTAGGCCCGTTCGGCTGGAATTAGAAAAATACTGTTGACTGTTTTTTTTTTTTGAGAAAAATACTGTTTCGGCTGAAAAAACAAGTCGAATAAGACGGATTATAAGGCAGATGAACCGGGCCTTTGTCTCGCGTCGCGCGTCCTCCCGAAGATAACGGGCAGGCGGCTATGTCGTCCGCCACGCCTGCCCCTCTCCTTCCCGCCAAACCCAAGAGCGCACCACCGCAGCAGCACCCGGTCCTCTCCCACCTCCCGCACTGCACTAACCTCCGCGCGCTCGCCCAGCTCCACGCCGCCGCCGTCAAGGCCGGCCTCGCCGCGCACCCGGCCCTGGTCACCAGGCTCCTCACGCTCTGCACCGGCCCGGGCGCGGGCCCAGCGCACCTCGCCTACGGCCGCCAGGTGTTCGACAGGGTGCCCCACCCGGCGGACGCCGTCTGGTACAACACCCTGCTCCGCGGCTACGCGCGCTCCTCCTCCGCCTCAGCCTCGGACGCGGCGGTGCGGGTGTTCGTGCGGATGCTGGAGGAGGGCGTCGCGCCGGACACGTACACGTTCGTGTCGCTGCTCAAGGCGTGCGCCGCGGCGCGCGCGGGGGAGCAAGGGCGGCAGGCGCACGCCCTGGCGGTCAAGCTCGGCGCCGCGGGCCACGACTATGTCCGCCCCACGCTCATCAACATGTACGCCGAGTGCGGGGACGCGCGCGCCGCGCGCGTCATGTTTGGCGGGACGGACGGGGGCTGCGTCGTCTCGTACAACGCGATGATCGCCGCGGCCGTCAGGAGCAGCCGTCCCGGGGAGGCGCTGGTGCTGTTCCGGGAGATGCAGGCCAAGGGGCTCAAGCCGACGTCCGTGACGGTCATCAGCGTGCTCTCCGCGTGCGCCTTGCTCGGGGCGCTCGAACTGGGGAGGTGGGTCCATGATTATGTTCGGAAGATAGGGCTCGGTTCCCTCGTCAAGGTCAGCACTGCGCTGATTGACATGTATGCAAAGTGTGGGAGCTTGGAGGACGCCATTGATGTGTTCCAGGCGATGGAATCAAGAGATAGGCAAGCTTGGTCAGTGATGATCGTAGCGTACGCTAACCATGGCTATGGCAGGGAGGCGATTTCTCTGTTTGAAGAGATGAAGAAGCAAGGGATGAAGCCTGATGATATTACATTCCTTGGTGTGCTCTACGCCTGTAGCCACTCTGGTCTCGTGAGTGAAGGGCTTCAGTATTTCGACGATATGAAAGATCATGGTATCATTCCAGGGATCAAGCACTATGGTTGTGTGACAGATTTACTAGCTCGGTCAGGGCAGCTAGAGAGAGCCTATAAGTTCATTGATGAACTGCCAATAAATCCCACCCCCATATTATGGAGGACGTTGCTTTCTGCTTGTGGAGGCCATGGAGATGTCGAACTTGGCAAGCGTGTCTTTGAGAGGATTCTTGAGCTGGACGATTCTCATGGTGGTGACTACGTAATATTCTCAAATTTGTGTGCAAACACTGGATATTGGGAAGAGATGAATAGGGTAAGAAAACTGATGAGCGAAAAAGGTGTGTGTGGTAAAGGTGCCTGGCTGCAGCTCAATCGAGATAGATAACACAGTTCATGAGTTCTTCGCAGGAGATGGAAGGCACCCCAAATCACAAGAAGCACGGAAAATGGTTGATGAAGTGATCAATCAACTGAAACTTGTTGGTTATGTCCCTGATACTTCACATGTGTTTCATGTCGAAATGGGTGAGGAGGAGAAAGCAATAAGCCTAAAATACCATAGTGAGAAGCTGGCAATTGCTTTTGGGCTTCTAAATACTGCCCCAGGAGCTACACTGCGTGTTGTGAAGAATCTCCGCGTATGCCCAGATTGCCACTCGATGGCAAAGCTTGTCTCAATGGTCTTCAATAGGCGAATTATACTCAGAGATCTGAATCGCTTCCATCACTTTGAACAAGGGATCTGCTCTTGCGGTGACTATTGGTAGACTTTTAGGAACAAAATTCTTGTACCTCAATATCTTGTATTGCAATGCCTTCCACTCAGGTATGGTGAATCTGTATATCCATGGAAAACCTACTGACGACTGATGATTCTTTTATGAATATTATTGGCACTGAATGGTACTAGGTTATGTAACCTTGAATTTTCTGTTGAATATCCAATTATAGCCAAAGTACATTAAGTTCCTGATTTTCTGAGTTGAGTGCATATCGATCAGCATTATTCACTGAGTTCTGCCTTGCCTACAGCTATTATGTGTCCCCTATTCCCGTTGGTACAATATTACTGCATAACTTCTGCTTGCTTGAAGAAAAGATCACCGTATTAACCAAGAACTGAATCTTTTTAATAAAAAAGATGATGTTTTTATTTGAGTTTCATTGATATATGGTTCAGGATTCCCCAAAACTTTCTTTGAATCTTCCCTAAATTTATTGGAATCAGCTCTTCATTAAAGGCATCGACTTTATGATTCTGTCATATAACTATCTTAGGAACCAGTTATAAAGTCTAAGGAGTCCTTTTCTTTATTCAGTTATGTCTGATGATAGTCATAATGGTTATTCAGAATTCAGGCCATATGCTATACTACTGGCATAGTGTAGTGTACCATATTGGTCCCGTAACAATCATCACTATTTTATTTCACAAATAGATCAAGAAACCACATTTATTTAGCTACAATCGCACAATTAAATGCTGGACAGCTGGAGCATTTGAACAGAGTTAAGTCACAGCATGAGTGCATTACTGAAAAGAGAAATAGCTCAATCAGAAATATCCACCATGTATACACATTGCGATTTGTTGACGAATGTTGAAAACTTGAAATTGTATGTTGTCCGTCAGTCCGTGTCCATGAAACTTGGTTGACCAACCCTGGTTTTGTGTCTTCTTTGCAATGTGAACACATTAGGCCACCTGCTACCTTAGCAGACTTGATTTTATGATGACCTGGTCCTTAACTCTATGACTTAGGAGTCTCAATAATGGGTGTAAGAATGATGCCATCAGCTTTTTGTCATTTGTTTTAGGGTAAGTAGCCGTATTACATTTGGTATAATACTGGCTTAATCACTGTCATTGTGACATCTTATTCTCTACTTGCACTATGCACCAACTTATCCTACTTTCCCTAGTTAACATCTATTGGTTTGTCATTCAGTTGATCAAACTGTGAAAAATAGGTCAGCCATCCCATTTAGTCTGATCACTCAGTTTCACAATTGAGATTGCATTCTCCAGTGATACTTACATATGTTCATGTTCCCATCACAACCATCTTTACATAGTTTTTATGGTCTCTGTCACCCATCTCCAGAAAATCGTTAGCATGCTTTACTCTTACCAGATATACTTGGATGTTGTACATCATACTCTTTTCAGTTATGTAATCTTTTAGTAGGTCGATCATGTGACAAGGACATGAAGTAGAAGTTATATGGATAAAGTTAAAGATGTATGTGATAGGAACTCGACTCCTACCCTGGATCGATCGCAAGTTGTACGAGTGGGAGATGGAGGGGCGAGGTTTGAACGACGACGAACGCGGCGAGGCGCCGTGGTTCCTCGCGCGAGAGAGACAGGGACGCGCGAGGGGAAAGAGTCGTGGCGGCTGTGCGATTTCTGGGATCTCCCGGCTCCCTAAAGGAAGCCGAGCAATTAGGGTTGCTCTTGCTTAATTTTCACAAAGTGTCTTACAACCTATATATAATGTCTTCTCTCCTAGAAATAGAAACTGATCCGGGCCCTAGGCCAGCCCATGCGGTGCCTTCTTAGCCACTGGCTGGCTGTCGCCGGTTGTACTGGAGGCCCGTCATAACATCTCTCCTCGCCTGCTGAAACAGCTCGTCCTCGAGCTGGAAGGTGGGGAACTCTGTGCGAAACTCCTGGAGCGGCTCCCAAGTCGCATCCTCCTTCGGCAGGCCTTGCCACTTGACGAGAAGGCGCCAGATACCGCGCCGCTGCTGCGCCTGTAGGACACGGTCCGGTGGAGGAAGGATCCGGCCATCTAGCACCGGCGGAAGGTTCGCAGGGGCAGCCGGAGGGTCGCCGCGGTGGCGCTTCAGCAAGCCCACGTGGAAGACGTTGTGGATGCGAGCGCCCTCGGGTAGGTGGAGGCGATAGGCGACGTTGCCGATGCGTTCCAGCACCTGAAACGGACCGGCGAAGCGGGGACCCAGCTTGCGCTTGGCACGGGGGTCCAGGGACTGCGTCGTCCTGTGTAGCAGGCGCAGCCAGACCCAGTCTCCCACGGCAAACTCCACGTCACGGTGATGGGCGTCGTAGGTCTTCTTAGCGAGCTGCTGGGCCTGTAGAAGGCGCTGGCGCACCTCGGCGAGGATCTCATCGCGGCTGCGCAGGAGGACGGCAGCCGCCTCAGTACGGGTCGTCCCCGGCTTGTACGGCAGGATGGCCGGCGGGGACGATCGTAGACCACCTCGAAGGGCGTGGTGCGGAGGGCGGTGTGGAAGGAGGTGTTGTAGCAGTACTCCACCCACGATAGCCAGTCCACCCAAGCACGCAGACGATCCCTTGTTGCACACCGTAGATACATGGCTATCACCTTGTTCACCACCTCGGACTGCCCGTCCATCTGCGGGTGGAAAGCTGTGCTCATGCGTAGCTTGACGCCCGCCATCTGGAACAGGTCGCGCCAAACGTGGACCATGAACACGGGTCCCTGTTGCTAACGATAGACGACAGGAACCCGTGGAGCCGCACAATGCCATCGAAGAAGGCGTGGGCGACGGACGCCGCGGTGTAGGGGTGGCAGAGCGCGATGAAGTGCGCGTACTTGGAGAAGCGGTCGACCACCATGAGTATGACGGACTTGCTGCCCACCTTGGGAAGGCCCTCGATGAAGTCCATGGAGATATCCGCCCACACCTGGGATGGAGCCTCCAGTGGCTGTAGCAGCCCCGCCGGCTGTAACGTCTCTGTCTTGTTGCGCTGGCACGTCGCGCAAGCACGCACCCAATCCTGAACCAGCGTGCGGTCCCCGGGTATGTAGAAGTCGGCGCGGAGACGGTGGAGGGTCTTCTGGACGCCCTCATGTCCTGCCGAGTGCGCTAGGAGCAGCACTTGATGGCGCAGGTCGTCGTGGTCGGGGACGAAGATGCGACTCCCGTGCAGAAGGAGCCTGTTGTTGAAACGTCACGGGCCCTGGAGGTCGCCGGCGTCCAGGCGCTGCCGGAGACTCTGGGCGTCCGCTGCGGTCGTTGTGGCGCGGCGTACATCGTCGACGAAGGCGAATGAGGGCCCAGAGCAGGCGCACAGGACAGCAGCTCCGGCGTCGGCCCCCGAGGCCTCCTTTGTGTCACGGTGGGACAGCGCGTCCGCCACGGTGTTGAGGCGTCCTGGCTGGTACTCGACAGTGAAGTCGAACCCGAACAGCTTACTGATCCACTGGTGCTATGGAACCGTCGACAGGCACTGGTCGAGAAGGAACTTCAAGTTGTAATGGTCAGTGCGAATAAGAAAATGTCGTCCCCATAAGTATGGACGCCAGTGACGCACGGCCTGCACCAGGCCGATTAGCTCGCGCTCGTATGCCACGAGCTTGAGGTGACGCGCCGCGAACGGTCGGCTGAAGAAAGCGAGGGGTCCCGTGCCCTGGTGAAGGACGGTGCCGAACCCCGCGCCGGAGGCGTCACAGTCCACCACAAATGGCCTATCGAAGTCCGGCATCTGCAGCACCGGCCCGGTGGTGAGGGCGCGCTTGAGCGCCTGGAAGGCCGTCTCGGCCTCGGCGTCCCAAGCGAACACGTCGCGCCGTAGGAGGCGTGTGAGGGGCACGGCGATGACACCGAACTCCCGAATGAACTTGCGGTAATAGCCCGCGAGTCCAAGGAAGCCCCGCAGCCCGTGAGCCGACCGCGGCTGTGGCCAAGCCACACCCGTGGCCACCTTGTCGGCGTCCATGGCGACGCCGTCCCCGGAGATGATGTGGCCTAGATAGGCCACGGACGACGCCCTGAACGAGCACTTCGAGCGCTTAAGGTGGAGATGGTGCGCTCGAAGCTCGCTGAGGACGATGGCGACGTGCTAGAGGTGCTCCGCCCACGAGGAACTGTAGATCAGAATGTCGTCAAAAAATACCAGCACAAACCTCCATAGGTATGGGCGAAGGACGTCGTTCAGCAACGCCTAGAACGTCGCCGGTGTGTTGGAGAGGCCGAACGGCATCACCAAGAACTCGTAGTGGCCGTGGTGAGTGCGGAACGCCGTCTTAGCCACGTCGTCAGGGTGCATCCGCACCTGGTGGTAGCCCGAAAGCAAGTCGAGCTTGGTGAAGAAGCGGACCCCATGGAGCTCGTCAAGGAGCTCATCCACCACTAGAATAGGGAACTTGTCCTTCGAGGTCCTGAAGTTGAGGGCCCTGTAGTCGATGCAGAAACGCCAGGACTTGTCCGCCTTGCGGACGAGGAGGACGGGCACCGAGAATGGCGAAGTGCTGGGCCGAATAATCCCCTGGGTGAGCATGGCCTCGCACTGGCGTTCCAGTTCATCCTTCTGGAGTTGGGGGTAGCGGTACGGTCGTACGGCGACGGACGCCGTGTTCGGCAGCAGGTGGATGCGGTGGTCGTAGGGGCGAGCCGGCGGAAGGCCCTGTGGCTCGTTGAAGATGGCGATGTGCTGCTGAAGTAGACAGTCCAGCAGAGGCTGCTGGGTGTCAGCGGACACCGCCGCTGCACGGGCGGCCCTGTCGGGAGCACCCACACCCCGCTAGAGGATGCGTCGTCCCTTATGCGTGAAGGCCATCGTCATGGCCTCCAGGTCCCACATGATGGGGCCTAGCGTCCGCAGGTAGTCGACGTCGAGGATGAAGTTGAAGCAGCCGAGGTCAAGACCAACACAGGTGATGGAGAAGTGCTCGCCCTCGATGCTGATGGGTACGTTGCGGACGACGCCCTCGCAACGGAGGCGATCGCCGTTGGCGACGATGACGCGCAATTGGTCGCCCCCTGACGGAACGAGGCCAAGGCGTCGCATGGTCGTGCCGTGCATGAAGCTGTGCGTCGAGCCGGTGTCGAGTAGTGCAAGCAAGCGCTCCCCCTTCACCATCACAGGGAGGAGCATGGAGTTCTCAGTGTGGATACCGGCCAAGCATGGAGGGAAATGGCGAACGCGTTGGCGTCCGCGTCCGGGGCAGCTGGCACCTCCTCCACGGCCGCGGGCGCGCCTGCGGCGCCTACGTCTGGCGCCGCATTGTCATCGACGTAGTCGGCGCCCTCCAAGTAGAAGAGGCGCTGACACACGTGGCCCTGCACATATGGCTCGTCGCAGTTGAAGCAGAGGCCCTGGCGACGACGCTCTAGCTGCTCGGCTGGAGTAAGGCAGCGGAAAGGCCGCGCGCTCGGAGCTGCGGCGGCCACCGCGGTGCCCGGACCGACCGGTGCGTGGGGCACGGCAGGGGCACGGCCTGGTGGAGGCAGCGTGGGACGCGGAGGAGGGCGAGCGCCGCGCGTGGCCGGCAGTGCCTACAGTGCTGTCGTGCGCCGCTCGAACGCCCGGGCGTAGTACATGGCCGTCTGAAGATCCGGCGGAGAGCGTATCTCCACATCCACCCGAATATGGTCCGGGAGGCCGCCCACGAACAATTCGGCGCGCTGACGGGTAGAGAGGCTAAAAGTCCCTAGTTTAGTTTTGGCTAATTGATAAAACCTAGGACTAACCTTTGTATCTAAGTGGATGATTTAGATAAAGATGGTCATTGAATATGAGACATGACATTGACTCATATGACCAAGATGATGAAGACAAAGATGATGCTTGGCTCGATGGACCGGTTGTGAAGGTGAAGGGCAAGTCGAGGCTTCGAAGTGAAGGACCATGTGATGGTGAAGCTTGAGCAAGACTTGGCGCCGATGGACCGATACAACGGTGAAGAACAAGTGAAGTCAAGGTCGATGGATCGAGACGGTCATGTGATGATATGAAGTGGATCATATCTTTTGCGAGAACAAAATGGGTCAAGGCAAAGGTATAACCATAGGGCCATTTTGTTTTGCACTCAAGACACCATAGAGGGTGTGAGTGGTTTAGGATCGATAGCCAAACTATTAAGAGGGGAAGTCTTATCGGTTATTCGATGTACGGGTGCCATTAGGTGAATTCATGAAGTGCATTGCATGTAGGGCCTAGTGAGCTAACTGGAAAACCTTCAAAAATGATTATGAAAAGGCTAACACACGTGCACAAGGTGGTGATCACTTGTTGGTGTTGGCACATTGACGAAGGCGATGAAGTTTGAGTGGTAGAGAGGGTTTGGGTCTCTCTCTCCCTCCCGCCGAGCTTGCGAGCACGGGATTCAGGCGTTTTTGGGAACTTGAAATGCCTATTTTCCACTACGCCGGAAGTCAGAAAAGAAACGGAGGCGAACGGAGGTCACAGAGGTGACCGGACGCTGCACCGGACGCGGTCATAGTATGACCGGACGCGTCCGGTCAGCTGTCAGGCGCGCGGGTGCTAGGGTTTGCAACCAGCGCGTCCGGTCACTCGCGGGACCGGCGCGTCCGGTCAGTCGCCCAGAAAGAACTACGGTTCACGAGGACGATCGAACGCGAGGCGCGTCCGGTCACACGCAATCGGACGCGTCCGATCGTTGAGGGAGCTTACTGGACTCTAACCGGACGCGGGCACTGTCGCGTCCGGTCGTTGCGAGGGGCGCGTCCGGTCGTTACTTCGCGGGCGCGCGGTGCTGTGCGATCGACGCGTCCGGTCGTTGACTGGAGCACGTCCGATCACTCGGGACCGGCGCGTCCGGTCGTTATGAGAAGCGCGTCCGGTCATTGGTTTGACCGTTGGGGTCAGTGACCGTTGGAGGATCGGACGTGGTTGTGCGCGTCCGGTCAGTTATGACCGGCGCGTCCGGTCATCCCGAAAAAGACCCAATGAAGGGGTATAACGGCTCTATTCAGATGGGATGCTTATAAATACTTGTTGGCCGGCCCTTGGGGAGGACTCTTGTGATTTCTAACATTCTTGTGCATCCTTTGAGCTAGAGCATCTCCTCCCACTCATCTCTCTTGCTTGATTACAAATCAAAAGTGAGATTGAGTGATCTCAAAGTGCATTGCATAGCTTGAGGGCATCTAGTGGCACTTGTGGGTGGTTTTGCCGGTGGATTTCTTGTTACTCTTGGAGAGTACCGCTCCTAGCCGGCTTAGAGATTGTTGGAGGCGTTGGCAAGAGAAGGAGATTGTTCTTGGCCACCTCCGGTTGATTGTAAGAGGTTCTTGTGCTTTTCTCGGCGGAGCGCCAAAAGCAACTCTAGTGGATTGCGCGTGTCATTGAGTTACCTCACTTGAGAGTGGTGTCTTGCGGTGCCTTGTGGGGCGTGCCTTGAGGGGCAAGTGACTTGAGGGTCACACCGAGGAACCATCTAAGTGTTGGTCGACACAACCGGTGACGTAGCTTGTCGGTGCACAAGTGAACACCGGGTGAACAAAAATATTGTGTCTCTTGTCTCCCGGTGATTGGTCTTCATATTGTGTTGTTGTCAATATTGATTGATTGTATATCATCTTGGTGATTGGCAACATCTTCACTACACCGTTGGTATAAGATACACAATCCTCTCTCTTGCATTTACATTTACTAGATTATCTTGTGTAGCTCTAGTAGTAGCTTTGCTAGTTGTTGTTAGCTTGCTCACTAGTGCAAGATTAGTGACTTAGCCCTTGTGTGAACTAGAGATTATAATCTACTAGTCTTGTGAATAGGAGGCTTGCATCACAACCGTAGGCTAAGCAAAACTCGTTTTGCGCCGTTTGTTATTCTAACAAGTTTGCTTAGTGGCTTGTGTAGGATTTTTTTATAGGCTATTCACCCCCTCTCTAGCCATCTAGGACCTTACAAGTGGTATCGAAGCCATGGTCACCGTTTTAATCAAGGCTTAACATCCTTCGGTGTGAAAAATGGCTCAAATTGTGTTCAATCATGTTGGGGGCAAGCCACCGTTCTTTGATGGTGTTAGTTCTTTTGCTCATTGGAAGAGAAAAATGACAATGTACCTTGGTTCTATTCATGAGAGAGTTTTGTAAGTCACCGAGAATGATTTTTCTATCACTGATCCCGATCATCTCACCGATGAAGATAGAGCAAATAGAATATGCAATAGAATGGCTCTCAATACATTGTACAATGATATTGACACAAAAGTATTTGAGGGCATCAAGGATTTAGAATTGGCAAATGAAGTATGGACAAGGTTGAGTGAAACATATGAGGGCACTAAGGTTGTAAAGAGTGCCAAGCTATATGGGCTCAAGAGTGAGTTTGAGAACTTAAAGATGAAAGAAGAAGAAACAATCTTAGAAATGTTTCATAGATTGCAAGTCATTGTGAATGATCTCAAGAGCTTGGGGCACAAGACACAAGACCAAGATTTTTGCCACAAGTTCTTATTGAGCTTACCAAAAAGATTCAAAATGTTGATCATGATGCTACAAAGAGATGGGTTTGATGCAATGAAGCCCAATGATTTGCTTGGAGAGGTACTAACCTTTGATAAGTATGATCAAGATGTTGATGAGAAGGAGGAAGAAAAGAAGAAGAAGACAGTGGCATTCAAGGCCACCTCCTCTAAGGGCAAAGCTCCAATTCAAGAAGAAGATGACAATGAAGAAGATGAAGAATTGGAAATTGATAATGAGGCACTTGCTCTAGTTGTCAAGAATATTGGCAAGATGTTTATCAAAAGAAGAGGATTCAAAAAGAGAAATGACTATTTCAAGAGCAATGAGCAACAAAGGAAGTGCTTCAATTGTGATAGCACCGAACATCTTCAAGCCGAATGTCCCTATGACAAGAAGAAGAACAACAAGAGGGGCAAGTTTAAGAAGAAAAAGAGAGAAGCCAAGATGACTTTCAAGAAGGGCAAAAATGGAGCCTATGTGGTCACTTGGGAAAGTGATGATGATGATGAAGAAGAATCATCATCCAACAAGGCTTTTGCTTCTATTGCTATCAACAAGAAGCCATCACTATTTGATTCATCCCCTTCATGCCTTATGGCCAAAGAAACTAAGGTAATATATGATGAGAGTGATGATGAAAGTGAAATGGAATATGCTCATGATAGTGATAATGATAATGATAATGAAAATGATGATGATGAATCAACTAAAGAACAACTATATGACTTGATGCAACAAACTAGAGACATAGCTATTGCTAAGGACAAGGAGTGTAAGAAGCTTTCAATGAAAGTAGCAATACTTGAGAAAGTTCTTAGTGAGCTTAAGACCACTCATGAGAGTCTAGTGGAAGACTATGAGGATCTTGGTAAGGCTCATTCCAAGCTTGAAAAAGCTCACTCATTGCTACTTGAGCAACAAGCAAAGAAGGAGGTTGTTGTATCATGTGATATAGGTGTTACATGTGATATAATTGATGAATCCTCTAATGAACCTATCATCATGTCAAATGCTAACCCTTCTTGTAGCTCTTCATCCACCAACACCAACTCTACCTCCACTACTAGTGTTGGTTTCACTTGTGATGCCTCACTAATGGTTAAGAATGAGACTCTCAAGAGAGAGGTGGATGAGCTCACTCACGCCCTAGGCAAGGCCTATGGTGGTGAGGCCCGCTTGCTTAAGTGCTTGGGTAGCCAAAGGTTCTCTCTTAACAAAGAGGGATTGGGCTACACCCCCAAGAAAGGCAAGTCGGCCTTTGCAACTCCAAAGCCTAGCTTTGTGAAGGGCAATGGTCGGTTTTGCAATAGATGCAAGCAAGTTGGGCACCTAGAGCATAATTGCAATAAAAAGAACCAAAGCAAGAAATTTATTAATGCTATATCTTTTGATTCTTGCTATGTGCTTACCAAAGGTGTGAAAGGTGTGAAAGCTAAGTTTATTGGTACACCCATTGTTGGCCCAAAGAAGAAGGCTATTTGGGTACCAAAGAGCTTAGTTACTAACCTACGAGGACCCAAGCAAAAATGGGTACCTAAGCTTCATTGATTTGCTTGTAGGTCAACTACAAAGCCGGAGGAAGGCATTGGATTATTGATAGTGGGTGCACTCAACACATGACCGGTACATCAAGAATGTTTGACTCAATCAATGACAATAATAGTGGTGTTGATTCTATCACATTTGGCAATAACAAGAAAGGCAAGGTTATTGGCTTGGGCAAAATTGCAATATCAAATTACTTGAGTATCTCCAATGTGTTGCTAGTTGAAAGCTTGGATTTCAATCTTCTATCCGTGGCACAAATATGTGATCTAGGCTACAAATGCATCTTTGGGGTTGAAGATGTGGAAGTCATTAGTATGGATGGTTCAAATGTAGCATTCAAGGGCTTTAGATATGAGAATCTCTACCTAGTTGACTTCAATGCAAGAGAAACTTCTTTGACAACTTGCTTAATCTCCAAATCAAGCATGGGTTGGCTTTGGCATAGAAGGCTTGGTCATGTTGGCATGAAACAATTGAAGAAGCTTACAACTCACAATCTTGTCAATGGATTGAAAGATGTTGAATTTGAGAAGAATAAGCTTTGTAGTGCATGTCAAGCCGGGAAGCAAGTTGGAAGCTCACATCCAAAGAAGAGTACAATGAGCACATGCAAAGCATTTGATTTGATGCACATGGATCTATTTGACCCAACAACATACTCAAGCATAGGTGGTAATAAGTATGGATTTGTCATAGTGGATGACTTCACAAGATTCACATGGGTATTCTTTCTTAGTGACAAAAGTGAAGTGTTTGACACCTTCAAGACCTTTCTCACTAGAGTTCACAATGAGTTTGAGATTAGAATCAAGAAAGTGAGAAGTGACAATGGAAGTGAGTTCAAGAATACAAGAATTGAAGAACTTTGTGATCACTATAGCATTGGACATCAATTCTCGGCCAAGTACACTCCACAATCAAATGGCCTAGTTGAGAGAAAGAATATAACATTACTTGATATGGGTAGATCAATGCTTCATGAGTACAATGTGAGTCAATCATTTTGGGATGAAGCAATCAATACCGCTTGCTACTACATCAATAGACTATATTGTCATCCATTGCTAGAGAAGACCCCATATGAGCTACTTCATAGAAGAAAGCCCAATATTTCTTACTTTAGAGTGTTTGGTTGCAAATGTTATATCTTGAAGAAAGGCACTAGCTTGGGAAAGTTTGACAAGAGATGTGATGAGGGGTTCCTACTTGGTTATTCAACTACAAGCAAAGCTTATAGAGTTTGGAACAATTCAAGTGGCATTCTAGAGGAAGTCCATGATGTGCAATTTGATGAAACCAATAGGTCACAAGATGAAGAAGAGAATCTAGATGATGTTGGTGGAACTCAATTGGTGGAAGCAATGAAGAACATGGACATTGGGGACATTAGAGCAAAGCAAGTAATTGATATTCAAGACGATGATAAAGATCAAGTGCTCAATTCTCCATTCAAGCTAGCTAGTGATTCTCAAGTGCAAGATCATGGTGCTAGTTCATCTCATCAAGTTACATCAAGTGATCAACCAAGCTCAAGCAATCAAGTGCAAGTACTCCAACCACAACATGTTGCAAGAGATCACCCCATTGATAGTGTTATTGGTGATATTAGAAGTGGTGTGCAAACAAGATCAAGATTGGCTATGTTTTGTGAGCATACATCATTTGTGTCAACCTTAGAACCAAAGAAAATAGAAGAAGCTTTGAGGGATGCCGATTGGATCATGGCTATGCAAGAAGAACTTAATAATTTCACAAGAAATGATGTTTGAGAATTGGTAGAAAGGCCAAATGACTACAATATGATTGGAACCAAGTGGGTGTTCAAAAACAAGCAAGATCAAGATGGCATTGTGGTGAGAAACAAAGTAAGACTAGTTGCTCAAGGTTACACTCAAGTAGAAGGTCTTGACTATGATGAAACATATGCTCCCGTGGCAAGATTAGAGGCAATAAGGATTCTATTGGCTTATGCTTGTGCACACAACATCAAACTATATCAAATGGATGTCAAAAGTGCATTTCTCAATGGAATCATCAATGAGTTAGTCTTTGTTGAGCAACCTCCCGGATTTGAAGATGACAAGAAACCCAACCATGTATACAAGTTGAAGAAGGCTTTATATGGCTTAAAGCAAGCACCTAGAGCATGGTATGAGAGGCTAAGGGATTTCCTTCTCTCTAAGGGATTCAAGATGGGCAAGGTTAATACAACTCTATTCACCAAGAAGATTGTGAATGATCTATTCATAGTGCAAATATATGTTGATGACATCATCTTTGGATCAACCGATCAAGTTTATTGTGAAGAATTTGGTGCTATGATGGCCAAAGAGTTTGAAATGTCTATGATTGGTGAACTTAGCTACTTCCTTGGTCTCTAAGTCAAACAATTGAAGAATGGGACATTTGTGAGTCAAGGGAAATACATAAGGGACATGTTGAAGAAGTTTGTAATGCAAGATGCTAAGCCAATTTCAACTCCAATGAGTACAAATGGCAATTTGGATAGTGATTTTGATGGCAAAATGGTGAATCAAAAGGAATATCGGTCTTTGATTGGAAGTCTACTCTATGTCACTGCATCAAGGCCGGATGTCATGTTTAGTGTTTGTATGTGTGCTAGATATCAAGCCTCACCTAGAGAGAGTCATCTCACGGCCGCAAAGAGAATATTGAGGTACTTGAAGCAAACAAGAGATGTTGGACTATGGTATCCCAAGGGGTCAAAGTTTGAATTGATTGGATATTCGGACTCTGACTATGGGGGTTGCAAGATCAATAGAAAGAGCACAAGTGGCACATGTCAATTACTTGGAAGATCACTTATGTCATGGTCCTCAAAGAAACAAAATAGTGTGGCAATCTCTACCGCCGAAGCCGAATATGTGAGTGCGGGGAGTTGTTGTGCACAATTGCTATGGATGAAATCAACTTTGAAGGATTATGGTCTCAACTTCAAGAATGTGCCATTGCTATGTGATAATGAAAGTGCAACCAAGATGACACAAAACCCGGTTCAACATGGAAGAACAAAGCATATTGACATAAGACATCATTTCATTAGAGATCATCAACAAAAGGGAGATATTGCCATTGAAAGTGTTGGCACCGATGATCAACTTGCTGATATTCTCACCAAGCCACTTGATGAAAAGAGGTTTTGCAAGCTAAGGAATGAATTGAACATTCTTGATTTCTCAAACATGAGTTGAATGCATCCCACCCACTTATTGACATGCCTCTCCTTCGATATTGCAAGGTAAAAGTTGATTGACATGTCATTCATCCTATGCTAAGGACTTGCTAGAGCATGTAGACATAATAAGTGGTACACATGAGCATTCATGATAAATCAAATGAATTTGATGGATATATGTTACCACTATTGCTTCTATGCTTATTTTGATCTAGTGGTGGCGTATGACATGTTTGTGAGCTTGTAAACCTAGTGTTGAATCAAGAAGATTTGCTATAAGTGTTTAATTCAACATAGGCAAGATAACCATTATTATGAGGTGTGAAAAAGCTTGTCTTTGGTTCAAATCGAATTAAATATCTTTGGCAAGTGTTCTAGGTTGAACCAAATTTGATAAATTCTAACCTACTCCATCAAATATTGTTTTTCTCTCCAAAATTTGATCCTATTTTTGGGTAAGTTGTTGACAAAGGAGGAGAGAAAAAGATGATTCAACATGATAAAGGGGTAAATAAAATTTTGATGCACACAAGTAGGGGGAGCAAGCTCATAAACTAAGTTGTTGCATTTGTTTGTGTATTCTCATATGACTTGCTCATTGCACATGTATTTAAATTCAATATACATGCTTGTGTGGTGCAATGCTAGTATAGAACTTGAATGATGAAATGATCTACTAGCATGCATAGGAATAGTTTACTTGTGGTATCTAGACATGCCTTAAACTTTACAAGTGGTCCAAGAACCTTTACATATAATGGTGATCTCACGGGGTTCTTGAGTTGTGATGGATGTCTAGTTACTTCATGATGCTAAGGATAGTGTAAAAGGCAACTCCGATTGGTATCACGCTTCAAAGGTCCATTTCTTACACCTTAGCATCATTTTGGTAGAATTACTCTCTCAACACTTCTATCCATGCATATGTGCAAAGCGTTCAATCCAAACTCTATGCACATATGTAGGGAGAGCTAATGCTACCAAAATCGAGCTTGTGATAATTGTCCAAACTTTACTTATGAGCAAAATGATTGGACAAGTATGACAAGTTCAAAACTTTTATTTTCAAAATCATCTTTGTGAGGGTTGTCATCAATTACCAAAAAGGGGGAGATTGAAAGTCCCTAGTTTGGTTTTGGCTAATTGATGAAACCTAGGACTAACCTTTATATCTAAGTGGATGATTTAGATAAAGGTGGTCATTGAATATGAGATATGACATTGACTCATATGACCAAGATGATGAAGACAAAGATGATGCTTGGCTCGATGGATCGGTTGTGAAGGTGAAGGGCAAGTCGAGGCTTCGAAGCGAAGGACCATGCGATGGTGAAGCTTGAGCAAGACTTAGCGCCGATGGACCGATGCAACGGTGAAGAGCAAGTGAAGTCAAGGTCGATGGATCGAGACGGTCATGTGATGATATGAAGTGGATCATATCTTTTGCGAGAACAAAATAGGCTCAAGGCAAAGGTATAACCATAGGGCCATTTTGTTTTGCACTCAAGACACCATAGAGGGTGTGAGTGGTTTAGGATCGATAGCCGAACTATTAAGAGGGGAAGTCTTATCGGTTATTCGATGCACGGGTGCCACTAGGTGAATTCATGAAGTGCATTGCATGTAGGGCCTAGTGAGCTAACTGGAAAACCTTCAAAAATGATTATGAAAAGGCTAACACACGTGCACAAGGTGGTGATCACTTGTTGGTGTTGGCACATTTACAAAGGTGATGAAGTTTGAGTGGTAGAGAGGGTTTGGGTCTCTCTCTCCCTCCCGCCGAGCTTGCGAGCGCGGGATTCAGGCGTTTTTGGGAACTTGAAATGCCTATTTTTCACTACGCCGGAAGTCGGAAAAGAAACGGAGGCGAACGGAGGTCACAGAGGTGACCGGACGCTGCACCGGACGCGGTCATGGTATGACCGGACGTGTCCGGTCAGCTGTCAGGCGCGCGGGTGCTAGGGTTTGCAACCGGCGCGTCCGATCAGTCGCCCAGAAGGAACTGCGGTTCACGAGGACGATCGGACGCGAGGCGCGTCCGGTCACACGCAATCGGACGCGTCCGATCGTTGAGGGAGCTTACTGGACTCTAACCGGACGCGGGTACTGTCACGTCCGGTCGTTGCGAGGGGCGCGTCCGGTCGTTACTTCGCGGGCGCGCGGTGCTGTGCGATCGGCGTGTCCGGTCATTGACTGGAGCGCGTCCGGTCACTCGGGACCGGCGCATCCGGTCGTTATGAGAAGCGCGTCCGGTCATTGGTTTGACCGTTGGGGTCAGTGACCGTTGGAGGATCGAACGCGGTTGTGCGCGTCCGGTCAGTTATGACCGGCGCGCTCGGTCATCCCGAAAAAGACCCAGTGAAGGGGTATAACGGCTCTATTCGGATGAGATGCTTATAAATACTTGTTGGCCGGCCCTTGGGGAGGACTCTTGTGATTTCTAACATTCTTGTGCATCCTTTGAGCTAGAGCATCTCCTCCCATTCATCTCTCTTGCTTGATTGCAAATCAAAAGTGAGATTGAGTGATCCCAAAGTGCATTACATAGCTTGAGGGCATCTAGTGGCACTTGTGGGTAGTTTTGCCGGTGGATTTCTTGTTACTCTTGGAGAGTACCGCTCCTAGCCGGCTTGGAGATTGTTGGAGGCGTTGGCAAGAGAAGGAGATTGTTCTTGGCCACCTCCGGTTGATTGTAAGAGGTTCTTGTGCTTTCCTCGGCGGAGCGCCAAAAGCAACTCTAGTGGATTGCGCGTGTCATTGAGTTACCTCACTTGAGAGTGGTGTCTTGCGGTGCCTTGCGGGGCGTGCCTTGAGGGGCAAGTGACTTGAGGGCCACACCGAGGAACCATCTAAGTGTTGGTCGACACAACCGGTGACGTAGCTTGTCGGTGCACAAGTGAACACCGGGTGAACAAAAATATTGTGTCTCTTGTCTCCCAGTGATTGGTCTTCATATTGTGTTGTTGTCAATATTGATTGATTGTATATCATCTTGGTGATTGGCAACATCTTCACTACACCGTTGGTATAAGATACACAATCCTCTCTCTTGCATTTACATTTACTAGATTATCTTGTGTAGCTCTAGTAGTAGCTTTGCTAGTTGTTGTTAGCTTGCTCACTAGTGCAAGATTAGTGACTTAGCCCTTGTGTGAACTAGAGATCATAATCTACTAGTCTTGTGAATAGGAGGCTTGTATCACAACCGTAGGCTAAGCAAAACTCGCTTTGCGCCGTTTGTTATTCTAACAAGTTTGCTTAGTGGCTTGTGTAGGATTTTTTATAGGCTATTCACCCCTCTCTGGCCATCTAGGACCTTACAGAGGCCCCTGGTGTGGCATGCCACCGTCTGGAAACGGCCCGCATACTCCTGCACAGTAGACATAAAGGGTAACCGGCCAAGCTCCGCCAGGCGACTACCTTGCAGCGGTGGACCGAAACGCAGACGGCAGAGGTCGTGAAAGCGCTCCCACGGCGGCATGCCCTCATCCTGCTCCAGGGCGTAGTACCTAGGGATGAAAACGGACGGAATTTTTCCCGTACCGTCCCGTTCCGTTTTCTATATTTTCCCGTCCGTTTCCGTATTTGCGAAATCCCGTTTTCGTATTTGCGGAAGTAGAAAATGGTGTTTTCCGTTCGTTTCCGAGTAATCCCGTTTTAATACGGAATAGATCCGTATTTATCCCGTTTTTATTCCGTTTTCAATCTATGCTCAACATGTTCAACAATTACATGTCCTTATGTTATGTTAATATAACTACGAATCACCAAATATGCATGTTATGTTCACGTACATAGCATGTAAATGAATATTAAACTTTGTATATATTATTACATGACTTTATATATGTATACTTTGAGAATATTAGATTATGCGATCTTAATTTAATTTTCTGGCTCTCCATCCGTATTTGTCCGTTTTCGTATGTCCGCATATTCCGATTCCGTTTTCGAACCCGCATTTTCCGAACCTGCTCCTGTTTCCGCCAAAAAATATAGAAACAGAAGTAGAAATAGAGTTTTTCCGCCCGTTTCCGTCCGTTTTCATCACTAGTAGTATCAGGTCTGCGCCTCGCCCCGGAGGTGGTAGGAGGCAAGCCACGTCCAATCGGACGCCAACGTCCGCGGGCCCCGGAAGAACTGCTCGCAGTGGTTGAGCCAGTTCAGGGGGTCGGCATAGCCATCGTATGTCTGGATCTCGAGCTTGTAAAACTTCGGCGGTGGAGGCTCCGGGCTGAGGACCGAAACGGCGCCCCGGCAGTGTCGTCGCGTGCCGGGGACGACGACGAAGAAGGCTGCAGCGAGCCCCCATGGAACAGGGGTCCGTCGACGCCCCCGTACAGGACGCCCGACGCGGGCAACCCCCCGTGGGCGACCATTGGCCCCGACGAAGGCAGCGGCGGCACGTAGGGCTGTGCACTCGCCGTGGTGTAGACGGGTGCCGGCTCCGAAGTCCAGCCTGGAATGCGCGATGGCGATCGGGGAAACTAAATCTGGGTGATCGGCACGCCGCGGGGCGGAGGCGGCGGCGCGACCAGTGCTGCTGAAGAGGTCGCGCCGTCGTGGGGCATGCCGTAGATGTACCCAGCCGCAGCAGGCGCGGCCACGGACGGCGGCACCGGTAGGGGTGGTGCCAACGACGCGTGCTGGACGGACGGCAGCGGCAACGCCGGCAGGACCTGTTGGCTGTAGGGCAGCGGGAGCGCCGGTTGCTGCGGAAACAGGGGCTGGGGCGGCGGCTGCGGGCCTTGCGGACCAGCGAGGAAGGCATGAATGCCCGCCACAGCCCGCCCCAGCTCAAGTATGGCCGCCGTCATCTGTTCGGCGGACATGACGGCCACCGGAGCCGCGGCAGAGGGCGCGATCGGGCCCGACGCCGTGACGAGGGCTGAGGACGACGAGGGCAGGGGCGCCGTGGGTGCAGCGGTGGTGGGAATCGGGAGCGGGTGGGTGGTCACCGGTGGCGAGGACGCGGAGACCGCTGGCGAGGGATGGGAAGTCGACATCGAACCTAAGACTGCTGATACCAGGTTGGTAGGAACTCGACTCCTACCCTGGATCGATCGCAAGTTGTACGAGTGGGAGATGGAGGGGCGAGGTTTGAACGACGACGAACGGCAGCGAGGCGCCGTGGTTCCTCGCGCGAGAGAGACAGGGACGCGCGAGGGGAAAGAGTCGTGGCGATTGTGCGGTTTCTGGGATCTCCCGGCTCCCTAAAGGAAGCCGAGCAATTAGGGTTGCTCTTGCTTAATTTTCACAAAGTGTCTTACAACCTATATATAATGTCTTCTCTCCTAAAATAGAAACTGATCCGGGCCCTAGGCCAGCCCATGCGGTGCCTTCTTAGCCACTGGCTGGCTGTCGCCGGTTGTACTGGAGACCCGTCATAACAGTATGTTGAGTACTTGCATGAAGAAATCCTGCCTGCCTGGAGCCAGCCAAGATGAAAGGTAGGCGAAGTTTCTTGCCCTTTGAGTTGATCAACCATAGAGTAGAAGAAAACGCTCTTTGCAGCTGGAATCCATGAGAGCACCTTTTTATATTCCCCTTTGACCAATCCTTATCAAATGCATTATTCCACTACTGTACATCATTTGGTGTACTGAACTAGATTATTTTTAAGTTATTATCCTCTGTTTTCTTAGCTTCAATTCTTGAATAGGTCATATATTGTTGTCAAACATAACTTTTCAACAATGGTTGGTATCTAAATTGCGAAACTGGCATGCTGTAATGTACCAACTCTTATGAACACCCAAAGGTTGCACGATTATCCCAACATTTATATCATTTTTAACCTGTATAAAAGGCAAAACAATGCGGCTATCCTTATGTCATTTTTCTTTGTTTCCTCCCACTTTAGCAGTGGTCCTAATTCTGTCTAGACATGGTCCCTCATCTAAACTACAGCTATAACTCAACCATTTATACTGATAAACGTGATGAGAAGTGAAGTATTTGCAGATCGTACTGCTAAGAGAACATTACTTAGCTATGACTTTCAGTACTACAACATTAAAAAACCAGTACAAGAAACAATAAAGGAATTACATAGATAAGTCTCTTTCACCAAACTTTCAGTTGAGTTATGCACTGCAAATATTTTTCTTTTGAGAATATGCGAAGCATTCCGTAATGAAAATCTATGAATCCATTACTACTCTTTGTTGAGAAATAAACCATGTGTATGCATTCACCCTTCAATTTTCACACAAGGCAGGAAGCGATTACAAGTTACCACAGATCAGTATACAGGCGGCGGAGGAGCATGCACTGGTGGAGGTGGCGGCGGTGGCGATGGTGGCGCGATGCACCCGTGGGCGTCGCAGTGGACCCGCGGTTGGTGTAGGAATGAGATGCACTCCTCGCCTGGCCGCTGGTCGGGGCGCCCAGCAATGCAGTTCTGCCGGTCGTCGATGCGCGGCACCTCGAGGCACCGGTGTGGCTCGCCGCAGAAGAAGTTGTACGAGTAGGTGAAGTTCTTGAGGTGCGGCAGCTCACAGATGCTCTCGGGTATCTCGCCGGCGAGCCGGTTATGCGCGACGTCGAGCTGCTCCAGCGCGCGCATGTTGCCGATCGTATCCGGCAGCGTGCCGGCGATGTTGTTGAAACTGAGGTCGAGCACGGTGAGCTTGTCCAGCTTGCCGATCTCAGGCGGGATGCAGGAGGAGATGCCGCTGTTGAGGAGAATTAGCTCGTTGAGCGTTCCGGCCATGTCGCCGATGCTGCTCGGCAGGCAGCCGCTTACCCGCGGCAGGTTCGCCAGCACGATCACCGACGCCGTCGAGTTGGTGAAGCTGTCCGGCAGCGAGAACTCGAAGTGGTTGTTGTTAATGAAAAGCGCGTCGATCTTCTTGTCGAAGATGGCCGCCGGCACCTCGCCGCAGAAGTTGTTAAACCTTAACAGTTCACACGCACATGCAACACAACACATAATTAAGTTGCACTGATATACAGCTTCTTTCGCAGGTTTGGTGCAGATGCGCGTACTGTATGCGTGCTCACCTGATGTCGACGTACTGGACATTGGGGAGGCAGAGGAGCTGCGACGGGAAGGGGCCGGACAGCTGGTTGTTGCTGACATCGATCTCGTGGAGGAGGTGGAGGGAGCGGAGAGACTCGGGGAGGGAGCCGCAGAAGCGGTTGGAGTTGAGGTGGAAGACGGCGAGGTCGGACAGGAGGCCCAGCTCCTCAGGGAGCGTTCCGGCGAGGTCGCCGTGGTTGAGGTCCACGCCAGCCACCGTGCGCTGGCAGGGGTCGTCGGGCGCCGGCGCGCAGTACACGCCGAAGTAGTTGCACACGTCGGGCCCGCACCAGTTCTTGGTCAGCTTCTTGGGATCGTCCGTGATGGCGCGCTTCAGCGCCTGCAGCGCCACGTACGCCTTCTCCAACCGGGAGTTGTTGGTGGCCGCCACCGCAGGCAGGGACGGCAACGGCGGAGGCATGCTCGGTGCCGGCTGGGCCGAGGCCAGCAGCGGCCAGGCGACCGCGAGCACCAAGAACGCCGCCGCCACCGCCCTCGAGCTCACCCTCGTCATCGCCGGGCTGCACTTGTCTGCATGCAACGGTAAGGGCAGTGGAATGTTTGGTTTCTTGCTTGCTGTGTCTACTGGTGATTCGTGTCCAGTGTGTGCTGTTGCCGTGTGTTCAATTTGGTATATACTAGTGAAGGGCGCGCGCCATCGCGCGCGTACGTGGCCATGAACACAGAGATGTGCTGGATATATATTAAAAAATAACACAAGCATACCCGATTGAGCCTGGTATATAGTTCAGATCCGAAGATATGCATGTAGTTGTTTGCTGAAGAATGAACGGAGTGAGCAGTTAAGTAAACAGATACATAGTGATATTACACGGGCATAGTAGATTACAATAGTTTTTAACAGACTGTCATTTTTTTAGCCTGCTAAGGAAACGACGTGTCCCTTTATCGTAGAAAATGTGATCATGGATGTTGAAAACGCGGGGCAGGCATCTTGTTGGCTATCGCCACCTGGTATAGGAAGGAAGATAATGAACTGATAAAACGATAGGGAAGAAATGGGCTAGCTGTAGCTTTTTTCGTTGGGACAAAATACAGTGGTAGTGTTGGCAGGAAGAAAGTATCATGTGGAGATCAAATTAATATTTGAAGCGGTAAGCAGACCTGCATATAAGAAATCTGTGACGATGCAGCCTGCTGTGCCTGTGTACCAGCAGGAGGCAAAGGCTCCAAGCAAAGATGCATTTCTTCCAATCTCAGCACAAATGTGATGACTAAAATTGTTCAAAATAAGAACTGGTAGCTAAATCCAAGAACAGAGATGCAATGGGCATAGTTAGGACAGGCAAAAGAGTAAATTAGAAGATATGGTATGAGCACCTGTAACCACTCACCTAGAATACGTCTCAAACTTACCTCTTTGATTATGCTGCATGAGCAACAGTACCTGGGCTATATGTTGCTACAATCCGGAGCTGTTCCTGGGATACAACACTAAAAAATTGCGGAAATAACATAGCATGTCAATTTTAAAACTCATAGAAGTTCATATAAGGATAATTGACACAGCTGAGCCAATATTCCATGTATACATTCTATTATAGACTAAGGCTTTATCGGAACCTAGATGGATGGGCAAAAAATAAAAGAAACAGAGGAGATCTTAAAACAATAATTACATAGCTACTAAATCAATACTCAATAGACTGACTGCTCCATAGTCGAGTAAAATCCATATTGATTGAATTGGTCGATGAAAAGGGCAACAACCTGAGATATGAAGCAAAGAAGACTCCAGGCTGTTGCGTAAGGGCGAAAATGAATTTTTTGAAGCTATAAGTAGTGCTGCAATAAATTCGGGTGGACATTGTATCCCTTCCATATATATTGGCAGTACTACTAAGACAGTATTTTGGTAAAGTAAAAAAGAAGAACTTGAGAGGTGCAGCCAATAAAATGTTTCATACATCTAAAGACGCTGTGAGATGGCAAGATTAAGGCTATATGTTTCAGTTGAAATGTGGGAACTAATATGTATAAAGCATGTATCCTTATTCCAAATAACAAATCTTGCAGGGAAAATAAGAGGAAATATCAAAATATCAAAAATCCATGTTTTCAGGTTTCTGATGCCTAAGATTATCTATCTATTTGCAGTAGTCAGGAAGCCTATAACTAAAAATAACCATGCTATGTGCAAGTACATATAGCGGCATAACTATTAATAATTAGTCTAATAAAGATCAAATATGAGCAGATGCAAAATAAAAGGAGCAACATGGCCATGCTGAAGTTTCATATAACAATACTCCGTAATCTTAAAATTACGCATTCTAAAATAGAAAGAGAGATTGGTTCACCCAAATTTTAGAATAGTCATACCGAAAAGCATCACAAAGTTACAATGAGTGCACTTCGGATGTAGTAAGTATTTTTTCTCGTTAGCGTGGACCATGTAGCCGAACGCCGAGCCTTGCGGCTCTGATAAGAAATAAATTTACTGGGTCGACCACGGGAAAAAGAACAATGATAAAATTCACTCGATTGGAATCTAAGATAAAAGCACGTGTACACAACACTAAAAGCATAGGTATGGATCTGAGTACCTGAGCACATCAGAACAAACACGATATAACTTTATATCCTGAACATGATCCAAAACCGCTGATCGACCGAAAAACCTAGAGAGTATTAGGTCCATATGCCAACCATAAATATAAACTGGCAAATGAATTAACAGTAAGGTATGGATAGAATATATTTCTATTTTCTATTCAGCATGCATTCACACTTACTTTGTTGGAACAATTCAGAAGCTGGCAGATCAGAGCAGTCTGTGCCTTAAAGAAAACACCAAATTCATTTATGAATTATGCATGGCCTTGACACAGGTAGGAATAAAACTCAACGCATGGAATTGATACAGGGCCAACGTCTGCCATTGCAAAGGAAGGAAAATGAAATTGTAAAGTGAACCATTAATATTTGAAACCTTGTAAAACAATCAAAAAAAATTGGATACAGAAGTCTTAATAATACAAACCTTGCAGATCCGTGCGGTGGTGAGTTTTGGGAAGCTAAATGCTCATATAGTATGGATGGTTTGCTGGCTAAATTGAGCATGGTTGTGAGGTGGAAGTGGAAAAGTTTAAACATATAAGGAAGCAATGTTGTGAGAAGCAAGAGTGAAAAAGCAATTGGCTGCAGTCGATGCGAAAAGTTTAGACAAATAAAAGATAACATGCGGCATTCTTGGCAGAATAGATGTGACTACGCGCGCCCGTGCCGCAAAAAGTGTGGGTGCTGCGGATCATGCTGTGAAGCAGCTAGATAATATGAGAAAGTGTTGTTCTAAATACAAACATCATATTCATATATGACATGAACCTTGCATAGTCTTGACACGGTAAGAAAGCAAACCTAACCAAGGAATTCAGTGCAATAACTGACCATTAAGTTTGCAAAAGTAAGCAAAACGAAATTGTAAAGTGAATGGTTAATAATTAAAACCTTGGACCTCCATCTCCGACATCTCCTGCCTTGTTGCGCTGCACCAATTGAACTGAGTTTGAAGGCATAGCACCAGAAGCCATGGAAGCTTTATTTCCTACAATCCATCAAATATTTGAAATGGTTGCTATAATTTTATTGGGCCAGCTGAAGCAGAACATATGCAGAGGGAAAAAACGTTACATGCCTACAACACTAAAATGTGTAGGTAGTCACTACATGAATTTCCCTAAACAACATGTGGGAAGCTTTCCTTTTTTCACTTTGAAAACACAGAAGGTTAACTACAAAATGTGAGTTTCACTATTATTTAGAAAGCTGTAGAGTCATATTTATAAGCTAATGTATATATATGTATATACATTGAACATAATTGAATGTAAACTACAAATTCTGAGATAGAATCGGTAGGGTCTTCCGCTAAATAAAATAGAAGTGCATTGAGGCCAAATTGGATGGAGACACTAAAGTGAATGTAGAATTATCTATCCTTGTCTAGGCACCATAAAAAGATATGGCAAGCAAGGTAGGTTATCTTCCAGATTCAGAAGCTAGAGATTCTTTGATTCTGTTAAAATTTGCTTCATCTTGCTATTTCCGATGTCGAGGCAACAAACATATATAAAATAGGGTATAGGCCTGATATTGTGTATCAAACTGAGGAGAATTGTGACGAAAGAACCAATTAGGTAGGAACCATTAGAGATTTGTTTAAGGAAAAAATTAGGCACAAAATGGAAGGAGGCGAGCATCATTGGGAATTTCAAGAGAATCAGCGAAACAAATCGAATTAGATAAGCTAATCTTTCACTACTATACTACTCCCTGTAACGGATCAACGTAATTATACGAAATTAAGTAAGAAAATCTTCCACCGAGGCGGTTAATTTAACAAACTTAAGCCCGTATAACCCGAGATTCCGTGAAATCACGAAGGATTTCAAAACCACTAACATACAACCAAGATCGTACTGATTTAGCAGCCACAATTCACACGATACATAAATCTGATCATAAAGGTAAGATACATCGGAGTTCGGAAATAAAAGTTATTACAACATAGTTCAACATAAAGTAGCGGAAGCAAATAATTTTACGCACACACACTTAGTTCAGTTACAGTGCCAGTCGATAGTCATGGTCCACAAAAGCAGTAGATAAGACTAACAGAAAGACCCTTGCCCAAGGTCCTAGTTGTCACCCATCGCCGGATACAGACAGTTGTAGCAGTACCCGTAGTACATCTGACCATCTGCAACAACAATGGGAACAACGCCCTGAGTACGAGAATGTACTCAGCTAGACTTACCCGTCAAAAACCAGAAATAAAATGACACCAAGGAGCATGCAAGGCTTTACATAGTGGATTGGCTTGACTCCTTTGCGAAAAGCACAAGTTGTTATGAGTAAACTAATTTAAGTCCTTTTTCATCATATTTATTATAACCTATTCAATCTAGGTAAGCACCTATGCTAAAGCAATCACTTGATTAACCATTAACATCAAAGGTTACCATCTCAGGTTTAGCATTTCCAACATTATTCACTTAACCATCAGTGTTTCATCATTGTTACTACGATGCCATAGCTCGAGTCAAGTGCTCACTAACCGGGAGCGACGGCGATTCGAATCGAATTCCTATCCAGCTGGAGATTTATTCCTCACACAAACCATGCTTCCCCCGTCAGGGTCGCGTAGATCACCAATGACACTTTCCGAGAAGCCGCGGGATAACAATCATGGATCGCACTACCCAGGGACCGCCCGACTGCCAGGACGCACCTTGGGCTCACTCTTCGCGTCCCCGTACACCCCCTTCAACACCAGTCTGCCAACCCGAGTTTATCCCGGCTCAAAAAGTGTCGCTAGCTTCGCGGTCGAAAGGTACTTTATTCGGCCAGCTAAATGTGAGGCATGCGTTCAACATGACAAGAGGGACGAGCAACGATCGGTCCTTAACCGACACAGACGGAATCACTATAGTCCAGAACCCTATAAGACTCCGCCCGGTCTCCGTTTATCCATCAACACTTGGTTTCTTTTCATGATCACACTTACAGCTAACCATAACCTGGTATCCACCTATAACTCGCAGGTGACAGGAATTCACCCGACTTCTACCGGTCTCAGCATGGCTAAGCAATTTACTCGATCCTGACCTAACAGGGTAAAAGATAATCTGGTGGCCAAGGTAATAATGCAACAACGGTTTCACTCAACTCCTATAACTTAGTGCAACAATATTTAACCATAACTCATGCAATAAGAAATAACTTTTTATAAATTTAGGAGGCTTAAAATGCTCCGGGGCTTGCCTCTTTCGAACGAACTAGGGTGGTGATCGACGCACTCTGGCAGTTCCTCGCCTGACTCTTCCTCCTCGGGCACCTCCTGTGCCTGGGGTTCCTGCTGATCCGTCCAAGCCTGCTCCTCCGGAACTGCTGCCTGCAACTCCTCCTGCGATCCTGTATGATGCAAGTGCATAAGGAAACATGCGAAGAATGCATCGAAATGCGGTGGAGTGCTTTGATGACATGAGATGCAGATGAGCACATGGAATGAGCAGTTTGAATATAATTATTTCTTCTACAAGATAGTCAACGTCATCCAAGAACATGTAACCTAAAACATACACCTTATCCTTCTATTAGTTAGCCTACCATCTACACATACAAGTGAACCTAAGCTATCAAAGCTTACCAACCTAACTCATCCATAACATCAGCAAGGCATCATGATGCTTCAAAGATACACCAAACATATTTTATTTCTCTCAATTTCTCATAAAGAATAATCTTTTATTTCCTATTTAGCTAGGGTTACACAACAACACCTATCTCTGGTGTAGATAAAAATCTACAAAAATTACAGTAGACTACTCTTACCCTAACTAACCTACCACTAAATTTTTATGAGAATTGCACAAGTAAAACTGCCTGTACAAAATAAACAAGCTATAGCCTAATTGTGAGCATGAATTTATTTTATACTAGAAAAAGTATCAAACAACAGATTTCACAATTTTCTTAGGTTACTAACAGTAAACCAACATACTACAAAAATTATCAGATGTATGTTGTATACAATTTTTGCTCTATAGTAAAAATAACAGATATTACCAATTAAAAGCATTTGAACTACACTTCAACATTTTTCCACAGAACATGCTTCACTAATATTTTTCCTAGAAAGTATATCACAAATAAAGATTAATGCCACAAGAATCACATTTTTCCCTTTATTATTTTATTTACTACACTTTTTCTAAGATATCAGCATTTATAACAATTAAATAAAAATGCACAGTAGAGTGTCACAAAAATCACATGAGATATTTTTAAACTGTAGATCTATTCAAAAGGAACATTTCACAATTTGTTTCATGATTTTTGGAGCTATAAATCTTGAGATACAATTTTTAGAAGCCTTTTTCAGATTTTCTGGAAATCAATTTCTTTAAAACCGAAAATCAAAACCGGCTTTAAACGCTACGTGCACCCCGCTGTGACACCCGAAACCGAGACGCTGAGACAGACAGGCGGGACCCATGGGTCAGACGGGCCCACCCGTCAGCCGCAGTCGGCCAGAGGCGGCGCTGACCGACGAGCTCTCGCCGACGGCGAGGTCTCCAGTCAGGCCGTGACTGTCATCGTGATCTCCGTCTTCGCGCGAACCTAGCGAGCCAGCTAGCGCGGTCAAAGGAGCTCAGGAGCATGCTCACCGGCGGCCATGGCGGCACGGTGGCTCGGCTCACCGCCGGCCGGCCAACTCCGACCGGGATAGGGTGTGTGGGGTGGTCTGCGAGCTTCACCACGTGAGTGCGGTGCTCGTGCACGTGAGAAGAGAGCGAGAAGGGGGACGGAGGGGTGAAGTTCACGGGGCAGTGCGCTGCCGGTGAACTCGACCAACTCCGGCGAGGCATTCCCGCTGACGGGGGCCTTACCACGGCGCGATAGGGCGAGCACAGGATTCGTGGAGTCGTGGCGGAGCCCTATGCAAGATGTAGCAGTTGGCGGTGAGCTCTAGCGGCGGGAAACTCCAACTCCGGCGAGGCGCGCGACGGCGGAGGCGGAGGCGGAGTTTGCTGCTGCTGTGCGGGCGGGCGAGGGAGAATGGAGGGAGCAACCGAGGAGGACGAGCGCGCGGAGGGGTAAGCGGGCGCGGACGCTGCGGGGGCCACAGGGCGCGTGTCGCGCGGCTCCGACGGCGTGCGGCCACGCGACGACCGAGCGCTGCCGCGGCGCCACGACGCCTCGCGCGGGCGCGCGCGCGCGGGGGCGGGAGGGAGACGACGCGGGCGCGGGCCGGGCCGCCAGCGAAGCTGGGCCGAAAGGGAAGCCGAAGCCCACTAAGGCGAAAATCTGATTTTTCTTTTTCAAAATATTTTCCAGATTTAATTCTTTGTTTCAAAATTGAATTTGGAGATGAAAAAGAGGTTTTCAGAAATTTGGCCCAAAATAAAAGTTGTTCAAAATTTTATTCTCTACAACTTTCATATAGAGCACCTTTCAAAATTCTCAATAGATTTTGAATTTGAGATTTAAAGCTAATTTAAAATCAAAAACTCATTTACTTAGAATATTTTTAAAACAGAATTTGAGGAAGACTTGAATCCAAAATTTTGCTCCAATAATCAAGTTGATTTATTCTAGATTATTTAAAATTGCTACTTCTCAAAAGTTCACCAACTTTTTAACACTTATATCAAATTAAATTTGAAAGAGCTACAATTCAAATAATGTTAATCATGCAATGATGTTGAATGCTTATGCTTTGAATGATAATGCATGCTTAACACCCAGGGGTGTTACAGCCCTCCCCCCTTATAAGAATCTCGTCCCGAGATTTTGAGTTACGAACCATTTATCGTAAAAAGCTTTATACGCGGTTTGAAGATATTCTCCCGTTTCCCAAGAAGCATCGCTCTCATCATGGTGGCTCCATTGAATCTTGTAGGTTGTGACCACTTTATTTCGAGTGACTCGGTCCTTAGTATCCAGGACTCGAACCGGTTGCTCGCGATACTCCAAGTCGGCCTTGATCCGAACACCCTGAGGTTCTATCCTCTCCTCTGGAACACGCAGACACTTCTTCAGTTGAGACACGTGAAAAACGGGAAATATCGAACTCATCTCTTCTGGTAACTGCAACTTGTACGCCACGGGACCCTTTTTCTCTACGATCTGGTATGGTCCTATATATCTCGCAGACAGTTTCTTCTTGATTCCAAACCGTTTCTTCTTCATTGAGGTAACCTTCAAATAGACATAGTCACCTACTTGGAACTCCAATGTTCTTCTTCTCTTGTCTGTATAACTCTTCTGACGAGACTGTGCAGCTTGCATGTTTTGTTGGATAACACGGACCTTTTTCTCTGCCTCATCGACAAAATCAATTCCATAAAACCTTCTTTCTCCAGGCTCTACCCAATTTAATGGTGTCCTGCACTTCCTGCCATACAAGGCTTCAAAAGGTGCCATCTTGATACTCTCTTGGTAACTGTTATTGTAAGCGAATTCTGCCAACGGTAACCAGGATTCCCATGAGCCTCTGGATGATAGTACACAAGCTCTAAGCATCTCTTCTAGTACCGCATTAACTCTTTCTGTTTGTCCATCAGTCTGTGGGTGGTAAGCCGTGCTACGAATCAAACTAGTACCCAAACCTTGATGCAGATGTTCCCAAAAGTGAGAGGTAAACTGCGAACCACGATCGGACACAATCGTTTTTGGTATCCCGTGCAATCGGACAATCTCGGCAATGTACTTCTCTGCATATTGAGGTGGTCGGAATGTCGTCTTAACGGGCAGAAAATGAGCTATCTTGGTGAGACGATCTACTATTACCCAAATAGAATCATGCCCCTTTTGTGTGGTGGGGAGACCAGTGATAAAGTCCATACTTATATCATCCCACTTCCAATCGGGTACCGACAAAGGTTGCAGAAGTCCTGCAGGTCTCATGTGAAGAGCTTTAACTCTACAACACATGTCGCAACGAGCAACGTATGCTGCAATTTCCTTTTTCATCTTAGTCCACCAATAACAGGGTCGCAAATCTTGGTACATTTTACTACTTCCGGGGTGAATAGATAACTTAGAACGATGGGCCTCATCCATCAACTTGTTCTTAAGCTCTCTATCCTTAGGTACTATCAGGCGATCCTTGAACCATAACACTCCTTGGTCATCCAATCGAAAGTGTTTGGTGGGTTCTCTCTTCATCCTTTCTTTAATATGAAAGATTCCCTTATCTATTTTCTGACCATCAATGATCTGGCTCTCCAGAGTATAACTGATCTGAATATTATGCAACACAGCAGGATGTAACAGATTGAACCCTTTTTCAAACAACGGTTGCACATCAATAGCATGGGATTTTCTGCTCAGTGCATCTGCTACTACATTAGCCTTTCCAGGGTGATAGTGTACGTTCAGATTATAGTCCTTTATCAACTCTAACCATCTCCTCTGTCGCATGTTCAACTCAGATTGGGTAAAGATGTATTTGAGACTCTTATGATCTGTGAAGATATTACACACATTACCCAACAGGTAGTGCCTCCAAATCTTTAGAGCATGCACCACTGCTGCAAGCTCTAAATCATGTGTAGGGTAGTTAACTTCATGCTTCCTCAATTGCCGTGAGGCGTAAGCAACGACTTTTCCATTTTGCATTAGTACACATCCTAACCCATTCTTGGATGCGTCACAGAAAACATCAAACGGCTTTTCTATATCTGGTTGGGCCAGAACAGGAGCAGTGGTCAACAACTTCCGCAAGGTACAGAAGGCTGCTTCGCACTCCTCTGTCCATACAAACTTATGATCCTTCTGTAACAGGCTTGTCATTGGTTTGGCAATCTTCGAGAAATCTGGTATGAAGCGACGGTAGTAACCGGCTAAACCAAGGAAACTGCGGACTTCGTTAACCGAAATTGGTGACTTCCAGTTCATAACCTCTTGTACCTTACTGGGGTCGACAGAAATGCCATTTTCAGACAACACGTGGCCGAGAAAAGGAACTGTCCTAAGCCAGAACTCACACTTGCTGAACTTAGCATACAGTCGATGTTCTCTGAGTCTAGTCAAGACTATCCTGAGGTGTTCCGCATGTTCTTCTTCATTTTCTGAGTATATCAGTATGTCATCAATGAACACTATCACAAACTTGTCCAACTCGGGCATGAAAACCGAATTCATCAGGTACATAAAGTATGCAGGAGCATTTGTCAACCCGAAGGACATGACAAGATACTCGTACAAACCATATCTGGTAGAGAACGCAGTCTTAGGCACATCTTGCGGCCTAATTTTTATCTGGTGGTACCCTGATCTCAGATCTATTTTAGAGAACACTTTGGCTTTGGACAATTGGTCAAACAAGATATCAATCCGAGGAAGAGGATACTTGTTTTTAATTGTCACTGCATTCAGTGGCCGATAATCCACGCACATGCGTAAGGAGTTATCCTTCTTCTTTTTCACAAACAGAGCGGGGCATCCCCATTCGGACGAGCTGGGACGAATCAACCCTTTCCTTAGCAAATCCTGAAGTTGCTTTTTCAGTTCTGCTAACTCATTGGGAGGCATCCGATAAGGCCTTCTTGAAATCGGTGCTGTTCCTGGAATTAACTCAATGGCAAACTCAACCTCTCGGTCTGGTGGAAGTCCAGGTAACTCCTCTGGAAACACATCTGGAAACTCACAGACCACTGGAATCTGGACTAGCAGAGTAGTTTGTACCGCACAAGATGTGCTAGCTAGGTCTACCCTCCGAGGTAGGACCACTCGAAAGGTGCCTTCCCCACTGGGTTCCTTAAGAGAGACACTCCTTCCTCCAACATCAATTACAACTCCCATTTGATTCATCCAGTTCATACCCATGATCACATCCAAAACTAACCCTGGCATGACTATCAGGTTAAGCTTATATTGCCGGTTCGATATGTTTAGGGTTACTCCCTGAACAATCTGATTAGTCAACAGATCAGCCCCAGCTGAACTGATTTTATATGCACATTCCAATTCAACTATCTTTTGCTCATGTCTCTTAACGAATGCTTGACTTACAAAGGAATGAGATGATCCGGAATCAAACAAAACTACTGCAGGATGATTGTTGATAGAAAACATACCAGCTGTCACCGGTTCTCCCTCAGGGATGTCATCCACAGTGGTGTGGTGCACACGAGCTTGATACTGCGTTTGCTGTTTCTTAGGGTAGGGACAATACTTTGCAAAGTGTCCAGGTTGGTTGCAGTTGAAGCACGGTCCCTTCACCTGAGCCACAGTTCCAGATGAACTGCCTTGTCCTGCCTTTGCTTGAGGCAATGCCATCTTGAACGGCTTCTGGTTCCTCTGGGGTGGCTGAGCATTCTGATTCTTCCTTTGCGGTGGCCTAAACCTTGCACCTGGGGCAGGCGATCGATAAGCTGGGCGGTTGGCTACTGGGGTCCTGGACTGAGACGAACCCGACTCGAAAGCCCTCTTACGGATCTTGGAAGCAGCATACACATGGTTGTTCTTCTCTTGCTTCAAACAGTCGCTAACGAAGTCATTGAAACTAGTCCTCATGTTTGTACCCACATGTTTCATCATCTTGGGACTCAGGCCTCTCTTGAAACTAGCGATCTTCTTGGCATCAGTATCCACCATGTCCGGAGCATAACGGCTCAGGTTATTAAAGGCATGCAGGTATTGAGTCACAGTCTTCGTGCCTTGATTTAATGCCAGGAATTCCCCAAGCTTCATCTCGGTCAGACCAGGTGGAATGTATGTTCCACGGAAGGCTTCAGTGAACTCCCTCCAAGAGATATGGGCATGGGGAGGAAAAGTGGTGCGGTGATGCTTCCACCACATTCCTGCCGGACCTTGAAGCTGATGAGCTGCGTACTCAGTCTTCAACACTTCAGTCATTCTTAAGACACGAAACTTATCTTCCATCGTATTAATCCACTCTTCTGCATCTAAAGGTTCTGCGGCTTCCTTGAAGATCGGTGGACGAGTATCCATGAAGTCCTTGAAACTGTTGTACGGATTTGCTTCGTGACCTCCCGGGTTTATCCCCCGACGGGTATTATCTGCGATACTGCGCAGCGCCGCTTCCATATTCTGTTGCATGCTCTCCATGTTTCGTTGGCTTCCCAGGAATTGGGCGAAAAACTGTTCCGCAGTGTAAGGTGGAGGAGGCGGTGGTGGATCTCGGTCATCATTAGCAGCTGCACTTCCACCAGCCTCAGCGGTACCATACACGGTACGACGAGTGTTCGGCATCTGCATGTTTCAGCAACAGTAATTATTAGGTGATGTTGTAGGAATCGCGACCGAATGAAAAATCATGCTGAACTGAATTCACTGGAGAGAATAAATTCATACAATAAAACAGGGGCACAATAAGTCATTCTAATTAACACAACATCACTAATTATATTACTTAAAGCACACACATCGCGTCCATTACAACCAAGTTGCCAGTATACATACACTGGACTTTGGACGTTCGGATACCGCCACAAACACATCCAAACTTTCCAACCTTACATCAAGCTTTAGTCTTTCTACTCATTATTACATGTCCAAAGTGCTAACAAGCAAAAGACCATGCAAACGGAACCTAGTAGGTAGTGCAACAACTACTAGCCTACTCATCGTGATCGCTATCTAGGTCAGAGACGTTGGCGTTGTCGCCGACTGCAGCGTCGTCGTGCTCCTCAGCTGGCGCCACGGGCTCTTCAGGATCTTCGTCTGCATCCAAATCCATCTCTGCTGCGCCAGGAAGGTCATAAGGGTTAAGCTGATTGTTCAGCCGATGGACCTCTTCATGCAAGTTATCGTTGTACTCTTCGGCATCAGCCAGCCGCTGCTCGAGCTCAAACTGTCTAGCTCTCAACACATTCTCTGCGGACCAGGCTTCATTCCTCTGATGGAGCACATGAGCCAACATGCTCTCAGCATTCCTGTGGGTGGTGGTCAGTTGCCCAAGCTGCTCTCTCAGGGCACGTACATCTCCCTCAAAAATCACAGTCCTCTGAGTGGCCTGATCTCTCTGACGAGTCAACTGAGCCATCTCAGCAGTGAGCCTCTCAATCTCGGCGTCGTGATCTCTCTGAAGCTGACGGCGGTCATCGCGAGCCTGACCAAGAGCACTAGAAACACGTCTCAGACTACCTTCCACTCCATCGAAGGCCCTCATCACTGCGAACATGGCACTCATAGCGGGGTTGTCACTGTTCTGTGCCTCTGCTGCGCTAATCTCCAGAGATCTGCCCCTGGCTTGCTACCACGAGTCAGTGGAGGGGTTGCCCCTCGGAAAGACTCCCACTATAGTTGCTGCCAACTCCTGAGGAAAACGATCCATGATATCTCTCAAGATTCCAAAGGCTGCCCTCTCAGCGGCTTCTTCAGGGGTCCTGCCAGTTGACTCAAAACGCCAACCGGTCCACTCAGAACCATCACCTCGGGGACGAACTACTGCTTCCACAGTCACCAAAAGTCCTTCACCCAACCGCTCATTTGACCAAAAATATCGGGGCTCCATCCCATCATGATAGCCTACATAGCTGAGCACTCTCCACAAGAGTGTAGGCATCCCAAACTCTCCAAGAAAAGTGTGACGCTGGCGAGTGCGCGGAGCAAGCTGATGACGGGGAGCTCTGCCGGTGGACTTGCGAGCGGTCTGCTTGGTACGTGCCATCTGTAGCAAAAATTTTATTGCCGTGGTGAGAACAGATTTTTAAGTTGGCATTTTTATCGAAATGAGATAATCAACTTATAAGGGGAGGAACAATGCCATGAATGAAATGCACACATGATGCATGCACGTTCCGTACGTCCTCACAAACTTAGAAAACTAATGACTACTAACGGAATAAACGGTGGCATACAACGATCTCTTGTAACGTAACTAACACGTACTACTCGAAAGCGTTGTTATGTACCTGCAGAAAGGAAATCACTTCAGCCCAAACCTCACAGTATGAAAACATGCAGAAAGCAGTAAAGTAAGTTACTCGCTCTACACGCATCCCCAGATACGAGTATAACGGTAACAACTACCCGAATCGTCGTCCTATTGACGGCATCGTCACTGCATGACGGAATTCCCCACAATTTGGATACCCTCATACGAACATGCGCAGGGTACGTAAGTATTTTGGTATCACATAAGCACTCCCCTAGATCGGCAGTGTATCCGACCATGCACTCACAACTCTCACTTACCAAGGCGTAGAGGTAAAGGATCCATACATTACCACTCAAGTGAATGGCACTCATACCATAGCACGCCGTATGAGCGATGAAATTCAAAATATGATGCAAACCCCCAAGTTAGTACTTAATTAAGCCACCTAGAGTCCTTATCGGGCATAAAGGATATGACCACTGGCACACTTTTAAGTTCAAAAGCTTATTTGAAAACACAGTTTTATTTTTAAATACTCATGTGAACAGTAGCATGCTAAACCATGCTCCGATGCCAGCTGTAACGGATCAACGTAATTATACGAAATTAAGTAAGAAAATCTTCCACCGAGGCGGTTAATTTAACAAACTTAAGCCCGTATAACCCGAGATTCCGTGAAATCACGAAGGATTTCAAAACCACTAACATACAACCAAGATCGTACTGATTTAGCAGCCACAATTCACACGATACATAAATCTGATCATAAAGGTAAGATACATCGGAGTTCGGAAATAAAAGTTATTACAACATAGTTCAACATAAAGTAGCGGAAGCAAATAATTTTACGCACACACACTTAGTTCAGTTACAGTGCCAGTCGATAGTCATGGTCCACAAAAGCAGTAGATAAGACTAACAGAAAGACCCTTGCCCAAGGTCCTAGTTGTCACCCATCGCCGGATACAGACAGTTGTAGCAGTACCCGTAGTACATCTGACCATCTGCAACAACAATGGGAACAACGCCCTGAGTACGAGAATGTACTCAGCTAGACTTACCCGTCAAAAACCAGAAATAAAATGACACCAAGGAGCATGCAAGGCTTTACATAGTGGATTGGCTTGACTCCTTTGCGAAAAGCACAAGTTGTTATGAGTAAACTAATTTAAGTCCTTTTTCATCATATTTATTATAACCTATTCAATCTAGGTAAGCACCTATGCTAAAGCAATCACTTGATTAACCATTAACATCAAAGGTTACCATCTCAGGTTTAGCATTTCCAACATTATTCACTTAACCATCAGTGTTTCATCATTGTTACTACGATGCCATAGCTCGAGTCAAGTGCTCACTAACCGGGAGCGACGGCGATTCGAATCGAATTCCTATCCAGCTGGAGATTTATTCCTCACACAAACCATGCTTCCCCCGTCAGGGTCGCGTAGATCACCAATGACACTTTCCGAGAAGCCGCGGGATAACAATCATGGATCGCACTACCCAGGGACCGCCCGACTGCCAGGACGCACCTTGGGCTCACTCTTCGCGTCCCCGTACACCCCCTTCAACACCAGTCTGCCAACCCGAGTTTATCCCGGCTCAAAAAGTGTCGCTAGCTTCGCGGTCGAAAGGTACTTTATTCGGCCAGCTAAATGTGAGGCATGCGTTCAACATGACAAGAGGGACGAGCAACGATCGGTCCTTAACCGACACAGACGGAATCACTATAGTCCAGAACCCTATAAGACTCCGCCCGGTCTCCGTTTATCCATCAACACTTGGTTTCTTTTCATGATCACACTTACAGCTAACCATAACCTGGTATCCACCTATAACTCGCAGGTGACAGGAATTCACCCGACTTCTACCGGTCTCAGCATGGCTAAGCAATTTACTCGATCCTGACCTAACAGGGTAAAAGATAATCTGGTGGCCAAGGTAATAATGCAACAACGGTTTCACTCAACTCCTATAACTTAGTGCAACAATATTTAACCATAACTCATGCAATAAGAAATAACTTTTTATAAATTTAGGAGGCTTAAAATGCTCCGGGGCTTGCCTCTTTCGAACGAACTAGGGTGGTGATCGACGCACTCTGGCAGTTCCTCGCCTGACTCTTCCTCCTCGGGCACCTCCTGTGCCTGGGGTTCCTGCTGATCCGTCCAAGCCTGCTCCTCCGGAACTGCTGCCTGCAACTCCTCCTGCGATCCTGTATGATGCAAGTGCATAAGGAAACATGCGAAGAATGCATCGAAATGCGGTGGAGTGCTTTGATGACATGAGATGCAGATGAGCACATGGAATGAGCAGTTTGAATATAATTATTTCTTCTACAAGGTAGTCAACGTCATCCAAGAACATGTAACCTAAAACATACACCTTATCCTTCTATTAGTTAGCCTACCATCTACACATACAAGTGAACCTAAGCTATCAAAGCTTACCAACCTAACTCATCCATAACATCAGCAAGGCATCATGATGCTTCAAAGATACACCAAACATATTTTATTTCTCTCAATTTCTCATAAAGAATAATCTTTTATTTCCTATTTAGCTAGGGTTACACAACAACACCTATCTCTGGTGTAGATAAAAATCTACAAAAATTACAGTAGACTACTCTTACCCTAACTAACCTACCACTAAATTTTCATGAGAATTGCACAAGTAAAACTGCCTGTACAAAATAAACAAGCTATAGCCTAATTGTGAGCATGAATTTATTTTATACTAGAAAAAGTATCAAACAACAGATTTCACAATTTTCTTAGGTTACTAACAGTAAACCAACATACTACAAAAATTATCAGATGTATGTTGTATACAATTTTTGCTCTATAGTAAAAATAACAGATATTACCAATTAAAAGCATTTGAACTACACTTCAACATTTTTCCACAGAACATGCTTCACTAATATTTTTCCTAGAAAGTATATCACAAATAAAGATTAATGCCACAAGAATCACATTTTTCCCTTTATTATTTTATTTACTACACTTTTTCTAAGATATCAGCATTTATAACAATTAAATAAAAATGCACAGTAGAGTGTCACAAAAATCACATGAGATATTTTTAAACTGTAGATCTATTCAAAAGGAACATTTCACAATTTGTTTCATGATTTTTGGAGCTATAAATCTTGAGATACAATTTTTAGAAGCCTTTTTCAGATTTTCTGGAAATCAATTTCTTTAAAACCGAAAATCAAAACCGGCTTTAAACGCTACGTGCACCCCGCTGTGACACCCGAAACCGAGACGCTGAGACAGACAGGCGGGACCCATGGGTCAGACGGGCCCACCCGTCAGCCGCAGTCGGCCAGAGGCGGCGCTGACCGACGAGCTCTCGCCGACGGCGAGGTCTCCAGTCAGGCCGTGACTGTCATCGTGATCTCCGTCTTCGCGCGAACCTAGCGAGCCAGCTAGCGCGGTCAAAGGAGCTCAGGAGCATGCTCACCGGCGGCCATGGCGGCACGGTGGCTCGGCTCACCGCCGGCCGGCCAACTCCGACCGGGATAGGGTGTGTGGGGTGGTCTGCGAGCTTCACCACGTGAGTGCGGTGCTCGTGCACGTGAGAAGAGAGCGAGAAGGGGGACGGAGGGGTGAAGTTCACGGGGCAGTGCGCTGCCGGTGAACTCGACCAACTCCGGCGAGGCATTCCCGCTGACGGGGGCCTTACCACGGCGCGATAGGGCGAGCACAGGATTCGTGGAGTCGTGGCGGAGCCCTATGCAAGATGTAGCAGTTGGCGGTGAGCTCTAGCGGCGGGAAACTCCAACTCCGGCGAGGCGCGCGACGGCGGAGGCGGAGGCGGAGTTTGCTGCTGCTGTGCGGGCGGGCGAGGGAGAATGGAGGGAGCAACCGAGGAGGACGAGCGCGCGGAGGGGTAAGCGGGCGCGGACGCTGCGGGGGCCACAGGGCGCGTGTCGCGCGGCTCCGACGGCGTGCGGCCACGCGGCGACCGAGCGCTGCCGCGGCGCCACGACGCCTCGCGCGGGCGCGCGCGCGCGGGGGCGGGAGGGAGACGACGCGGGCGCGGGCCGGGCCGCCAGCGAAGCTGGGCCGAAAGGGAAGCCGAAGCCCACTAAGGCGAAAATCTGATTTTTCTTTTTCAAAATATTTTCCAGATTTAATTCTTTGTTTCAAAATTGAATTTGGAGATGAAAAAGAGGTTTTCAGAAATTTGGCCCAAAATAAAAGTTGTTCAAAATTTTATTCTCTACAACTTTCATATAGAGCACGTTTCAAAATTCTCAATAGATTTTGAATTTGAGATTTAAAGCTAATTTAAAATCAAAAACTCATTTACTTAGAATATTTTTAAAACAGAATTTGAGGAAGACTTGAATCCAAAATTTTGCTCCAATAATCAAGTTGATTTATTCTAGATTATTTAAAATTGCTACTTCTCAAAAGTTCACCAACTTTTTAACACTTATATCAAATTAAATTTGAAAGAGCTACAATTCAAATAATGTTAATCATGCAATGATGTTGAATGCTTATGCTTTGAATGATAATGCATGCTTAACACCCAGGGGTGTTACACTCCCTCTGTTCATTAGTCTCCTTCGTTTAAGGCTTGTGCTCAAAGACCAAGGAGCGCAGATGGCTGCAATAAATCGTTGTGATCCAATTAATGTGCATGCAACAAAGAGCACCGATGGCCCAGGTCCTCCATGCATGCAACCAACAAGCAACCACGATGCCCAGGTCCTCCGTAGAGTCGCACGGATGCAACCAAGGAGCAGCGACGTACACGCAATCCATCTAAGGAGTCGCATGCACGCGAGACGCTGCTGTTACACGAAGGATCACCTCAGGCGATGCAGATTATTGAAAATATTTGTTTCCTTAAACGAAGGAGACTAATGAATGGAGGGAGTATTTGTTGGTATGTTCATGGAGGTGCAATTTAGCAGAAGCACAAATTCAATTTCAATTCAATAAATCGTAAAATAAATTTTCTGGAAAGAGGGGATGTCAAACTGACCTTCATGGCCCAGTTATCCATTTTGTCTTTAAGGCGCGATGATGCGAAACAAATCGAACTTGTTAAGCTAATTTTTGACTACTATACTATTTGCTGGTATCTTCATGGAGGTGCATTTTAGCAGAAGCACAAATTCAATTTCAATAAAATAAACTGTGAAGAGGACGACGCCGAACTGGACCTTGATGGCCCAATTATCCATTTTATCATGAAGTTGCGATGATGGGTATAATTTTTTACACATGATAATTTTTAACACTTAGGAAGACAGAATTTTGTGCAAGGATGGTAGAACAGGATCCTAAACCATAAACTGCAGGCAATGAAGTGGCAAAAATAGGCATAATAAATGTAGAACTGCGAACTTAAAAAAGGTAATGCTGAGGAACATACCATGACGGGCGCAAACTCGAAAGCGATAACTGACAAAGAGGAAGGCTTCCTTAAAAACAGGCTCAGTTAATTTATACATGAAATGGGAATGGTTCCACAAAAACACAAAATTCATAAGTATGTTAGTTCGTGACAGGCGACCGCTTCAAGGCTAAAGCACAACGTCATGATAGGAAAAGCAAGCCACGAAAAGTTGTAAAGAAGAACACTATGATCCGGAAAGGAAGCGACATATGATGGCACTTTCCTTTCCCCAATATCTGGAAACAGCTGGTACGTGGTAGCAACATGTAGACTAATTACCTTACACTATTAAAAGGCAAGTGTAGATGACTAATTTTGGAAAACAGAAGAGAAGCTGCAAGCATCATGAAAGCATGGGAAGATCACACATGCTTCCATATTGGAATACGCTAGATCAAGTTAATATAAACAATTCAACCAATTACTTTTCTATTCTCGCACTTTAATTATATTAATATTACAACATCATCAGTGAGAGGCAAAAATAAAGAGCAGCAGCCAGTCGGCTTTCCTTACCTGGAAGGTAGATTACGAAAAGTTCATCTAATATTTAACTATCGTTTTCAAACTGGCTTCACATCAGTTTCTTCCGTGACTTTGTCCTATTGCAATTTGGAAAATTAGCAAGAGACAGTTTATGTGCTTTCAATTTACACTATCTAAACTACCAATCAACATTAAAAGTAGAGGAGAAAATATACCAGTTTAGAGTGTCTTAGACTATTACACCTATATATGGAACCTGCAGTAGCAGAATCTCGGAACAAGCATATGAAGCTAGGCAAAAAGGTACAGGAATTTAAAAATGTAGTGAAGGAATGGCATACTAATCAATATGTAGAATAAACCCCATCAAATATACTTTGCAAACAACGAAAATGAAGATCAAGGAGAACAAATCTATAAGCTGACACTGAATATTTCACTGCGAATGAGGATCGTTGACATGTCCGTTGCATATAACTGCAAAGATGAAGCGATATTTAGCATCAAGCAGCGACAGGGAAACGAAATAAGTAGCATAAGCATATTTGTGCATAAAAAGACGGCACAGACATACATAAATAAAAACAGAATAATAGTAGGAGTTAATCCGAGGTAAATCAGCATGCAACAAATTGAACCTTCGTTGAACAGTTCTTTCTTAAAAATGGAATTGCTTTGGTCGTCTATCACAAAGTTGTTCATCGTAATTAGCAGGAACACTTATGTAAACTGAACCTTCATTACAGGCAAGAAGTAACAGTAAGCATAGGTCACAACGGAAGAAACCAGAAGAGGTTTGCTGGAGCATGAGAGTATAGTATATCACAACTGCACAAAAGCATAAAGCTTAGCCAACAAATTTTTTTCGGATAACATTTTTTTTAATAAGAAAGTGATAGCTATGTCTGCATATTCTCATATGCCATAGTTCAGGGAAAAAAGTATCTATTCTCAGCATCATTGGCATTGAACATAAGAGGCAAAACAACAATGGAATATAACTATGGTCAGATTTACCTGATGCACCTCACAGGCATTGTGATATATGCTCAAATCTGAATAACTACCTCATCATTAATGGCATATGTTCAGGATAATGGCATATGTTCATTAATGGTGCAAAATAACAATTGCATGAAAATATGGTCAGCTTTATTCGGTGCATGTAAGGCTGATAAGCAAAGCTGATCTCAGAAATAAACCAAAACCAATGAAAAGACGATTTTGAACAAAATACAGTCATGCCTCATGAGGCATGAGAAAATAAGAAAGTTTGATATATGGGAGCTAATGTATGCACACGGTAATTTTTTCGCCAATAACACAAAGAGAAGGCACATGTTTAGGGAAAAAAATCATCATTGCTGACCCACATAAGGCTGTCTCCAAATTAGTCGCAGCTACTTTTTTGCCGATAGTAGTCAAGCGAAAATATGTCATTGTTGCTAGGGAAAGGCATGTCATCATTGCCTGTGTCAAACGACAGTTCAGTAGAAGTCGAATCGACATACTATAAAGGACTAAGCACTCATCACAGCATAGGGATCATAAAAGAGCGATAATCATAACTGGATGTCCTAAAAAAACATTTTGTTCCAGCATCAACGGCAATGAAATTGCGCGTCATCGACATTGTCATATACTAAATTTGAAATAGCCACATCATGAACAACGGCATATGCTGAGCATAAATAAACTATAACAGCAGCATAGGCATATGGGCATATATACCGAAGAAACTATAACAACAACACAATTACAGATGAACCCTAAGGAAGAGAAGCAAGGAATCTAAAATCAATCTTACAAAAAACAAAAACAAAACCAAATCAGAATAGGCAGCACACATATAGATAGCTAGGGTTTCGGTAACCAGAGGAGCAGGCGTTCCCTGTTGGGGAGGCGGCGCTGAGCAGGCCGCGGTGAAGGATGGGGGAGAGGAAGGAGGCCGCGGGGCCCCACCCGCGGCGGTGCGCCGCGCTCGTGCTCCCGCCGCCGCCTCGGCCGACGCCGCGCCGTCGCAGGGAAGGGGAGAGAGGAAGAGGAAGAGGAGGGGGAAGGAGGGAGGAGGAGAAGGAGGAGGAGGAGGAGGAAGAGGAGGAGGAGGGCACCCCCCGCCAGCGCCGCCTCGCTCGGCCCGGGCACCGTCGCCCGTAGCGTCGGGAGGACGAGAGAGAGCGACGGGAGAAAGAGAGGAGGGGAAAGAAGCTGGAATGAGAAGCCGAATCTGCTGTATATATTTGTTTGCGTAGATTTTAAAGAGAAGCCGAAGAAGCTGAGAAAAAGGACGAGAAGCTAACCAGAATCACGAGAAGCGGTTGCAGGCGAGAATCGGCTTCGAAGGAATCAGGGCCATCCGCTGGAGGATCCGACGATCAGGAAAATTTTAGGTGATGTGGCCACGGCTCCTGAGCTTGGAGCCCGCGGCGTTTGTAGATCTTAATAGGCGCTTCCTTTGGGGCTTCTCTGACTTGTTTTTTTGGGCCCTCTGTGCGTGCACCATTTGCTCATAGCCTCTATCTTTGTTTATTGTGCTTGGATCATTGGCACGGTTGACCACTTCGTTTTGCGACGATCTTGTTCATGTTTGGGGGCATGATAAAATTTGGGCAGCAGTGACTAGATTTTTCCCACCTAATTGACCTGCCTGCTCGTGAATTCGTGATCCTTTCGCTTTCTTGCTGTTGTGTCGAAATTTTTGGCCCCCTTTTGTGGCCGTTGACGTGGTCAAAAAAAAACCCCAGGACCAGTGTTTGTTGTTAGTGACAGACATTGTTGTCTCGTGCTACTCACCTGGTTTAGGATTTGTACCAATATGGAGCATAGAATCATTTCCCATTTATTGTTGATTGATGAATAGACAGCTAGCTGAGTTCTTCCAGTTCTTGTCTTGAACAGTTGAGCTTGTTTATGTAGCTGCTACTCTCATCCTTTAATAAGATGATCCTGAAATCTCACCCACTCGTAAGATGTTGTTACTGGTTAGTACCTTTTTCACTGAACTTGATTGCTCATGTTCTTCTTTCTCTGATTTTCAAATCATACACACTAAAAGATGGATTGTATAGTGCTCAATCAAATGATTGCATGAGAAAGCCAAGTATCGGTACCTTTGAAAATCGTATCAGTACCGGTACTTTTCATTACAACACGAAAGTAAGAGAGAAACGCTTTAGGTCTAGTTATTCCCCGTGTTTGTTGGCCGCTTGCGCTATTCCTTTAGCTTTGTTTATGTAACCTTCTTTAGCCTCTGCCCTCTATGCTTATGCTTGCACGACCTAATCAACAGAAACAACCAAAATCATGTCGCCTGCACTGCACGAATTTTTGACAATTTGGCTGCTGCAAGGATGCTTCCTATTTGGAATAACAGTAGAGGGGCACCTTTTTCTCTGTATTCACTATTCAGTGTCTCAGTCTCCGTGGTCATCGATTTCAGCTAGTACTATAGTCTACTTTTGTGAGGATTTAGGCGATCAGCCGTATCGCTTTGCTCTACTAACAGCCTGATTTATTCTTAAAAGAACAACTAAGCCTATTTCCTATGCCTTTTTGCTCTACTACTACAGAAAGATTCTTTTTAACTCTGGCAGTGGCACACCTGACTCCTACCTCCTATTCTATCTATCTACAGATTTTTTTTTTGGCAAATACTTGCATTTGTTTCTGAGGCATGAATGAACAACTAAACACGGACTACAATTTGATTAGTTGATGAACAAGACATATAATTGTTGTACCTTTTTTAGATGAATAGTTGGTGTACTTGAAACCAAGGAATATTGGACTAAATGATGAGAATGATACCGCGTCCGGTCACGTCAGGAGGAGAGGAGCTCCTACGTAGTTTTCCATTAGGATAAACTGAATCCGGCAGCTTAGCAATTTGCCAATAGTTGTCCCACGCCTGATCAAAATCTAAACAAAAGAGTATATTATATGTGATATATCTCAAGACAAGAATATGGACAAAGAAATACACTGAGATATAAATACTATCTTGTCTGTTGGTGCAGGAGTATACTAATGATAGGCCTGCACTGCATCTTTTGTTTTCAGATCTCTAATCGCATTCAGATGGTGGTCAATTCATCTCACTATATTGCCATGCCATGTAAGGTGGTGGGTCAACCATCCTCCATAACCCCTATCTTAATCCGTCATCTCTTTTCCCTTGACCAGTGGGATTTCGTTCGTAATCTCCTCCTCATCACAGCATGATTAGGCCCCGTTTGGTTACGGTTTGTTAAAGTTTAACACCCATCACATCAATGTTCCCTCGAATGCATGGAGTACTAAATGTAGACTAATTGCATGCATGTCGGCACAGATTAGGAGTAATTTACGAGACGAATCTATTAAGCCTAATTAATCCAAAATTGAAAACTTTTTATCAAATAAGACGAAAATGCTACAGTGTTTGTTAAACTTTAACACCCTAAACCAAACACCCCCTTATTTGCACTTCCCAAACTGCAGCGCGAGACCTTCACATCACACCCCGGCACAGAACCGTTTGCATCAGATCCTGACGTGACCTGCGACTTGCAGCGGCACAATGCTGGTGGCACGTCAGGTTCGTTGAGTCGCCCATTGGAGGCCGTTGGTGAGGTATTGCTCTCGTTTTAGCTCATTATTCATGCATGTGTGTGATCCGATCCATCCTCTTGCGTCGCTCTGAACATGTAATTTGAAGTTACTTTAATAAGAAAATAACGTGGTTTTAGTGCATCTTTGTCATGGTACAGTAGGGATTTAAGCATCATTTGTTCATACATCGGTTTCACTGGTTGTTCAGGCACTATTTGGAAAAGCAAATAACGTGCACCTTGTTCGCTGAATGGTTTCTGCGGCTGATAAGCCGGCTAGTGCTGTTTTGTTGTGAGAGAGAAACACTGTACCATAGCTGATAAGTTCAAGCGAACAGGGTGATGCCGCTGCAACTTCGAACGAGCTGGTGGTACTAACCATGTCCTTTTTCTCTATACAAGTTTAATTTGTCCTAACAAAATTCCTCAAAATATATTCTTGTGTTTTGTGGCCTTTGTACGTCCTTTTTAATGCAGTGATAGGAGCTCTGATTTCCAATCTTGTATATGTATCTTGTGCTCTATGGATCATTGCGTTTGATAGTTGTTGCCGTTGATGGTGATGGACAGGGCTGCTCTATTTTTTTTTAAGGAAAATAATGGCGGCTGCTCTAATTCCCAAACAGTTCTATTTATCGGCATGCATGAATGCATACCAAGAGTATTTGACACGATCACTTCATCTAATTGGTCCCTGTTCTTATTGCTTTTTTATGAATTATGACGACGTCTTAGCCACTGCCTCTCCCTGTGTGGCTGTGTCGGCTGCGTGTATTGACCAAATAATACTTCTGAGTTATGCAAGGGGATCTATACCATTACACTCTCATTATATATTGGAGATAATTTCAACACGAATGTTGGGTTGGGTGATGTGTCATACATACATGTAATAATTAAACTAGTTGAGTGCCCGTGCGTCGCTACGGGCGTACAAAAATTCCGATGACATACAGCCGCACAGGTAAAGCATACGTAAAAGCTTATATCCTCACAAACAATTAGCTTCAAAACACAAATGTAAGATATATAACATCCAAATCAGTAATATCCCCACAAGCCATCATATACTAATTGTCTCCTATTGTTCTCATACTTTTTCTATTACATGAAATGCAGATAGATACAACAAATATAAATTACAAAAGACTCAAATGTAAGATATATAATACTTATACAAAACAAAAGGCAATATCTTTCTATGGTGTTATGACCTCTTTGTAGATAATATTTTTCGTGTATGTACCATTAATTGTTGCCTTCTTTTTGTTATCCTTCTTATCAGCAGGGGGGACAATAAGGATCCTGATGTTCGCTCTGGCAGTGGCTCTAGATAGTGCAACATACAACTGACCATGAGAGAACACTGGTTCAGGCAAATACACACCAACATTGGGGATAGTCTGCCCTTGTGCCTTGTTAACCGTCATAGCAAAACTAAGCCTAACGGGAAACTGCTTCCTCTTGAACTGGAATGGGAACATCTCATCATCAGAGGGGCATAATGGAATCCGTGGAAGAAAGATTCGTTTTCCAACATGGCCCCCCACCACAATTTCTGCATCAATGGTATTTTGTTGGAACCCCCGGACCACCAGCCTCGTTCCATTGCAAAGTCCATTTGCAGGGTCGATATTCCTTAACAATATGATTGGGCACCCAATCTTGAGCTTTAACACATGTGGAGGGAAACCGCTTGGGGTTAAAGTATTAAGGAACTCGGAAGGGTAGTAGTTATGTGGGTCATCCACTGCAGAGTCAAAGCTATGGTACACAATCTCCTCACCTTAGAAACGATCTATCATCTTCATATTAATCATGTCCACCCAATCGTTTCATGTAGACAATATAGCTCTCGAAGTGACGTAGTTTCGATTCGATAAATTTTCATTGAGGCTTGGGAAAATGTAGTCTATTAATGTATCAAGTTCATTGCCATTCCCCGTATATGGCACGCAGATCTCGTTAGGAAGACGGACATAACCATCACCATCACCATTGACCTCCTCGGTACCACAACCGATGCGCAACAGATATTCAGCAAAACCTGGGTCACTCTGTGCCCTCATGTTACGCACCAGCTTTAAGTGATGCATGGAATCCCAAAGGTATGACCTTCGTAGTGACGCGCCTACTATCTGAGCCCTCGACCCCTTCCTTACAACAGGAAGGACTTGCCTGAAATCTTCACCGAACACAATAGTCTTACCACCAAAAGGAAGTTCATGCCGATCCATTATATCATGCAGGCTGTTGTCTAGCGCCTCTACTGCTTGTCTCTTGGTCATAGAAGCCTCATCCCATAAAATGAGGGATGTTGTCCGTAGAAGCTTCGCGATACCACTCTGTTTCGTGAAACTACAAAAAGTGTCATCCTCGATAGTTAAGGGTATCTTGAAACGTGAGTGGGCAGTCCTCCCTCCAGGCAATATGGAAGCCGCAATGCCAGATGTAGCTGTAGCCACAGCAATCTTGTTTTGACTGCGTATTTTCACGAGCAGGGCCTTATATAAATAGGTCTTTCCAGTGCCACTAGGTCCATCAACAAAGAATACTCGGCCTTGAGTAGAGTCACTGGCAGAAATAATCTCATCAAAAGCAGCCCTCTGCTCATTGTTAAGGGACCCCTCAAGGGCCACATCATCGACATTGGGATAGATGCTTGACTCCTCAAAAATCTCCCTTGGAATGCCGTTGGCAGCATCATATGTGTCATTAATATCTGGCAGAGGGAATGACTTTATGTCCTTAGACATTGAGTGTAGCAAATTCCTAATATCAATCAAGACCATCTGCTCTACAACTGATGTGGATTGTACATTGTGTCGATAGTCCTCTGACATGGCATCTAGGTGTCTATTCCAAAGTCCACACACATCGCTCGGCTCACAGAATACTAATATTGTTGCAAATAGCCTTCGTAGTGAGGATGACATCTGATATAGAGTAGCTTCAGCTATGCACTCATCTAACGAGTTGTCGGCTTCAATGAGGCCCCTTCTCTCTGCAACTTCACGAAATGTCGGTAGGATCACCCCATTCACTGTTCTTAGATCATCGTAAGAGGTCGCACCACTCACATGGTTTAGGAGAACACAGAGATAGTAGCGTTCCCCCTCTGCCGGATTGGCAGAGACAATTCGACCTACCTGGCCCTTATATTCCTGCTTCCTTCTTTGCCACTTTTTATCGCGTGGTTGCCAAGTATACCACTCGGGGAAGTCATTGTACAAAATTCCACGAGCTCTTTCATCTAATCTGTTTTCCTCAAAGTATGCCGTGAGCATTGACCTATCAGCACCTGGACAGTTAACCACTTTTCGTATACCTTGTCGTTGGTGAAACGACACCATGTGCATGTTCGGAAGATGGAGTTGCAGCTGCATCACAGGTGGTGAGTTCTTGCTCAACTCAAATCCATATATCCTCCACAATGCTTCTGGGGGGTCACCCACCTAGCCTCTCTATATTGTTCAATCTCATCATTTTTTTCATTTTCATCAGGCTTGCTAGCTTCTCTCATAGACACAGAAGCACGATCATGGCCCTTGTATATGTACTTGAATAAGTATTTCATAGCCTTGATGCTACCACATGCCTCAACATTTATGTGGCAATTGAAAAGTCGGAGGAGGTAAGGGTTGTAGGGGATGACCCATATGTTGTCTAGTACGGCCCCTCAAACTCTTGCCTGGTGTCCGTCTTCACGCCGCCTATAAATTGGGTAGGAGTCCTTGCCCTGTAAGGTAGCCTCATTGTATGGTCGTGGATAATGATTCTTGCATGAATCACGACCCTTTGTGCATGGGCACTCACGATTTAGCACACCGCATGGGCCATGCATCATGTGCTTGATAACCAACTTGTGCAGCTCTGGGTACTTCTTCTTGTCTGGAATCTCAGCCGAGATAAGACGATCATATTGTTCTGGGCATGTGAGCTTGTACCTCCTATTCATAATCAGCAAAAAATGGGCATGTGGTAAGCCTCGCTTCTAGAACTCTACGACATGCACATGTGCACAAACCTTCCCAAGAATATCATTTTCATCAACCTATTTTTTAGCTCCTCTAGCTTTGCCCTAAACACACGCACAACAAGATCTAGACGATCTTGTAATGTCTGGCCAGGGTAGAGTTCATTCTTAATCTCATCCCAGTTTGGGTTACATGTCATCGTAAGAAAGATATCCGGTTTTCCAAACTTCCGTACTAAAGCCATGGCGTCCATGTACTGACGCCTCATGTCCCGTGGGCCACCAATGAATGATGTAGATAGTACAGTCCGCTTTCCAACGGCAGCAGCTCTGTCCTCACCAGCCTGCAAGCTATCCACCAAGCCCTGGTATAGGTCAGCCCTTATCCTATCCTGGTTCCTCCGTTGATAATCTAGACGATTGCTCTCGATCTTGATTTATGTGTCGACCGCAAACTGTTGGAAAAGACGCTTGCCAAAAAGTATCAGGTTGAATATTCCTGGACGCATCTAAAATTTATAACAGTAGTAGTCTCGCACAGACATACATAGATTGCCAGGAGATTCTACACAAACAATTCGATGGAAATTAGTGATGAAAAATAGCATGCTTAAGAATGAATAGTGTAGACTACTATGAGAAACAACTAACCTGGTTCATCCTCATTATTATCTGAACGTGCCTTGCAGAGTGCACGTGCCACCATCACTTCTTCCATACTCACATTTGCCTTTGGAATGTCAATATGCCACCCAAGTTCACCTCTAGGGAAGAACATAGGGTATGATAGTGGGTCATAACATCCATTGTATGATCGAATGCCATACATTTGCCTATTTTTTCCTTGTAGGGTTACACTATGTTGAAACTGTCCACGTCGTTCGCTTCCCTCAATCCAAACAGCGGCCACCTCAGAATTGATCGGCACATTATACACTCTCTGGTCCATCTTTTGGTCAAGGTTGAGTGTCACACAATAGTCATCAATTTGTCCAATCTACCCCATAGTCCTAAGTTGGTCAGAGTATGGATTACCACGAAGGATGGCAACTAACCTCTCAATAACTTCTTTGTCTTTTTCATAGTGCTTCTTGCGGCAGCTGCGGTAACGATGCTCAAGACTTGGATCGTCATCATAGAAGTACAACTCTAGATGCTTAGGTTGTGTACCCTCCTGTCTACCAAATGACTGTATATTGTGGTACATCTGGCCATGTGCACGGAACGTGTATACACCACTGTTCCTGATATCTGTGGTCATACTATCAAGGTAACAGTAGAGGGAAGTGAATGAGAAATGACCATTGAAAAAATGAATGTTATCACGGAAGTGTCTAGCATCAGCATCTACACTCGACCATAGTCTCATGAGGTCAGGTGGTGTGTCAGGCATGAATAGCTCAATCTTTCCGCTACGACAACTGAATCCAGGTGGCTCGAATTCAAACTTCTTTGCATTGCAGTGTTGACAGTTGTGAACGGGCTTTAACTTATGCTCCTCTTTAGGGATGTTGCTATACACCCCATCGTAAGGATCAGGTACATCAGGAATAGATGTAGAGTCTTCTTCTTGAGGATCACCTAACTCATCATCATCGTCAACTTCCTCATCTGAAGTGTGGTATTTAACAAATGCGTTACTATTATTTTCCAAAGGCATGAATGTAAGTACATTTTTCTATTATATTTAGCATAAGTACCTTGGCCAGTGAATAGATAACCCTCGTCAGCTTCTTCATCCTCTTCAAATATGACACCCTCGTCATCACCAGTTCTGTCATGGGGACCTGTGAAAGGTACATATTTGAGGATGGACACTCAATTGTACCGATCAATCATGGTAAATACCATTTTAAACGATTGAGAATGATTATGCAATGGATGAAAATAATAAAATGTATTACCGTTGCATCCTGTGGATGTCTCGAAAGCTGTGGCATGTTGAGAGCTTGAACCGATACCTTTATTAATGACAGGGTGAGTATAGTAAGGCTATGCATTAATTTTTATATAATAAATTAAATTAGTTGAAAGGAGTAAAGAAACGTCAGTAAGTACCATTGTTTTTTGTTACATGAATGATTTGGAGTCTTAAAGCCATCTTCATCAGTCATGCACGGATTCTCCATAGCTAAAGCAACTATTTTCCTTGCAGTGGTTTTTTCAAAATGTTTGTTTTGCCGTGCTAATCGTGATTGTCTCTCTCCAGATGGCACACGTTGTCTACGTGTTATCTGACGAGGATCCATCTCAAGGGGCTTGACATCCTATGTCTGATCTGAAACAGGTGATCCACTTGCCTCAGTAATAATCCAATCACTCGGAGCAGTTGATTTATCATTAAGTGGTACAACATTGGGGATATATTCTGGATTATCCATGGCAATAGAATCGTTGTTCAAAGTATTGCGCCGACAATCCCTTTCCATCCTTTTCTTATCTCGCTTTGTCTGTGCTTGCTCAGTCGTCATATTTGACACTCTTCTACGTTCATTTTTTGCTTCAATCTGCTCCTGAGTTCGGCAATCGTGCATTTTTTGACGTGCACGTTTAGCCTCTCTTTGCTCAGGTGTCATACGTGCATAGTGCTCTCTTTCCCTGGCACACTTAGCTTTACGCTGCTCATTTATTAACTTCATTGTACATGAATTCTTGGATGAGGGTGCGGTGACGGCACAATTACCAACTAATGCAGTATTTGCTGAATCAAGGCTAATTTCTGCTAGCATTTCCTCATCTACAAATGAAAGGTGGTTTCTGTAAATATTTATGTATATTTTGTACAATGAAGTTACAATATTTGGTCTTATATTATTTGCAGTTGGAGGTGCTAAATCAAGCATGCTTCAGTGTATATCAATAGAGATTACTGCCAATCAATTTAGCATAATTGTAATAGATGTCAATTAAGTTGAATTGAAATACATGACTTGTAGATATGAAATTCATAGGATTACAACAAATGTAGCATATCCGCTTTACGAAATAGCATATGTATAAAATGATATTCACTGGACAATTGTATGCAATACCCAACACTTGAAGGGAGGTCTTTGTTGCATGTGGCATGTTGTATGAATCATTTCTATGCAACCAATCAGCATTCTCATCTGGAACCATATTTTCTACTCTTGAGGTGTCGCACTGCTCAGCATTACTGAGGATGCCTATAGACATAATACACGTTAAAAAGTCTTGTACAATACAACCAAAATGAAGAAATGAGTGTCACCTTCAACAGTGAGTGGGATTGTGGGTTGTGAATCTTCGTTTGTAAGGAGAGCTTGAGTTTTCCTTCGATGATAATCTTCTCGACATTTCTTTAGTAACCTCTCCTTTCGATCTTAAGGCATATTCGCGTACGCGTCCCTTGCCCTTTGCCTCTTGCGTTCTTTTGGGTCTATGTCATCTAAATGCAGATTGGATGTCGTAGGTCCACTTTCATTGTTGGTGTTGGATATATCTTTGAATGGGATGCGACCCCCAGTGTGTTCTGAAGATGCCATCTGCATGAAAGATTTTGAGTGTCGCACAAACTTAATGTTGCAAACTGCAACCACCACATTTGAATTAATATGAAAGGGAATGATTATCAATCAGGGAAAGAAAGTGAGCTGCAACATAATATCCATATATGAGATGCGACAGCTGCAAAAAACTGACTGAAGAATATATTATGTTTATCAAAATCTACATGTTGTATTTGGCTAATCCACAACAGACAAACCACACCACATAGACAGGTGTGCCAGAATTGCATCACAATTTCAATTGTAGCCTAACATGCGGGGCCTAAACATAATTAACCTCAAACTCGAGGTGAGAAGTAACAGGGCAGGAATTTATGCATCCTTGAGGGCTTGAGGCATCTATAGTGATCTCTATTGGGGGAGGTAGCAATGGCCGATTAATTTGGTGATCCATTAGCAATGCCAGAATTTGAGCAATGATAAAAATAATAATATCTTAGCTAAATCTGTTACATAAAACAGCCAAATAGGAAAAATAATATATTAAATTAGAGTGATAATGATGAAAATAGTTATATTATAGTTGCAATAATATTATCACCATGTATATATTTTGCAGGTTGAGAAAGTGGAACAACTGATAATCGATCTTATAGATGTACCTGGAAGAACAACTCCAGGCCATGGATAGCAGCAGTGATGAACAGAGTTGATAGATGAATAGATGATGTGAGGAGCAGGTGCACTATCACGAGCATATGGTTATTTCTTTTATGATAAATTAATTGTTTAGTTTTTCGACATCTTCCTAACAGTGAGCTGACTATGACTGGGAAAGCATTTCAATGAGTTCATGTTTAGCGGCACCAATGTGAACCTTTATTGGTATTATTAATCATGAATTCATCACTTGATTTTGTGGCTTCGTAGGCCTAAGTTGTTACTATGTCCTGGTCTCATTTATCAAAGTTCAGTTGAAACAAGTTGTGCTTAGTTGTGTTGCTGATGTGCCAATGACTATGTCTGTGTTGTTAATGAGTCTTGGTATTATTTTATATGTTGTGGTGTGTTCCCCCTCTATTCTGTTTTAGGAAACATCTGGCTCCTCTGACATTTCAAAATAGTGATTCCATGGCACATGATTCAGAATTTTGTTTGTTTGGTTCTATGTAGAAGAGCTCTAGATATTGATGCAACTCGACAAAATTTTCCTCCTTTTTCCCTCTTTTCCATTTTGGCACTTAGCTGATGGGTGGCCGGGTTTGTTGCCACAGGTAGGAAACGAACATTTTGTGTATTAGTAAAAAAATCACAATATTGCTCAATTTTGAACCTTATCAGGAACCACAAGGTTTTTGGGCAAAATATGGATTACATGTTTGGTTAGTAAGAACTTTTCTTGAAAAAAATGCAAACATCTAGCAACATAAAGACATAAACCCTCAGTATTGATTTTGGCTTGTGATGATTCTCGGACAATACAAATCAGATTTAATTCATAGTCAGGATAAACAATAGTTGACATGCAGAATGGCATATGAGCTGTGGTTAAAACATAATGTGTGCCTGTCATTGGATCATTGCATTATTGATGGGGCATAATTTATGTTCATCTTTTTCGTACTTTGAGATATTCACAAAAACAGGCATATGCAGAAATGAAACTACACTCACCCTTACTGAATTCAGTAGTTGCTGCAATATCTCACCCTCCTACATAAGTTGCTTCTTCTTTTTCCTTTTTTCAAAACTATGAACAAAGAAAATGAAAATAGTTAGAGATTAAACTAATAAAAATATTACAGTCTAAGTAGGCTGGGTAAAACAATACATTTGACAATTTATTTAGCAAAGATATCAAAAGTGTAGACTTTCAGAGAACAGCAATTGGGCATATATATACTGTAGGGATAGTTCAGTTCCACTCCAGGCTATACAGAATTCCAAAAGCACATATAAGAACTTTAAACTAAGCACCAGTGTAAGTTATAATTTGTAAATTTGATCTGCTAATTTATTATAGTAACACACTGCAGATGAACTTTGCCTTGTGACCAGTTGACAAAGGGGTTTCAATGAACTTTGCTGGACAGTTCAATACTTCCTCATCTCCAACTCCCACTTGTCTAACTACAGATTTTTTTCTTTTTCAGTTGACAGAGGTGGCTAGTTGCTCTTTTTCATTTACCAGTCACCTTGATCCCAGTTGACAGAGGTGGCTAGCTGCTCTTTTTAAGTTACCAGCTGCATTTACCAGAATAGCAATTCCACCACCAATCATAGAACCACACGTCCAATCCGCCATCGCTAAATTCACCAGGCAAAAAGAGATTGAGTTCACTGAATTTCAGTGCATCATGTAATTATTACACAAAATACCATGCCACAAGTTGTCATTCATAATTTTCAGAAATCATACTCTGATTTCAGTACTGCACTTTTCCACCATGCTTAATAAACAGATACTATGTATTACAAGCCCATGTTAGGAACACTAACATTAAAGGGAAGGGGCAGCCCTCCAGTCCATCAGCAATGCACTAACTGTTTCAAAAAAAACGCATTCCCCACCGAAGCATCATGTAAAAATACCATGCCACAAGTTGTCATTCATAATTTTCAGAAATCATACTCTGATTTCAGTACTGCACTTTTCCACCATGCTTAATAAACAGATACTATGTATTACAAGCCCATGTTAGGAACACTAACAGTAAAGGGAAGGGGCAGCCCTCCAGTCCATCAGCAATGCACTAACTGTTTCAAAAAAACGCATTCCCCACCGAAGCATCATATAATTATTACACAAAATACCATGCCACAAGTTGTCATTCATAATTTTCAGAAATCATACTCTGATTTCAGTACTGCACTTTTCCACCATGCTTAATAAACAGATACTATGTATTACAAACCCATGTTAGGAACACTAACAGTAAAGGGAAGGGGCAGCCCTCCAGTCCATCAGCAATGCACTAACTGTTTAAAAAAAACGCATTCCCCACCGAAAGATGGCTTCTCCTTAATTAGTTGTCGGTCAAGTCCTTTTCCATGAGATTTGTTGTTAGAAAACGTCATTTTCTTGGTGATGAACAGGCAAGGATGACGGTACCAGTTCAGTACTTCCCATACTTGCAGAGGTTCTAAATTCTGAAACGTACGCAAGGACTAAGAACAAGCAGGAAATAAACACCTAGGAATCTGATGTGCCAAACAATTCGACGCATTGCAATCAGAGTCACGGCCAAAATCGATAATCCGTTCCTCCCGACGTAGCTAATATCAATAAGACCAAACAACAATATAGAACCATTAATCAGGGAACGAAAGTGAGCTGCAACATAATATGCATATATGTGATGCGACAGGTTGTATTTGGCTAATCCACAATAGACAGACCAGACCACATACACAGGTGTGCTACATTCTGTCCTTGTATGTTTCATCTTTACATTTTTAAGGTTTTTTTAATCATTCACTTGATCATCACAGAACAAACCATTGTGCAACCCCAGTTACCACAAATAAAATGAAGAGATAGGTTTTTTTATCGAACAAGTTGAATGCTATGGAGAGAAAAAAAGAAGGAATGAACCTATTGTGTCCCTAAGACTGGGAGAGGGGAGGTGGTGTGCACCTGAGACCAGAGACAAAGAGGGGAGGTGGATTGTATGATCCGCAAATCAGCTCCCGGAGTGGCCACCAACTGAGTGTCGTCGTTCCTGTGCTTCGTGATCCATGTTCATGTAGAGAGGAACTAATAATTATTTTTTAGGAAAACAGTAGAAAGGTAAGCTTCTGGAAAAAATAGGCACTCAGTTTAGACATTCATTATGAATGATACAAATCAGATTTAATTCATAGGCAGGATAAACAATAGTTGACATGCAGCATGGCATATGAGCTATGGTGAAAATATAATGTGCGCCTGTCATTGGATCATTGCATTATTGGTGGGGCATAATTTATTGATGAGGCATATACAGAAATGAAACTACACTCACCCTTACTGAATTCAGTAGTTGTTGCAATATGTCACCCTCGTAGCTAAGTTGCTTCTTTTTTTTCCTTTTTCAAAACTATGAACAAAGAAAATGAAAACAGCTAGAGATTAAACTAATAAAAATATTATAGTCTAAATAGGCTGGGTTGCTAAATACATTTGACAATTTATTTAGCAACGATATCAAAACTGTAGGATTCCAGAGAACAGCAATTGGGCATTCCCCAGTGCCTAGCCTGGACACTCGGCATCCTTCAGAAATAGAGTGAGCGAACAGGCAGCAGCAATAGCTGTACCCAATGGCAGTTCGCCCCAATAGCTTCTCACCTTAGTGGCCGTAGCTGCTCGACGGCCATGGTACAGCCAAGAATCCCCCATGTTGCCCCACCTCTCCTTTCATCACCGGGTAAGAAATTGGGGGATTTGTTTCTGGATATCCTGTGGCATTCCTTTCAATCATGCATGACTATGGCAGAACCTAAATCTATATGGATTTAGTTTCTTTCCTTCTTTTCCTATTATCTGTTGCAATTAATTTCCTGTTAACCATAAGGGCTATGTGATAGTCTTGATAAAAGCAAATAAAGGAAAGATGGTAGTTTCACCAATGACATACTGTTCTTCTATATACTACACTGACTCACCAACTCAGCACCTTCGTTTGCAGTCAATTGGTCAGTGTTTCCATCATCAAAAGGGCAAAAAGAATTTATGAAGAAACTGAGGCCGAAATGAAGATTGTTGTGGAACTTCCCTAGAGAAAATAGAGCAGGTATAAATTAACAGTTTTTATGACAAAGGTTTAGGAAAGGTTTCTGACCTTACACATGTTCTTTTGTTTAGCACACTGAACAAATTTTGGGAAAATAGATATCAGTGCTTTAAGTGCACTGTAGCAATCAGTGCTTTTTCAATGCTTATAATTAGCAAGGTCGTCAATGGTAATATCCAGACACCGTAAGATAGTTCATATTATATACAAATAGGAGTACTTAGCAGCACCAAAACTAAATGCACATTCTTGAAACGAAACAGCACCTCCTTATATCACCACCTTGCTTAGTAAAAATACCCTTCTTCCGTTTTTGTTTAGTATCTGCTACCTGAAAGTATCCAGATATATCATGGAGAGAACACTGTCAACTTTAGTGCCACAAACAAGGGAAACAGAAAAGGAGATAAGAAAAGTAGTTTAAAGACTAACGTAACTGTACAAAGAACAACTGAAATTATGGATGGCCTACCTTTTCCACTCCAGGCTATACAGAATTCCAAAAGCACATATAAGAACTTGAAAAGTAAGCACTAAAAAGAATAGGATAGAGAGAAGAAAAGGGAATGCAAAGGATACCGTCGCCGCTCCGGCCCTTGCGATGTCGCGGCAGCAGATATCGTGTTGCCTGCGACGCTCCTAACTCGATGACGATGACGCTCCTAACGCGTTGACGCACTGGGGCGGCACGCTCGTGGACTCGCTCTGGGACTGCCCTGCTTCTTCACCACTGTACCATGCAGAAATGTAGGTTTTCTGAGAAAGTAGCCAAAAACTTTTGCAGAATAAGATGGTATCTGTGACTTCTAGTTTAAAGGGACTGTACCTGCTTCTTGGCAACTATTAATCAAAAGGAAAGATAAGGTGTTATCTGAGAAATACTGTGAACATATTGATTGCAAATCTAAGAACAAAAAGTGAGACATATTACAATTGTCCACAGCAATTTCAGAATAATAATCATTGATCTGACAATCGGAGAGCAGTATATGCCTTGTCAACAACATAATTTAGTTCTTCTTTGGTTAAACATGAGAACACATTTCTTTGTATATAGCATCAAGGGAACAGTTAACTCGAAATTAACTTTCTCCAACAAGCAAGTTATAGTAGCCAACGGTTACCGAATTCACACGGGCAGGAAATTTGCAGCATAGATTAAGAGACCGTGAAGGATCCAAACTAACCTACTTGAGAGAGATGGGGATCCAATTGACCATCAAACACAGAATAGATTAAGAGATCGTGGGGGATCCAAACTGACCTACTTGAGAGAGATGGGGATCCAAACTAACCTACTTCTAAGAACAAAAAGTGAGACATATTACAATTGTCCACAGCAATTTCAGAATAATAATCATTGATCTGACAATCGGAGAGCAGTATATGCCTTGTCAACAACATAATTTAGTTCTTCTTTGGTTAAACATGAGAACACATTTCTTTGTATATAGCATCAAGGGAACAGTTAACTCGAAATTAACTTTCTCCAACAAGCAAGTTATAGTAGCCAACGGTTACCGAATTCACACGGGCAGGAAATTTGCAGCATAGATTAAGAGACCGTGGAGGATCCAAACTAACCTACTTGAGAGAGATGGGGATCCAATTGACCATCAAACACAGAATAGATTAAGAGATCGTGGGGGATCCAAACTGACCTACTTGAGAGAGATGGGGATCCAAACTAACCTACTTGAGTTCGTGAGGGGATCCAAACTTAACCTCTGGGATGCGCACGATCTCATTCACGGCGCGCGGGCGTGGTCGACAGCAGGTGGCGTTGGCGTGTGGGCGGTGGCGGGGCAGGAAGGCGGCGCTGGGAGGTAGGCCGGGGTAGGGTCAGCCGGCCCGGGCTGGAAGGCGACGGCGGGGGCGCGATGGCAGGGGCCGCCGGGCAGGGTGTGGCGGCGTGCTGGCGGCGTCGTGGGATGTAGGGAGGGAGAGGCGGGGCGTGGGCGTGCGCGTGCGCGTGCGCGTCGGATGTCGGACGAAAATGGTTTTGGCAGACGGGACAGACACTTGGTTCTTCATATAGTAGAGATTAATAATCTGGTTGGCTCTGTTGAGTTTTTTTAAAGACAAACTCGGCAGGTGATTACCTGTCTGAACTTCGATGCCAAGGTCCAAATATACAAGATTTGTGAGCAAGAGAGATAAGAACAAAAAAAGAAAACAATGGTGGCTAAGTTAACATTCTCAAACAACACCGTTAATTAGCAACGAGAGAGCCAACGAGGCAGGCGATTGCGGAGGTGGGGGAGGCAAGACCCCATTTGTACTGGATTTTTTTCTTAAAATTTAACTATTTCTTAAAAAAATATCTAGCCTTAAAAAAGAAAAAAACGCATTTCTGGCTGCTACGACTATAAAGCTAGGGGCTGCAATTCTAATGATTTTACCAGCGTGACATCTTGATTGTTGAAGGTCTTTGTCAAGCTTTTCTTAAGAATGGAATACAATGCACTCCCTCCATCCAAACAATGCATTTTTCACATATCGAGAAGAAGCTAGCACATCATATAAAAGTAAAAAGACGCATATAATCTTGTTTTTTTATTCTCCGCATGTGTTGATGTGACATAAGCAAATGATTACGCCTATAAACTCTATAGTTTGTTGCATCATACAACAGGGGGCGGATTTAATGGTATTCCTAGGTATTCCCAGAAATACCAACTTTTTTTTACAAGTTTTAATAGATATGTATGTATAATCATATATATAAATGTATAATGGTGTATTCTTGTCATCTGTTCGCTATTTTAGCCCAAAATAGCCCAAAAACAGCCTACCTCCCTTCTCCCATCCCAGATTCGCATAGCAGGCCGGCCCATGAGGCCCATCTAGCATCGTAGACCACAACCAGATGATCTTCACGGTAGCACCAAATTGAAATCATGTCGTCTCCTTCCGTCTTCTTTCTTCCCGTGCCCGTGAACTCAGTCCACACTCCGGTACTCCGTCCCCTGCAACCCTAGACAGCCGACGGCGGCAGCAAATAGATGGCGTCGCGGCAGGAAATCAGCGGCGGGCGCTAGGCAAGGCGCGCGTGCGGCACGTGCAGCCGGCCGGCGGCCGCGCCACGACAGCAAATCGGGGGCGTCGCGGCGGTGAATCGGCGCGGCACCGCTGGGCTGGGCAAGCGCGCGTGCGGCACGTGACGTGCGGCCGGGCCGGGCGGCGTCGCGGCGGGGAATACCTAAATTTTGAATCCTGGCTCCGCCACTGTCATACAATAATACATCTATAGAGTACACATTTTTAATTAGGATACCACACGTACTTATGAAGCGAGAATTGCATTCTTTTTTCAAATAACTCATGAATCTTGGAATTACATCATTTCTAGGACGGAGGGACTACATCCTATACTTTTCTCGTATTCTCATCTGGATCCATGAACTAATCATCTAGGTCTTTTAGCTTTTCAGGTAGTCCATTCAAATTGTTAATTCAGGTCTATGATTGAATTAAGTGGATTTAGAATAAACCACTTGAAAAAGTTAAAGGACTCCGATAATCATTTTAAGAATTCATGAACCTACCGTGCATTTCACTCCGGTTTTTAAAATCGTAGTATAGACATAGATGCTAAGTTTGCTAACATACATGCACACATGCTTACCTCGGCACCTCTAAAAGAAATCTCGAAGAAATCACTACAAACATCCCGCTGATATTGTTGACAATAGCATTTTTTGGTAAATGAGAAAGTAAGAACCCAGCTTAATGCCACTAGCTAGCTTGAGAGAGTAGAGTTAGTCGCATCTATTCGACTTAACAAATACTATTACTAGTGGCGGGGCTTCGTTAGGACCATCCCTAAGCTCAAATTCTTAGTAGAGTGCTTAATTTCTTTGCTTTAAGTGCTAACAAAATACTAATCCGGCTCCTCTGCTTCCATTTCATATCACATTGGCCCGGTCTTTTCACCACTCAGTCAGGAAGCGACTTTCTTCTGTTCAGTAGTCGTTTAATTTGCGAAGTGTGTACATAGTGCGACGTGCAATTTGTATTCTCGATCGGCGTGATCTTCTATTCTCGATCGGCGTCGTTACTAGGAAGGAGCTGAGAACCGAGAGCCAAAGCCAACTAGAGTCTAGAGGCGACCATTTCTATCATGGCCATGGTCATGGAGAGATTTGTGTGACGTACTGACGTGTGCCTCTGCACAACCACTGCGTGTTTGCGTGCATGCTCACCAACTGCACCAAGCAAGCGAGATCCAGTTTACCCTTGGTCACGCACGCGTACCGTGTCAGCTCAGATGCGACGCGGTACACACTTTGTTTTGTTTCTTGCTCACGTCATTACTAGTAACAAACCTTTTTTTTCCCCTGCCCCTGATCGAAAAGCTAGATCAATGATGCGGCGATCTTTAAGATACATGAAACAAATGAGGATCGCGCTGATAGCAACCGATAGAATCATGATCTTTCTGCTGATCTTATGAAACATATCTACAGAAGGTTAATACTAATGATCACATTATGCAATTAGGCTTGTTCCAAGTTGATACACGTATGTAGCCTAAGATGCACCATATATCTTGGATGGTATCGTCGGCCAGCAAGTGCGCTATACTTCCTCTTTTCCAAATTATGAGTCGCTTTTGACTTTTTCTTGAATGTATTAAAAAAGTTAAAGCAACTTGTAATTTGGAACGGAGGGAGTATTAATTTTCCCTGGAGTCACTTAAACCTAAAGATAGCCTACCAGGCATGCAACAGACAGGCAAAGCCAAAGAAACAATCCTAATCCATGTAGCACGAGGTCCGTGCCCCAGCTGAAATACTCTGGGAGGGGGAACTGATCGACGTAGAACAGAAACATGCATATATTTTACCAGTTCAGAGAATTCTTGGATTGTAGGAGTTTTGCATTGTATGCACTTTCCAGTTCCTCCTGCAAAATTAAATGGCAGAAAATGGTTCAGACTTATGCCCGAGGATGTCAGATAATGAGATAGAAAAGAGTTAATTCCTAGCAAGAGAATGCTCAAGGGCAAGATTAAATGGTTTCAACCACACGATCGCATGATATCAAGGACCTGAGAAGAGCGTAGCTGAAAGTAAGCAAGAATCCTAACATATGGATTGCGGCATATGGTTTCAAGCACAAGATCACAAAATATCTTCGACAGCAGAAACAATCATGTGTGCCTAAGTTTCTGCTGTCAAAGATATTTTGCAGGACTTGGACTATTCACAAAGATGCATATGGATTGCGGCATTGCCACAAAAATGTAGGAAATATAGTCCGTACCTTGCATGCTTTCAGCAATGGTTCCAGAAAGGATGTTCTGAAGAAACTGATGGATTTCTCTAGGGACGTTCTTTCCCAATCTGAAACTCATAATCGGATTGTGAAAAAACAGGCCATATTAGCCCATTAGGCAAAGCTGCATGGTACTAGAATGCCTTTCTTTTTTTTTTGGTAATCACGAAATAATATATGTTCACACAAATTCTGAAAGGTGAACGGCTATAATCACTTACTATTTTCAGAATCTGTCTGAAAACCAGCAGCATTGAGCTCTCCTAAAAGCTGTAAAATACTTGTTTTAGCAAAGCAACACTGTACCATGATGCTTGGAAGAATATGAAATGATAGTCTTTCACTGTGTCTTAATTCATGCTAGGCTCTATGGACCGACCATACCTGTGATGGAGTTGGAACAGCTGCAGGATCAAAATCATCACAATTATTGGGATCAATTGGAACACAAACACGACCTAGAAAAAGAAATAACAATAAAATGTCAGCAAAGGGATGTGTGAAAAAAAAACCCCTCCAGTCATTAGAATAATTCAGTTGACTTTGACTCGACAGAATAAACTAAATGAACTGGTCAAGTATTTTAAGTGAATGCATCTGTTCTGCAGTCTAGCCTACCCCAACTTGTTTGGAACTGACAGGCTTTGTTGTTGTCATCTGTTCTGGAGTCTAGAGGTTTCAAAGGGACATGTCAATGCCATGCATATGTATAACCCTCTCTTGAGCATAAGAGCATGCCACTTTATTATCACATTATAAACTAATACAGGAAGTCAGGAATTGAATGCATTATGACTTTTACCTGTCTTTGGATGTATACAAAAGGGAGCTTTTAGTAAATGATTCATGTGCTTTGATACCTGGCAGGCATGGGTATAAAGTTGATTAGGAGTGAGAACCACCTTGTACATTACTAGTACAAACTCAAACAACTGATGAATTCTCCTTTACCTCCATGTCAAGTCTAGGATATGTGTATGAGAAGACAATCTCTTCCACACATCTACGAAGCCCCTGAGCCTGAAACATAGAACAATTAGCACTATTATTTAACATAATAAGATGAACCAGCAGATATGAGTGTAACTGAGAAATCAGAATATTACACAGTCAAAAGAAATGAACAATTGAACATTGATTGATAAACAGGAAAATGTCCGAACAGGGGATTAAACACAGAAAAAGGTCATTAGGAGATTAAACAAACCTTGTGCTTTCCAGACTGTAAAGTCGTCTTCAATTGATCCCATCTGGTTGCATTGACATCTTCCTTTGAAAGAGAAGATCGTCTATTTCCCTGCCACTTGTCATAGAGCTCACTAGCAACATCTAGAAATGAAATCCAATTCAGAATGATGGCGAATATATCTATGCCACGCTAAACAAGGGATGGTAGATTTCATCTGTCAGAGTAACGTTCATTTTTCATGGTGCCTTTTCTTACTTTCGTCAGGGATAAGATCAAGAATGTTCTGACATCTCTCCTCCAATGCAAAGAGTTGTTGGTTAAGGAGCAACCTATCATTGAAGAAACTTCTAAGAACATCCGTGTATGACCGCCTGCAGGAGCATAATGAATTACATATACATAATAATAAATTTAGCTCTTCCATTGTGTGTACTGTGTTGGTAGATCAAACAAACTGATGAGACAGTTAAGACATACGCAAGGAAAGGATGGAGGACAGGTCCAGCCAAGGATACTTTCTTTAGTGCATTTTCACCACCCTGAGATAGATTAATAGGGTTAAATAGATTTCTGGAGGGGGGCAAGAAACGGAATCAAGAGTAACACATGATGAAGTGCCACCTTGTAGACTCGAAAGTAGTCAGCAATCGCAGCCCTTTGTTCATTGCTGAGCCTAACAGGAGAACACAAGTGTTTTAAGATCAACAAACATAGGAAACAAATGGAAGTTAATTCGGCATACTTTCTTGCTCTGCTATCACAGACCCAGCAATGGACACCACGACGGCCACTGTATACCCAGAGTATGTGATTGAAACCAAAATCATCTGCAAACAATGATTTTAATTATAAGAAGCACACAAATGCACACTTCAGCGGAAGTCAGTAACCAACTGCATTGTGTGGATAAATATGCAAAAGTGACTAGTCCATGTTATGATTTATTGTGTAAAAAAAATGGCATGCCTCTAAGTGAAGTATCCAAAATCTTGATAGCAATTGTCATTAATGGCCAGCAATCTAAGCAGACATCAGCTCCAGAGCAGCAGTAGCGAACATCATCATAATCAGATATATCCTGGGAAAAATTAAAATGTTGACAGCTTGCAACACTGCACATCACACAAGAATACAGCTTGCACAGATATAAAGGGCAAAGGGAAAGAAAATAAAATGTAAGTTTCTTATCTTACAATGTCAAAAATTAGTTCCCTTTCCACCGGTACAAAGACACTATTGCCCTCTGGTTCAGATACAAGAATTAGTTCCCTCTGGTCAAAAATTAGTTCCCTTTCCACCGTTCAGATTCAAGAATTCGTCGCCCTCTGGTTCAAGATTCAGGAAGCGCAGCTCACGCCCGATGTGCAGGACTCCGTAGTTTGGAGATGGACGGCTGATGGAAACTACTCCACACGTTCGGCATATAACATACAGTTCCAAGGTTCACACCGCAAGTTCCAGGCTAATCTCATTTGGAAAGCAAGGGCGGAAAATAAATGCAAGATACATGCCTGGGTACTAATGCACGACAAAATCCTCACGGCGGATAACTTGCAAAAGAGAGGGTGGCCACATCATGAGCATTGCGTCTTGTGCAATGGACCTTTGGAAACAGGATTGCATCTATCTTTGCTATGCCCCTTTGCTAAAGTCGTCTGGAGCCAGGTGTTATCTTGGGAAAACTTTGATGTGCAACTACCCCAACAAGATCCCCAATGCCTGTCCACTTGGTGGGAGGATGTGGCGAGCAAGGTGCCAAAGCAAGAACGCCGAACATTTAATGGAGTGTTCATTTACGTTGTGTGGAACCTGTGGAAGGAAAGAAATAGGAGAATTTTCGAAAACGAGCACAAAACGTCGGAACAAGTCGCCTATTTGGCCAAGGAAGATATTGTTCAGAGGCGTAGGGCCATGTGTAGTGCGGGCTAAATCAACAAGCGCATGAGCGGTGGCTTCTGTGTGTTGGCTCTATGGCCGATGTTTGAATTGGTCCTATGACCGGGTTCTTTTGGCACCATGGGTGCCTGTACATAAAACTCTATTTCCTTCTTAATTGAGCGGCAGAGCTCCTACCTTTACTTTCAAAAAAAAGACACTATTGCCAGATTGGGCATAAGCATGACGCTTTGAAGGCTACAGAAAAGAAAACATGATTCATCAGGTAGTTGCAAAAAGAGTGCAATGCAGAAAATTAGAATCAAACACACAAAAAATGATGTGTTTAGCAATGCTGCGTCATACATCTACACTGTAGACAGGTCCAATATCAATCTTGAAAGGACACTTGTCCTTAATAGAACTCTCCAATTCAGTAGCATTATCAAAGGATTGGAAGCGCAGGTAGATGTCATTCTCCAGTGTAAGTGAAAACTCTCGACGTCCAACATATGACTCATCACATCCAGGGTGCTTTCCATCTATAGAAAAGAAAATTTGGTCAATCAAGACATAGCGAGAGTGCAAGGCTAACTCCTATAATTGAAGAATCAGGATGTGAGCATGAACCATTTCCATAGCAAAGCCATTTGAAGAAATCACCATAGGGGAAGAGCTTTCCTGCAATCATAATGCAGGTTGTCATCACAAACAGAAGCAAAAATCAAAGACTAACCAGTCTCCTTACATAGTAGAGCAGGTTTTTAAATACAAAGCCTCAGTTAGGTAAAGAGCATGTCTTACACCAGATGATTAGCAAAATGTGCTACGTCTTGAAAAAGAAAAAGGAGTATGAAATAAGATATACTAAAGTTCTCAAGAAAAATGGGAGAGGAAACTCTTCCAGCAAGCAAATGATAGCCAATTATTTCCTCATCTGTTAGATGTCTCCATCAAAAAAAAACTGAACCCTAGGGAACAGCCTCCAAGAGACATTATGATTAAGATGCAGCCTCAACCATGCGGGCTGAGGGAAAAAAAACGAACCCCAGCTTCACCCTAGATAGCTGCAATGTAACCTGGGTCAGCCACGACCTTCTGGGCTGGCAACTACTGCAACTACCCCTTGGGAGGAGGGCCCAAACCAACCGCAAGCACCACAGGCGAGCCCCCTGCCACTATATTTTGGGTTGCTAGCAAGGGGATTTTTTTTTGTTGCCACCAGATTTGAAACCTGGCTGATGTCTCCCTAAACTGGAGAGCTTACCGCTACACTACAAGAGTGTTGGTCACCTAAAAAATATCAACCATAGCATTCATTAAAAAAACACACACAGCCCCTAAACTGTGATGCAAGACCTCAACTTTGCGCAGAATCAATGATAACTACAGAAAACATATAGTTATGGACAGACAAGAGGTGTCGGTCCTGTTTCAATTTATCTTCTCCATTCCACGCCATTATAAGGGAACGAATCAGTTTACCATAGTAGATTCGGAGATAGTCAGCGCTGAACCCCTCTGGTACAGCAGTGCTGCTTCTGGCTGTCAATCTCCATAGAATCAACCGGCTCATCATCCCTACCCATCCTCAGATAAAAAACAGCCTGTACCAAACGAAAAAAGGAACCCAAATTAGACCCAAAAAAGGCATCGACTGCATTTGCAGGGAAAAAAAACGTCAGGAAATTAGACCCGAAAAAGGCATGGCATGCAGGATTTTTTTTCTTTTGACAAACAAGAAATGGAGGGCATGCACTGGTTGGAGACAGGGGTGGAGTTCTCGCAGGACCCTACAAATCCAATCAGGGTTGGATCCAGTATATGGCGATAGTTTTTGCAGAAAAATCAAAGCTGGTGGACATAATACATGTATATACTAGTAACTGGGTCAGATCTGAATACAAATAGCTTGTCTTAGGGTTCTGGGAGCTTGGTTTCACACAGCAGGCAAGGGAAGGGGGAAGGGCCATTCGTCAGTTGCGGACCTAGGATGCCAGACCAAAATTTACACATGTGCTTCGATAAGCAGCCATGCCCCGCAATTTGGTATACACAAACTAAATAACACAGTAAATTTGCAAAACAATAACTAAATAACACAGTAAGTGTTAGATATGGCAATTAAGTTCGAAACTTGCATCAATTAGAATGTCTCCATCCCTATTCACAATTCACAAATCCTACAACCAAAGTACATAATGCCTGAGTAATCAACCAATAAATCCCTAATTCCTAGTGCCTACATCTATAGGCTAGATCAATTGAACTAGTTTGGGGGACAAAATGATAATACTGAATAATAAATAGGTCAGGGTTGGCGTACCTTATGGAGTTCAGAGAGTTTGGGGGCCACTCCAGTACTCCACCTCCGCGCTGCACGGCAGCCAGGCAAGGGGTAACGGGAAGAGAGTCGCAGGCGCCGCTCTACAGCGACCTGCAGCATCAAATCGGAGAGAGGGAGGTTAGGGTTAGGGATCGGAGCGACTTGCAAGATGCAAAGAGGAACAGTCCGGAGTGCGGGAGGGGGACCAGGCGTTCGTCACCAGGGGGCATTAGGAGGATCTTCCAGCGGTCCTCAGACGGTGCCCCCTGCGCGCCGACAGACGGGAGGTCGGGAGCAGCGGAGTGGAAGTGGACTCACGGACGGGATCAGCGAGTGTTGCGCCCTGACGAAGACCTGGCAAAGGTGGCTCCGGCTGCTTGCCTGCTTCGGATGCAGGCGGGCGGCGCAAGCATGGGGCAGGGGAAACGGTGTGGACTGCGGTAATGGCAGAGATGGAAAAGAGGTAGGAGAATGGCGGGAAAAGAGGCAGCAGAATGCAGAATGGCGGCCGAGGCCGAGTGGTGGTGCCAGTGCCACTGCGCTGCGATGGGCCGACGGCTGTCCCAGGTCTCCCAAACGTTGTGGCCTTGCTGTCTCCTGGGCTGGGCCTTGCCCGCAACGGCGCCACGCCCAATCGTCAATCCACCTCCTTCTTGGTTCTTGCTTTCGCTTCCCGTCCGGCCGTCCCCCCGTTCCCTTGTGGACTTCGACCCCTGCCGGCGGCGCTGGCGAAGGCGAGTCCGGCCAGCCAAATCGACGCCTCTCCGCCGAGCACCCGGGCGGGCCCGCGGCCGCTCCCTCTCTCGGCCGGAGCGCCACTCGGTGCTGCCTCTCCTTCTCGCCTCCGTCGGTAAGGAACCCTCCCCAGCTTCACCGGGTAGATTACTCGTTTAATTTGCTCCTCGTTTTCATTTCGGTAACAAGGGGAATGCACACTTGCAGGTGGACGGAGATTCCAACATTCAGTACAAGCTGACGGACCTATACATTCACAGCTTGGCATGACGCTGTCAGCCTCAATGGCGCTGAAGGTTGTGTCTCGCATACGGTTTGCGAGACGGCACCTGTTATCAGGCAGACTCACGTACTGTTCGTGCCCGGATTCGCCCTCCGTGCGTGCTTCTGCCGATAGAGCAAGTTCTTTTGAGTTTGATTCTGCGATCCGGTTACTCAAGGACAATCTCCGCCCAGAGAGTCTAGCCCTGGTTCTCGATTCCACATCCGACTCGAGCTTGGCTCTTAGGATCTTCAGATGGGTTTCACATCAGAGATATAACATTCACACAGTTGACACCTACAGCTGTATGATCTCCAGGCTTACTGCTGTGGAAAATCGCGATGAGATGGACAGCCTCCTCAGTGAGATGGTCAGGCTGAAGGTGCCTGCATTGGAGCAGGCCCTTAGTAAATTAGTCGAGTGCCTGAGCAGTAAGAACCGACTTGATGAAGCTTTGCTGGTAATCCAGCATGCTAGCTCTGTGAAGCTTAAGTTGTCATTCTCAGCTTGCAACGGAGTGCTGCATGGTATGGTCAAGCAAGGAAGGGGATTGCGGCTGTGCATGCTTGCGTACACGGAGATTGTCAAGGCGGGAATCCTCCCTGATGTGGAGACATTGAATTTGCTGACCGAGGCTTTGTGTGAATCTGGTCGTTTAGACCTGGCACTGATTCAGTTGGACAGGATGAGCAAGAAGAGGTGTACTCCTAATAGTCATACGTTTGAGGTACTGATCACAGCACTTTGTTCCCACAGCAGAGCAGATGAAGCGGTGAAGCTCTTTGATAAGATGCTGCAACTTAGATGCTCCCCTGATAGCAGCTTCCATGCTCAAGTGATGCCCCTGTTTTGCAAGTTCAGTAAAGTCAAGGAGGCAATTATGTTGTATCAAATGATGAAAGAAGATAACATTCAGTTGAGTCTGCAGTTGTACAGTGCCTTGGTTAGATGTTTATGTGAGAATCAACTATTGGATGACGCTACCATAGTGCTCAAAGAGATGATTACATCGGGTCATGCTCCAATGGCAAGTACATATGTGGATATGATAAATTGTTACTGTACAAATGCCAAGTTTCACAATGCTGTGATCTTTCTAGAGGAAAATGATGTCACTGAAACAGAACCATATAATGTGCTGCTGACATGGTTGTGTAGAAATGACAGGCTGCAGGATTCAGTAAGCTATCTTGAGAAATTGCACAGCAGAGGTTTTGTTGATTGTGAGTCATGGAACATTGTTATAATTCAGTTCTGCAATGAACGAAACATCAGAAGAGCTTCTGAGCTCATTGGTAGAATGGTTGTTTCTTCATTTGCACCAGATGAGACTACCTATTCTGCTGTTATATCTTGTTACTGTCGATTAGGATTGTACATAGATGCCTTGAGTATGTTCAGAAGGGTAAGTATTAATAACTTGTCTTTGAATTCGGAATCTTTCTCACAGCTTGTAGAGATTTTGTGTCACACAAAGAGGATCCAAGAAGCTATTGAAGTTTTTAAATATCACTATAAAAGAGGCTGCAGTCTGACAAACAAGTCACTTGATATGCTAATTGAAGCGAGTTGCTTGTCTGGAAAGATCCGCGAAGCAGTCAAATTGCGTACGTTGGCTGTTTGCACAGGCACTTCTTGTACATTCTCCACTTATGGCATAATTATCCAAGCACTGCTCCATTTGAAGAAGGGGAAAGATGTATTGACTCTCTTTGCACAAATGCTGATGGAAGGTTGTCCATTGGATGGGTATGCATACAATATTCTGTTGCGCTTTTTCCTCACCAAGGAGACAATTGTTGAGGCTGCTATCTTGTTCAACAGAATGGTTAATCATTCCTTTTTTCCTGACCAAGAGACGTTTGAATTGTTAGTCAATGATATGGCTTTGTTTTCTTTTCTTAATATGGTTGCACAAAGTTTACTGAAAGTGATAGATACAAGTGGAGCAGTGAGCCCCAGAATATATAACATTATTATTTATGGACTTATTAAAGAAGGCTTCAAGACTGAGGCATGCAAGTTTCTAGACCAAATGCTGGAAAAGGGGTGGGTGCCTGATTCAAGGACTCATCGTGTCTTGGTTGGCAGCTCTGGTCTGGTGGAGGCTAGAGAGCTTGTTGAAGCCTACCAGACAGTGGATGGTGACAATGTGACCAACATATTGTTGGAAGGACTAGATTGAGGTCTGAGACATGTTTTTGTGTACTATGATAGGGAAATGATATACCAGTGCTGACAGTGTTTTTTCCAGGTAAAGTTCTCATGAAATACTGTCAATAATGAATACTGGTAGCAGAATCTAGAAAAGTAGGGAGGAAAAAAACTGTAGCAGAAAAGATAAGAGGGTTGTACATACTTGAAAGACCTTCAGCAAAGAATATGAATACGGCAAATTACTTTCTGGATAACATCCTGTACTTTTCAGACATTATTGTGCCATTTCTGAGAAAAACACATTCTTTGCTATTAATAAAGTCTATGTGGTGACTTGATGAGTTAAATTGTACTTTACTTCCTTGCCTGGATTCCGTGCTCTTATATTTGCGACTATTCTGAACCCAATGCGGAACTAAACCAACACCACAAAACAAAATCCACCAGCTAGGCCTCTACTAACAGATTGGGGTGTTTAAAATCTAAAACAGTAATACATGATGACAAGTTGCTCCTGAAATAAAAAGGTACTGTGTTTTCTTGACAGGCTTGATATCAGTTGATACTGAGCTGATAAAAAGGAGATGGCATAGAAAACATAAGATTTAGCAAGGCTGAATGTGAAAATGAAGACTGCCACCATAAGTTGAAACCTCTAAGCTCAACTTAGCTCCAGGTTTGCACCTTTGCACTTATAATTAGCCCATCTCATTGATTTATTCCACAATTGCGCATTTTGTTTTTGTTTGGTTCTGTCTGCATTTGTGCCCTCATATTTTTATAGCTTAAGCAAACATGTTATCTTTCAGTACCTTTTCAGCTCAACACGAGATGCCCGGTTTCCTGATATGTCGCAGAACCACCCATAATCCTCCCTGTTGGCTGCGGCGACTCTGGATGTTTAAAAAACCCCAGATGTAAGGCTGCCAATCCTCCTTTGTGAAGCCCACAGCAAAGTCATTACTAGAATCTGAGCATCAGACTTCAGTGCTACGTTAGCTGTGCTTGGGTTTCCCTTGATTGATGGTGGTGGTGGTTTCAAGTGATGCCGTCCCGTACTCCCGTCTCCATGTAACTGTTGTGAAATCGACCTGCCTTCGCCTATCAGTCCTGTATCAGTGTCTGTTGGTAAGTTGTACATGTTAAGTTGCCATGAGACGTTGATGGAACTGTTGCCCATTTCTGAACTATAACATGAGGATCGTTGTCAAACTGTTGGATTCTGAACTATTACATCAGTATCGTTGTAAGCATTCGATTGAATCCATCGATTCTTTTGTCTTGGTATCAGCCTTAATCGAATATGGGAGTTGGGGACATAAAAAGACATATTTGGTTATGCTTCAAAAGGCGGGAACCAGGCAGTTTCCCAGGCCGTCGATTTCAAACGTCTGGAACCAGACAGTGTCCCTAGGTCGTCAATTCGAACGGTTGGGATCGCTGTCTGGCAGGTTATGAACCAAACATGCCAAAAAAATCATGGGAATTGCTAGTATAATCCAAGCCTGAATTTTGGGGGTTTTTTTCAGGTGACAATCTCAGCCGTTGGATCAAGATCCAACGTCCCGGCTGATCCAACCCTCTGTCCATCTTCTTCCAACCCGCGTCCTACCTCCCGCTCGCTCCCCCACCGCCACCGCCCATCGCCCCGTCGTGGCGCAGTATGGTCTCGCTGGAGCTCCGCGGCCACGGCCACAGAGCTTCGACGAGACCTTACCGAGCCCGCAGCGGCCTCCCTCTTCTCCTTGCCCCCTCTCTTGCCGCCACTTTCTTCTTCAACTCCAGCGAGAACCGCCACGACGCCTCCACCTAATAAATTTAAATAAATTTCAAAGCATTTAATTTTTAAACAACGAGAATTGTATTATTTTGTAGACGGAAGAAGTAATTTGAAAGAGAGAGAGTATTTTGGGAGTGGTAAACAAATTTTAGCGTACAGTTTTGTTGGAGTTGAGTATGACACTGAGGGTGTGTTCACTTTACATGCTAACCCAAAATATTTCCTCTTTCACCCATCACATCAAATCTTTGGACGTATGCATGGAGCATTAAATGTAGGTAAAAAGATAACTAATTGCATAGTTTGTCTGTAAATGTCGAGACGAATCTTTTGAGCCTAGTAAGTCCATGATTGGACAGATTTTACCAAATAACAACGAAAGATGCTACAGTAACTTTTCACTCACTTTTCACCTGAACACACCCTGACAAGATGACAACTTTCGCCTGGACCCCCCTGTGTTCGGCCCGACCGCACGGCGTCATGGAAGATATCAGCCGTCCACCTTCCCGCACGCGCGCACCGGCCACCGGAACACGCAACGCAAAGCACCTCTCGAACGCTCCCCTCCCTCTCCCTCTTACCAGCCTCGCCCTTCTAGAAGCTTCCGGAAGCCAAACACAAGCCATGGACGCCGCCAGTACCGCTGCCGCCGCCGCCGCCGCGGCCACCCCGGCCCCCGCCCCGGCCGCGACCGTGCAGGTGCCGCGCGGACAGGTGGATCTGATCGACTTCATCGACTGGACCGGCGTTGAGTGCCTCAACCAGGACTCGTCCCACAGCATCGTCAACGCGCTCAAGCAGGTAGGCGCCGCGTCCTCCCGGTCCAAACCCTAGCACGACTAGCCCCTCCTCCAACGGATTTTAAATTCTGTTCTTCGCGCGATTTTGGTGGGGGCGGATCGTTTGGTTTTCCTTTTTTTTTCGGGAACTTCTCCTAGGGTTTCGTCGGTGGTTACTTCCTGATCGCTTGTGGCTCTACTCTACTGCGAACTCTAATCGCGATTGCGTTGTGGTGCTTGTTTGGTGCAGAGTTTGCGGGACGACGAGGGGCTGTACCTCGCCAGCGATTCGGACGAGCAGCTGCTGATCTACATCCCCTTCATGCAGGTGGTAAAGCTGCATTCCGCGCTATTCAAAGGACCCGAGGAAGAGGGTAAGATTTGCAAATCCCTGTTTGGGTTCTGTGCGATGCGGCTAGATTTGTGCCCAATTGACAGTTTATATGTTCAAAGTAGGTAGGAGTACTACCTACTTTGAACATAATGCATTGTTAGTTGTGGCGCTGGTGCTGCTGAAAAATATCTTGTTTTCATACTTGCAATGAAGGTGCTTTGCTTGTTTAGATTTCTGATACTTGTATTAGTATTGCCAGTGTTAAGTCACCATTTATTGGAGACAATTCCCTATTTGACACCGCATGAAAATTCAGCCTCCCTTATTTGACACGGGTTCTTACTTTCATTCCCAATAATGTGGCACTGTTGTTAGCTTTTCCATCAAAAGGCTCTTAAGTGCCATGTGAAAATATGGACTGCCCTTGTAATCTGCATTTAGCAAAGAACTTATTAATGTTCTTTGATATACAAAATAAATACATGGACACACAAGGTTTAGATGAATTTCAACAGGTTCACAAGAATGAAAGTTTTGTAGGATGAAAAGAGGATTTGACTTCAGATTAATAGTATTTGAACAGTCCACCAAGCCTGAGACCCACTCTGTTTTGAGTTATCCAACGCAACCAGGTTAGGGGGGGGGGTGCAGATTTGTTAGGTATAGTTCTGCTTTGAGACATCCATGTCGCTGCAGCTGAGCGCCTCCGAGTAGCCCCTGCACTGCAGGGAGAGGATTATGCTGTCTGGACTCTGGCATGGCTGAGGCCGCCCGCAGCTCCACCAGCTGCTGCTTCACGGTGTCGGTTGCTAGTTGCAGACCAAAAGTGCTCCCATCTTTTCACATGGCACTTATCAGACTCTGGAAAAGTTAACGATAGTGTTTTTGAGAATAAAAGTTACCCAGCATCAAATAAGGGAGGCTGTTATTTTCATTTTATTGCCTCCTTGTACTTTGACCTAACTGAAAACATAGTATGTGTTGCCAACTTAACGCCAAGTCTTCTTTTTTTTTGTGTGTGTGTGCTTGGAAGTTTAAATTTTCCACGAGTTATAAGGTTGTTTCTATTTAAAATGATGTTTTCCACTGCAACACTATGCGACATGATATTCTGCCATTTTTTTTTTTTTTGTTGAGGACTGCATGATGCTCTGTCACTGCAATTTTATGGTTGCCTTTCTTTTTCAAACAATAATGCCCTTTTCTCATCACAGGCCCGAAAACAGTAAAACTCTTCTCCAACAAAGAGCATATGGGTTTCAGGTATTCTACTACCTGCCTGGAGTTGTTTGGAGTTTGGTCTTTTCAGATCACATTATTTTTTCTATTCAGCCTGAGTGCATGACCATATAGTTATGTAATAAATGGCAGCAATGTCAATGACTATCCACCAAGTGACACCCTCGAGCTATCCTCCAATCATTTGATAGAGGTATGACTTATCACCCAACTCTTATATATGGTTGATGGCCATCCAGTTTTTTTGGCATCCCAGCCATTATTTTTTTGCTCACCCAGATGTGTCTTGGCCTTTCTTTCCTGCAGAATAAACCTTTGTCGCTAAAGTATGTCAAGTTCCAAAATGTTCGCAGGTATGTACATTTCCATTATATATATGCTTTTGTTCCCTCGTTTTTGCTTCTTATCACTGTTTTTAATGGCCTTCTATTATTATTTCAGCCTGACTATATTTATTGAGGACAATCAAAGCGGAAGTGATGTCTCGAAAATTCACAAGATTGCTCTTTATGGAACAACGTAAGTTTTTCTCTTCCACATGTTTACTATCATAGCCACTGTTTCCGTTTTGGTTGGTTCTACTTCGTTTTGGGCAAGGGCTAGAATTATAAAGTTTTGTTAGTGTGAAGATAAGAAATGATGATAATGTCTAAAGTAAAAGTCACTGAAGGAGATCCTCTGGAATAGTACTAATTATTTGGAGGAGAAATTGCAATTCTGGAATACGAACAAGAATTGGAGACATGTATTCTTTGAGCTAATAAATTTAATTAAGTTTGTGAGGACATCCATAGAAATTCAAGCTGATTGGTGATACCTGCTTAGTGATCAATAGGATACCTGCGTGATATGCAAGTGCAACCTTTGGTTATTGATCAGAGGCTCAGAGCTATGTATTTTGCTATTTCTCAGTTCATTTGTACATGCAGGTTACTTTTACTACCTGTATAGAAAAAGTAGCTGAAGTTCTGCTAGATTTAGTAACTGGCTATTTTATTTAGCCAAAATTGAAAGGTGAAGGAAATCAATATACCAAATCAGATAGGAATGTGCTTAAGGGGAGGGGGGGTCCATTGTCAGGCATTGAGAACGTAGTAGAACTCTCCTTAGTTTCTTCACATATGCATATGTGACGGACGCTGTCCATTTTCCTAAAGTTAAATTGCTTGGTTTATTTTGCAGTGTGGACACGACGAATATGAAGGATCTGAAGAAGATAGAGGAGCACTGAGACCATTTAAAGGTTGAGCTTATTCCAGTGGGTGTATGCTTATACTAGAAACAGTTAGATGTTGAATTGAGCAATTTGCAGTTGACCCTGGCAAGTTTTTTTTTCCCCCTTTTTATACAACGAGGAGTTCAAAGAGTGCAAGTCTGGTGATGCCGAAGCTACTGCCTCATGGCATCTTGTAATCCTGCAATTTATGGCTTGGGTGTGGCAGTCAGACCATCTGAATCCATTTCATGAATGAACCAAAATTACTGCATGCATCGATATGGTCTTGCAAACTTGGCCAGTAAAGCTTAGTTCGTTCCTGGGAAGTTTGGTTTGTGTTGAACAATTCTGAGGCCGATGAATGCATTGTTGCGGCAATTGCCATATGCACAGCTGTGTTGCCGTTTTTGTGATACAATGGATTGGATTGGCAATATTTCGTTGGTAGTAATGTTCAATCACGGCAGTGCCGTTCGACCCTATCTATGGATTACAGATTGGGCTGCAAGTTTGCAACCCATCCTGACAGTGGTAGCTTAGATTACATATGGTATGATCCTACTATGTGGTCACAGTCACCAGGCGGCCGGCTTATCAGTCGCCGCCTTCGATCACGGCAAGGATGGCCTGGAAGAGGTTTATGATGTCGAGGTAGAGCTCGATGGCGGCGGCAACGTACTCATCGTAGGAGTAGCGCTTGATGAGGTTGTCGGTGTCGTAGATGATGAAGCCGGAGAAGACGAGCGCGGCGATGCAGCCGTACACCATGGTCCCCGTCTTCCCCAGAGGGAAGAGGATCCGCACGAGGCCGAAGAGCATGAGGATGAGGACGGCGGCCATCAGGAATGGCCCCAGGAACTCGAAGTCGTAGCCTTGCTTGGCCGCCCAGAAGGTGTAGGCGGTAAGCCCCAGCACCACCACCATGGTGATCACCACCGCCTCCAGTATGACGGGGCCCTTCGCCGATAGGCAGCTGAGCCCCACGGCGAAGCTGATGCCGGCGGTGAAGAGCGCCAGGAGCATGAGGTTCACCGGGTGCCGCTTCCGGTAAATGATCATCGGAATCATCACTGCATTTTTTTTTTAAAAAGAAAAGCACACCGAGCAACGACGTCGACCGATGATCCATGTGAACGAACACGTATATGATGTGCATACACGAGAAGTCGAGAAAGAAGCACGTAAGGACGTACCGAGGATGGGGAAGATGATGACGGCGATGGTGGCGGCGATGGCGCCCATGGTGCGGGAGCGGAAGAAGTCGCCGATGGCGCCCACGAGGTTGACCGTGGCGGCGACGGCCACCGTCAGCAGCAGCTGCAGGCAGACGATCGCGTACACCTTGCGGATGAAGGCCCACCGCATCTGCGGGCTCTCCATCATGTATGGGTATGGGTACATGCCGCCGTCCGCCCCCGGCGGGTAGCACGCCTCCACGTCGTGGCTGCACTTGCCGTGCTTGCCCATGGCTAGCTGCCGGCCCTGGCCGCCTGACGATCGGCTGGTCTGTCTCCCGCGCGCGTGCACCCGAGCGAGAGAGACGGCGAGCAGCCGGTGGTCGTCGGTTCTCGCGCCTCGTCGCCTATTGATAGGTGGGCTGCGCTGCGCTGGGGAGGGATGATTAGGCTCGTCGGAACCTTTTTGGGTGGTGGAGAAAGATGGCGGCAACTGCACGAGGGCTTCTATTCTTGGTGCGCTCAAATTGTAAGAGTAGCTTTTCCCGGCTGGTCTTTTGTCATGTGATGTGATGTAATACAATAGTCTCAATATATTTGTCTTACTGTTGGGTTCCTAAGCCCTTGTTTAGTTCCCCCAATTCTCCCTCAAATTTCACTATGCAAAAGAAGATTCTCTGTCACATCAAAATGTCGGCAAATGCATGGAGTACTAAATGTTGATGAAATCAAAAACTAATTGCACAGTTTTGTTGTACTTTGCGAGATGAACATTTTAAGCCTAGTTAGTCAAAATTTGGATAATTTTTATCAAATACAAACGAAATGCTACAGGAATTCTGATACAGTGTTTTTCTCCCCAATTCACCGAACTAAACGAGGCCTAACTTCCTGAGCAACTCCAACGGTTTGCCAAAGAGATTTGCTATTCTTAATTTTTTTTGGCAAAAGAAGAAAAAAATAGCTCCAATAGTTTGGTAAAGTGGGTTGACATTTTTAGCAAGTTGGTAAAAACGGTGGCCGCACGCGCATATATCCGCGCAGCTCGCCGGTGCGCATCCTTGCACGCATATACACGGCACAGCACTGCAGTGTCACTGGTCCGGTCAGTCAGGCTCGACGCGACGGCTGACAGCACAACACTGCAGTGGTAACTGGTCCGGTCAGTCAGGCTCGACGCAGCTTGCTGGGCGCTGGCACGGTGCACTGTTCACCCTATCAGCAATCCGTAGGGAGAATCAATGAAGCAGGGCCAGCTGCAGCAGCATGCAGGAGCAGGTGCTGCAGGACGCCGGCCGGCCGTTGTCCGAATTGTCCTTGGAACTCAGGTGTAGACGGCAGAGTGCAGGAGCGAGGCACGTCGTCTACCGTCATGCCGTCAACCGTCATGTCAAGTCGATCGATGGATTAGGACGACACTCCCACGCTGATGTGCTGCCACTGTAGCTACCATGCTATGGCCGTGCAATCTGCAGTGCATGCTGATTGGGTGGTCAGGCATGAGCTTGTGGGCCTATTTTTTTATTTTACCAAGTCTAAATTGGAGAGAGTCTATTTTTTAACTTGACATATATTTTAGGGAGTTGCTAAATCACAAGATTTGCCAAGTGAATTTTGGCAAACTTTTGGAGATGACCAAAACATTTATTTTTCTACTATAGTATAAATGTATAATATAGTCTGCACCAAAAAGAAAATCTGATGTGCAAAGTTCCTGCATATATCCCTTAGAAAAGAAAAGAATTTGCCGGTTTTTCTCTACTCTGTTTGTACTCTCAAGAACCTTCGTCCCGAAATAATTGTCGTTTTTTTTTGTTTCCGTGCCGTAAGTTTGACTGGATTCATAAAAAATACGTGCAATATTTGCATCTCTAAATAAATTTATTATGAAAATAGATTCAACGATCTATCTAATCTAATGATATTAATTTTGTATCATCAATATTAATATTTTTTATATATATTTAGTCAAAGTTGTTTATCGAGAAACGAAAACAACAATTATTCAGGGTCGGAGACTTCAGATGTAGTAGGAGTGTCTCCCAACAAATGGATTTATTATGTTTGACATGCAGTTCTGTCCTATTACTTACCTGTTTTTTCCTCGAATAAAGAAGGGTAACCACGTATCATTTTATTGATATAAGAGCAAAGAAAACAAGAAAAAGGACATAGAATCTACTCACGCACTGGTTACAGACTTGCAAAAAAAACCAGGAAAAAACCAAAAAAAACTCAATACTCATACCTATCTCCTTTTTTGTTTTTTGAGAAATACTCATACCTATTCTAGGAGAGCAACCAAAGGCGTAGCTCTATCTCCTGGAGAGCAGAAGCTCCAACGAAAGCACCAAACGCTGCTCTCATTGCCTATCAATATTTACCGAACCACTTGCACATTCAGACTCACACCCTCAAACAACAGATGCTTCCATAATCCATATCTCCTAAGCAGTCAGGATGACTAGAGTGTATCCTTTTTTCATATCTTTGGGTATCCTCTTGACAACACCACATCAACAGTTGGAGAAACGTATTGCTTCAGGACGAGGTCATCAACATACAAGGATACTGGTTGTCATCTTTCAGCCTAAGTTTTTTCAAAGTAGTAATAACATTTTTAGGCCCTATTTGGAAGAGGTCTCAGGGACTCCGGCTAACCCATGCAATGTTCATTGAAGTTCCTTTTCTCTTTCATTTTCAAATTAACTGGAAGCCGAAAGAAACTAGTAATTTCTTTTTACTTCCAAAGAAACCAATGATTTTTTTTTCTTCTCCGGCTCCTCAAGTGCTGTAACACTCTCCGGCTCCTAGTACTGTAACACGGAGCCAAAACCCATCAGGTACTGTAACACTCTCCGGCTCCTAATTACTGTAACACGGAGCCAGCCAAAACCATGAGAAGCTCGGCCAAACAGGCCTTTGGACAAAATTTTGGAAATCTACCGGTTGTGTCCACTAATCTATCAGCCTCAGTTTTTCCAAAACAGTAGCATTTTAGGCAAAATTTTGGAGAAATTTTATAGCAAACGATCAAATTACGCTCATACAGGACTGAGGATTCACTCCAATTTGCAAACCAAAGAATCTACGTCCATGAATGCGTTTAAATGCCTCCAATTAAAATAAAATAGAATAAAAATCGGATCAAACGTGGTAAACAGTCTTGACTCTTGGGCAGTTCCCATACACAAAATTATCCTTATTCACTAGGCCAGACATAACATTTGAACTAAGGTAGCACCAACAGAATCTAATTATAAATTGGAGTATCCACGAGATTACAGTGTGTGTGATATACACAAATGTACGTGAAAACAAGATCGAAGTGAAAGCTTGACGAGCTCAGCTATCGGCTGCTCTCAGCAGCTGCAGCAGAGCCAGGAACAGGTTGATGACGTCAAGGTAGAGTGAAACAGCAGCCCATATGTATTCATCGTAGGTGTAGCGCTTGATGATATTGTCCGTGTCATAGATGATGTATCCACAGAAGATAAGTGACGCCAATCCACCATATATCATCACAGATATCTTGCCCAGTGGGAAAAAGATCTGTGCAGCAAAATCTCTATTAGTATGATGCATAATTCAGCATAAGCAAATAAGTAATTAGATGATGCACTCAACATCCACCACAGTAAAAAAGTATCTTAATAAAGATATATAAATACTTAATGGGAATCAAGGTAGAGCCATCCAACCTGAATTAGTGAAAACACCATGAGCACCATGATAGCAGCAAATAGGAAGAGACCAAGGAAGTTGAAGTCATGGCCCCTCTTTTCAGCCCAGAAAGTGTAAGCAGTTAAGCTGACCACCACCACTGCTGTAAGAATGGCCCCTCTTTTCAGCCCAGAAAGTGTAAGCAGTTAAGCTGACCACCACCACTGCTGTAAGAATGGCAGCCTCCAAAATGATTTTTCCTGCACACATAACAAACTGCCAATCAGCTCCTTCATATAGAGAACAAACTCCTAGTTGGTACAAACCATACATGCTCGAAATGGGGACATCAGCAAAGCACATTGCAATCACACATGGCAGAATTCCAGTGAGTAGATGAAGTGAATTACCACAAATGGAACTGATCCCATTGCATACTTCTGCAATATGTCATAGGACCATTCAAAGTTTAGGACCTTATATGCCTATGTACTCAAAGTGTCCCATGAAATTCATCTAAGCTAGTTTCTAAACATATTTTGTTTGGACTGTCAAATAGTTCATAACAATGGCCATGTGGAGTTTTGATGTCATGCCCACAAAAAAAACTATAGAGGCAGAAACAAACGGAGGATATGTAACTCTAATAAAAAAGCCAAAGAAGCCTCAACTTCTACCAGATGATGTGAGTTCAAAAAAAATACAAACTTGTAAAAGGGAGAAACCCAATGATGGTTTTGCTCATGGGTTTTCTTGGCACGAAAGGAGAAAAGAATAAAGGTTTCCACTGCCGGGATAATCTTTCAACAAGGCTTACGCCTTTCAACAAGGCCTCAACAAGAAGGATTAACAGTCATCAAACCCACAGATGGAGCAACGTACCAAATGCCTTTGTGTTGCATGGGCAGATTACATAGATGCTTACACCTAAAGTTTGGAGATTAAGCCACAAACAAATGTAGTCACCTTAACAATAATGGACAGGGCCAACTAGTACCATGTTTGCTCAAAATTTGTGCAGGTTAATCTAAAGCATATGCGGCTAAAGCCATTGGAACCTGTAATCTAAATACAGATCTATGAACAGGGAGACTTTCGATGAATTACACTTATGCAGGGTTTTGTGGCACATCACATTCTTTCGGCTGAAATTGGTGTCGACAAGGTGTTAAAAGGACTCCAGCAGCTCAACTGTATGTTTGTGGAGCTGGAAATAATAGAACAGACCTTAACGTCATTTACTGTCGATCGGTTTGCCAAAACTTTCTGAATGATCAAGTATACCAAATTTTAGTCCAACAAATGTGGTTAAAGGAGTATTAAAAGAAGGGGAATCCTAATGCGAACAGAAACTCCCATTCGCTAGAATCACCAATCAACTCAAAAACCATTTTGAGATCCAACATTAGACAAACGGTATAAAATTATTCACACTATCACACCTAAGGATGAATTAGAGCAAGCAAATTACCGCTCGTGAAAGCGCATGTCATGCCGACCGCAAAGCTGATGGCGACGGTGAAGAGGCCCAGCAGCAGCAGATTGACCGGATGCTTTTGGTGGTAGTAGTGCAGAGGGCACAGCACTGCGGCGCAAAAAGGTTGCACACCAATTTCAGCTCACGGTCAAAAGAAAAAAAAAATCCCTCAAAAGACGGGAGAGCTGGGCTTACCGACGAAGGGCAGGATGATGAGGAAGATGTAGAGCGCGATCCCGGCGTTGGAGGAGACGAAGAAGTTGGAGACGGCGGGCACCTTGACGACGAAGCCGGAGACGGCGGCCGTCATGGCGAGCTGGACAGCGAGGATGACGTAGATCTTGCGGACGAACGCCCACCGCAGCTCGGGGCTCTCCGTCATCCCCGGGTACAGCAGCGAGGACCCGCCGGCCTCGAGGTCCGGGTCCGCCTTCCTGAACCCGAACATGGCCGCTAGTCTCTCGCTCGCTCGCCTCGCTAGGTTTCGCAGGTCGGCCGGCGGAGACGCCGACGCGGGCGACCGACAACTGGGCAGAGGGAGGACGAAGACGGAAAGCAAACGAGCAGTTGGTTCGTTGGCTAGGAATACTTGGATGGGAAGAAGACCAAAACGACCTTCTCGATGCGGGTGCCTTCGAAGAGAAGGCAATTGCGACATGGGCCGAATGCAGCGTGTGCATTAGGCCCATCGTGCAGACATGCGGGCCGTGGCTATGGTCCAGACATGAGGGCCGTGCCAGGTGAGTGGACCCAAACCGCCATCGCTGTCTGCCCATTTGAGCCTGACGCGTGTCGCCGCGTCGTCGTCTTCGTCGTGAGCTCTCTCTCTCTACCCACCAAATCTCGCAGCTCCAGGTGCGGAAGAATCCGTCCTCAATTTGCGTTTCCACTCCCACCACCGCTTCTTCCCGGATCCCTTGTCCTCCTTGATTTCCTCTCACCAAAAGCGGGTGCCGCTTCCCGCCACTTGAGCGCGCGGCGAGCTCACCTCGGTCTCAGGTGGCGCCGTGCGGTGCGGCGGGCGCCCGTGCTGCTGGTTTCGCTCGAGGGGAGAAGGGCCAGAGGGAGCAGAGCAGGTTGGGGATTTGGGGCGTTTGCGTTTTCTTTTGCGGGGCTGTGGGTCAAAAGCGTGGCGCTTTCCGCTCCACCTCCTCACGCCGGAATCAAATCGATCCCCCCTGATTTGGTTCGTGGCATCGGTGCATGAGCTTGCTCCAAGAGATCTCCCTTTTGGTTCGGCGTCAGGGGTTCGGTGAGGTCACGCGGCGTCTTCCTCTTGGTGCACTTCACATGCCCGGGCGCTTTGATTTCTGCCCACTGCGCGAGTGATTCTGCTGCTGCAGCAGCTGTTAGGTGCGCGCTGGTCGTGATGGGGTGAACTGAAGCGTTCCTCACAGGGCTGTGGGTTTATTACGCCGCCTGTCTGCTTCCCCGCACCTTGTTCTTGTGCCCATACTTCTTTGCTTTTGTCACGCCTGAACCGTGTCTTCTTGTAGTATGTGAGGCTTGGCAGTTGGCAAGTACTGACTAGCAACCTTCTTATATATAAACCTGTGTCTGGTGCAAAGCCCAAAGGGGTTACAAATCGTTGATGCCTAGATCTGCTTCCTGCTGAGGCGAGGCTCTAAGTTTGCTCTGTTGATGGGGCTACCATGAACCACGGGAACGGGATTTTGAATTCTGTCAAGGTGGAGAGCTGGCCATCAGTGGTCGCTGCCAATGGCCAGCCTAGGCCGATGGATGTGCTCCATGACGGCGGCCCGCCGCCGTTCCTTACCAAGACGTACGACATGGTTGATGACACAACCACGGACGCCGTTGTGTCATGGAGCGCTACTAACAATAGCTTCGTAGTTTGGGATCCTCATATCTTTGGGACGGTGCTGCTACCTAGGTACTTCAAGCACAACAACTTCTCCAGCTTCGTTCGGCAGCTCAACACTTATGTAAGTTGTTAACTCCATCGATGCTTTGGTCCCATGTTCTATGATGTGATGTGCTGAAATCCTACTTCCTTTTTTGTGGAGTGAATTACAGTTAGTGTTTGAGAATTGCCAGCATTCCACAATTGTGATTTTTGAATAACAGGGAAAATTGGCTGCTCCCTCTGTTGCACAGAAAAGCATGTAACTAGCCATGACAAATCCTAATTGTTAGCATGATAGCATGTGTGTCGTCCTTTTCTTTGTATATGCACATAAGAAACTGGAAAAGCAAAGTTGCAAGTTTGTGTGGAAGTAATCAAAGCAAGGTAATCAGGATCCAGTTGGTCAAAACCTTTGAAACAAAAAATGAACTCAAATAACCAAATAATTATCCTCATAATTGTTAGGCGAAAAAAAACCGTACAGAAGAGACTATGTTTGACTAATTTGGTTATCGGTTATCGCCATTGAAGTAAACCACAGATACTGTTAGTTCTTAAGAATACTAACAATCTAGAAACTACTGATGTTTTAAGATCTTTCATGGACTGCATAATAGAAAATAATGCAGAATTGTTTTCTGCTTGTTGTTCTCCACTTCCTCAGTTCAAGGTTGTTGGAAGGCATGTGTGTCTGTTAAAATCTAAGGGGTGACTTTATTTTCCTGCAGCGATGGTCTGGTTTGAATATTGAAACTTTTATTGCCTGGAATTGTTTTTCTGATCTGCTAAAACTTTTAAAGCTGGCACCTGGTATTCCCATACCCCAGCCAATTTCATTCTTTCAGTAGTTGTTGAGATTATATATGTACTGCACAGACATGAGACACCATATTGAAGGTCTGCTGACATTGATCAGCTTTGTTAGATGCATTGTACAAATTTTGCAGGCAGGCAGGTCATCACCTACAATTTCCAAATGAATTCTTATTCTCCAAATTATCTTTGATCTTCCTGTAGTTTGCCTTGTGTAGCATTTTGATGAGGGTCTTGTTTTCTATTCGTCATGTCAAAATAATATAATAGGTTGAAGAAGAATTTTGGCTAATAGATTTAAGATAAATAGTTTATATTCTTCATAGGATTCCTCTTCATTTTGGCATTTTATCCGACCTGAAATGATTTCAACAGTTAATTCTTCCTCAATGAAAAATGGCGACTGATATTTCTGATGACTGGATTATTGGTTTGGCAGGGCTTCAGAAAGGTGGATCCTGACAGATGGGAATTTGCTAATGAGGAGTTTCTGAGAGGTCAGAGGCACCTTCTCAAAAACATTAGGCGTCGGAAACCTCCACATTCATCTCCAAATCAACAATCTCTTGGCTCTTACCTTGAGGTAGGGCACTTTGGATATGAAGAAGAGATTGATCAGCTGAAGAGGGACAAACAGCTCTTGATGGCTGAAGTAGTGAAGCTGAGGCAGGAGCAGCAAAATACAAAGTCAGATCTACAGGCCATGGAAGAGAAATTACAAGATACCGAGCAGAAGCAACAGCAGATGATGGCATTCATGGCTCGAGTCATGCAGAACCCTGAGTTCATGCAACAACTGATCTCCCAGCGCGAGATGAGGAAGGGGCTTGAGGATGCCATCTCAAAGAAAAGAAGGCGCCACATTGATCAGGGACCTGAAGCTGATAGCATGGGCACTGGTTCTAGCCTGGAGCAAGGGTCACAGGCAGTGTTTTTACCGCTGGAGCCGATAGAATCACTTGCCAATGGTGTGCCATCTGATCTCGAAAGTTCATCTGTTGAGGCAAAGGGTTTCGAGGTCCAACAAGGTGTTTCTTCTGGTGGCTCTGAGCGTCTAAATGGCAGGCCAAGTGCAGAGTTAAATGATGATTTCTGGGAGGACCTTCTGCATGAGGGGGAACTCGGTGCAGATGCAGGTAATGCAGTTGGTCACGATGATATGAAGATGTAATCTCAGAAGGTAGCCTGCCTCGACTGAAAGAACATGGACCCAGACATCAGCGGCTCTAGCTTTATCACAATGGCTCCGAGTATCTTTACCATTATATGCTCGTATATCACTGTTTTGTACTTGACCCTTCGATCAATGAGACACTATATCGGCTGCGGTTGTTAATACAGTCTGTTCAGCATGCGGATGGAAGTATTTGGATTAAGATGTTCCTATGGTATCCAGAGATACCATAGTTTGTTTTCTTCTGGCCGACTGCCCGACCCTGTTACCGTGGACACTGTTTGTGCAAACAACAAGGTTATGTTGCCTGCAGGCTATCAGTGTATCTGTTCTAACTAATCACAGCGCTGGTACAACGCAATGGCCTGCCAAGCTACCACTATGAGATTGTAGGGAAAGACCAGATAGCTTGTATATATGTAAAGCGATCCTTCTCTGTCTGCTGATCTATAGTAACCTATCATGTGCACCTTTAGTCTGTATATAACATACTTATCGCCGTATTTCCACATCATTGTCTTGGTTTACCCACTTATGTCTCGTTGCCTTTCCTTCTGATTTTCTCGTTGCTGTGGAAAGCTGTGATCATGAGATCTCTGCTTTGCTACTGATCCGAAGTGGCCGTGCTGCTGGAATTCTGACCTCCTCCTGAGGTGATTGGATGATGTTTTGAACTCGATCTTACACATGTGCTACTGTACTAGATTGGTCAGTGCCTGGGGATCTATTTCCATGCAAAGTTTGTTCTTAACTTCAGAAATGTAGAGCGTTTGTCTGGCAAAGATGCTAAATATGGCACCGTAGTTTTTTATTCTTACCCCAATTGTTAGCCAAAGCACTAGCACAAAGAAATCGGAACTTCTTTTCTTTTTCTGATGAGAATACTATGTTTGATGCTATTTTCTCTTGAGGGGATTGTTTCATGCTACTAGTCCCCTCTCCTTTCATATTTGACGTTGGTCATTAAACTCCAAAGTTTTTTTAATCACGTCAACTTCAAAGTAGTAACTTTTTTTTGGTGACTAGTATAATGCCCGTGCTAACGCAACGGAAAACAATACTTACAATTGATTTGATGATAAAAGCTATAACACTTCCATTAATGAAGTATGCTCTTGGAGCTTGGTACATTTAACAAGGGTATACCAGAGGAGAGTATCATGGCTCATTAGCAGGAAGCAAACTGTGATTTTACAGAAGGTATTATAGCAATTTAGTAGGCAAGAAGACGGATGGAAAGAGCAACGGATCAGCTTACAAAGGTGATTTGAAATTCCCCCAAAGTGTTACCAATTACAGGTCACTAAGTAGAACTGGCATAGGAAAATACAGTCATTAATCATACATGAAACACATTTAACTCTAGAAAACAATTTCCTCACACAATTTCCAGAGCATTCTAGTTTTGCTAATATTTCTCAGTATGCATAGTGGAGGAAAACTCAACCTTGGACCTTTGCCTTCTTAGCAGCTTCCCTAAGCCTTTCCAGTGTTAACCCATCCTCGCTCAGAGTCAAGCAGCGAAGCACAACCAATGTCATGCCAAGAATAGTGCCCACTCCCCGTGCGTGGTCGAAGCACATGTTGCATTAACTATGAACTTCTGATCCTCTGCCAAAAGAGGGGAAAAACATTGAACTTCTGAAAATTGTGACATTATGCTAGAACTGACGAACTAATGAAGTGTCCAGGTTCAAAAAATGGCAATCTAATAGCAAGGTATGTCAAGCATCCTCTGCGATTCAGTATTTGATTCATTCGTCTAGGCCCCGTATAGGAACATCCATGATCACTAGCTTGTTTATGGTCGTCACAAGACAGCTTGAATTCATGGTTAACTAAAAGTAACATCAGGCGTTTAATTGCTTGTTACATATGGAACTGATACTTATGTACAGCAAAATTACAAGGCAATATCCGGTCTGGCTGGGTGCTGCAGCCTGCAGCGACTACTGTGGTCCTGCTTGAATTGCTCTCTAATGTTTCATTTGTGGCTGGTTGGTGCCTTGCAGCTCAGCAGCAAGCTCGTCTGAACACACCAAATAAGTACATAAACAAATATGCCTTACTCCAGTATCGAGATGAAAATTCAAACATGTAACAACAATCTTTTACTTGAGTCTACATATGCAGGGAGGTAAATGAAATTGGTCAGCCATGATGTATCTGATATGAAACCTATCATCCTACGTTTTTGATGAAATAAATAAGAAGCTCAAAGCTTATAAAGACAAACCTTGCAGAAAGCTTAAAAAAATTTAGAGCATTGTAAATAATTGCCACACCCAATATTTCAGGATAATGGCCTTGTAGTACATTTGTCATCATCTTTGTCACCCGAATTCATGGATTACCTAATTTGAAACCAGCAAAATCATTGAGACAAACCATCTGATCCTGACCATGTGGCAGATTTAGGGTTGCAATGTTGCATTCTCCATATTGTACACCAAGTACTTGACTTTCCCATTGGCATTCTTGGTATTCTGAAAAAGAAAATAACAACTAGAATGACTGAATTAGACCGCACATATTTACATGCATATAAAAATGTGCATGCATTCGATAGTGAAAAGGGTAAAAAACAAAAAGGTGTCATGAGGAACTCCCCACATTCACGTATAGAAAAATAAAAGATAGGTGAAAAAAGTGGGGGAGGAGCATTATCAAACCTGGCATCGAGATCTCATGACAAGGATAATCCATCCAATCTTGTCAAAGTAACCATTTCGGTTAATTTTTCCAGCACCGCTTCATCAAATATGTCATCCTACATAATGAAATTCAAATAAGATTTTCTACCAGATAATAATCCATCAAATCTGTAACGAAGATGGATATTTTGGGGTAACTAGGCCTTATGCTTTGCCAAGAGCTTGAGAGATTGAGGGAGACTAGAGTTGTTTCTTCATAATTCATTGCTTCCTTTTCATTGTGCCTCATGGGCTGATTATAAAGAGTACATAGGACTAACACCTCTTGTGCCTAGACAATATGGTACTATTCCTATATATAAATAACTAAGAGAGACACTAATTAACACTAATGGGCTTAAGGCCCAACTAGGACACTCGCGCCCTACGACGCCCTTCTGCATCTGACGTCTTGGGCCTATTGGGCTAGTGGCAGCCTGTTGGCTGCCCATGACATCTCCCCCGCCCTTGGAGACCCAGCTCGTCCTCGAGCTGGATAGCTGACGCGACCTAGGGATAAGCCTTTTACATCTCGGCTTTCCATTCTTATTTACGACTAAAATACAACTATATCCACCTGGATCCCATGGAAAGAGCGCCTCTGCTGGCTTCATGGAGGCTGAAGGGTGGAGTGTGAAGCAGCCGGCTCTAATGCTGGATGTGTCTAGTACCACAGCAGGCACAAGGATGAATGAGATAGCCTTTGATGCCTGATGCTGGATGTTGATGCGAGGTCGCTGCACTGGAAGCGCCCATATTTGGACCTCCCCTGCGATCGGAGCAGCCTGATGTATGGAAGGGGCTGAGGGGACGAACACGCACGGCAGCGAGGAGCTGAGGAGCATGCACATCTTTCGCACCACACGCCGGACAAGTAAACCTCGCCCGGCAGCTTGTAGTCGCACCGCTGCTTGCTCCTCGGAGACTTTGGCTGCCCGAAGAAGATGCGCTCGGCGGCGTGCCAGGAGGCCCCGTACTGCTGCCTGGAGGCGTACAGCCGCCCGGCGTTCACGGTCCCTCTTGTCCTTCGCCTCGAGACACGCCCGGATGCGATCCAGTTGTGTGGACATCTCCTCAAGGATGCGCAGGGAGTTGTCGACGCCACGAGACAGTTGGTGGAGCGGGTCGGGGCACGGGGGCGGTTTGAAGTGCCGCTGCAGGAGCTCGGTGAAGCGACGCCATGCCGGGTATTCATCTTGCGTGACTTGGTGGAACCAAACTCGGGCGTCAGCTTTCAAATTGCGAGAAACCAGCCATACCTTTTCTTCCGCCATGATTCGCTCCTGGCGGAAGTAGAGTTCGCACTGGTTGATGAAGACCACCGGATCAGAGGTCCCATCAAACTGTGGAAAATCCATCGAGGCGTGCGGACGGCTGGATCGAAGCTGCGAGGTGGCGGGGGATTCCCGCAGATCGCGGGCGGTTCGGCGAACCCCGCGGATGGCGCGACGTGCTTGACGACGGCCCGCGCAGACGAGATGCGACGACGCCTTGGTGGTGAGGAAGGCGGCGCGTCGGTTGTGGTGGAGATGGGCCGCGGACGGCGCGACGAAGATTCCCGCAACGACGCGGTCGACGGTGGCGGCGCGTGGTGGGTGACGGGGAGGCGGCGCGGCGGCTGGGCGATGGATGGGGACGTCGCGGTTGGGGTGTGGTTGCGGCCGAATTAGGGTTGTGGCTGGATTGGCTGGATCAGATTTTTTTTTTTTTGGGATGGGGAGGAATCGACTGGCTCTCTGATACCAGATGTAACGAAGATGGATATTTTGGGGTAACTAGGCCTTATGCTTTGCCAAGAGCTTGAGAGATTGAGGGAGACTAGAGTTGTTTCTTCATAATTCATTGCTTCCTTTTCATTGTGCCTCATGGGCTGATTATAAAGAGTACATAGGACTAACACCTCTTGTGCCTAGACAATATGGTACTATTCCTATATATAAATAACTAAGAGAGACACTAATTAACACTAATGGGCTTAAGGCCCAACTAGGACACTCGCGCCCTACGACGCCCTTCTGCATCTGACGTCTTGGGCCTATTGGGCTAGTGGCAGCCTGTTGGCTGCCCATGACAAAATCAGATGTCATAATGCACCTAATGTTTCTCAAAGCATGCTAAAAAGCTCCGCGGTGGCATAAACCTAATCGTGTGTAGCATTGTCACATCCATCAAAGCAATATAGCTTAGAAAAAAAAACTCACCCAACGGATTTCATCCGGCTTATATTTTGAACGCACTTTAAGGTTTTCTTTAGCATTCCTTCTTTACGTTCCAGTTCCTTACTAACAAAAGTACCTTGCAATTGAAGCAACTTAGAGCTGATTTTTCAGATAGTTGTCCTGGGTCAGTCAGTTCTAACTCTACCAATCTGACATGAAAGAAAAAGAAAAAACACGCATCCCACACTGATGAACCATCAAATCAGTCAACTTTGTAAAGCTTATAATTATTGATGCAGATGTTTTACTACCTAGGAGGCTTTGGTTTTACCTATCCCTGCATAGATAATTTGAAAGAGAAAAGGAAATATGAAATACCAGATAAAAAATTAGGATAGCCGTGAGAACCATTCCTCCAATTAATGAAATAAATTAGAGGTGAAATCCGAATTTGCTTTCCCATCATAGTAGAAAGTGTCATTAACTCCACCAGAGTTGGTCTCTGCAACTTGAACAGAGAAACCAACAAGACGGCATAACTCTATGCTGCTAGAGACCCGTTTATCTGCTTTGCCACAAAGGATGACACCTAAACCACAAGGAGATTATAAGACCTGACATAGCAGTAAGGAGCATATATAAAATACCGACGGCTTCAGGTGTGGACAATGTTTGTTTCGATTTTCACTTGGTGGACCCCCGAAAACTGAATCACAGACCTAAACATGTCCATGACATGTTCATCATTGATACTGACTATTGGATGCTTTGTGGTTCTTATAGCCACCACATGATTTGACTCGCTTTTTCAATAATGCAAAGATTCAATTCAACACAATTATTATTTCTACATTCAGTCAAGAATAGATGACGTCCAGTCAAGCAATTATGCAACTACTGTTTGATACTAAGTTAGTGAGTTCAGACCTGAGCGCTCACAACAAAATGCAGAGAAAGGGAGCACCCACCTTTGATCAGGTTGAGGTCGCATGGCACGATGCACTCGTCGTACCCGGTGTCGTCGTACGTCCTGCCCGGTCTCGGCGAGGAGCTGCAGGCCGTGGCCGCTGTACTGGAAGAAGAGCGCATCCCTGGGCCGCGCCTCCACCACGAGCCACTCGAGTTCCAGGCAGACGTTCTCCACCGATGGTGGCGGTGTGGACGGGTCGGCGTCGGCGACGACGCGGATACCGGCATCGCGCACTACCGCCGGCTGGTGGAGGGGGCCGTGCCCCGCAGCTGTGTTGAGGTGGCCAAGTGCCGCTGGCCGGGAAGGGGGCCGAGCGCTGCCGGTAGAGGAGCCGCGCACACCGCCGGCCGGTCGGGCGTCGTGGCGTCCGGCTTCGTCGACGAGCGCCTGGCTAGCGGCGACGGCGGCAGCGGAGACCTGGGCGTGGGGTAGTGGCGGGATGCGGGCAGCCGCGACGCCGCGGAGACCTGAGAAGTTTTCTACGGGGGCCCAAAAATTTTCGCCCCCTCACGTCCAATATTTGACACGTGGATAGATTATTAAACGTAGATAAAAAATAACTAATTATATAGATTATAGATTATGATAAATTTGTCAGACGAATTAGTCCATGATTTGACAATAAAGTGCTACAGTAACATATGTGCTAATATTAATTAGGCTTAATAAATTCGTCTCCCAGTTTCCAGGCGAGTTATGTAATTAGTTTTTTTTATTAGTATCCAAACACTCTTTCTAACATCTCATGAAACATCCGATGTAAACATCCTAAAAATTTTCACCCCAAGAATTAAACACCCCCAAAAAATCACGGATCTTCTATGGAAGGAAGAGATTGCCGAGTAGAGATTCTTGGGGCGCGGGTGCGCCGAATCGGCGGGCAAGTGGGGGTAGGGGTGAATCGAACCGAGGAACCGCGGCTCCGGGGCGTGGGCGGGGGTAACGGTAGGAGTTGAGGTTGACACACACAATCTTGTCCCTTAGATTTGAGTGAGTAAGGAGAGAGAAGAGATATGTATAGTTTGTTTTAAAGGTGTTATTTTTTTGGTACACTTTTCTAGGTGGATAGACGGGAGGTTAGCGAAGGACATTTTTTGTGTGGGTCTAGAAAAAAAATTAGTGCATTAATAGGATAGACATATAGATAGACAAAATAGTACTCCTAACAACTATGCAAGCAGAATGACTACGATGGCCCCATTGCCGAAATGGGCCTCCACAACTGATCACATGTTTCCATCTTCCCCGGCCATCAAACCCTTTCTTCGAGTTCGAGATAGTGAAAAAGGGAATCCCCCCTATCATATCAAAAAAAAAAAGAATTCTAAAGAAAAAGTGAATTGCTATTTACCCGTTTGTCTTTATCCTCTCCGCGCCCGACGAGTGCGCGGCGGCCGGTGACTGGCCACGACAGTTGTGCCGGGGGTGCCGCGGCACCGTGTGGATCAGTCCCGATCCTTCTGCCGCCTTCGCCGCGCGCGCACGCGCGCACGCACGCACCACCGCAATATAAGCCCGCCACCACTCCGCCCGTCGTCGTCATCCCGATCGAAACGCTTGTGGCGATTGGCAAACTCGCGGCGCGTGGCAGCGGGAGCGTACGAGGTAAAGGAGAGCGAGGGCGACGCGCGGATCGCATCGCAGCTTTCGGCGGAGGCCTTGCCGCGGAGATGCTGGCGGTGTTCGATCCGGCGGTGGCGCTGAGCCCGGAGGGGCTGCGGCAGCCGGGCGCCGCCGGGGGCGACAGCGCGGCGGGCCTCGCGGATCGGTTCAGAGAGGCGCGCCCCGACGCCGTCACCGTCAACCTTGGCGGGTCCGGCGCCATGGCGTACTCCTCCAGCAACCAGAGCCCCCTTCTCCCCAGGTGAGTCGAGCTTGCTTTTGTATTGTCTCGGTTGAGGATCATCCTCGCTTCGCTATTGTCTTCATTCATACACTGTACATGGTAGTGGTGTCTCCGCTGTGCAGAATGTGTACTCTCTGATCCTCGTTTTACTGATTTTCTCTCGCGTGACAAACTGACAATCCTGCGAGATTAACAATCGCTTGTTTATCTGCCACTCCCAGCATGTTATCTCTGCCTCAACAGAATTAGTGCCATTGATAACATTTTCACTATTTGGTCAGACATTTACGTCCATATATGATGGCATTCTCACGGATTCAGAAACTAGTCAACAAGCAACAGATCTGCCGATGCTTTATCAGTACATCGTCACTAGCAATCACCAGATTAGACCCGTTTCCTTGTTAGTTTATTGCTGAACTGGTACAGATAGGGCACTGCTATGCTACCCATTACGAGGAGTTTTTTTATCAACGCTGTCAAGCCCTGACTGAATTGTAGTTGCATTAGCCTAACGTGGTCAGCGGTATATGTCGTACCTCGTTCTCAACCAAATCGTTTGTGGTTGCAGGTTGTTTGGAGCGGTGGATGACATATTCTGCAATCTGCATGTTCCAGGGTACAATTGTGAACGTTGCTGTCCTCAAGCAGCAATATGGATTAAGCAAAGGCGCTAATGAGGTCGACATCATCATTGAGGCTTACAGGACCTTGAGGGACAGGGGTCCTTATCCTGCAGATCAAGTTGTGAGAGACATTAGTGGAAAATTTGCATTTGTTCTGGATGATTGCTCGACTAAGTCGGTCTTCATGGCTGCTGTAAGTGAACTGCTCCTATATTTTACCTTTTTTTTTTGTTGCTCTTGCCATCATTCACATCTGATGAGCAGACAGTTTATCAATAAATTAGTCAATGGTGGTATTCTTTTAAAAAAGATTTGAGCCTAGTGGTATTCTGGTTGCTCTATGTGGATGAAAACTCAATTCGTCTCGGGATCCACATAGAATCGGCATCATACATATACAGCTAAAGGTTTTGCTTAAGGTTGAAGTGGCAATGCCATTTTTTCAGCAGACTATTGGATCATAGTGTTAGTGCAGAATTAGCAGCATCAAATCAAGCTCCTGCTAATTGGGACTATGATACCTGTCTGGTGCTGTTACAATTGTTTAAGTAAAGATTTTGCGGGGGAAAGGTTTGTCACCAGGTCGTGGGTTCGAAGCAGTCTCTCCGCAGATTTTGCGGGGGAAAGGTTTGTCTCGGTTTATCCCTTCCCCAGACCCCACTCACGTGGGAGCCTCCGGCACTGGGTCTGCCCTTTTGATCATCTACGAGACATTTATCAATGTTTGAGTTTTCAGCTTTAACAAGAACAACAACATCACTATTTATATTTCACTAAAATAGATGTTCTTGATGCTTCTGTCTAACATCTTCATGTCTGCATCCTACATTTAAAGAACAGATACAGCTGTGCATTGTTCATTTATTTATGATCAATTTGATCGTTGGCTACGACGTATAAATGTTATCACTGGTATTGATAGGCAACTGATAGCTCGTGTTCATGAATCATGACCTCATTACAGGATTCCGATGGCAACGTTCCATTCTACTGGGGCGCTGATACCGATGGCCGTCTTGTGGTCTCTGATGACGCTGAGCTCGTGAAGAAGGCCTGTGGAAAATCCTCTGCCCCGTTCCCCAAAGGTAAGCATAACCCATAATAACCAAAGCAAAGCAAACGAGCAGAAGTGGTTCTTGTCCCTCTATACTCTGTTCTCGCCCGCTGACGCCTGGCGCCGACGGCTGCACTGCATCAGGCTTCTTCTTCACGACGTCCGGAGGGCTGAAGAGCTACGAGCACCCCATGAACGAGGTGAAGCCGGTGCCAAGGGTGGACAGCAAGGGCGAGGTGTGCGGCACGACGTACACGGTCGATGCAAGCGCCAAGAAGGAGACCGGCATCCCAAGGGTCGGCAGCGCTGCCGATTGGTCTTCACAATACTGACTTTCCTTTTAAGCTGTTGTGTTGGATCGGAGCTCAGGTCTGCCGATTGGTCTTCACAATACTGACTTTCCTTTTAAGCTGTTGTGTTGGATCGGAGCTCAGGTAGCAGGCGTGGCTATGTTCATATGGAAGCCAGTGCTAGTGTTTGTCTGAATAGACTGTTCTCTATAAATCAACACGGATTCTATAACTTCACATGATTTTCGTTGCTGCTGTGTTGTAACACGAAGTACTGCCTTTGCCTTTGTTCTCGAATAAATCAATTTCTAGAGTTGTGTACTTGTATATTTAACCAGGCTTATTAAAAAGAGCGTAGATATTTTATGACATGAAAAATACTCCCTCCGTCGTAAAGTCTCTGTTTGTTTCGCTGAAATTTGGCTTACGCTGCTGCTTATGCTGATTTGTTGTGAGAGAAAGATATTGTTCGTTCGCTAAAAAGTACTGCTGAAGTAGCGTGGCAGAACATGGCCTTTGACTTTTAGACGTCTTGTTTGACTGTTTGTCTTATTCAAAAATTTTATATAAATATTATCTATTTTGTTATGACTTATTTTATCATTAGAGATACTACTCTAGTAATGATTTATTTATTTTATAATTTGCAAAAAAAAAGTTAAATAAGACGAATGGCCAAACACGATATGAAAAAGTTAAAAACGTTATTTATTTTGGGACAGAGGAAGTATGTGTTATCATGAGCCAATGATGCTAATTTAATGTTATAAATTTTAATGTTCTTTTATAAATAAGTTAAATTTAAGAATATTTGATTTAAGATAATTTTAAGAAATGATTTTATTCAATGGAAAATGGAGGAAGTAAGAGGTTGAATGGGCAGTAGCTCCTGAGCTGAATCCGTCGGGCCTGCTTGGTTCGACCGCCCACCGGCAGCGACGCTCTCTTGTTTGCGCTTTGCTGCAGATGCCCAAGAACAAACAAGATGCGCTGCCAGTTGAGCGTGCTTGAGAAATGAGAAAGGGTAGGAGTAGGGACCGGGAGAAGCAAAGCTGTAGCAGACACGGGCGCAACTGTGCGGAAATAGTGTCGGAACTCGGATCACGCAACCGTCTGTCAGGCACTCGCTGTGCCTGCACACTCCCCTTGATTGGCTTCGGCGCTGGCACCAATAATTTGCGTGTATGTATGGGCTGGGCTGGGCCGCCACTGCCCACTGCCCGTCCAGGCTGAAAGGAAAGCCACGGGATTGGATTGGTTGCGGCAGGGAGGGGGCAGACCAGCCCATCTTTCTACGAGACCTCAGACCGGTGGGCTTCTTTCACTGTTCACCGTCCCTGTCCGGAATCCGGCCGCCGCACCAGCCGCCGACACGTGGCGTCGGGTGCGAGATGGACGCTCCAGATCTGCGCTTGAGAGCGAGGCCAATAATAAAGTAAGTTGCTGGGCTATACTATAAGAGTCAAGTGATACAATAAGTGTCTTATGTTTGTCTTCAAAAAGTCTCTTTCATATTTCTCTTCACAGCACTTGCTACTTGGGTTCATTGATACCTATGCTTCCGGGTCCAGCTTGGTGCTCTCGTCTTTCTCCTCCCTTCTCTCCTCTGCATCAGCATTAGCTTGTGTATAAGCCCATTATTATACATGCTCTGAAGAAGCGCTGACCGGCTGGAGGCGTGCGCGCGCGTGCGTGGCGGACCTCCGGCGCGGCTAGGAAAGACAAGGGCGCAATGCAAGCGTGCGCGGCGCGGCAGCTTTAGCATGCACGCATGCATGGCAGCGCACGCGGGAAGCACGCATGCGGGACAGCGGGAGGGGCGCCGTGCGTCGGTGCGTGCACATGCAAGGTGCAGAGGCAGCAGCAGGCGCGCGAACCCATGGCCATGCACGATAGATACTCCTGCCAGGTGTATACGAGTGCTAGTACTGCTACTGTTACTCCTGCCAGGTGTATACGAGTGCTAGTACTGCTACTGTTACTGCACGTTAGATACTGCAATTTCTAGCACTCGTACCTGTACGTAGTAAGTAATACAGTGCAAACTAGCTTACGTTGTTGGTTTTACGTACTGCATAGTAGTACTCGCATCATGACTGTACCCTTTTTTTTTTTTTGCCCTGTTCTCTTGTTCCATGATTCGCGGATGATTCACAAGAGTATGTAGGAATAGGCATATTTTCATGTGCCGCTCCAATAAGCAGCGTAAATTGAACAAATATTTGTTCTTTAGACTTTAGGGCCTGTCCGCTTGGCACTCTCACGAGCACTTGGATTTTGTCCCGGCCCGTTGATTCACCTTATCGACTCATCCAAATGTTATAACCTTTATTTAGTTGTTAGAGGAGCACTGGCCGGTTATGTGACTCGGGTGGACACCCAGACCGAGGGACTTACACTGAATCGAGGTACTAAACAAGCTTTGCAAAGTCATGTTGTCGTGGAGGATCAAATTATTATTGTTGAATTATTTGGAAAGGTAACTTTTAGATTGGAAGTATAGTTTTTTTTATCAAATGGTCCGAGAAATCCAAAGTCACTGCTCAAGGTGGTTCAGCTCAAAGCAACAAAGCGTTGAAAGCCCTCAAATGATGAAAATTGAGAAGATTGTAATATAAATTGTATATCTTTAATTCTTGAGTATAGATATATTGTACTATCAACAGAGATGAAACATCAAGTACTAGATGAGGCCTAGAAGTGCTCAAAATAACCAAGGGGGAATTCCAAGAGACTAGCATAGAATTTTTGGAGTTAACTGAGAGCAAGCTGGAAAAAATCAGCTAGGGCCGATTTTGACAGCCAAAAGCTAGTTTCAGTGACTGTGTAAAAGGTATATATACACCATCCTATGGCCCTTTGAAGGCACCATCCTACGGCCCTTTGAAGGTTGAAGATGCATTCTAGCCTTGTGACAGTTCTAATTCACCCTTTATGAGATTTGAGTGAAAAGGTGAGAATGCCTTTGAATTTGAGAGCAAGATTTGAGCCTTGTCAGCTTGCATGAGCAATAGATAGCTGATCAAAGCCTTGAGCACTTTGTGGTGGCATTAAGTTTCATGGTGAATCATTTGTTACTCTTGGAGCTTAGCTCTTAGGTAGCTAAGTGTCACCAGCAAACATCCAAGTTTGTGGAGTGTCGTGAAAAGTTCTCTCTGCTCCGATCTTGCCTCCAAAAAGGAAAAAGTTCATCTAATCATGGTTTTTTCTCCCCTCCTAGTTCCTCGGTGGCCTAGCCATAGCCTGCGGGCGGCAACGACGTGGTCCTGGTCAGCACATGGCGATAACGATGACGAAGGCGCAAACACACCAATCAATTGGATTTAATTTTTGTGTATTAGGAAGGTCATGCCATGTCGGGTCACTCCATTTCGCCATCTATAGACTACATGGTTCGTCTACCTTGACATGCTACCATATAGTGGAGACCATCATATTTTTTTCATGCAGAGAGTTGTCTTGAAGCCTATGAGTATTGGTTTATTTGGTAGAGCTCCAGCTCCCAGGTTATCTGATGGAGTGATTTCAGTTGCGGGAGAGCAAGTTGAAAATGATTCTAGTGAGGAGCATGTTCTTTTAGTTTCTACTCCCTCCGTTCCATATTATAAGACATTTTGTCATTTTTAGATTCATAGCTTTTGCTACGCACCTAGATATATGTTATGTCTAGATACATATTAAAAACTTTGGATATATAAATGTCAAAACACATTATAATTTGGGATGGATGAAGTAGTTTATTATATAAATGGAGGAGGGACTCTTGTTAGATCACCACCAAAATCTTGTTGTGTTCTACCTGTGTTGTCGTCCTATAGTGATTCTCGTAGAGAATCTGAAACTGGGGTTGGGGCACTCTCATATGGTCAACTAAACTTTCCAATTGATCTAGTCCCACCTCCATGTCACTATTGTCAATTTGTCTTTTTTTTTTTGAAGATACTAGATATACATGTATCTTTGTATTATATTAAGATAAGAGGGATAAAAAAAAGTTTGGTTGAGGACCGTTGCGACCAGTGCAACATGCTAGCCAAATTCATTTACATTTTAGCACTGTACTTAACAATATTTAATATAAAAGTATAAATTTTTTCCTCTATTCCTCCATTCATCGTCTCTTATTTCCACTAGTATTTTTTTTCCATAAGTGGATTTGATCCTTCTCGCTCTGACTCCACTTTTTCATCTCTTGGTTTGTCATCCCTCGTTTAGTTTGGAGTTGCAGGACCTCACTAGCATCGCACCACTCTTGCTAGGTCTAGCCAATCGAGTCAAGTGTGTGTAGCAACTTGGCACGCACAAGCATGGCAAGACTTCTATCTTTTTTAACCTTACAGTGCAATAACCACTTATTTAAGCCGAGTTAATCTTTAGATAATTTTCATATAAGATTATTTTTTTATTGCAACTAGCATTTATTATGTGCCATATGGTTTAATCAAAATAAGGTTGGACCAATTCCAATTAAATGAAATGAGATACTCCTAGGTAGCTAATTATATGAGTCTTATGATCATACAACATAGTGCACGTTTGTTACAATATGCAGATATCATGTTTGCTAGCATTCTTATATATATTACTGCCAGTAACACACGAGGGTACAACGACTACGGCTAGTCAAGGCTCTGATGTTGCAAGAAAGTGTGATACGCGGGCCCGGTTAGCTAGGCAGATGTCATTGTGCAATACGTGTACTCCGTATGCATTTGCGAGTTCCTTCTTGTCAACAATACTCGTACAAGTTCCTCCTCTAAAGTTTAGTCTCTATCCTATCGGATTTTAGACATATGCATGAAGTATGAAATATATACTTAAAAAAATACATAATTACACAAATTACGTCTAATTTGCGAGACAAATCTTTTAAGCTTAATTAATCCATGAATTGACAATACGGTGCTACAGTAAACATATGCTGATGCCAGATTAATTAGGCTTAATAAATTCGTCTCGCGGAGTACTGAGGACTTCTGTAATTTATTTTATTATTACTATCCGAACACTCTCATGTGACATCCCGATGGAACAGCAAACGTGAGACCCAAAACTTTAGCTGGTGGATTTTAACGGGGCCTACCAAACGGATAAACACAAAGTTAGTACGGCCCTGAACTACAGTGTGTAAAATCTGAAGGGCCAGAGGCAGGCCTCGTTTAGTTCGGTGAATTTGGGAGAAAAACACTGTATCAGAATTCCTGTAGCATTTTGTTTGTATTTGGTAAAAATTATTCAAATTTTAACTAACTAGGCTTAAAATGTTCATCTCGCAAAGTACAACAAAACTGTGTAATTAGTTTTTGATTTCATCAATATTTAGTACTCCATGCATTTGCCGACATTTTGATGTGATAGAAAATCTTCTTTTTTATAGTGAAATTTAGGGAAGAATTAAGGGAACTAAACAAGGCGAAGAGGAGTAGGCAGCAGCCCAGCAGCACCAGGACCAGGGCTGCGCTGCGACCAGCTGATCTATATGCATCGCTGACACAGGCCATAGCTAGCGATCGGGGCAGGCGTTAATGCGGCCGTAGCATACAGCTGTATGATTAGTGGTTTACCTTTAATTCTTGTCTTGCTCGCGACACCTCCGCCGATCCGTCGTACACCATGGTTAGGGGCTGTTTAGTTGGCAAATTTTTTGGCGAAACGCTACTGCAGCAGTTTCGTTGTTATTTGGTAAATATTATCCAATCATGGTCTAATTAGGCTTAAAAGATTTGTCTCGTCCATTTCGTCTAAACTGTGTAATTAGTTTTATTTTTTATCTATATTTAATGCTTCATACATGTGTTTAAAGATTCGATGTGACGGGAAATCTGAAAATTTTGTCAAAATTTTTGGCATCTAAACGGTGCCTTACAACGCTGACACCGCATGCCATGCATGCATCATGCCAATTGGGCCATAATCATAGATGGACAGTGAGCAGCAGTACTATATAAAACAGATCTCTTGCTTATTTCTGAGAGTTTGTTTTCTATTGTTGTCTCACCTGGTATTACATAAAACAGAGCCTCTGCTCTTTTATTTTAGAATCCTAAATTATTTTTAAATAACTTTGACCCTTCCTCGGTTGGATCTTTCTATTTCTTTCCGCTTTCCCCTACTTCGTCTTTTACGTACTCCCTTCCTCCCATGCACTTCTAGAGATTTTTTTCCAAAATAAGTGTACCTCTCGAGGTACGACAAACTAACTTGGCTTATCTTTTTCTATTTTCTCTCTTCCCGAGACGCAATGATTACATCTCTATAGGGGTATATATGTAATTTCTTATTAATCTTAATCTCTTCACTAAACTCTAGAAGTGAACTTATTTTGGGACATAGGGGCATGTAGAACACCGACATGGAGCGGAGAATAGCCGAGTGCCGACTGCCGACCACAGAACGGCATGGGCCAGGGCGGTGAGATGTGGCAGGTGAAAGTCCCTAGTTTGGTTTTGGCTAATTGATGAAACCTAGGATTAACCTTTGTATCTAAGTAGGTGATTTAGATAAAGGTGGTCATTGAATATGAAACATGACATTGACTCATGTGACCAAGATGATGAAGACCAAGATGATGCTTGGCTCGATGGACCGGTTGTGAAGGTGAAGGGCAAGTCGAGGCTTCGAAGCGAAGGACCATGCGATGGTGAAGCTTGAGCAAGACTTGGCGCTGACGGACCGATGCAACGGTGAAGAGCAAGTGAAGTCAAGGTCGATAGATCGAGACGGTCATGTGATGATATGAAGTGGATCATATCTTTTGGGAAAAACAAAATGAGCTCAAGGCAAAGGACTAACCATAGGGCCATTTTGTTTTGCACTCAAGACACCATAGAGGGTGTGAGTGGTTTAGGATCGATAGCCGAACTATTAAGAGGGGAAGTCTTATCGGTTATTCGACGCACGGGTGCCACTAGGTGAATTCATGAAGTGCATTGCATGTAGGGTCTAGTGAGCTAACTGGAAAACCTTCGAAAATGATTATGAAAATGCTAACACGCGTGCACAAGGTGGTGATCACTTGTTGGTGTTGGCACATTTGCGAAGGCGTTGAAGTTTGAGCGGTAGAGAGGGTTTGGGTCTCTCTCTCCCTCCGCCGAGCTTGCGAGCACGGGATTCAGGCGTTTTCGAGGAGTTGAAATGCCTATTGTCCACTACGCCGAAAGTCGAAAAAGAAACGGAGGTGAACGAAGGTCACAGAGGTGACCGGACGCTGCACCAGACGCGGTCATGGTATGACCGGACGCGTCCGGTCAGCAGTCAGGCGCGCGGGTGCTAGGGTTTGCAACCGGCGCGTCCGGTCACTTGCGGGACCGGCTCGTCCGGTCAGGTGTCCAGAGGGAACTGAGGTTCGCAAGGACGATCGGACGCGAGGCGCGTCCGGTCACACGCGATCGGACGCGTCCGGTCGTCGAGGGAGCTTATTAGACTCTAACCGGACGCTGGCACTGTCGCGTCCGGTCGTTGCCTGGAGCGCGTCCGGTCGTTGCTTCGCGGGCGCGCGGTACTATGCGATCGGCGCGTCCGGTCGTTTGAGCGGCGCGTCCGGTCAATTGACGGGCGTGTCCGGTCATTGTCTGGGGCGCGTCCGGTCGTTGGTTTGACCGTTGGGGCTCAGTGACCGTTGGAGGATCGGACGCGGTTGAGCGCGTCCGGTCAGTTTTGACCGACGCGTCCGGTCATCCCGAAAAAGACCCAGTGAAGGGGTATAACGGCTCTATTCGGATGGGATGCTTATAAATACTTGTTGGCCGACCCTTGGGGAGGTCTCTCGTGATTTTCTAACATTCTTGTGCATCCTTTGAGCTAGAGCTTCTCCTCCCACTCTTCTCTCTTGCTTGATTGCAAATCAAAAGTGAGATTGAGTGATCCCAAAGTGCATTGCATAGCTTGAGGACATCTAGTGGCACTTATGGTTGGTTTAGCCGGTGGATTTCTTGTTACTCTTGGAGAGTACCGCTCCTCCCAGCTTGGAGATTGTTGAAGGCGTTGGCAAGAGAAGGAGATTGTTCTTGGCCACCTCCGGTTGATTGTAAGAGGTTTTTGTGCTTTCCTCGGCGGAGCGCCAAAAGCAACTCTAGTGGATTGCGCGTGTCATTGAGTTACCTCACTTGACAGTGGCGTCTTGCGGTGCCTTGCGGGGCGTGCCTTGAGGGGCAAGTGACTTGAGGGTCACACCGAGGAACCATCTAAGTGTTGGTCGACACAACCGGTGACGTAGCTTGTCGGTGCACAAGTGAACACCGGGTGAACAAAAATATTATGTCTCTTGTCTCCCGGTGATTGGTCATCATATTGTGTTGTTGTTAATATTGATTGATTGTATATCATCTTAGTGATTGGCAACATCTTCACTCCACCGTTGGTATAAGATTCACAATTCTCCCTCTTGCATTTACTTTACTAGTTTATCTTGTGTAGCTCTAGTAGTAGCTTTGCTAGTAGTGTTGTTAGCTTGCTCACTAGTGTAAAATTAGTGACATAGCCCTTGTGTGAACTAGAGATCATAATTTACTAGACTTGTGGATAGGAGGCTTGCATCACAACCGTAGGCTAAGCAAAACTCGCTTTACGCCGTTTGTTTTTCTAATAAGTTTGCTTAGTGGCTCTTGTAGGATTTTTGTAGGCTATTCACCCCCCTCTAGCCATCTAGGACCTTACAGCAGGCCCACACACACCTTTGGCATTAGCTTGGCACTAGCCATGGCTCGGTAAACCGTCGAAGGGAGACCGAAGAAGATAGCGCAAGCGTGGAGACATGATCGAGGGTTGAGCGAGAGAGGAGTCATCGGACGAGAGAAGGCACGATTGGGTGGGACTCGTCCATGGATAGTGCTCTATATACAAAAGGTTCATAGTTCAGTATGTAACTCACTTGACTTGGCTCGTTAGTAGCCCGGCTCGTTCGTTTATATTTTTTAACAAGCTAAGCCAACATTTCAACTCGTGTAGTTAACAAGAGCTTGCGAGTCTAATGAGACAAAGTTGTTCCTTAAACTTATACTAGTTTTGTATGGCTTGACTTTTTTCTTTTCTTGAGGAAATGTATGGCTTGCCTTGTACTCTACAATAATTGGTTGATGGCTGGGCAACTTAACCCTATAAGTGTATGTTTATATCAAAAGATGAAGGGATAGATTCCAAAGGGGTCACTTTATAGTTTTTGGAACGAAGGAATGTTGAGTTCCTTTCCCTCCAATCCAAGAGTCACGTACCTCTATTTTTTTCCCTCCATTCCAAACAAGTATCCATTCCAAACTATTCACTCTTATCTTTTCCAGTGTTTTACTTTTTCTGTTTTGTATTCCTTTGTTCTAAACATGCTCTAAATTTAGAATTACTACCACTATGAATTTATTGTAAATGGATACATGGATAATCAATAAAGAATTACGGTTGCATTCTTTATGATATGGAGTATGGACCATAGTTGTATAGTATATCACATTTTAAATTTTTTGTTTGATTTAAGACTTACAGATTGATTGCGTGTATTATTACTATTCTCAAACTTTAGATAAATGCATAGATTTTATTATATATTTTTTATGTCAAACTTGCGAGCTAAACGAGTTGATTAAGCAAGCTAAATTGAGTCAGTTATCTTAACGGGCTGAGCTAGCTCGTTATGCGGCAAGCAAGGTGGGGGCGCCGAAGAAGAAACGATGGAAAAAAAAGTACAGGCCTCCTGGAAATTGATAGCCAACAAATCCAGATACCCAAATAGTAGATAGCTTGTTGTTAGAGGTGGCTTCATATAGAGTAGACAGCATGTTTAGATAGTCGCTCAAGATGGGTCTTGTTTAGATGCCAAAATTGAGTGGCAAATTCTGCATAGTGCATGTTGCGTTACACTGTAGCAATTTTGTTTTTATGTGGTAATAATTGTTCAAATCTTGATTAATTAGGCTCTAAATGTTCGTCTCGCAAAGTACAACAAAACTGTACAATTAGTTTTTTATTTCATCTATATTTAGTACTCCATATATATGTCGGTATTTTGATGTGATGGAGAATTTTCTTTTTGCATAGTGAAATTTGGGGATGAATTCTGAAATCTAAACAAGGCCATGTTCTTACAAGATATACAATGGCACAGGACAGATATTAGACACAACGGTAGTGTTTAGATGGTGTAAAAGTTGGTGTAAAATTCCTGTATCACTTTTTGTTGTTATTTGGTAAAATTTATCCAATCATGGACTAACTAGACTCAAAAGATTCGTCTCGACATTTACAGACAAACTGTGTAATTAGTTATTTTTTTACCTACATTTAATACTCCATGCATACGTATAAAGATTCGATGTGACGAAGAATCTTGTAATTTTTTTTTTGAAAGTTTGAAGGGATCTAAACAAACCTCACAGTGAAGCCACAGGACAGAAATTAGACAGGAGCATTTTTGCATCCGTGAAAAGTCTGAAATGTAGCGGCAGCAAATCAGTGCACTGGTGCACCAGGAACGGCTGTCTCCTGCCCAGAAATTGAAGGGCCTGACTACGACTTAATCAGTGCATGCATTCAGACGTTTGGGTCACATCAGCAGCGACATCGTATATTCGCCTGTACCTCGTCAGTACAGGTAGAGGTAGTACCGCCTACCATGCTCCCCAAATTTCACGCTTTATCTCAGCACCATTTTGGGCTTGTTTAGTTTTCACACCAAAATTTTACTCTTATCACATCGAATAAATATTTAGATATATGAATAGATTATTAAATATAGACTAAAAAATTACTAATTATATAGATTGTGAGTACTTTTTGAGACGAATCTATAATTTATTTTTTAATAATATCAAACATCACATGCAACACCCTATTAGACAGCCGACGTGACGTCCTAGAACTTTGGACTTGAAACTAAAAGCCTTTTTCGCAGACTATCTAAGGCCCAGTTTAGATCCAGAAAATTTTGCAAAAGAACAGTAGATTCTCCGTCACATCGAATCTTTGGACGCATGCATGAAACATTAAATATAAATAAAAAATAAAACTAATTACACAGTTTAGACGAAATGAACGAGACGAATCTTTTAAGCCTAATTAGACCATGATTGGACACTAATTATCAAATAACAACAAAAATGCTACAGTTACATTTTACCAAAAATTTTGGCAACTAAACAAGACCTAAATTCTTCGCAACGTACTCCCTCCGTATCGGATTCCGTATTAGATTTTAAAGTTATTTTGGACAAGGTTTGAGTTAAACATTAAGAATATAAATCATCAATAACTTTTAAGTGGTTGAGTTTACAAATATAAAAATTATATAAATAGATTTATCTTGAAAAATACTTTCATAAAAGTATACATGTATCACTTTTCCATAAATATTTTTTTATAAAAACAAGAGGTCAAAGTTATGTTTTAGAGAGACCGTGTCGCTGTCCTAAATGACTTTTAAATCCGATACGTAGGCAAGTTTAATGTATAGGGTGTTGGAACTAAAAGCCTTTTTCGCAAAGTACCTAAATTCTTCGCAACATATCTAGACTTAGGCAAGTATAATGTATAGGGTGTTTTCAGCCACTTATTTAGTTCACGCCTAATAAATAATCGGTAATATGTAGATTGCTCGAAGACTTTATCCGACCATGAAAGGAAAAACTAAGATATACAAATAAATGCACTTTAGAGACGAATTGAAATTGAAAACAAAAAAAAATTAGCAACGATCTCCACCATGCGATTTTGGCAGCCATGAGCAACATTGAGGTCCCCTTAAGGACGACTTAATATCCACAACATCAAGTTGATCAAATAAATAAACGGTAATATTAAACTACAAGGAACATTAATAAAACGTTGGTGGTAGATGTGAGTATTTTTGCCCAGGACTGCAAACATTCAAAACTCTCGTTGTATTCTTTGCACTCGCAGGAAAATAATATATGTTTTCACAATACAGTTATTTTTTTTTCAAGACACTGTTAGGTTAAGAGGATTTTCCTACAACATACTATAGTTCATTAAATTCCGCCCCTAGGGGTTGGTAACTTCTGTTTAGATACACAAATTTGCAATGAATTTACTGCAGTATTTGTACAAAACAAAATAAAAAATGATGTGCGGGCTCTACTAATAAAAACACGTGCTTCTGCAATCATGGAACGAGTAGAGTGGATAATAATATGCAGCTACATGCCAAAGCTAGTAGCGCGTCTGCTTGCAAACAGTCGATCAAGAATCATGCAACAGACTGAATGCAACCGAAACAAGCAAATGATTGACCTTATCACTGATCTATACTAAATGAAGCATGAGAGGACCACAAGCAGTCAGCTATCGATCAGAAACTTGCATAAAGAACAAGCAAGCAGCAGAAATATAGAAAGAAGGTGCATTCAACATTTTAGGATGTTACCATCGTTACGGTAAAGATTATGCCCCTGTCCGACCTACCGCAAGTGGAAGTCAGCAACAAAATAGAATGGTTACAAACAGATATGAATGAACTCCTAAATGCACATACAGCAATCTTAATCATTTAAACTACGAGTACGAACCTATCATTCAGAGCAAACACAGCAGCAACCAACTAATAAAACGATTGAGCAGTGAATCTATCGATCAGAATCAACACCAAATCAAGTGGACCAAAATCACAAAGGAAAGGAATCTTCTCATGCCAATGAACAGGCAGTGAAACTATCAGAATATCACTAGTCCCAATAAATGCAGAGAATTAAAACTTTGGAAGGTAGGAATTAAACTATCAGAATGTCACTACCTGTTTCTCCAAGCGAACACAGCCACCGTGCTATGCCCAACGACGGGAAGAAGTGAGGCTGCCGCAGCATGACCTAGCAAGGCATGACCACCTCGAACTGTTGTTCTTCTCGGGTGATCACTCAGAGCTAGATCATGCTGGCAGCTTCACTCGTTCCCTTGGGCAGTTCCAGGCTAGATATGTTGCATAAAATACCATGGCTAGGTAGATGGAAGTTTCAATCTCAGATCCAAAGAACAGAAGATGGGAATCTCTAAGAAACAGAAGAAATCAAAGGAAGTGATGGCCAGTGAACAGAAGCAGCTACCAAACTGATTCTTCCTGGGATCTGCAAACTCGAGGAGCCGCAAGGAATGACATCGCAAGAAACCAATGGTTTATAGAAGGAAACGGATAGATAGACAGAACATGGCAAGTTTACTAGACCTACAAGAGAGTGAGGTAGATGGGTGAGGAAGAGATACAGAGATTGTGTACAACAAGAAGCAAGACAAAGCGCATGATTTATAGAGCGGGTTGTGCCGTTGTGGGGGAGATGTAACAATATTGCAACTTTATGCAACTCTCAGCTGCTCAGAATAGTGGTTGAGTGAGAGTAAAGGGCAGTGAGAAAGAGAGTACTGTTTATGGATTTATTACGAGAGAAAACATTATTTTAACTAAAAACAAGCTACATACAATCATCAGGTGTGCAGAAGATGTCAAGGGGCTAGGAGCTACTAGATGTACAGTATAGGTCCTAGGGTTCTAGAGGCCTAGGGTCCTAGACAGCCACTGCTGCCGAGCTGGAGGTGTGAGTAGGGGTGTCAGGGCAGGGGGCAGCGCAGTGCAGGCAGCAGGAGGCTCGAAAAAGAGGTAGATAAAAGAAATTGGGCCCATGTTTAGATCACCTCAAAATTCCAAGTTTTTTCACTCTCTCTATCACATCAAGTTTTAGCTGCTTGCATGAAGTACTAAATGTAGGTAAAAAAATATCTAATTACACAGTTTAGTTCAAAATCACGAGATGAATCTTTTAAGCCTAGTTGGTCTACGATTGGACAATATTTGTTAAATAAGACAAAAATAATACTATTTATCAGGTTGAAAAAATGTTCAATCTAAACGAGGGCCGGATGCACTGCGTCGGTTTTTGATGGATGAATCGGGGGATGGGGAATCAAGACAAACCCGGCCGTACCCCATGCGGCCTCGGCCGTTTTAATGGGTTGCTATAGTGATGCAGCTTTTCTAAGGCCTTTATTAGATCTTAAAAAGTTAGAATTTTTCTAACCTTAGCACTTTTTGTTTATTAATTAGTGTTTAATTGTGGATTAACTAGATTTAAAATATTTGTCTCGTGATTTTATAACTAAACTGTGTAATTAGTTATTTTTTATCTATATTTAATATTTTATGCATGCGTGCAAAGATTTATGTGATGGAGAGAGAGTGAAAAAATTACAACTCTAGCCATGGATCTAAGGCCTTGTTTAGTTGAGTTGCCACATCAAATCTTTGCACATATATATGGAGCATTAAATGTAGGTAAAGAATAACTAATTGCACAGTTTGTCTGTAATTTGAGAAACAAATCTTTTGAGCCTACTTAAACCATGATGGGGACAATAATTACCAAATACAAACGAAAATGCTATAGCACTTTTCGGGCAAATTTTTTTTGCCATCTAAACAAGGCCTAACAACAAAAGTGCTTAAGAATGTGTTCCATGTACTGGTGTCATCAAGCTTTCAATTCAACGGCAAATTTCGGTATCTTTTATCAACTCCCTCGATATCAGAAAGGATGGAATTCTAATCTAGTTCAAATCAAACTAGTTTAACTTGCAAATTAAATAGATTTACAGTAAAAATGACAATCCATAGTGAATCCAACTGTACATATTTAGTATTTTGAATACCAACATTTTCTTATAAAACTATTCTAACATTACATTCCAACTAGAGGACGACTATGGCGGGTGGCCTTCTGTACAATCATTAAGCATTATCGATTGTTCAGAAAATGGTATATTGATATGCAACAAAGACTTCAAATCACATAACTAACCTTAGATCCAAACCAAATCAAACTTCAACACAAAAATTGACAGTGAACACTAAAACTCATATATTCAATTTCCTAAATTTGAATGCAGAAAAAAGAAAAGAGAAAAAAAGAGCTTTAAAGATGCATCTGTGAAACTTTCTGTTACAGAATTAAGTTTCTAGGTCAAAATTGAGGAAAAAGCCATCTTCGTTCTAAGTTTGACAAAATGGAAAACTTGAAGACCTAAGGCGTAATAGCATCTTGGTCCTTAAACTTCCAAAATGACTATTTCAGTCCCTGTTCCAGTCTTGAAATTTGGGCCCGATTTCATCCATTAACTATCAAAGTGTTGATACTTCATGGATCAAATTGAGCCTAAATTGTAAAGTTTGAGAATTGAAACGTTCACTTTGATAGTGCTAGACTAAATTGAACCCAAAAGTAAAGTTTAAGGATTGAAATAGTCATATTGAAAGTTGAGTGATAAAATTGAGTACCAGACGATAATTGAGGGATCAAAATGACTATTTTGCCTAATTAATAAGCAACTCAAGGACGAAGATGCATGGTAACGAAGGGCACCTCTCGTGCACGATTATTACGAATCAAAACCGTATATTTTAGTCTAAAATACTAGATTAATGCTGCTCTTCAGTATAGCTAACGAAGGGCACCTCTCGTTTAATATCATAATAATAAAAAGAGGATCATAATTACTAGTTATAGATCCCGTTCGGCTGTGCTGATAAGCCGGCTGAAAAACACTATTGGTTGATTTATTGTGAGAGAAAAATACTATTCTAACTGAAAAACAAGCTGAAAGAGACGGATTTATAAGCCGGATGAACGGAGCCATAACCGACGATTGATGAAGAAATGGAATTTGGAAGGAATCACCAGTAGTGGCAATGATGTCATCAAACTAGAGCACACAGCAACATGCACCAGCCATACATCACCAGCTGCAGCCGATTCTGAATTCACGGCTTGCTTGAGGGGGCTTGTTTAGATGCAAAAAATTTGGTAAAATGGACACCGTAGCATTTTTCGTTGTTATTTAACAATTAGTGTCCAATCATAGTCTAATTAAGCTTAAAAGATTCGTCTCGTGGATTTCGTCTAAACTGTGTGATTAGTTTTATTTTTTATTTATATTTAATGCTTCATACATGCGTCCAAAGATTCGATGTGACAGGGAATGTGAAAAATTTTGCAGGTTCGTGAACAGTGCCAAGACTGCTGAGTGCTGACTGCTGAACCAGGGCACTGTGTGCCGAGCCAGCAAGCGTCCAGCTTGAACCTAGACAGTGTAAACTCTACCATGTTGCAAATAAACGTATTATTCATTGTACAAGCAACATAAAGGGATGATAAAACTCAATTTTGTTTGAATTTATCTGCGACTTCAAGCATTACAAACGCATTCCCTTCCCCAACCAAGCATTCCAAACTGTTTACAGTCGTCGCCAGAGTAATTTTCATGTCAGTACAGTTGTTGTGGTAATAAAGCAAGGCCTTGTTTATGTCCGATTCGGGGACCTCCCGAATGCACTGTGTAGCATTGTGCGTGCAATATTGTAGCAATTTTGTTTTTATTTGATAATAATTGTCTAAACATTGATTAATTAGGCTTAAAATGTTCGTCTCGCAAAGTACAATAAAATTATACAATTAGTTTTTTTATTTTATCTATATTTAGTACTTTATACATGTGCCGGCATTTTGATGTGATGAGAAATCTGGTTTTTACATAGGCCTTGTTTAGTTCCCCAAATTCACCCAAAATTCCACTATGCAAAAAGGAGATTCTCCGTCACATCAAAATACCGGCAAATGTATGGAGTACTAAATGTAGATGAAATTATAAACTAATTGCACAGTTTTGTTGTACTTTGCGAGACGAACATTTTAAGTCTAATTAATTAATTTTTAGATAATTTTTTGCACTAAAAACAAAATGCTACAGTGTCAGAGATGGCACTGTGCAAAGGTGGCCATCCCGACTCGGGCATCTAAACAAGGCGATAGTAGAATTTAGGGCCTGTTTGGTTTTCAAGAGTTAAAGTTTAACTCTCATCACATCAATGTTCCCTCAAATGTATGGAGTACTAAATGTAGACTAATTGCATGTATATCAGCACAGATTAGGAGTAATTTACGAGATGGATCTATTAAGCCTAATTAGTCTAAGATTAAAAACTTTTTATCAAATAAGACGAAAGTGGTACGGTGTTTGTTAAACTTTAACTACTTGTACCAAACACCTTAGAGGTGAATTTGGGTCAAGTCGGAAGAAAGAGACCGGAGACCTGCAAGAAGAGTCGTGGCAGGATAAGCTAGCAGCCTGATAGGACAAGCTAAGGCTCTTGTCTAGGCCTAGGCACCTAGAAGGCTACTAGATCCATAGAGGAGACAACAACGGCAGCAAAAGCAGCGTAGGCGCATGGGCGCCGCAGGGATGACGACTACAGTGCACGTATCCGTGTACGCCTGTACGGTATCACAGCGGGTTTAAACTCAGGTTTCTATGTGTTTAGGCCCAGTTTAGTTTCCAGAAAATTTTGCAAAATTTTTCAGATTCCTCGTCACATCGAATCTTTGACACATACATGAAACATTAAATATAGATAAAAAATAAAACTAATTACACAGTTTAGACGAAATGGACGAGACAAATCTTTTAAGCCTAATTAGACCATGATTGAACAATATTTGTCAAATAACAACGAAAAACGCTACAGTATCATTTTGCTAAATTTTTCGGAACTAAACCGGCCCTTAGTTATGAGATGTCGGGGAATGAAGTTATCCCATTTCAGTTATTTGTGTGTTTGGTTGGCGGACAAAAGAAAAGACATAGGCCCGTTCAGCTGGAATTATAAGCCGGCTGAAAAATACTGTTGGCTGATTTTTTTAGAGAAAAATACTGTTCCAACTGAAAAAACAAGCCGAATAAGATGGATTATAAGCCAGATGAACAGGGCCATAATAACAGTTTTAAGGGGTGTTCAATTTCCACCCAAAAACTTTACACTTATCCCATCGAATGTTTAGAGACATGTATAGAGCATTAAATATAGATAAAAAAAACTAATTGCACAGTTTGCATGTATTTTGCGAGACGAATATTTTAAACCTAATTAGTCTATGATTGGACACTAATTGTTATAGTTACACATGTGCTACAGTACCCTGAAAACTTTACACCGCTTAGAACTAAACACGCCCTAAAATGAGAATGTCTTTGTATATAATGAACCAATTCATTCTAGGAAATTCCTACGACACAGTTTACATTCACTGGATGTGAGAATGACAGTGGAGCCGACGTACTAAAGTAGAATGGAGCCATCATATCAAGCTCGCTCCAACCAAATACTAAAGAAATAGTTTCAATATATTTGCTAAAGAAATACTGTTTATAAAATTATAAGATGTTTTGTCTTTTATAGATATATGCTTTTAAGTGTATATATATCTAAATATATAGAAAAAACATGTATCTAGAAAAGCCAAAAGTCTTATAAAATGAAGGGAGAGTATGATGTTGCGCCAGACTTATATAACTCTGAATGTCAACAAACTCTAGCACTAGTTCCGAATAGACTAATCTAGATTTTCCACCTAGCTAATAGTTAGCAGCTAAAAGTTAGTTTTTGGATAAGAAAGCTATATAATAAGCTAGCTAATTATTAGACGAACATCTAAATAACAATTCTATATCTCTAGCTGTACCAACATATCTTAATACCAGCTACTTCCTAATAGATACTCCCTCTGTCCCTGAAATGGATTTCTAGAATCCGTGTCAGTCAAACTTTTTTAAGTCTGACTAACTTTACAGAAAAGAACATCAATATTTATGACATAAAATAAGTATTTTATGAAAATATATTCTATGATAAATCGAATGATATTAATTTGGTACCATAAATCTTAGCGTTTTTTCTAAAAATTTGGTCAAAGTTTAAAAAGTTTGACTTAAGACAACTCTAAAAATCCATCTTTCAGGGACAGAGAGAGTATAAAAGAACAGTTTTGTCTTCTCACATATCTCTAAAGGTTTAGGGTATTATAGGCAAAACCGCAAATTTAGCCACCTTTAGCTCTTGAATCAAAACAGTACCCAACTAATATTAGCTATAAATTATTGAATAGTGATAGAGAATCCTGAATAGAGTAGCACCAACAAAATCCAAAAGTGTATTTGTCACCAAATGGCTATTTATTAAGAGCCAATCATCAATATATCGTCTAGGTGGAGAATGTTATGACATCATTATTAGGAGAAACCTTGAATGCTACTGTTGTGTAAGATTTTTTTTTTGTTAAGGCAGTGTTTAGTTCACCCAAAATTCCAAAAATTTTACAAGATTCCCCGTCACATCAAATCTTTGAACACATGCATGGAGCATTAAATGTAGATAAAAAAAATAACTAATTGCACAGTTTGTCTGTAAATGTCGAGACGAATCTTTTGAGCCTAGTTAGTCCATGATTGAATAAATTTTACCAAATAACAACGAAAAGTACTACAGAAACTTTACACACACTTTACAACTAACTAAACACACCCTAAGACGGAGAGAGTAGCTGCCAAGTGGATGGCAGGCTTTAAACTGCAAATAAATTCCCATCTGCAAGATGCAAACTGTAAAATAGCCGACCATGCACGCACTCTTTGTACTTTCAAACAGTTATATTTTTTTGTTCGTCCTCCCGGTGTGGGCTGTGGGCTGTAGCTGAGGATGTGACGATACTTAGCTACTCCTATGTCTAGAAAAGCATGCAATTCTAGCATAGGATCACGTTTTAGTATCTTAACTTTAATCAATTATAAATAAAAAGTATCAATATTTATGATATCAAATAAATATCATTAGATTAATTATGAAATATATTTTTATAATAAATTAATTTGGAGCTATAAATATAAATACTATTCACTGTAAACCTGGTGGAACGTGAACTATTTTTTTTGCATGTAACCCATAGTTACATGTTTTTACGCTATCTAGGCGGTGTTTAGTCGAGAAAGTTTGGGTGAAAAGTTACTGTAGCACTTTTCGTTGTTATTTGGTAAAATTTGTCCAACTATGGATTAATTAGACTCAAAAGATTCGTCTCGAACTTTACAGACAAACTATGTAATTAGTTATTTTTTTTTACCTATATTTAATGCTCCATGCATGCGTTAATGATTCGATGTGATGGGTGAAAGAGAAAATATTTTGGGTTTGCATGGCAACTAAACAGGGCTCTAGTGTAGGAGCTAGCCTGGTAGGACCGCCACCAGATCCTCCTTGTAAATCAAATACTGTCGACGACGCCTTTCTTCTCGCATGGGCTGCAGAGCTGCTGCAGGGAGCCAGGGAGGAAAAGGAGCACGGCCGCTAGGTCGCTACTGTCTTTTGCATGCATGCGTGTAGAGCGAGGGAGACTACTCATTGCTCATTAGTCAAGCCTTGTTGACTGTACCTCGGCTTAGCAACAGAGAGAAAGGCCAAAGAGAAAAGCCACGACGATGTGCCTTCACTGTGCATTTTCAAGATCTTGTCTTTTCTATGGCATATAGAGAAGATGCATGCTAGCACAGGGAAGCATGCTCTTTAATTACGAGCATCAGGAAATTACTGCTGGTTTTTTTTTTTTTGAGAAAAACACGGTTGCCTGGTTGATTTGGCTCATAAAAACTAGCAAGCAGTACTTTTAGCCAGCCAGATCAGCTCAAGCGAACAGGCTGTGCTGAGCCCTTTTATGTTTGTGCATGTGTTTCTCCAATTTGTACAACAGACATCACAAAATAAATGATTTTGCAAGTACGCAATGGGAGCTAACCTGATGGCTGTGAGTAACATACCTTTGCTCGCGGGATGGTAGCAGCCACAGCCGACAGCTGCCTATGATCTCTAAGTTCATCTTTGTTTAACATTATCAGTGAAGCATTCGTTATCATAGTTGGATAGAAAACCAGCTGCCAGTAGAAATAGCAGCGTGTAAGAAGCAATATCAGGCAGTAGCAATAAGAACTTCAAAATGCAGCAAGTGCATGCAGTAATAAACCAACTAGAACCCGACTTAGTTAGTAAACTGAAACTATCATAACAAACCTGCAGAGACGAATTCAGCACAAAAATGAACATCGCACTCTTTCATGCTATTGAGAGTTTGTTCGACTCAATGTGTTCATCTTTTCTTTTTCTGAGGAGTTAGCCCTCGTTTAGTTCCTAATTCCATCCCCAAATTCTACTATGCAAAAAAGAGATTCCCCATCACATCAAAATGTCGGCAAATGCATGGAGTACTAAATGTAGATGAAATAAAAAACTAATAGGACAGTTTTATTGTACTTTGCGAGACGAACATTTTGAGTCTAATTAATCAATTTTTGGACAATTTTTTACACTAAAAAGCAAAAACTGCTACAGTGTTCCGGCAGGAACACTGTAGCAGCGGAGGCGAATTCGGGGCACCGAAGTCCGGATCTAAACACGGCCTTAGATTCAATAATGTTCACCATACGAGGAGAAATGGCAGGATTTTGACAGTTGAAGAATGTAGCATAGGCAAGCATGCATTTAGACTGCCCGCAGTGGCATACTCTAAATGATACTCTAAAGTTTTAGAGTATGAATATAGAGTAAAAACTGCTGCACTGGGTACTCTAAAACGATACTCTATCCTTTCTCTCACTCTATATTTAGAGTAGTACTGTGCTTACTCTATATTCTGTAGTGGCGGACCCCGCTAGCTAAATAAAGGAAAAAATGCTATAACTCACAAACCAAAAATCCAAATTAAATTTCGATTGCACCATTAAATTCGTCTCAATAAATCCTTCAAAACTAGATCACACATGAATATATTTAGATAAAGTGACAAGTGGGTCCCATAGTGGATAGAGTGGATAGAGGATGATATAGAGGATGGATGGGTGCGGGAGAATTGAGTATAGATGAGAGAATCTTGCTGACTAGAACGTATAGAGGATGAATATAGAGATCCATGAGTGCGGATAGCCTTACGCTATGACAGAGGCCATATGGGGCTACATAAAACCAGCATAGCGATTGTCCACATGGATCTTTGCAACTACAGCTAAAGCTGAGCCCCATGAGCCGTGTCCTGCATGCGTGGGGGAATCAGGCAGCATGCATGCGTGTCTTTCATCTATATATATATATATATATATATATATATATATATATATATATATATATATATATATATATATATATATATATATATATATACACACACACACACAAACGCAGACAATTGTGAATTTCTCGAAACCGTTCCCCCAGAAACATTGATAAGAGATGGCCTCCTCGATTCTAAATTACCACTTTAACAGTAGCAAAAGTCATTTTTTCTAACTTTAACGATGTTAATGAATAATCTTTTTTTAAGCTCAAGTTAATGAATAATCAACATCTACGAGGTATAATTAGTTTCATTGAAATGTCCATAAAATTTGTTTAATGGTGCATTTATTTAAACTTGTAGATATTGGTGTATTTCTCTAAAAACTTTATTAAAGTTAGAGAAATTTAATATAGGATAAATATAAAGTGACCTAATTTAGAACAAAGAGTATTATGTATGGTGGACCACTACTGTAACGGTAGAACATATGTAAGTAAAAAATTGCAAGTAAACAGATGCTTCCTAGTTATAGACTTATAGGGTGCATAGTACTTAAGTAATCGGTCATACACATACGAAACAAATTGAATTGCCTGACCAATGATTTGATCAAAAGATTCACATAGATAGTGGAAGAGCCAGTACAAAAGGATGAATGGCATCATGTATATATCATAAAAGTTTTGTATACGGATCTCTATTGGATTTTTTTTTTCTTTTGAGATCATCATCTATATGGTTATTGCTAACACATACAACATGTCTACGACTTTAGATTAACAAAGGCAAATGGTATGTATATATGCAGCAAAGTTTATGTAACTAAAGCAAGTGGGAGATGCAAACAGAGTAGGCAGTTCCTGATCCTGCAACAAATGCTCACCTCGCCTAGTTCAGCGAGGAACTGGTGGGCGAGCTGTTATTAAATTCTTCTCCCTCCGTCAAAAAAAAGTCATTCTTGCTTTCTAAAAAGTCAATAAATTTTAACTTTGACAAAATATATTTAATAAAATATTAACATCTATGGTATATAATTAGTACCATTAGGTAGATCATTGAATATACTTTCATAATATATTTTCTTGGAGATATAAATGTTACACGTATTTTCTATAGATCTAATTAAAGTTAAGGAAGTTCGACTAGCACGATTCTTTTTTTATGGGACGGACCAGTACATCGGTAAGCTTTTGACTTGTTTTGGCTGGTCACAAATGCTCACCACGCCTTAGAAGTTTCTGTTCACTTGAGTAGACCGGTAAGAGGAGGCTTAATCCCATGGGCGAGTCCTTGCAAACCTTGCTCAGCGACTGAACGCCCCAAATTTCATCATCCTGAAAATATCAAATAACAATATGGCAGGCGTGCTGCTTGATTAGACACTCCATATACCCTTTGAATTTAGTACTCTACGTACAGTACACTCCTTGATCTAACAAGCCTCAAGCCTGCCTGTGGTCCACGTACACCACTGTCCATGGTCAGTAGCAATTATATAAAAATTCGGTTAAAGCACCATACGCAGATGCAGTACTGCACTGATCTACGATCTCTTAGCAGATGCAGGCCTAGAGATGCTTAGCAGAGCTTAGGTGGTCCTCTTAGGCATGCGTACTTGTGCTCCTCACCTCTCACATCCAAAGCCGCGGCAGCGTACTACTCTCCAGCGGCTCACCCAGATGGCTGGGTGCGCTTTGGATGGCTAGCTAGCTGGAGGGGAGGTGGTGGTACTCGTACAGTATGTGAGAGCAGTGACAGCAGCTCGAGCAAGACTGTCACTGTTCGCTCCCTGTACTTTGACAGGACCAAAGAATGCAACGCAAGTCCGGATCGGCACCAAAATGGTGGTACTGTTTACAAGAGAATGCATTGTTTTGCCAAAATGTAACGAGCTCTACGTTTCTCTACTGTACTTTGGAGCTTTTGTACAGGCCCAGGTGAAGGCTTTTGCACTGCACACATCTGGGACACAGTGCTACATACTTTCACCAGCCAGTAAACAGTTTTGTTCTTACTCGATCTCGCTTCTACGTTTGTTCAAACAAAAAACAAAGAACATGAGAAGAATTCATGAATACAGAATCATACTACCACACTGGCATGTAACAATGTCAAAGGTCAAAACAAATACATTTGTCTTTAGTTCCAGGTTCGTTAATTTTCACATTGAGAATATTTTGATATTAATCTAACTTGGTAAATGTATCAAAGAGGTACTTCTTCCGTTTTGAAATCAAATATATAACGTTTGAGACAAGGTAATCGGTAAAAATAATAAACTAAATAGATTTTTGCATTGAGAATGAGTTATATCATCATAATCTAATTTGATAAATGTATCAAAGAGGTACTTCCTCCGTTTAGAAATAAATACTCCTATATAACATTGAGGCAAGGTAATCAGTTAAAATGATAAACTAATTAGATTGTCCTAATTTCGCCAAACATATTTTAAATCGGTGTATGACCAACTGCATTTATGCATTTATCTTTAACTTAAACTGCAGATCGTCTTAGCAGCCAGGCAAGAATGTACGGAGCGGTTTGATTTCTTTGCCGAAGTTTGGAAATGGTGGGCGAGCTAAGGTAAGGCAAGAAATCGGAGATGAGCTGAAGTTTGGAACCTGGACAAGCTCATCTCGATGCCTCTGAAGGCAAGGATTTGTTGCTGGGCGAGCATACCAAACGAGGCCATGTAGTATACCTAGTATGTTGTATTTCTACTTCCACTCGCATAGGAACGTAGCCAGCGGGCCATGAAAGTAATGCTAACCAGTCTGCCGCGCGCACTGGCAAAGCAGGAGTCTCGAAAATATCTCCAGCATGGGACATATTAGCCAAGCCAAGGTCAGAATCCACAAAGATCAGGTTGCAGCTTGGTAGTTTAAGGCCCGTTTGGTTTGAAGGAGGGAGTACCAGAGTAGTTGTTTAGGGGGTGTTTGGTGGGAGGAGTTAAAGTTTAATAAATACTGTAGCACTTTTGTCTTATTTGATAAAAAAATTTCAATCTTGGACTAATTAGGCTTAATAGATTCGTCTCGTAAATTACTTATAATCTGTACCGACATGCATACAATTAGTCTACATTTAGTACTTCATGTATTTGAAGGAATATTAATGTGATGGGAGTTAAACTTTAGCTCCGGAAACCAAACATGCCCTTAGACGGAGGATTTATTTCAGCATGCGCGCCTGTACTGCCGATCATCAGGCAGTAGTAGCGTGCTGCAGAGAGATCGCCGCCGCCTCGGCCGCCGCGCCGCTGCCCCGGCCCCCGGGCGCCAGATGGAAGGGCGCACCAAAATTTCGAACGGCGCGGCCGCCCGCCGGCCGCCGTACCCCTCGTGCTGGCGCCGCGGGATTGGACAGCACAGGACGGCCACGCTTTTCATGCTCCGACTCGCTGCCCTCTTTGCTCGGCCTCGCGGGCCTCCCCGCGTCTGGCCCACGGAAACTCCCATGCCACCTGGGCTCGGTTTCGACGCGAACAGAGTAATAGCCCAAAGCGAATTCTAAGCGTTAGAGGCCCATAATGAGCAGCACAGTGCACAGCTGCTAATTCAAAGCCCAGGCCGGATCCGCGGAAACCGGCACAGGCCCAAGGCAGACACGACCACGAGTCAAAAACTCCAATCAAGGGAGGGGCCGAGGGGGAGCGGACGAGACGGCAAATTCGAGCTGCGAGTCCCCGCTCGGATCGGACCAAACAGGCTGTCCTTTTTTTTAACAAGCTGTGCATGTCCCAGTTGAATGAATTCTTGGTCTGTGCCTCAAAAAAAAAAACTCGGTCTGGCTCAGGCGCTCAGCGGGCGCCATTGCCACGAGCTCATGATCACAGATCACACCAAGCTAAGGTACGGCACCGGCCTTTCTCGACTTTGGTAGCTCCTAGTTGAAACTGAAAGCAAACTTGTACAAACGTGAACAGCATGCTAACTACTCCGTACTTTGTACACTCACTCCCACGTGGTTCAACCGCGTGCCGCACTGCCGCCCGCCCTGTCCACCTGGCCCGGCCCGCGCCGTGTACGGACGGCGCAGCTACACAAAGGGAGGCGGCACGGTCGCGGCGCCCGGCGGCTGCGGCGGGACGACCTCGGGCGGCGGCCTGGGCGGGTCCACCTCTGGGAGCTGCGGCGGCGGGACGTCGGGGTTGGGCGGCACGGTCGGGACCTCCGGCACCGGCGGCGACGGCATCGCGGGGCCCGGCAGCTCCGGCCCGGGCACTGGCCGCCCCGGCATCGGCACGTCCACGCCCGGCGGCGCGTTGAACTCTGGCGGGGTGTCAATGTTCGGCAACTCGTCCGGCGGGCGGTTCGTCCCTGGCACCTCGGACGGCGGGCGGTCCGTGCCAGGCACCTCGGGCGGCGTCGTCCTGCCCGGTATCTCCGTCGGCGGCGGAGTCGCGGCGTGGCAACGCACGCCGACGAGCCCGGCGGAGGAAGGCGACGGCCGGCGCGCGAACGAACGCATGGCGCGCGCCGACGACGCGGCGGCGCGGCACGGCGGGAGGAGCGACGTCGTCACGAGGCTGACCGGCATCGTTGCGCTCTGCTCTTCCTATCTTTGGCATACACGAGGACGATAGGCTACAGAAAACAAAAAGGCAAGGCAAGGGGAGATCGGCTGGAACACTTGCACGATCGGTGAAGTCCTTATACGGCTGGCGACTTGACACGTTCGGCGACGAGCTGGAGTACGTGTCCTGCTTGCCGAAGGAGGTGGCGTCTTGCGACACGTGCGTACGTGTCTGTCGTCTAGGTGTTTACTGTTTTCCAGTTAGATTAGTGCTTCACAGGCTGCTGCCGTGCTGCGTGTTCAGCGTCACTGGACACGAAGTTCTTTTTCTCTCCTCGGCAACAACTGGGCGCTTGTATTAGCTTGAGCGACTTCAACTTCTCCGGTTAGTATAAGAACCCTGTTGAATCTTTCAGCTGCTAATAGTTAGCTGCCTAATAGCTCTCAGTAAAAATTAGCTAGCTAACAATAAGCTGCAATTTGTTGGTTTTTTCTCGCTAACGAAATAGTTGTTAGTAAAATAACAGGTCATAGTAAGCTAGACTATTAGCTAGCATTAGCTCAAATTTGGATGAAACTCCACAAAGAAAAAAAAACAATCAGCACCGCCCTGGTTTAGATGGCAGCTGAAAGAAGCCAAAGTCACACATTAAGATTTAGGGTCTGTTTAGTACATCTCAGCTTCACTAATATTTTTTTTTATTTTAGCTCCGTAAAGCTGCTTGATCAGTGAAGCTAAAGTTGTTTCTAAAAAACGTTTGGTAAAACAGATTCTCAGTGAAGATAGCAGAGAGAAAGATGATAGCAGGAATGATGAAGGAGAGGTTATCCAAGCGGGGGCAGAGAAAATAGCGCGCACTACAGCCCTGGCAAACTGAGTTGATGGCGTGCATCCAGGGGATCAAGGCAGCAATGCACTTGGGTATGGACAGAGTTGTCCTTGAAACAGACACCATGATGGTTACGCAAGCTTTGCAATCCACTGATTTCAGGTTATCGATGATGGGAGGTCTTGTGTTGTGTATGAACTTAAGGATCTACTCGCTACGGAGTTCTCTGAAGCTCGAGTTTCTTATGCTCCACACATTTGTAATAAAGTAGCACATGAGTGGCTAGATTTGGTAGTTCGTGTTAGGGTGATATGGTGTTTCTACCTGTAATCTAACAACCAGTATTCATGTGCTGGTGGCCAGTGATTTATCTGGTTCATATGGTTAATGGAATCTCGTGGTTTCCTCAAAAAGAAAAAAATAGTATTTTTAACTTCACCTAAGGAACTCTGCAGGTGAGAGAAGCTATAAACAAGCTTTTTAAGGAGAAACTGTTTCATCCCAACCTATTTGGCAAGAGAAACTGGAAAAACAGTTCTGTGAAGCTAGAGCAAAAGTTCTGCCTCACACAGGACTTTATATTAGTAGGACTTGTTTAGTTGACAGGCGAAAGAAATCAAAGTCACACATTAGGCTTTATATCATACTTTGGGTACAGAAAGTTTGGCACGTGTAACACCCTTGCTAAGGAATTCTCATCAAAGATCTGCCAAGCGAATCGATTGCCAAACTCCTCACGAGACTCCCAGACGTTGCGCTATGCCGCTACCGGTCAGGAATAACAGTGCGACCGAATAAAATCTACGTTACTACCGGTCATTGTGAGCAAAAGTGGTGCGCACCGAACAATGACCGCCACCTTAGCTAAAACATCATAAATGTTTGCACGTGGTCGTCCATCCCATACGTGCCTTCCTGGGCCTGCGCAGCGGCAGTGCCGGTCCCAGGATTCGGAGGATGGCGAACGCGTCGCTACATCTCCTCTACACGATGTATAAAATCTTATTTTATAATATATATAACGGCAGTGCTAGCAAAAACTGACCATAAAAATATCGAGTACTACTAAACCTCGTTTACTATCAGTATTACATTTAATACCACGAAAATACTAAATAATACTGAAACGCGACTACTGAATAGTACTAAATTTTGTTCAATATAACAGTTGGTTGCAGAATAGTGTGTAGAATAGCGCATGTAATATATATAAATGCTAATTTTACTTGTAAAATGAAAACAAATTCAATTATATGTACAGGCACAACACTACTTGAAGCAAAAAAAAACTTATGTATAGCACCATTTTGTGATTGAACAAATTGATTTTCTTGTCTATTTCATTTTCTTTTCTAACCCCTGACAAATGTTTCTTATGTAACATTATAAAATTCTAACACCTAAATTAGATGAAAAACACAACTATATGAATGCAGATTACTAGAAGTCTAAAATAATATACAAATAATTAATTTGGATTAAAAACAAACAAGGAAAAAATACCTAAGGCCTGGACTCTGATGAACTAATCGGCTGAAATTCAATATAAATAATTAATTTGGATTAAAAAACAAACAAGGAAAAAATACCTAGGGTTTGGACTCTAATGGACTGATCGGCTGATCCGAATCGCAAAACTGCAAGAAGTCATTGTTGTCGAGCCTGGAGCAGTGGAGCCTGGTCGCCGCCGACCCGCCGCCGTGCGTCATGTCTGTGTCTCCACGGCGGCGCGGCTCCGCGCACTTCAGCACTCGCGCGACTCTTTGTAACAGAACCGACCAATTATACGAAATTAAGTAAGAAAATCATCCATCAAGCAGACGATTTAGCAAATTTAAGCCCGTATAACCCGGTAGTCCGTGAAATCACGACGGATTTCAAATCAACTTACGTACTAGCCAAGATCGTAATAAGTTTAGCGGTCACCATCACAAATTACATAAAAGTTCACATCACAGATACATCGGAGTTTGAACATAGTTATTATAAACCAAGTTCGAATAAAAGTAGCGGAAGCATTTAGTTCAAACCACACACACTCACACAGAGTTCGAAATAAAGTGCCAATTATTGATCATCTCCAACAAAAGCATCAGACGAGACGTAGGGAATGACCACTGCCTATGGTCCTAAGTTTCACCCATCGCAGGATAAAGGCAGTTAATACAGTAGCCGTAATACATTTGCTCATCTGCAACAAGTGGGAACAAAGCCCTGAGTACGAGAAGGTACTCAGACCGAAAATAAATGACACCAAGGATCATGACAGGTTTTATGGTAGGGTAGCTGACTCATTTGCAAAAAGGTATTTTTAGTATTCAAAGAATCTTTTCTAGAAGCTTTACATCAAGTTAAATCTTTATTAACCTGTCAACTACATTTGCACCTGTACTAGAGTAACATGTAATTAAACAGGTAAGGATAACCGATGATCATTAATAACTCTCATCATGTCATATTTTATATAACTGTCCAAGTGTTCCATCAATATTACTACGATAAAGTAACTCAAGTCAAGTGTTCACTATCCAGTGAACGATGGCGATTTGAATCGATTATTAACCAGCTGGTAATTTATTCCTCACACAAACCTCACTCACCCGCTAAAGTGAGATATTGGTCACCGAGTCAACTATTTAGGTAAGTCTCGAGTTTGCCAGGAACCACATGTACCGGGGGCCGCCCGACTGCTCTTTGGCCTTATCATCGCGCCCCCGTGTCCTACCACACCTGCTCCGATACAGTGCGTTGCGGGCAATCTACTCGGCCCGAATAATCTCCCAGCTTCGCGGGTACATTATTCGGCCAGCTAAATGTAAGGCATGCGTTCAACATGACTCGAGGCCCAACAACGGTCAGTCCTTAATCGACACAGACGGAAAACACTACAGTCCGAAACCCTGCAAGTCTCCGTCCGGTCTCAATTTCACATTAACACTTAGTTATTCTACGATGACATACTTATTCAAGCAGATCCAGGTAACCACCTATAGCTCGCAGGTGATAGGAAATCACCCGACTTCTACCGGTCTAAGCAAGCTAAGTGAAAGGATCAAGATGCCCAAGAGGGGGGGGGGGGGTGAATTGGGCTTTTCTAAAAATTAAATGCAAGAAATAAATCCTACAAGCCGGAATTCACCCCTAGTGTCTACTTGTGTTCCTAGAGAGTCTACCGATACAAAGTTTTGCACCCTAGTTTCCAATCCTAGTCTAGCATGGCAAGTCTAGGAATGTAAACAAGCAATGAAAGTAAATACGAGAATGTAAATGCTTGAATGTAAAGGGGCAAGGAACACGGCGATGTTTTTCCGAGGTATCGGAGAGTCGCCACTCCCCACTAGTCCTCGTTGGAGCACCCGCGCAAGGGTGTAGCTCCCCCTTGATCCGCGCAAGGATCAAGTGCTCTCTACGGGTTGATTCTTTGACACTCCGTCGCGGTGAATCACCCACAACCGCTCACAAGATGAGTTGGGTCATCCACAAGCTCCGCCGGATGATCACCGAACTCCCAATCACCACCAAGCCATCTAGGTGATGGCGATCACCAAGAGTAACAAGCTAGAACTCTCACTTGACCACTACGAGCCCAAATGAGAAAGTGGATGCACACTTGCTACTCTCTAATCGCTAGTGAGGAACTCTCAAGCTTTGATTCTCAAATCTCTATCCTCACTAGTGCTCTTGCACTCCCTTGCACTCCAAAGATGTTTATCAGCTGATCAAATGAGCAAGAGACCTCTAAAAGAGGTGGTGGGGATGTATTTATACACCCCACAGACAAAACGAACCGTTACCTGCTGACTCAGCAAAACACGAGCTGACCGGACGCGCCGGTTGAACTGACCGGACGCGCCGGTCGCTCGTAACGGTCGAAATCCGAAAAACAACTGAGTGACCGGACGCACCGGTCAGAGGTGACCGGACGCGTCCGATCGTGCAGGGAGCATACTGTACTCGCACCGGACGCGCGACCGCGTCCGATCGGTGATGACCGGACGCGTCCGGTCGTCTCTGGACCTTACTGGACTGTGACCGGACGCGCTGATCACACCCAGGTCGCGTCCGATCGGGTGTTTCCCTCAAGTGACACGTGTTGACTTCTGACCACCGCGTCCGGTGTTCAGAGCAGAAACCCTAGCCGCGGAACTGAACTGACCGGACGCGTCCGGTCATGCCGAGGACCGCGTCCGGTCATGGGAAAACGACCCGAAACTCTCCGAAACGCGTCACAACTTGAACCAAGTTGCTTCCAATTGAACTTTGAGCTATTCTAGAGCTGCCTAGCGCCAAGTTTAACAAGTGTGCACCACACCTAAACATAGGACTCGCCTAGGTCAAGCTACCCGCTCATGCCCCCCTTTATAGTACGGCCAAAAGAGAAAAACGAAGATCCTAACGACTATTCCAAATGTCTCTCAACACCTCGACATCCGGAACTAACCGTCCTTAATCTTGACGTCACTCTTTTGAAAACCGAAACGATTTCCATCAAGGGGCATGAATACCATGGTGCCCAAAGCAGTTAAAACCTCCATGACCTAACTTACCAAAGTTTCTGTAAAACACACGTTAGTCATGGTAATAAAGCATTGTCATCAATTGCCGAAACCAAACCTCGGGGCCTAGATGCTTTCAATCTCCCCCTTTTTGGTGATTGATGACAACACTAAGATATAAGAGAATTGAGTTGAGGTTTTCGAGCATGCATGGTTCACATAAGCAAAAAGCAATAAGCACAAAAGGGTTAGGAATTGCTTATGTGCCCCAAGCCAAAAGAGTGTACTCATAAGATAAGACAAAGAACGTTAGTACACAAACAGATATAGCTCATAAGAAAATGGAGTAAGGCACGGAAGCACAACCTTAGAGCTATAATTAACAACGGTGACAAGCGCTAACACTGTGACTGGATAAAACATTAAGGCTCAAGGTTTATCACACGACGACATGTCACACGAATGCAATGACTGAAAAGTAAACATGATGCATGAATGTAGCACACAAGAAAAAATAAAAACCCTCTCTCAAAACTCCCCCTGAAACTACTCTCTCTCTCCCCCTTTGGCATCAAGCGCCAAAAAACTAATCTAAGGATCTGACGGGGGGACAGACGGAGTCGTGTCGGGTGCCGAGGTGCGCGGAGTAATCACGAAATGTAGAGAATCTCCCTCGGAATCTGAGCTATCTGGCTGACCCTCTGAAGAAGCATGTGGCTGTGTGACTGTCTGGGTCTGAACGGCAGGAACAGGTACTGTCGTAGTAGCAACAAGAGGATCCGTCTGAGTGACCTGAGCCTGTAGCGAGCCAAATGCAGGAGGATCTGTCGAGGCAACTGACGAAGGTAGAGTCTCTGTAGTACCAGTCCCTGTCACTGGAGGAATAGCTGCCTCTGAAGCTGACAACCCTGAAGAAGTAGCAAAGGTAGTGTGCGAGGGCGTCGGCTGACCAGTCAACTCGCTGTAAGTAGCACTGAAATCACCGAAGGGTGTGCCTGTCAGGAGGTGAGGGCGAGGCTAGTCTGATGGTGTAAACCCCGTGTGAATAGGCGTGAAGCTCGGGGACTGGAAAGACTAGGGAACCTGCTGCTGTGGAGATGTGAACTGGAAACCCGGTTGTCCCTGACTCGATGGATCACTGGATTGTAGAGCAGAAGTCAGGACGGAAGCAGGCGGAGGAACCCCAACAGTGACTAGGTGGCGCAGGAGGTCCAAGTACTGCTGCTGACTAGCTGCAGTCTGTCGCTGAATCTCGTACTGCTGTCGCTGCATTTCGACCTGCTGCCTCTGGATCTCAAGCTGCTGACGCTGAAACTCGTCCTGACGAGCCTGAATCTGTGCAAGTGCTGCAGCTGTGTCCTGAGCCTGTCGCTGTATTTGCTGTTGCTGCTGTTCCTGTGCCTGGGTCAACCTCTCAAGTATTGCCACCATGGCTGGGTCTGTGCGGGAGGCTGAACCAGAGCCACCGGCCTCGTGGTCGTGAGACCGAGGAGACCGGTACCTGGGGATGGGCTGGTAGTCCTCATCAGTGCTGTCAGATGTCACATCCTCAGGAAGATCAGCAGGCTGAGCGTCAAGATCTGCAAGCTCTGCCTCTGCAAGCTCATCAACTGTGGCGTCCTGCTCAGCTGCTGTCTCAGGAACCTCAGGTCGCACACGCTGTCCTGGCACTGGGGCCTGATCTCTGGTGACTGAAGCCCAAAGCTGACGGATATCATACTCAGGGAAAGCAGTAGTAGTATCTGATATCTCAGCTCGGATCTCTGCTGGTAGCTGAATGGATGATCTAATAATGAAGCAGATCCAGTGTGCATAGGGCAGCTGACGATTACCCTTGAAGCCCTCAGCTATGGTGTCCTCCATCTCACTAAGTATGAGATCCCAAATGTCAAACTGAGTCTGTGAGAGGAGGTGGTGAACAACCTATAGCTGCATCCGAGTCAGTCCCTCTCTATAGCCAAGTCTGGGAAGTAGAGTGCGTCTGACTATGGCATCCAGAACTCTGGCAAGTGGAGTCAAACTAGCAGGCGTGCGACGAGACCCTTCGCCAAAAGGCTCACGGAAGCAGGGTCGAACCAAGTCTGTAGGTGGCACAGCACCGCCATGAGGGCGTCTCGGTGGAGGAGTCTGACCAAAGCACAGCTGATGTATCTTCGTGTTGGAAGCTGGGAGTCTGAGAATCTCCCGCACTCTGGTGCTGTATAGACGGTGATCGCGGCCTCGGAATGCAAAGTGAATGAAATCATGGGCAGGATCAATCCATAGTGAAGCATAGAACTCTCTGACCCATGTGCCACAGTATGCACCTGTCCGTCCAAGAAGATCTGACAAGCCTGGCAGAAAGGACAGGTGCGGACGTAGCTGCTCTCCCACAACCTCAACTAGTGACTCAAGTCGACAGACCCTCTGTGGTCGGAAAGCAATACCGCTGTCAACTAGAGCCCTGTAGAAATCCTCCTGAAGTGGGGTATAGAAGCCTTCTGAAGCTCTGGGATCCCTCACAGGTGAAAACCACCGACTGACCTCCACGAACCTCAACCCCTGCACCTGACGTGCTGTAGCACCCCTCAAGTCAAAGTGCTCGACCGGGGGTGAACCTCTAGCTCTGGGAGGAGGACGTGCTCCACGACGCTGGCCCTCTGGCCTAGGAGTCACCTGAGTACGTGCGCGTGTGGAGCGGCGACGTGGTGGAGACTGAGCTGGCTGCTCCTCTGTGTCCTCTGTAGCCTCTGGAGCCTCTGGAGCCTCTGGAGGTGGATCAACTGACATACCCTCTGTAGCTCCAGTATCCTCAGTACCCTCAGTGGCCTCTGTGCCGAGCTGTCGACCTTCAAGATGAAAACGACGCTCGCCTATGCGTATGCCACTGCTCCTGCCACCTCTCTCTGCCTGTTCTGCTGCATCTGCCACGGCTTGAGCAATCTCTGCCTCTGTAAGTGTCTTCTTCTTCTTTCTGGCCATGACCTTGATACGCTTCCCACGTGCAATCTTAGACCGACGAGGAGGACTGTCATCCCCGTCACCAGGAGCACCACCGGCGTTCTTGCAACGCACCATGCTGACAAACTGACTGAAAAACCTCTGAAAGAAGGTGAACTGTCACTCGAGAGGCTTGGCCTCAGTCCGTATCCGCAGGCTTGGCCTCGGATTCAGCAAACTGATCTCACCCTGACACACGACAGACTCGCTGCAAAGACGGAATAGAGAGATCTACTATAAACACATATAACTAGAAGGTACGAATCCTTAGAGATAGCAAGCATATGAGATACGAAGTGAATCGAAACGCAAGCTACCTCGGATCGACGAGACGACTGACAAGGTGAGGTGACCTAGATCGCGAGATTCCCGAAATCGCCGAACGAGCTCTCGCGAAGAAGACGACGCGCGACGAATCTCGTCGACGAACGATCGACCGACGAACCCTAGGGTTAGGGTTAGGGCAGATCGACGAAAAACGATCGGAGGCAAGCACGAGTCGTTCCAATGTCGGAGATGAAGCTGGCTTGCAGGAGCGCGGCTCACCGGCGGTGGTGGCGCGTTCGGGCGGCGGCGGCGCGGCGGTGGCGCGAGGATGGTGGCGGCGCGGCTGCGAGCGAAGGCCGGTACGGGTAGGAGGCGCGCAAGGGCGGCTGGCGCGCGCGCGAGCAAGGCTGGCCTTGCCGGAGGCGAGGAAGACGGCGAAGCGGTGGCTCACCGGCGGTAGGCGGTGCGGCGGTGGCGCGAAGTGCGGCGGTGGCGAAAAAAAACGGCGGTGGCGCAAAGGAGGCTCGGGCGGATGAGAAGGTACGGTCGAGGACGAACCGTTTTATGAAGGGGTTAGATCCGCTCGACGTGTGATGACCGGACGTGGTGGTCGATATGACCGGACGCGGTGGTGCAGCGTCCGGTCACACTCCAGTAAGCTCCTGGAGTGACCGGACGCGTCCGGTGAGGACTGACCGGACGCGGTCAGAGTCCGGTCGAGGGGAGCTCGGGAAATCGTCGCGAATGACCGGACGCGGTGGTGGTAACCGGTGTAGGGTCGAGATGGCGGACTAGAGGGGGGGTGAATAGTCCTTTCTAAAACTTAAACGCGTTGGCTAACCGAAACACATGCGGAATTAAACTTATCGGTCTAGCCAAGACTACACCCCTCTATCTAAGTTCACAAGCACCTCACAAAGATCCTAATTAAGCAACTAAGGTGCTTTCCCTAGCAAGAGCTCTCCTATTTAACTCTAGAGCAAGGTCACACAAACCTATGCACTAGTACTTTGCAAGCAAGAGGGGACTCCTACACAATTCTAGTAAGCAAAGCGCACAAAGCCTAAGCTCACTAGCAAAGCTCAAAAACAAGGCTACACAAGCCAAATTAGAGAGTGCAAACTACTTAGCTACACAAACTAAGCAATGTGACTAACAAGGTTACACAAACCGAATTAGCCACGCAAAGGGGAAGCTTCTAGCTACACAAGCAAGAAGACAACTAGCAAGCTACACAAGCAAACTAGTTAAGAGAGCAACTACACAAGCACAAGTATATATGAAAGTAAATACAAGCTTGTGTTACACGAAGGCAAACCACCGAGAAGAGTAGACGATGTTGACACGGTGATTTTCTCCCGAGGTTCACTTGGTCGCCACCAAGCTACGTCCCCGTTGTGTCGACCAACACTTAGATGGTTCCCCGGTGTGACCCTCAAATCACTTGCCCCTCAAGGCACGCCCCGCAAGGCACCGCAAGACACCACTCTCAAGTGAGGTAGCTCAATGACACGCTCAACTAGAGTTGCTCTTCGCGATCCCCGCGGGGTGAGCACAATCCCCCTCACAAAGCTTCTCCGGAGCCTCGCACAATCTTCTTGCGAGCTTCGACGGAGCCACAAGCCACCAAGCCGTCTAGGAGGTGGCAACCTCCAAGAGTAACAAGCACCACCGGCTTGCAACACGATCACCTAGTGCCACTCGATGCAATCTCTCAAAGCAACGCACTAGAATCGCTCTCTCACTCGATCCGATGAACACTATCAAGCATGAGTGAGTTAGAGGGCTTCCAAGCACTACCACATAAGCCACCAAGGCCAAAGTGTGCTCAGCTACCGGCCAAGGCCGGCCACAAGGTCTATTTATAACCCCACAGTCAAATAGAGCCGTTACCCCTCCACTCACGTTTTTCGCGGGACCACCGGACGCGCCGGTCGTAACAGACCGGACGCGCTCAACCGCGTCCGGTGTCCCTACGACGTCCACGTGTTCACGAAATTCAAATTCGTCCGTTAGATCTTCCAACGGTCACTGCGCGCCAACGGTCAAACGAGCCACCGGACGCGCTGTTGCGAACCACCGGACGCGCCGGTGCGCACAGTTCCCGCGCGCGCGAAGACAAGACCGGACGCGCTCCTCGCAACCACCGGACGCCACAGTACCCGCGTCCGGTGCGAGTCCAGTAAGCTCCCTGGACCACCGGACGCGTCCGATGGTGAGGGACCGGACGCGCACCGCGTCCGAAGACTTCGTGACTCGCTGTTCGCCAGACCGGACGCGCCGGTCCCGTGGGTCACCGGACGCGCCGGTGTCAAACCCTAGCCCGCGCGCCTGACCCGACGCTGCACTGACCGGACGCGCCGGTCGCACAGAGCCCGCGTCCGGTGCAGCGTCCGGTGCTGCGTCCGGTGCTGCGTCCGGTGCACCTCTGTGACCTCCGTTCTCCTCCGTTTCTTTTCCAACTTTCGGCGCAATAGAAAATAGGCGTTTTACTTTTCCAAAAAGCGCCGAATCCCGCCTCGCAAGCTCGGCGGGAGGGAGAGAGGAACCCAAACCCTCTCTACCGCTCAAACTCCACCGCCTTCGCAAATGTGCCAACACCAACAAGTGATCACCACCTTGTGCACGTGTGTTAGCATTTTCACAAACATTTTCTTCGAAGAAATTAGGCACTCAACTTGCCTCGCCACTCGATCCTAACACGTATGCAAAGTTAGATCGCTCAAGTGGCACTAGATGACCGATATGCAAACAAGTTTGCCCCTCTTAATAGTACGGCCATCTATCCTAAACCCGGTCATCAACTTCTCTACACACCTATAACCGGTGAAATGGAAATGCCCTAGGTTATACCTTTGCCTTGCGCATTCCACTCCATCTCCTCCGACATTGATGCAACACATGCACCAACCATATCACAAATGATATGATCCACTTCATATCATCATATGACCTTGGTCCATCGATCTTGACCTCACTTGCTCTTCACCGTTGCGTCGGTCCATCGGCGCCAAGTCTTGCTCAAGCTTCACCGCCTCACGGTCCATCGCTCCAAAGCCTCCGACTTGCCCTTCACACTTGCAACCGGTCCGTCGAGCCAAGCCTCATCTTGATCTTTTGCCACCTTGGTCACATGACTCCATGTCATGTCTCATATGCAATGAGCTCCTACATGACACCATTATCTGTGGACTAATCTCCTGTGTATCTCACATAACCACATATTAGTCCACCTAAGTTGTCACTCAATTACCAAAACCAAACAAGGACCTTTCAATCTCCCCCTTTTTGGTAATTGATGACAACTCTACAAAGATATGGAAATTAAGCTTTTTCAAGCTAGCACTTCACACAAAGTGTAAATTGCTAACTTGTTTTGGATTTTATGCTACTTATCCAACATTTAAGCTCTATGTCAAGATTTGGATAAGCACCATAAAACCCGACTTGGTAGTGATAACTCCCCCTACATATGTGCTCAAATGGTTTGGTTTCAAGCTTGCACATATGCCTAAATATGAAATTTGTGGGAGGATTAGCACTACTAAGTGATGCTAAGGTGTATAGAATAAACCTTTGTAGTTCGAAACCATTTGATAGCTTGATACCATTTGAAAATCACAAGTTTGCCATCATCCTTAGCATCATGAGTAGCTAGACATCAAAAACATTGTGTGCTTCTTTTGTCCAAGAATTTTGATCCTTCTTATTTCTACAATGTTGCTCCCTCTTTGTCCATCTTCATATCCAAACTCATCTTCTCACGATATATCTTTGTTCAATCTCTTCCCAAACCTCTCACTTGGTGTATTGACATATCTTTGTTCCAACTTCTCCCCCTTTGTCATCAATTTCCATAAAAGGTGTTCTTCTCAATTGATACAAAGGCTAGCATTGGGGTTGATGGTTGAGACTTGAATATTGCATTTTTGATGGACATCACCACATATGTTGGAATGACATTACTAGTATGTTGCTCTTGAGATACCACTTAGGATCTTTTGACCTTGATACCATTTAGGTGGGGCTCCTCCCCCTATGTCATAGCATGTGTCATTCACTTGAGATACCACTTGAGGATGAGGGTAACATTCCTTGATTTGATCACTTATAGTTGAGGATCACTTGTGAACCCATCGTCTTGCATGAATGATACCACGTGAAGATATCATGAGTAGGAATGTGATACCATTTGAAAGAGCTTTCTAGTATGGATCCACTTTGAAGGATTTGACAATAATATTCACTTCTTGAACATTTGCTATCTTCATGAGTACCACATGTAGGATATCATTTGTAGATTATGATCTAGACACCACTTGTAAATACCAATTGAAGAAATACTTTGAGTCTAGACACCTTTTGAAACACCCTAGATATCCATTTTTATTGTTGCCTTGTGCTTGTACCCATATCATTGTCATGAGCTTCTAGTATGACTTGAACTATGTTGATTTGCCTAAGATTCCAAGTCCGGTTTGATCCAATGACAAGCTTCTTCACACCTCATGCTAAGGGTTATCTTGCCAATGTTGTACTTGTCACTTGTTAGCAATCTAAACTAGATCAAGTACTTAGGTTTACTAGCTCATGAACAAATTCATACACATACCACTAGATCATTTAAACAATTCAAGCAATAGTGGTAGGCTATGAACTTAAACATTTCATTTGTTATGCATGATCCTAGTAAGCATGTACTATATGCACTAATCGCATACTAGTAAGGGATGAAATGATCATGCACATTGCAATGATACCTTTGCTATGTTGGAGTAGAGGATAGTCACATAGATTCCAATTCATTACTCCAATAGCAATGTGAAGTCCAATTTATAAGCTTGGTGAAGACCAATCATTATAGAGAAATCCATTCTTTACCCATATGAAATGAGAACCACTAATAATCAAGTGCATTATCTCTTGTTGTGGTTGGCTTGCTTTTTCTCTTTGATCAATGCTTGCATGAGAGAAGTACTTATGATACCAATTTTATATCCATGACTAGCTCTCTTTTGGGTGTTGCTTGCTTTTCTTGATCAACCCTATTGATTGCTCCAATTAAGCATCTCAAATGTCCCTTGAATTCATCACTTCCATGTTAGCCTTCCAAGCCAGTGCTTGGTTTACCCACCCATGGGCGGCAAGCCCCCTCAGCAGGGAGAAGTGACCTCTCTCTAAAGAACCATCCTTGACACTTACTTGAATTGCCTTTGATTGATTGATCTATGGACTTAACTTGATGAGTAATCTTGAATTATTCTTTAAGTCCTTTTCTTTCTACCAAATGATCTCCAATTATTACTAAAACTTGAACCTCATCTTCATCTTGAGTTTGATCTTCATTTTCAAATTTGAGTATCAAATTTGTACACTAAGTACATTCCACAATCAATGCCCTTGTACTCATTTCTTGTCATGCTTCTAGATCAATTCAAAAAACAAACTTAGGTACCTTAAACACTTAAAAATATGTTTCCAACTTGAGGACCTTTCGCTTAAAGTGACTCTAGATCAATCCAATAATTATCACTTTTCTGGCAGATTTTGTACCCTTCAAAGAATAATTCATATCTCCCAATGTACAGATCTAAATGCCATGAAATTTGGTGGAGATGTGATTCACTAAGTCATCTAGCAACCGTAGAAATTTGAGCTTCACTTGACTTATAGATTGCTATTAGATTTCAAATCTTCCACCACTGCTGCATGCTGAAAACTGCTGCACTATAGCTGACAAGATGTGCTCTAAAACCATAACATTTCTCATCCAATTATCATGAAATTTATACAGCATCTCATATCATAAGTCTAGAGCATGCATACCAAATTTCAAGTCAATCCAATATGATTTGGTCACTCAAACTCAGACTTGATCTCAGCTAGCTCAGATTTTTAATAATGGACAGATTTCAATACAAGAGCTAATCTTCATCAAATGTGAATCAATCTTGAGATTAACTTGTTTGAACACTCTCACAAAACATATATCTATTCAATCCACTTACTAAATGTCATCTCATGAATTTATCCAACACAAATCAATCCAAATTTGATTGCTAGGCATTGAATCCATTCAATCATCTCATAGCAAGCAACATTGCATATATATCCAATTCAATCAACTTATATGCACCCAAATGAAATGATCAACAAGAGATATACCTTGGTTAGTTCATGATCATCCAATAGCAAGCTTTCAACTTGAATATTTGCAAGCCATCAAGTATATCCAATAAATCACCACAATCTTTGACATTGCACTTGTATGTTGTAGCACTTGGACTTCACTTATTTTGACTTGGCATTGGGATTGGATATGCATTGAGCTTCATAACTTGACTCAATATATGATGAACAAAATGAAACCAATTGAATCAAGCCTCCAATGCCGATAGTACCTACAAACAATCATCCACTCTTTGATGGTACCCAAACAAGTTTGGGTCCTCTCAAGTTAGGTGCAACATACTTAGGCATTGCCTTAGTATGAATAGCGGGATGTTTTGCAATTGCAATCATAGAGGTACCATTGCCATCCTTTCTAAGCACAATATTATCATCAATTGAAATAGGCTTAGAATCATTACCTAGGGGACATGAATGAGCCATGTGTCCCCTTTCCCGGCATAAGTAGCAACTTCTTTTAGAGTGAGCCTTTTCTTCCTTGCTCATGTGTTGCTTCTCAATGCCTTGCCTCTTATGAGTTGCTTGAGCCTTCTTCTCAAGGTTGGTAGGACACCCCGAGACAAAGTGTCCCATATCTTCACATTTGAAGCACTTGATGTGAGTCAAATTTCTTTTCTCATTTTGATTCTTGCTCATCATCTTGGCATCTTGAATTTGCATTGGATGCCTTGCTTTACCACCCCTTCTTGTTTTCTTTTTCTTCTTTATCAAGTCACCATCATCTCCATGGTTGATCTTGATTTGTTCTTGGAGTGTCTTCTCTTGCTCAACTAGTGGCTTTGGTTGAGGCTTTACTTGTTGCTTCACCAATTGCTTAGTTGGGCACATTGAGGTGAGATGACCCCAAGTGCGGCACTTGAAGCACTTGACATACTTTAGCCTCTCTTCTTCTTTCATCTTCTTGAGCTTCTCAATGTTTGGGCAACCATTAGCAAGATGTCCCACTTCATGGCATCGATAGCACATGGAATGCGAGAGCTTCTTTTGGAGTAGTCTCTTCATTCTCTTTTCTTGCTTTCTTTCGCCCCTTGTCAATTTTTTCTTGAAGCCAAGGCCACTTTTATCACCAAGGTTTCTTTGAGTCTTTATTATGTGCTCAAAGGTGACTTTTGAGTTGTAGCACCTCTCTAACTTGTTGCTCAAATTCTTCACTTCACTTTTGAGCTCATTGTTCTCCTTCAAAAGGTTAGTCTCACAAGACATAGAAGTAGAACAAGCATTTAATTGTGAAGAACATGGTATTAATAAATCATCACAAGAGGTGGATACATGCTTCTTGCCTACATCACAAGGGTTAGTAATATGTGATTGATCATTTGACCCAAATGATGAGCTCTCACTAGTTTTGAGTTTTTCATTAGAAAGTTTATTAGTGAGTAAAGCATGTTCTTGTGCCAAGTTATCATGAGCAACACTAAGTTCCTCATGAGCCAATTTTAGCTCCTCATGTGAACAAGTAGTAACATAAAGTAGATGCTTTTGTTGTTCACATGTGGTTTTTAGAAATGAGTTTTCATTTTTCAATTTACTTGTTTTTGCCATCTCATTTCTTAGGGCCTTTGAGAGTTTATATAGAAGCTCAAAATTTGGACCATCACAATCAACAACAAAACCACCAATAGATACCTTAGTGTTACCATGTGATGATATTAATGAGCTTGTTGAGGCATCACTCTCATAGCCATCATCTTCACCATCAAGTGTGCATGAAGTAGAATCATTGCTTGCATCACTTGTGGCATTGTCATCATTCTTGTCAAGTGATCTTGTGATATGATCATTTTTGTCATCACTTGACCGTGAGGTGGAGCAATCCTCCACAACCACCTTGTTGTGGTCATGCTCAACATCCTCATGCGCCTTCTCCTTGGGCTCATCATCATTGGAGATCGCCCCATATTTCTCATTTAGAAACACCCAAATCTCATGGGCGGACTCGAAGTCTATGATCTCATAAAGTATGCTACTATCCATAGATCGATAGAAAACATTAGTAGCTTGGCTATCGAGATGTAGGCATTTACTTTGCGCTTGAGTTGCATTCTTTTTATCAATTGCAAAGAAAAAGCCCACATCTACGATCCACCACAATTGAGGAGAAATAAACTTAAAATTGCATGTCATCCAATTTCTCCACCGTGCAAAGTGTGTGCCATCAAAAATGTGTGGACACTCAACATCTAGCCCATAAGCCGCCATCCTCTCGGGTCGGTGAAGACCACAAATGAGAGACCCAGCTCCGATACCACTTGTAGGGTCGAGATGGCGGACTAGAGGGGGGGTGAATAGTCCTTTCTAAAACTTAAACGCGTTGGCTAACCGAAACACATGCGGAATTAAACTTATCGGTCTAGCCAAGACTACACCCCTCTATCTAAGTTCACAAGCACCTCACAAAGATCCTAATTAAGCAACTAAGGTGCTTTCCCTAGCAAGAGCTCTCCTATTTAACTCTAGAGCAAGGTCACACAAACCTATGCACTAGTACTTTGCAAGCAAGAGGGGACTCCTACACAATTCTAGTAAGCAAAGCGCACAAAGCCTAAGCTCACTAGCAAAGCTCAAAAACAAGGCTACACAAGCCAAATTAGAGAGTGCAAACTACTTAGCTACACAAACTAAGCAATGTGACTAACAAGGTTACACAAACCGAATTAGCCACGCAAAGGGGAAGCTTCTAGCTACACAAGCAAGAAGACAACTAGCAAGCTACACAAGCAAACTAGTTAAGAGAGCAACTACACAAGCACAAGTATATATGAAAGTAAATACAAGCTTGTGTTACACGAAGGCAAACCACCGAGAAGAGTAGACGATGTTGACACGGTGATTTTCTCCCGAGGTTCACTTGGTCGCCACCAAGCTACGTCCCCGTTGTGTCGACCAACACTTAGATGGTTCCCCGGTGTGACCCTCAAATCACTTGCCCCTCAAGGCACGCCCCGCAAGGCACCGCAAGACACCACTCTCAAGTGAGGTAGCTCAATGACACGCTCAACTAGAGTTGCTCTTCGCGATCCCCGCGGGGTGAGCACAATCCCCCTCACAAAGCTTCTCCGGAGCCTCGCACAATCTTCTTGCGAGCTTCGACGGAGCCACAAGCCACCAAGCCGTCTAGGAGGTGGCAACCTCCAAGAGTAACAAGCACCACCGGCTTGCAACACGATCACCTAGTGCCACTCGATGCAATCTCTCAAAGCAACGCACTAGAATCGCTCTCTCACTCGATCCGATGAACACTATCAAGCATGAGTGAGTTAGAGGGCTTCCAAGCACTACCACATAAGCCACCAAGGCCAAAGTGTGCTCAGCTACCGGCCAAGGCCGGCCACAAGGTCTATTTATAACCCCACAGTCAAATAGAGCCGTTACCCCTCCACTCACGTTTTTCGCGGGACCACCGGACGCGCCGGTCGTAACAGACCGGACGCGCTCAACCGCGTCCGGTGTCCCTACGACGTCCACGTGTTCACGAAATTCAAATTCGTCCGTTAGATCTTCCAACGGTCACTGCGCGCCAACGGTCAAACGAGCCACCGGACGCGCTGTTGCGAACCACCGGACGCGCCGGTGCGCACAGTTCCCGCGCGCGCGAAGACAAGACCGGACGCGCTCCTCGCAACCACCGGACGCCACAGTACCCGCGTCCGGTGCGAGTCCAGTAAGCTCCCTGGACCACCGGACGCGTCCGATGGTGAGGGACCGGACGCGCACCGCGTCCGAAGACTTCGTGACTCGCTGTTCGCCAGACCGGACGCGCCGGTCCCGTGGGTCACCGGACGCGCCGGTGTCAAACCCTAGCCCGCGCGCCTGACCCGACGCTGCACTGACCGGACGCGCCGGTCGCACAGAGCCCGCGTCCGGTGCAGCGTCCGGTGCTGCGTCCGGTGCTGCGTCCGGTGCACCTCTGTGACCTCCGTTCTCCTCCGTTTCTTTTCCAACTTTCGGCGCAATAGAAAATAGGCGTTTTACTTTTCCAAAAAGCGCCGAATCCCGCCTCGCAAGCTCGGCGGGAGGGAGAGAGGAACCCAAACCCTCTCTACCGCTCAAACTCCACCGCCTTCGCAAATGTGCCAACACCAACAAGTGATCACCACCTTGTGCACGTGTGTTAGCATTTTCACAAACATTTTCTTCGAAGAAATTAGGCACTCAACTTGCCTCGCCACTCGATCCTAACACGTATGCAAAGTTAGATCGCTCAAGTGGCACTAGATGACCGATATGCAAACAAGTTTGCCCCTCTTAATAGTACGGCCATCTATCCTAAACCCGGTCATCAACTTCTCTACACACCTATGACCGGTGAAATGGAAATGCCCTAGGTTATACCTTTGCCTTGCGCATTCCACTCCATCTCCTCCGACATTGATGCAACACATGCACCAACCATATCACAAATGATATGATCCACTTCATATCATCATATGACCTTGGTCCATCGATCTTGACCTCACTTGCTCTTCACCGTTGCGTCGGTCCATCGGCGCCAAGTCTTGCTCAAGCTTCACCGCCTCACGGTCCATCGCTCCAAAGCCTCCGACTTGCCCTTCACACTTGCAACCGGTCCGTCGAGCCAAGCCTCATCTTGATCTTTTGCCACCTTGGTCACATGACTCCATGTCATGTCTCATATGCAATGAGCTCCTACATGACACCATTATCTGTGGACTAATCTCCTGTGTATCTCACATAACCACATATTAGTCCACCTAAGTTGTCACTCAATTACCAAAACCAAACAAGGACCTTTCAACCGGGACCGGACGCGGTGGTCAATCAGAGGCGCGTTCGGTGCAGCGTCCGATCACTAGATCTGGAGTTGGTCTTCTGGATGACCGGACGCGCTGGTGGACGCCGGGACCGGACGTGGTGGTGAAGCATCACTGCGTCCGGTGCAGCGTCCGGTCCAGCGTCCGGTCACTGTTCTTCGCCCTTCTCCATTCGGAACTACGACGCGACTTCTCCCAATCAGGTTCCAATTCAAAAAGACACAAATAAACACCAATTGGAGCAAGATATGAGTGACCTCACTCAAACCCTCAAATTTTTAATATAGATTGCCTTAGGCTAGTATTATTTTTAAGAAAATTGACAATAAACACCCAAGGAGCAACGTATGGCCATGCAATAGAGTTTTTGAACCTTTAGGAGCGTCAAAATGCTCTCTCTATCCATGGACGAACACAGAGGTTGCTCAAAGCTTAACCGAAAAGAAACGACAAGAACAACAACCAAGCATATGCAATGCAATACAAGAAGGTAAAACTAGAATGCTTGTCAAGTTTGATCCACGGTTAGGCTTTTTCACTCCTCCAAAGAAGGGTTATCGTAACCGTGTTAGCCAAGCCCTAAAAACATTGCGATAAAAACAAACATGGCATATTATACAATGCAATGCAAGGGACAACACACGCTCATTTTTTAAAGTTACTAGAATCAAGCACATTGAGTTCACTTCTTAACCTACAAAAGGTTGCCTCATCCAAAGGTTTAGTGAAGATATCCGCTAATTGATTTTCACTTCTTACACCTTCTAGTGATATGTCATTTTTAGCAACGTGATCTCTTAGAAAGTGATGGCGGATATCAATGTGCTTGGTGCGAGAGTGTTGTACCGGATTGTTAGCAATTTTAACGGCACTTTCATTATCACATAAAAGTGGCACCTTTTCAAGAACAATTCCATAGTCTAGGAGGGTTTGTTTCATATATAAGATTTGTGCACAACAAGCCCCCGCGGCAATGTATTCCGCCTCGGCGGTGGACAAAGCCACACTATTTTGCTTTTTAGATGACCAAGATACTAAGGATCTTCCAAGCAAATGGCACCCTCCGGATGTGCTTTTTCTATCAATTTTGCAACCGGCATAGTCCGAATCGGAATAGCCAACTAGTTGGAATCTAGCTCCTTTGGGATACCAAAGACCAATGCTTGGGGTGAGCTTAAGATATCTTAGGATTCTTTTTACGGCACTTAGGTGAGGTTCTTTAGGGCACGCTTGAAAGCGGGCACACATGCACACACTAAACATGATATCGGGCCTAGATGCGGTAAGGTACAACAAGCTACCAATCATAGAACGGTAGAGAGTTTGATCAACCGGTTTACCTCCCTCATCTAGGTCGAGATGTCCATTTGATGGCATTGGGGTCTTGATTGGTTTGCATTCTTCCATCTTGAATCTTTTGAGAAGATCCTTGGTATACTTTTCTTGAGAGATGAAAATCCCTTCTCTCATTTGCTTTACTTGAAATCCAAGGAAGAATGTGAGCTCACCAATCATTGACATCTCGAACTCCTTCGACATCAATTCACCAAATTCCTTGCAATAATCTTCATTTGTTGATCCGAAGATGATATCATCAACATATACTTGACAAATAAAGATTTCCCCATTAAACTTCTTGGTGAATAGTGTGGTGTCGACCTTCCCAATGGTGAAGCCCTTCTCAATGAGGAAGTCCCGGAGGCGCTCATACCACGCTCTAGGGGCTTGTTTGAGCCCATATAACGCCTTGGACAACCTATAAACATGATTAGGATATCTAGGGTCTTCAAACCCGGGAGGTTGATTAACATAGACTAGTTCATTTATAAAACCATTTAAGAATGCACTTTTCACATCCATTTGATATAGTTTCATATCATGATGTGATGCATATGCAAGGAGGATACGAATGGCTTCAAGTCTTGCAACGGGTGCAAAGGTCTCTCCAAAATCAAGACCTTCAACTTGAGAGAACCCCTTTGCAACTAGTCTTGCCTTGTTCCTCACCACTATGCCTTGGTCATCTTGCTTGTTTTGGAACACCCACTTGGTTCCAATGACTCTTGCACCTTTAGGATGTTCTTCAAGTGTCCATACTTGATTGCGGGTGAAGTTGTTCAATTCTTCATGCATTGCATTCACCCAATCCGGATCTTGAAGAGCTTGTTCTACATTCTTAGGTTCAACGCAAGAGACAAAAGAGTGATGTTCAACAAAAGAAGCTAGCTTTTGGGATCGAGTCATTACTCCCTTTGTAGGACTCCCTATGATGAGATCTTGTGGATGTGCTTGAAGTAGTGGTGAGTTTCTTCTATCAACCACTTGAGGAGGTGGATGGGGAGCATCAACATCTTGGGCTTGTGCCTCGGCTAGTTCATGAGAGACATAAGTGTCTTCATTTTCAACTCTCTCATTCTTGTCATCATCTTGAGGCACACGTGATGAAGATGGTGGATCAACAATTTGTACATCGTCATCATCATCTTTTGGCTTGATGTCTCCCACCGGTATGTTCTTCATGGCCTCCCTCAAGGGTTCATCACCTACATCATCACAATTCTCAATTGCTCCTTGGGAGCCGTTAGATTCATCAAATTCCACATCATATGTTTCTTCAACCAAACCGGTGGCATGGTTAAATACTCTATATGCTTTGGACTTTGATGAGTAACCAACAAGAAAACCAATATCACAACGTCTTTGAAACTTCCCTAGGTGTTGACGCTTCTTGTAGATGTAACATTTGCAACCAAACACCCGGAAGAAAGAGACGTCCGGCTTCTTCCCATTAAGCAACTCATAGGGGGTCTTGCCAAGAAACTTTTGTAGGAAGAGGCGATTTGAAGCATAGCATGCGGTGTTGATTGCCTCGGCCCACAACTTCTCCGGAGTGTTGTACTCATCTAGCATTGTTCTTGCAAGGGTGATCAATGTTCGGTTCTTTCTCTCAACTACACCATTTTGTTGAGGAGTGTAGGTTGAAGAGACCTCATGCTTGATTCCAATTTCATCACAATAAGCTTCAATGTTGGTGTTGTCAAACTCTTTCCCATTGTCACTTCTAATCTTCTTTATCTTGACTTCAAATTCATTTTGAGCTCTCTTTGCAAACTTTTTGAAGCAATTTGCCACTTCGGATTTGTCATGAAGGAAGAAAGTCCATGTATACCTTGAGTAGTCATCCACTATCACAAGACAATAGAGATTACCACCCAAGCTCTTGTAAGTTGTAGGCCCAAACAAATCCATGTGTAGAAGTTCTAGTACTCTTGAAGTTGACATGAAAGCTTTGGTTGGATGAGTGTTTGCAACTTGTTTGCCCGCTTGACATGCACTACAAGGTTTGTCCTTTTCAAACTTCACATCCTTCAATCCTCTCACTAGTTCTTTCTTCAATAGCTTGTTGAGAGTGTTCATTCCAACATGAGCAAGCCTCCTATGCCAAAGCCAACCAAGTGAGGTCTTGGTGAACAAACATGTCATCAAATTTGCATCTTCGGAGGTGAAGTCAACAAGATAAAGATTGTTGTATCTAAAGCCTTTGAATATCACTTGCTTGTCATCTATCTTTGAAACTTCCACTTCATTTGGTGTGAACAAGCATTGGAAGCCAAGGTCACAAAGTTACCCAACGGATAACAAGTTGAAACTCAATGAAGCAACATAGAGCACATTTGAGAGTGAGTGATCATGTGATATTGCAATCTTGCCTATACCCTTGACTTTGCTCTTTGAATTATCCCCAAATGTGATCTTCTCTTGACATATTCCATTCTCTTCAATGGTGGTGAACATACGAGGATCACCGGTCATATGTTGAGTGCAACCACTATCAATAACCCAATGAGATCCACCGGTCTTGTAGTTCACCTACACACAAGAGATCAAGCTTTTTGTTTAGGGACCCAAACTTGAGAGGGGCCCTTGACTTTATCCACTAGTGACTTGGCAACCCATATTTTTTTTTGGCCTATTCTTGTTTAGGGGACCCAAAAACATGACTTTCATCTTTCCATTTGAATCTTTTCTTAGCATATAATGAGCATTGAAGGCGAAGGGTCTAGCATGCTTGGGCAAGGGTTGTGGTGGTGGAGTTTTGCATTCATGAGCAAAGTGACCTTCTTGACCACACTCAACACATCTCTTTGGCTTGGGCTTTGACTTGCTTTGTTGTTGTTGAGCTTTTGCTTTCTTCTCTTGATTTGCCAAGTACCCAATACCACTTCTATCCATCTTCATTACGGTGTTCATGAGGAGCTCACTTTGCAAATGTTGGCCTCTTGTGAACTTGCTTAGGCCGGTCTTGAGATGCTCTTTTTCTTGTTTGAGCTTTTTGTTTTCTTCAATGAGTGACTCATTTGTTGGTTGCTTCTCAAGAGCCATCAAACCTTTTAGCTTCTTGTTCTCATTTGCAAGCTTCTCATTCTCACTCTTAATCTTGGCATAATCATCATGGTTGCTTGACTCAACCACACTCTTGCCTTTGCTACTAGAACCTTGCTCAATGCTTTCAATGATCAAGTCATCACATGATGTAGCTATATCACACTTAACAACATGGTTAGTAGCATCATGTGTCTCAAGAGCAAGTTCATTAGCAACCACAAGACTATCATAGTCAATTTTTAATGTGGTGTATTTGTCCTTTAGAGAATTATGTCTAGTGATGAGCTCATCATGCTTCTTCTCAAGTTTATCATGTTGATCTTTAAGCTCTTTATAAGAGGTTTTGAGCTCATTGAGAGTGGAAGACATCACTTCATTTTGAACTCTAAGCTCACCACTAGTCTTTTGAATATTTTCAAGCTTGGATGAGAGTGATTCATTTTCATTTTGAAGATCATCATTTTCACTTCTAGTCCTTCTTATGATTTTAGTGTATTTGTTTAGCAATTTTACAAGTTCATCATAAGAAGGTGAGTCATATTCATCATCACTATCACTATCATCATCATCATCATCACTATCATGGTTTTGTACCTTTCGTTCACCCTTGGCCATAAGGCATAGGTGAGTTGTGGACGATGAAGGTGAAGGAGGCGGTGAAGGTGGTGATGAAGATGTTGGTGAAGATGATGGCCCCATCACAAATGCGGCAACCTTCTCTTTCTCATCATCGCTCTCATCTTCGGAGGACTCACAAGATGATTCAATGTCGGTGAGCCAATCACCAACAATGTATGCCTTTCCTCCCTTCTTCTTCTTCTTGTGGAACTCCTTCTTCTTGCCATCCTTCTTCTTGTATGGCTTGTTCTTCTTCTTCTCTTCTTCTTCATCACTTGAATCATTTTTCTTGCCCTTGTTCTTGTTCTTATACTTGTCTTTTGGTGGTCTAGGGCATTGATGAGCTAGGTGGCCAAGTTCACCACAATTGTAGCAATCCATCTCCGAGATTGGCTTTCTCTTGCTACTTGTGAAGAATTTCTTCTTCTTGCCATCAAACTTGATGCCACTCTTGTTGAGCTTCTTTAGCATCTTGGTGGTCTTTCTCACCATGAGTGCAAGTGATTCATCATCAACATCACTTTCACTTGAGCTTTCTTGCACCATCATGGCTTGGCCCTTCTTCTTCTTCTTGTCATGACTAGCTTTGAAGGCCAAGTCTTTCTTCTTGGAAGATGATGAGCCCTCTTCCAGAGTGATATGCATGTACATCTCATGAGCATTGATTTTCCCTAAAACTTGAGTCGGTGTTGCGGTGGAAAGATCACTTTGATGAAGCACAGTGATAATGTGTCCATACTTCTCAACGGGAAGCACACTCAAGATCTTCCTTGCAACATCCGATTGGCTCATTTTGGTGAGCCCAAGAGCATTGAGGTCCTCTACAAGAACATTCAAGCGAGTGTACATGTCATTAGCACTTTCTTTGGGAAGCATCTCAAAAGAATTAATTTTCTTTAAAGCTATGTGATAGCGTTCCTCACGCTCACTCTTAGTTCCCTCATGGAGAGCACAAAGATTTTCCCACAATTCATGAGCGTTCTTTGTATTACGCACGCGATTGAAGATATCTTTGCCTAAGCCCCGGTAGAGTGCATTTTTGGCCTTTGCATTCCACCGGTCGTACTTCTCCTCGTCACCACTTGGGTTAGCGGGATCCCTTATGGGGGGAAGCCCTTCGGTTGTGGCTCTAAGGCACCCAACATCTATGGCTTCGAGGTACGCCTCCATACGAATTTTCCAATATGGAAAATCGTCTCCCTCAAAAGTGGGAGGTGGTCCTTCCCTATTAGACATCTTGCTCTAGGCGGTAAAGCCTAAAAATAGAGCAACATGGCTCTGATACCAATTGAAAGGATCAAGATGCCCAAGAGGGGGGATGAATTGGGCTTTTCTAAAAATTAAATGCAAGAAATAAATCTTACAAGCCGGAATTCACCCCTAGTGTCTACTTGTGTTCCTAGAGAGTCTATCGATACAAAGTTTTGCACCCTAGTTTCCAATCCTAGTCTAGCATGGCAAGTCTAGGAATGTAAACAAGCAATGAAAGTAAATACGAGAATGTAAATGCTTGAATGTAAAGGGGCAAGGAACACGGCGATGTTTTTCCGAGGTATCGGAGAGTCACCACTCCCCACTAGTCCTCGTTGGAGCACCCGCGCAAGGGTGTAGCTCCCCCTTGATCCGCGCAAGGATCAAGTGCTCTCTACGGGTTGATTCTTTGACACTCCGTCGCGGTGAATCACCCACAACCGCTCACAAAGATGAGTTGGGTCATCCACAAGCTCCGCCGGATGATCACCGAACTCCCAATCACCACCAAGCCGTCTAGGTGATGGCGATCACCAAGAGTAACAAGCTAGAACTCTCACTTGACCACTACGAGCCCAAATGAGAAAGTGGACGCACACTTGCTACTCTCTAATCGCTAGTGAGGAACTCTCAAGCTTTGATTCTCAAATCTCTATCCTCACTAGTGCTCTTGCACTCCCTTGCACTCCAAAGGTATTTATCAACTGATCAAATGAGCAAGAGACCTCTAAAAGAGGTGGTGGGGATGTATTTATGCACCCCACAGACAAAACGAACCGTTACCTGCTGACTCAGCAAAACACGAGCTAACCGGACACGCCGGTTGAACTGACCGGACGCGCCGGTCGCTCGTAACGGTCGAAATCCGAAAAACAACTGAGTGACCGGACGCACCGGTCAGAGGTGACCGGACGCGCCCGATCGTGCAGGGAGCATACTGTACTCGCACCGGACGCGCGACCGCGTCCGATCGGTAATGACCGGACGCGTCCGGTCGTCTCTGGACCTTACTGGACTGTGACCGGACGCGCCGATCACACCCAGGTCGCGTCCGATCGGGTGTTTCCCTCAAGTGACACGTGTTGACTTCTGACCACCGCGTCCGGTGTTCAGAGCAGAAACCCTAGCCGCGGAACTGAACTGACCGGACGCGTCCGGTCATGCCGAGGACCACGTCCGGTCATGGGAAAACGACCCGAAACTCTCCGAAACGCGTCACAACTTGAACCAAGTTGCTTCCAACTGAACTTTGAGCTATTCTAGAGCTGCCTAGCGCCAAGTTTAACAAGTGTGCACCACACCTAAACATAGGACTCGCCTAGGTCAAGCTACCCGCTCATGTCCCCCTTTATAGTACGGCCAAAAGAGAAAAACGAAGATCCTAACGACTATTCCAAATGTCTCTCAACACCTCGACATCCAGAACTAACCGTCCTTAATCTTGACGTCACTCTTTTAAAAACCGAAACGATTTCCATCAAGGGGCATGAATACCATGGTGCCCAAAGCAGTTAAAACCTCCATGACCTAACTTACCAAAGTTTCTGCAAAACACACGTTAGTCATGGTAATAAAGCGTTGTCATCAATTGCCGAAACCAAACCTCGGGGCCTAGATGCTTTCACTAAGCATTTCTTGACTGCGAATACCAAGGTAACAAGGATATGGTAGAACAGGGTAAACAAGGTATAATGCAGCAATGGTTGCAAACAACTCCTAAACGTAATGCATCAGTTAAAGTAAAGCATTAATAAAATATTTGCAAACCGGGAGAGAAATGCTCTGGGGCTTGCCTCTTTCGAAAGAGCTCGGGTGGTGGTCGGGACACTCTGGAAGATCCTCACCGACCTCCTCGTCGGCTTCGGGCACCTCCTGCTCTTGCACCTCGGGCTGCTCTTCCGGCTCCTCGGGAACTGCTACTGGAGTTACTTCTTGCGATCCTGTATGATGCAAATGTATAAGTGCTCATGCCTAGGTGCATTGTAGAGATGACATGTAGAGATCATGATGAATGAGATGTAGACGAACATGTTTACTTTATTGCATAAAGTAGGAATACAACTCTTCTACAAAGTAGTCCACATCATCCAAGAACATGTACTCGTATACTACTACAAACATTCTCTACCATGCCAAGTCATCCCAGAAATCTAAGATGCTTCAAAGATACACCAAAGCAAATCTTATCAAATAATCTTGCATTAACAAGGTTAATTAAACCCTAGTTGACACTATGTTTGAATAGCAACACTTCTTTTCGTAGCATAGAAAAATCTGATAAAATTACAGTAGCTTACTAGCATCTAATCTAGCATGACACAAAAATTTCATTACATTTGGAGTACTAGAACTGCCTACACAAAAATAACAATCTAAGGCCCAAAAATGAGCATAAAATACTTTATACTATGAAAAGTATCAAACCATAGATTTATCATTTTTCCTACATTCTACACAATAAACAATCACTATAGAAAAGTTATTATATGCATGTTTTATTTATATTTTCCTCTCTATCAAAAATAACAATTATTAACAATAATAAGCACTTGTACTACATATAAAAAATTTTCTACAGAACATGCATGGAACATATTTTTCCTAGAAAGTACATTACCTAAAAAGATTAACAAAATTGAAACCATATTTTTCTGAGCTTTCTATGATTTATTACATATTTATCAAGAAAACAACAATTTCAGTGATTAATTAAAAACCCTATAGAAAACTATTTCAAACTTGACATGCAATATTTTTACGTCATAAATCTGGTCCTAAGAAGTCTACTAAAATTTGTTTCACAATTTTTGGAGCCAAAATGAGCAAGTTATGGATTTTAGAAGCCTTTTATCATTTTCTGAAAAACATTTTATTTAAATCTTTTTGAATCCGACCGCTCAAGCGCTACACGCACCCCAGAAATGAACCCAGAGAACACACACGAGACAGACATGTGGGCCCGCGACCCCACGGGTCAGTCATAGGGAGAGGGAGAGAGACGCCGACGGCCACAACGCGGTGAGGCCTCCGGCCAGGCCAAGGTCACCATGCGGACCACCTCGATCTCGCGAACTCGATGGCACACACGCGGTGGCCAACGGATCTCGGAGGACCGGTCACCGCCGTCCAAGGCGGAACGGTGGCGCGGGTGGTCACCGGCCGGCCATCCTCGACCACGATACGGTCACCGAAAGGGTGCTCGAGCACCGGTGAGTCGAGGCGAACAAGATGCGCGCGTAAGAAGGGAAAAATGTGGAGCAGAGAGGAGTGGCCCACGGAGCGGAAATCTCCGGCGAGCTCAGCCGGAACTCCGGTGAGCGATTCCCGCGGAGGGAAGGCTTACCACAGACAGTTGAGGTGAGCGCGGGTTGCACCAGAGGGAGAAGCCCGGGGCAAGATGGAGCGGCTCGCGGTGAGACGGAACGGCCGGAACACGCGTATCCGGTGATGGCGCGCGCGGTGGCGGAGGCGGAACTGCGGCCGGTGCGCGCGGGAAAGAGCAAGGCGAAAAGAGGGAAGAAGAAGGGCGAGGCGATGCGGGCGGGTTTGTAGTGGCGAGCGCGCGTGCTGGTGGGGGCGACCGGGGCACCATCTGGCCGGTGTCGCCGGCATGTGCTCGCCACGCGGCGGGCGCGGCCTGCCGCGGTCAGGACAACGAGGCGCGCGGGCGTGAGAAGGAGACGGCCACGCGAGCGTGGGCCGGGCCGTGGAGCTGCCGCGGGCGCGGGGGGGGGGACCGGGCCGCTTTGGCCAGCGGGCCGAAAGGGAAGCGGCGGCCCGATTCAGTAAGAAATGACTTTTCCATTTTTATTTCCAATAAATTTTCAAATAAATTCAATTAACAGTTTTAAAATCACATTTTGAGCAAGAAGATGACTTTTTCTGAAAATGGCCCAAAAATAAAAGTTGCTTAGAATTTAATTCTCTACAAATTTTATTGAGGAACCAACTCCAAATTCCCAACATATTTTGAATTGGAGAGTAAAAGCTAAATAGGAAGGGTTTTTGACTATTTTCCAATAATATTTTTAAAAGCAAATTTTGATAAAACTTTGCTTACCAAAGTTGCTCCAAAAATTGTACTAATTAGTTCTATGTGATTTAAAATTATAGCCACACATGTTTTAGTAGCCTAACCAGTATAATTTGGATGAAACAATTCTAAACCATTATATGCAACAATCATGTTCCACAGAAATGCTTTAACTCAAGATGCACTCTGCTTCACATGTGATTATGAATGCAATGATGTATCATGCGTATGATTTGCAATGCTAAATGCTTGCGTAACACCGAGGTGTTACACTCTTCCTCTCCGAGTCGCGGTCTCGCAGACGGACGTCGCGGCTGCTCGCGTGGCCACGTGGGGAAACTACAAAGAATAGAAAGGACGATGTCTGCTAATGGACTTTCTACTATAGGGTTTAGGGATTGTATACCTGAGCTTGGGCCCCTCTCTCGCCTGAGCCCTCGGCCGTCGCACCCCGTGCGCCTCCCTTAGGGTCGGCACTGTGCAGCGGACAGGTTTAACAGTATCTCTAAGTCTCTTCCATCTCTAAAAATTTTTCCACTCACTCACATCGGTGTCATAGTGTCATCGCGCATACGCCCGCCCCACTCCGCCCCTGCTGCGCCCCCTTCCGGTCTTCCCCCACCGCACCGCACCGCATAGCCGGTCGCACTGTGCCCCATCTCCTGCGAGCGGACGACATTGGACGACTGCGGCCAAGCAACAACCGCGTTGGAGAAGCCATGCGTGACAGGCGCGAGCCTGGGCAGCGAGCAGGCGCAGGAGAATCGTCGGAGGAGCGACGGGCCGACGTCTTGCAGCGGAGGTGTACGTTGGGCTGACGTCCCCTAACCCGAGCTTGCTGGCTACCACAACTCGCCACCAGTTAGGCCGGGGCCATCGGCGATGCCCTATTTCAAGTGTTTCAGGTGTTCTAGACTTATGTTTCAATTATTTGATCTAGATGTTGCAAAAATATATCCGAGGTGTTCTATATGTTGCACTTACAATGTACGCATGTTGCAAAGCGTATGTTTTCAAATGTTTCAGGTGTTTCAGACGCATGTTTCAAGTGTTTCATTTGGATGTTGCAAAAGATATGCATGTTGCAAGCCTATGTTTCAGGTGTTTCAGACGTATATTGCTAATGTTTCATCTGGATGTTTCAAAAGTAGATCTTAGTGTTGCACATGTTGCAAATAGTTATACACGCATGTTTGAAACTCATGTTTTAAGTGTTCAATCTGTTTTTAGACGTATGCTACAAATGTTTTATCTGGATGTTTCAAAAGTAGATTGAGTGTTGCACATACTGTAATGGCGCCGGTGGCTGACAGACAGCAGCCTGCCGTAGGGCTTCGCCTCCTACCTCGCGCGGCGCGCTTCGCCTTCTCCTCTCCTCTCCCTTACCTCCCTTCTCTTCCCTCCATCTCCATCTTGCTGTGGCAGTAAGAGCTCGATAGACGAGCGCGTGGAGTCGCAGATGTCGTGTAGACGTAGCAGCAGGTGCAGGACGGGCGGGCAGGCGTAGCAGCATGCGCAAGTGGTGGGGCAGGCGCGGGCGTCCGAGCGCTAGCCATGCCGCTAAAACATGGTAGCCTCTAAGTATGCTCAGGGTCTTTTTGATCAGCTTACTACCTATAACTAAAAAGTAATTTAAATTAGTTAAAGTTGACTAATTATTTAGCTAACAAGTACTTTAGTTAGCTAAGGTGTTTGAGCTAGTTAATAGCAAGAGGCTTGAGCCGAGTGAGTAGTTATATGTTTGGCTAACAAATTAATCTACCTATTAGCCGATGAATGTAGAATCATACAACATATGTAATTGATGCAAAGAAAAAGAGAAATAGTTGAAAAAACTATATTTTTTTAATGTTTTAAATGATTTTACATTCACAAATGTCGTGAACTTCTGATAAGTGTCTATAGATATTCCATAAAGACCATGCATACTCAACTCTTTTCTCTCTGGACTACTCTCTCATCTCAAACCCGAACACCTTTTCTCCGGACAACCCTCCCATTTCAAGCCCGAACAACTAGCCCCACCGGAGTTGGGGGAGCACGACAGTGGTGTTATGAACAGCAACGTAGCAAAAATAGATTGAGCAAAGCCTCCACAAATCACTCGGCTTGTCGTTTAGCTTTTTCCTAAAGAACAAATAAACAGACAGCAAATCACAAGTAAGGCCCTGTTCATTTGGCTTATAATCCGTCTTATTCAGCTTGTTTTTTCAGCCGGAACAATATTTTTCTCTCACAAAAAATCAGTCAACGGTGTTTTTCAGCCGACTTATAATTCCAGCCGAACGACTCCTAAATTAAGAACCTGTAAATATGGTCCCTCAAAGAAAAACTTGTAAAGGCCTGTTTAGTTGCCAAAATTTTTGGCAAAATGCAACTGTAGCATTTTCGTTGTTATTTAACAATTAGTGTCCAATCATGGTCTAATTAGGCTTAAAAGATTCGTCTTGTCCATTTCGTCTAAACTGTGTAATTAGTTTTATTTTTTTATCTATATTTAATGCTTCATGCATGCGTCCAAAGATTCGATGTGACGGAAAATCTACTGTTCTTTTGTAAAATTTTCTGGATCTAAACTGGGCCTAAATATGTTTGCATTTACAGGCAAGAATATATAAAGGATACACAAGGCATGACAAGGATGCAGGCGTCTCTCTCTGAGTCCCCTGTATACATCGGTATCTCGAGTCGACACTGGCAAACATAGGATTCTACCTGGACTAGACAGACGGTGGAGAACCATGTAGCAAGAACAGTAAAAGCAAGAGGCTCGCCGAAGAGGACGGCGCTCGGCCGCCGAAGCCGACGGGCATGGCCGACGCTTGACGCTGGAGACGACAGAGAAGGCCAGGACCAGAGTGGCTGACAATGCCAAGCGCCAACGATCACGAGGACAGTAGGCGCCTGAGCTGGAGCAGATGCTCCTCGTTGGAGATGTTGAGCGACAGGCGCAGGTTCGTCAGCAGCGCCTCCTGCTCCCACGTCAGCGGCCCCGACGCGTACAGCGCCCGCATCGTCGACCGGTACGCCTCCAGCTCCAGCCCGTGCACGCCCGCCGCGGGCTCCTCCTCGTCGTCCCCGGGCGTGCACGGGCACGCGGACATGGCGTCGTCAGGGAGGCACCCTGCGGCGGCGGGGCGCCGCTTAGCGTTGCCGCCATTGCCGAGGCGGCACAGGTCGTTCACGCTGCAGCTGGCCACCGAGCATTCGGCGTCTTCTATGGCCTGTGAAGAGCTCTGCAGGTAGCTGTCGGTCATGCCGCCGTTCAGGTTGGAGGCTGCGACGGCGTTTCGGGGGTGTGCTGCTGCTCTTCTCGGATGGCGAGAGGCATCTGCGGCTGCTTTCCGCTTCTTGCCACTGCTCCCCAGATCGTAGGTTGTTCGATGACCCATTTGCTGCGCAGCTCTTGTGCCAGGCAAGGCGCCATCAGCAGGTCGGCGTTTACCGCGTCCGGTGGCCTAAAAGGGAGATGATCAACGGTAAGATCGTCTGTTTGGACAGAAACACGGTAAATGCACAACACAATGGTGGCAAAAGATGGCCCAATGCTTCAAGCTTCCGTCATTTTGTTTCAAAAATCAGTTCTTCTGCAGTCACAAACTGTTAATAAAAAAAGCTACAAGATTGGCGGCCCTCTGGTGGCAAACAAATCCTACATATGTGAGTGAAGTATCACATCTGACAGCAGCCATATTCAGACTGTGCAGCTAAGTCAGCAACATGCTGGTATAATCACCATATGTGTTTCTATAGCTCCCAAATGTAAGAATCTATAGAGGGCTCAACGATGCAATGCAACGAGGCCTGAGGTGAAATGCCTCAGATGAAATGCACAAAGACTTGTACCACAGCAAAACCTAACTTCACTTCTATTTTCAAAAAATAGATAAGACAGAGCAAGATAACAACTCTAACTTAAAAAGGAGAGCATGTCATGACACAATTCTGATGTTTGACAAGCTGTGATAGATTTCCTAGTTCTGTCTGCTACATTGGCCCCGTTCGGCTGTGCTGATAAGCCGGCTGAAAAACACTATTGACTGATTTGTTGTGAGAGAAAAATATTATTCCGATTGAAAAAACAAGCTGAAAAGTACGGATTATAAGCTGGATGAACAGGGCCATTATACAGAAGAAGAAGCATTTATGTGGTCCAAAAAGAGAATAATGGATAATAACCATGCAGACAATAAATAAATTTACTGGAAACAGTCAAAGTCTGTGAGGCATTTCCCTTCAACAACATAAGAAATCACTCAATACAATACAACGGGACTCCTGACGATGACCCACAGTTCAGCACTGATGAAACTGGACACACCAAAATCACAAAATGCAAATGTTGCTTTTTTTGCAAGCAAAAATGCAAATGTTGCTGTAAGCTAAGCATGATGAATCAAAGATCCTAAGCGCCAATTTTACAAGAATTATGAGCTATCAATCGTGTATGACACATGAACAGGTAAATTTGAAACAGGGCAACTAATCAAAGATCCCAGGAAGTGGATGTTACCTTATCTGCTGCATGAAAGGGCTTGCTTTGAGGAGCTTCCAGACCACGTGGAATTCTCAAGCTAGATATGTGGAACTCTTTCAGTTGGATGCAATCAGCAAGCCTGATAACAAAGTAATTGTTCTTTAGCATCTTTAAGATCTTTCCAAGCTTCCATGTGTTGCGATCCAAGACCTCCGTTACATCTCCAATTATCCATTTGCATCTTGTCTGAACAACATCTACTTGGTTTGGACTAGCAACATAGTCTTCTCGCATTTTTTTAGAGTGGAAATTTCCTTCAGAAGTGAAAATCATATTGTTCTCCTTAAAAGTCTCCACTGCACTATTTTTCAGCCTCATGACTCTACCCAGGAGGCTGTCCCAAGATAAATGAAAGAGGTCAGAATATACAGTTGAACCGGAGGAATGAAAAGAAAACAAATGTAGATCACAAAGGCATCACAATAACAAAACTATCAGTTTCTCAATGTAGGATCCAAGTAGAGAAGAATGCGTGCAACTCATTGTGTTCTGGCATATATTCAATCTTATCTGAATGCACCTCATCACACATAAATTTTTGGCAACAACGGGGTACTAAAAAACAATAATTTTTTTAACACAGTTCCATGTGATGTATTATTGAAACATACCAAGAGTATTTTTTGACAAAAATACATGAATTTTTATTCCGTTTCTTTGCCTTGATTCAGATGTTAGCGCAGTATCACTTTCATATTAAGCTCTCAATACTGATGTTACTCAAAGTATTTTTATTTAAAAAAGAGCAGCACAATGACATCAATGTTGAGCTGATTAAAGACCACTCCAGTACCATCCCAATGGATGCAAGTACCAACTACCAAGTACCAATTAACAAACAACACGGTACTGTGCAGACATCTGAATGAAGACAAAGACACAGAATAAAAAGAAGGCCAGGGATACAAGGGAGAAATGAGTGTTGAAGTTGAGCGATGAGAATGCCAATAGATCGAACCAAGCATTATTGTTTCTCTGTCAGAATCATTGGAAGAAACAAGATTTGCAGCGATTCATGGAGCAACTAAACAAGCCAACCAAATCGAAAAAGGATTGCCTCCACATTCTTCTGAAATAAAAAAATAGTTTCCTCCGTTCTTCTGTCACCTAACACATTCCTAAATTTAGTCCTTGGTGTAAATATCACTTTCTGATCGTGACCAACAACTGAAAATTTTGATATAGAAGATAAAATCCCACATGATACAAAAACTAGAGAGAAATTCAAGCTGGAAGGATCACACGAGATCTAATAAACAACAAAAAGCTCTATCAGCTGCATCCATGTACAGTATAAAAGGACTCAACAGAGAAGTCAACTCCAATTCAGAGAAAAAGATCCATGTTCAGTTTGAAGGCTAATAACACGGATTCAGAATAGTGGAAATTTCAACGTAGGAACTACCAAATTAGACACCTTTAAAACAAGTCAAAAAGAAATTTTACATGGCTGGCAGAATGAACCAATCAAATTCATCCATGATCCAAGGAAAGTAGGAAACATCACAGTAATGTAACCATAAAAGAGATCCAACTCGGACCATGATATCACGCAGGATTTTCAACAAGGAACACGGATAAACTATGTTTGTAAGAAAGGGGATTAGTTTTGGCAAACGAAGAACATGTAACAGCTACGTACTAGACTTACCTTCAGTCCTAATAACCGGATTCCTCGATCGGGATTTCCAGATAGAAAACCAAACTTAAATGCAACGATAAGAATCCATCAAACTGTGAACACTCGCAGCCTGCAACAACTCAAACATTGGGCGTCAAGGATCGAACAGCACGGAAGGAACGCGTATGAAGACATCACTCTGCAGAAAATCTGGTTGAGATTTCGAACTAGAAACTAAGAGCAGAAGCTCGAATTGGTTTCAGGAACATGAAGTCCAAAAGATCCATTGTTTTTACCGCGCAATCTAGAAAAGACAGCGGAATCGAACGCGCAAGGAACCAATCCAATCCATCCCATTCCAATCGAATAGCTGTGAGTAGTCCTCAGTCCTCACCTGCAGGAAACCAGTCGATTCGCCTCGCCAATCCAAGAACACGAGGGATGGGCAGCCGCGGAGTAGCAATCCCAATTAACCCCCAATTGGGTTGCGCTCCAGCCAACCCAATTGGGATTAAGCCGCGAGGTGAAAGCCTGGCTGGGACAGCAGTTCAGGTCAGAGGAAGAAAAAAAAAGAAGGGAAAAAAAAGGAGCTGAAAAAAATTACCACCACCGGACTCCAAGAATAGCAAAGGCAAATTGCATGTGGAGAAAAAAAATGGAGAGAAATTTGGAGACCAGTCGGAGACTAACCTCGGAGGAGGGACGGATTAATCAGGCGGTTACGAAGCGATCGGGACGCCACTCACGCTAGAGTTGGAGCCTTGGAGGGGGCGTGGCCTTGCAAATGTTTTGTGTGCAGGGGGTGTTCTTTACTTCAGTTCTTGGCTCCTGCTTCCTTTTCTTTTTCTTTTTTAAATTTTATTTTTAAAACTGCTACCTTAAAATTAGTTTGGTTTAATTTATGATGACTGGATGGAACCCAATTGGTTGCCTCATGGATTCATCCGATGTCACCATCCTACAGGCTACAGATAGTATTCAGTTGGATGGACGAACCCAGGCCATGTTTAGTTCACTGCATGCAAAATGCAAAAAGTTTTCAAGATTCCTCGTCACATCACATATGTCGTCACATTATGAAGCATTAAATGTAGGTAAAAAAATAACTAATTGCACAATTTATCTGTAAATGTCGAGACGAATCTTTTGAGCCTAGTTAATTCATAATTGGACAAAGTTTGTCAAATATAAACGAAAAGTGCTACAGTGTTTTTTCAATTTTTTTTTCACAAACTAAACATGGCCCCAGATAGATTCCCAATTCGCCAGTGCTAAACTCTGGCGACCCCTCTGCGTCCATCTATGCCGTCCAGATCGCTCTCTCCGTGTACCAAAAGGAACAGTTGCTTGCAGAGAGTTACTATCATTCTGATGATAACACCTCACGAAATGGAGCTTATCTACAGCACTTGTCCCTGTACTGAAAAATGTTTCTAATCTGCACGTATCCCTTTAGTTTTGAGCACCACAAAATTGTGGTTTCTGTACTGAGAGACGCTCCACAAAATGGTGTCAGGAACAAGGCATACAAAATGGTGGTCTCTGACTCTGTGCTGAGAAACGTTCCGCAAAATGGTGTCAGGAACAAGGCATGCTATCCCGTTATGTTGCATGTTCACTGGATTCTGCTCTTATGTTTAGGGCTCTGTTTAGATGGCAAAAAGAGCCTTAAAAAAATTGCGCACTACTCGTCGCATCGAATCTTTGGACGTATGTATGGAGCATTAAATATAGGTAAAAAAATAACTAATTGCACAGTTTGTCTGTAAACGCCGAGACGAATCTTTTGAGTCTAGTTAGGCCCTGTTTAGTTCCACTTCATTTTGCCAAATTTTTCAAGATTTCCCGTCACATCGAATCTTTGGACGCATGCATGAAGCATTAAATATAGATAAAAAATAAAACTAATTATACAGTTTAGACGAAATGGACGAGATTAATCTTTTAAGCCTAATTAGACTATAATTGGACACTATTTATCAAATAACAACGAAAAGTGCTACAGTGTCATTTTGCCAAAATTTTCGTGACTAAACCGGCCCTTAGTCTATGATTAAATAAATTCTGCCAAATAAAAACGAAAAGTGCTACAGAAATTTTACCAAAAAAAAAGTTTGCCATGTAAACAGGCCCTTAATTTATTTTAGCGGAGACAACAGATGGATCTGATTTACACGGTAGCCCATCTCAAAGACCAATGATATTTTTCGCCCTTCACAAGTGAGCTTTTAGACAGCTGCCTTCACAAGTGAGCTTTTAGACAGCTGTGAAATGTTGACCATAAGAATTACCAAACTCTTAGTTTACGTTTCTGAAAGAGAGTTGAACAGCAAAGCTATCAGACAAGAGGCAAGTTTGATGGGTAGATGGTGGAATGTGGATTGGCAAGTTGCTCGGGTGAAAGTGGGGATGAGATGAGAGCGAGACATCCACATCCGAGAGAAGCGCAAAAGCTCTCCACTTTCTCAGAAAGAGAATATTATGCAGAAAAGTGTAGCTGGATAGCTTTGCCAAGCAGAGAAATAAATTCTGAGCAGAGATTTCACTAGTTTATGCTAAGTCCCAAATCAGAAGCAGAGGCCAATCAATTTCTATTATGGCCTTGTTTAGTTCCCAAATCCAACCCCAAATTTTACTATACAAAAAGGAGATTCCCCATCACATCAAAATGTCGGCAAATGCATGGAGTACTAAATGTAGATGAAATCAAAAACTAATTGTACAGTTTTGTTGTACTTTGCGAGATGAACATTTTAAGTCTAATTTATCATTTTTTGGACAATTTTTTGCACTAAAAAACAAAAGTTGCTACAGTGTTCCGGCCGAATCCGGCGATCCAACTCTGGATCTAAACACGGCCTATACTAGATTCCGCGCAAAAGGAGGCATGGAATTCTGATGTGCGATTTTACAGGTTGATTCATCGACCGGTCAGAATAATCTGCAACCACACAACTTTCAATCAACTTTAAAATCTTCAATTTGACAAACTTGGGATTTGAACCATGATTAGAGCATCTCCAAGAGACTCGGCATATCCTTCCTAAATGCTAGGAATATAAATTTTTGTGAAAAACCACTCTCCAATAGCTTTTCTGAATGGTCATCCAAATGTAGCCATCTTCTATTCTGGATTTTTTCGCTAGCCAAATATAGAAGATGAGAATAGTTCTCTAGAGTGCGCATGAGATATAAAGAAACTGTTGAGTGAATAGACATATGCAAAATGACTCTTCAAATAATGATTTAGAGAGTGAGATTTACAAAGGCTCTTAAGATGTTGTAATCACAACCGAAAAAGGCAAGAACTGAAGAAAGAGATGCTTCAAATAATGTCACATACAGTACGATGCTTCAAAGAAACGAAACAAGCAACACAGAACCACATCCTTCATCAGAAACCATAGCTGTCAAGCCAAAATAGATGAGGAACCGAAGCATTATATATACACCATACACCTAAGAAACAAAAGAGCACATAACAATGCATACAGAAACAAAACCAAATACTTCATCCCAAATGATAAGACATTTTGGCTTTTCTAGGTACATAGCTTTTTCTTTACACTTAGATATACACTTTCTAGATACACAGTTAAAGCAATGTACATAGAAAAGCCAAAACATATTATAATTGGGAATGGAGTACATTGCAATCAGGTATGCCTTACGACAAAGATACGACATGATTGACCATGTAAATTAGAGTAACCAATACATCCACAGACAAAGGCACATAGAGTATTGAAACTTGCATATACTTCGTTCTCATAATAGGTGTCATAGGTATCTGGAAGTAAAAATCCAGCGGTAAAAAACTACGAAAGCCAAAACGAGATATCATGTCTGAAGATACCAATAACAAGCGACATTTGACAATAAAAAAACAAAATCATAATTTCTGACTTGACAAACTACGAAGGTTTGACCCAGACAATCGCCGTGTAACACCAAGCCACTTGGTGAAGTTCTCAAATTCCATATAGTCACTGTCTGAGATCATGGTCTTATACCACACCTTTCCAGCAGCCTTAACCTTTGAATCCTCCTCCTGTAAGGAGGATACAAAGACATGATCAGCACATCACTTGTATTATGAGATACTCCCTCTATTCTAAATTATAAGTCTTTTTGACATTTCTAGGTACAAAATTTTTCTATGCAGTATACATCTAGATATACATTACATCTAGCCAGATTGACTAGGAAGAGGATATTGGAAATGGAATATATTGCAAGTAAACAATTTAGTGGTGAAATGCAATGCACAGTTCATCTAAACTATGTGAACAGCAATAGGAATGCAAAATAACTGACAACAGAGTGAATGTGTCTATGACCAAGAACATCAGCAAGAGGTGAAACAACCATGTGTCATTCAGTTCATATCTTGAAGATAAATCTATGGTGGAAATAATTAAGCTACTGTGAAATGTATAGCAGCTAATGAGCTAAACTGTAGGTTGTTTAGTTTTGTCCTAAGTTAAACATCTCAAACTATGCCAAAATTTATACAAAACCTTACTAAAATCTATAGTTCCAAATAAATACACTGTCAAGACATATTACATGGATTTAATTTATTAGTTAGAGAAATAGTAACTCGGTGTGTTCCATGTAGCAGAAGGTTACATGATTCACCACAAACTAGAGCTAACAACTAATTCATTATCTGAACTAGCAAACTCCCAGGGCATTGTGAAATAGGGCTAATCCAGCAATAAGAATTGACAGCTTGAGTGGCACACCAAAAATGCAGCATCGATGTTAACAGTTCCTCATAAAGGTTCAGTCACATGCATGTTAGCTAACCATATCAACACAATCTAGAAACTAGGAACAAATAATACCAATCTCAACAATCGACCTAAGCTATGACATTGTACAACCTAATTCAAGAAATATACCATACCCTATATTATTAGGCTGCATAGAAAATGTAAATACACAATCAATGACAAAGAAATGGTACAATACTTTAGCAATAAATATACAGTGCTAAATAACAAACAATTAATGTAGAATACTATGAACATCTATATACAGATGTATAAAATGTAAAAGGAAGAGAAGATTATCATACTGGGCTGAGCTTGGTCCTCTTGGAGTCAAGCTTCTGCTTCCTGGCCTTGACACGCGCTGCCTCTGCTAGGGCTGCCATCTTGCGTGCAGTACCGAGGTACGAGTTCAGCTTGAGCACTGCAGCCATATTCTTCAGCGGGTTCTTCCTAGGCTCCCTATGTAACGGAACCGTCCAAATTATAAGAGCACAAGTATAAAAACAATCACCGAAGTGATCAAATTCTCACACTTGAGCCCATATAACTCCGGTAGTCCAATGAAATCACGAGGGATTTCAAACCAACCAACATACCAGCCAAGATCGTAGTGATTCAACATAACAAGTCACATGTTACAACCATTTTATAAGTAATTTAATATACATCGGAGTTCAACATAGTTATTAATTTACATTGAAAAGTAGCGGAAGCAAAGTAATTTGAAACTAACATTATTCTTATTTCAAATACATGCCAGTACCACGGTCGACTTCCAACAAAAGCATTAGAGATAAGGTAAATAAGAAGGATCATGCCCGTGATCACACTCCGCCACTACGGCAGGAGTCAACCAACTCTTGTAGCCACCATGATACATCATAACCTGCAACAAGTGGGGATAAAACCCTGAGTACAAGAAGGTACTCAGCTAGACTTACCCGTCAGAAACCAGAAATAAGGTGACACCAAGGATCATGCAAGGCTAATATAAAGTGGGGCTAGCTAGACAACATTTTGCATAAAAGCTTAATATAGATGATCAATTATTAATGCTTAAACATCAAGTTAATTATCATTAACCTATCATCTATATTAGAACCTATACTAGAGCACTCACTTTATTAGGAGCAAACAATATTAACCATAGCAGGTATAAATTGAGGCAACATTTCCATCGTGATCCAATTAACCATCTGTTCAATTTAATGGAATCTACGTTGCTGCTGCTCAAGTCAAGTGCTCACTAATCGGGAGTGATGGCGATTTGAATCGAATTCCTATCCAGCTGGAGGGGTATTTCTAACACTCACCGCGTAGGCCCCTGCCAGGGTCGCACAAGCCACCTTTCGTACAATTCAGGAGTCGTGGGTTCGAATGATGCCGCATCCCCAAGGGCAACACTCTGCCAGGTGATAGGGACTCTAACCCCCCTTGGTCTCATGCCAATGTCCCCAAGCATATCCTTACTCTCCTCCAAGATGCGACCTACCATTCGATTCCCGGCCTGAACCGAATTACTCGGCTTCGCGGTCGGAACGGCTTATCCGGCCAACTAAGTGTTAGACTGCGTTCAACATGACTAAAGGACGTACAGCGAATCGGTCCTTAAATGACTCAGACGGGGATAGATTCACACTCAAGACCTCCATGCCTTGTCGCTTCACTATCATCATCCCGCCCGGTCTCATTTCATTTTATTAACACATGGTTCCATTCCACGATAGCACATATAGCCAACCGTGCCATATATGAATATTCCTACATCTCGCAGGTGACAGGAAATCACCTGACTTCTACCGCTTAAAGCAGGGCTAAGCATCTACTCGATCCTAGTCTATGTAGGATTCAAGGATTCATATATCTGGACAAGGAGTGATATAATGCAGCAAGGTTTTCAACCAACTCCTACCACTTAATGCAACAATACTTATAATATATATAGAATTAATTGCTTTGAAGGTAGGAGGCTTATAATGCTCCGGGGCTTGCTTGGGATCCGACTCAAGTTAGAGTATGTCAGATAAAACCCGCTTGGCGAGTATCCTTCAATCTAGCACTCGTCCGATCCTTCTACCTTCGGGATGGATCCACCAAACACCGTCTTCGGGTTTGGCTCCAACGCCATTTCCTTCATACGTTTCTGCTAGCGTACCTATATGAAAGGCAAGATGCAAGTGCATGAATACATGGAAGTATAATGGACAATGCATCACATACAGTGAACAAGACAAACACCATATTACACTCCACATGCATAGACACTTCATGTTGCTTAAATAAACATCACCCAACCTAATATAAAAGATGACAAGCATATTAGGCATGGCACACAAGGTTTCATAAGATCTCATGTGTATTAACTTAACTACCCTCAAAGGCATAAGTCACACTTAACAATATACAAGCAAACAACTATAATTGAAATTTATCTATTTCTGGACAAGCAAACAGTAGCTTCATAATTCAATCATATCTAGAGTTTTATAAATCCAAATAACTTGAAAGAAGACATTATGGAAAGCTTATGAAATTCTCTACATTTAATTTATAATCATCACATCATGATTCCAAAGTTTAACATGTCGAATTTACATAAACACAGAAACTGGTCTAACAAGACAGAGAGCAAGCAATTCTGTAACCCAACTTTAAACAGCTATAACTCCTAAACCACATGGCCAAATACCACCAAATTTTAACAGAAGCTATATATATAAATTATCTACAACTTTTGTATAAACAAGTTTCACAACAAAGCACATTATCATGAAGAACTTTGCCAAATTTCCAGTCTACCCAGAAACTTTATTTGCAAGAAATAATTATTAACTTATGTTGCAAACATATAATTCGACAAAACCAACTTTATCAACATTTCACACATGACTAATGAACACCAGAAAACTTAGTGTCCATTTCTAAATAAATTCTTTTAATGCCTTTTCTTAATTTATTTAAATAATTAGGTGGAATTATGAACACATATCAAAATTGTATAATAAATTCTACCAAAATTACAGTGGCCTACATATGCTCTTAAAAGCCTATTATCCAAATTTCAAGCCAATTGGACATGTATCTCAACCTATATGAAAAAGACAAATAGTCATTGCAATAAATCATGTGATAGCAAGTTAAACCTAAAACTCAATATTTCCTATGAACAAATGGCCATAGCATGAATCAACATGGTAGAGCAACATCATACTAAGGTACTGGAACAATATTTTCTATTTTATCATTTATATTTTATTTATAAGCTATTTATCAAGCCGTAAACAAGTTAAAACAATAACTTGATCATTCAGTAAGCAATGACTATGAAATTTATACCACAGTACATTAATAGCATGGAAAGATTACCATAAAAATTTCACATCATTTGGAGCAACACAACTCAAGATATAAAAATGACAAGCAATATAATGTAGATTTCCTTATTATCAAGGTTAAATCAAAACCTTAAGAAAACAGTGAATAACTAGTGTGTTTGATATTTTTCCTAGCAAGTACATGTCATCACAAAATTAATAAAACAAGAATCACTATTTTTGGATATCTAAAACCAAAGATATGGCTCTGGTCAATGTTTAAGGCATTTTAGAGCACTTTTTAAAGCTTAAATAAAGTCATCAGAAAACATCTAAAAACACCTAATATTTTATGACTCGATTGCATAGCTCACTTCTCAAGGTCTCCAAAAAGTCCACATTTGCTATTTTTGGACTTTCCCATCAAGAGATATGGAATTTAGAAGATTTAACACCAATTTGAAATTCAAAAATCAGAATTTAAAACCACCCTAACTAATTTTGCTAGGTGCACCCGATTCGGTACCCATTCTCTGCCACTACTTAAACCGACACGTGGGACCCGCTGTTCATCCGGGCCCGCTCGTCAGTCACTCACACAGAGATAGGAGAGGGGAAGCCGGCTTTCATCACCCCCGGCACCGAAAACAGGGGAGGCGGCCGGTGGCTTGCCGGCCGGCCATCTTCTGGCCGGTGAGGCCGGTGCCGGCGGCGGGGAAGGGCAGCGCGAGCTCCACCATGCCAGCCCGCATCCGTAGGTGGCCAAATCGTGACCGGAGGTGGGCTGTGGCCTGCTGCCCACGCGAGCAGGCAGCTCGGCGGCGGCCGTGTCGACGACGGCGGCTCTCCAGCGGCTGGACGGCTAGGAGAAAGAGCGCTCGCGCAACAGGGGCCCCGTATGCCACCAGGGATGGCCACGGCTCATCTCAAGATGGGCTGAGGCGGCTTGGCCACGGTGGCCGCAAGCTTGCCTTTGGCGTCAATGTCGGCGGACGGCGGCTGCAGGGCTCAGGTGGGCTTTTCCCGTGGCGAGCGCGCGCAGGAGAGGTAGGAAGGCGAGACTGATGTCATGGCACGCTCAGCCGGGTCTACGACTAGCCATAGTGGCAACACGTCGGTGGCAGCGCGGTCTCGGCCATGGCGGCCCCGGCAACGTCTATGCCCGCGCGTGCGCGCGCAGCAGCGAGGAAGAGGGCGAGTGAGTGGAGAATGGGAAGGAGATGGCGTGCTAGTGCCCCTCCTCATCGGCAGCAGGACGCAGGGCGCGTGGTCGAAGGTGGGACGCGCGGCATCGGTGGAGGCGCATGGCGGCCACGTTCACAACACGCGTCGCCCGGTGAGGACATTTCCCGAACAGGTGTCGTGCAGTGAAGTGGACCGTTTGGAGCTCCAATTTGGGCCTGATCTGGGCCGATCTGGGTCTTGGACCTAAAACCAAAGTTGAAGCCCATGAATAGCTCTACACTTTTCCTTTAGGGACCATGATCATTAGGGCCGTAGATTAGCGGTTAATTAGAATCTAAGTTTACGCTGTCAACGGCTTAGCAAAGGTAAGCCTTGCGTTGCTCAAACTCAAATTACTTGGTCCAAACATGATCAAACTTGATCTAACTTCTTTCATGCTCTTCCCCAATGAGTTAACTCCAACTTCTATTTTTGGTTCAAATCAAGTTGCTTAACGAAAACATGAGAACGCGGCCCGCCAATCAAGTTGTCACTAAACTCTGACTTAAATATTCTAAGTCTGAAAACAGCTTTAGATTCAAACTTTGGTTCCTTATCTGACTAAGTTAGGAGCTGGACTAGGCCTTGAGGCTTGAACAAAGTTTGTAGTACCCAACCTGAGCTACAACTTCTCTTAAATGACCCAGGTCTAGATCAGCTTGTGTTGCAAGATTCAAAGCTCCAAAGTGGAATACTTGAGACTAAACTCCATTATGACTTAGCCAATTTTCTGATATCCACAACAGCACTTTATTAAATCTTGGGAGCTCTATTTGACTAGGTTAGAGGCCAAACTAACTCTTGACCATTAAACAAAGTTTGTTGTACACAAGATGAACTACAACTTTTGTTTAAGGTCAAACCTCATAACTGGTACAGAAGTCAAAGTTTCACTTTGGTCAAAGTATCAACTCGGTAAAGCCTAAACTAGGGTTTTAGGCCAATTGGGGCATTTTCTTGACTTTTGCTCAATATGAACCTTTCATGACTTTTGTTGTAGAGTTCATCTAGAGTCATCTGGACAAGTTTGCAAGGTTTGGTTGATGATCTATAATTCCACTCACTTAATAGTGCAATTCAAACACTTAGTAAAACCATTCCAACCAGGATATAACTTATCATTTCATGTGACTTTTTGATTCCAAACTTCATGAAACTTTTCCAGGGATCAACATAGATAGGTACCAAGGTAAGACACATGAAGATATTGCAATAACACTACCCAAGCATATAATTTGAAAAGGGGCCTATATGTAAAGCAATGGTACAACATCCAACTTTAGGTTAGGCTCATCTCCATAGGTTGACCTTGACATTGTCATCTCCACTTAATCTGTCATGTTTAAGCTCAAACCCACTGCTTAGTGAGTGACAAACACCTAGGGTGTTACAGCCTACGCTTCACCTCCTTGTTGATGGGCTTCACCACTGACTGCACCTCGTCAGAGTTGATGAGCTTGGACAAATCAGCGTTTGCCATCTTGGGCCTCGGGAGCATGAAACCCTTCTTCACCGATGGTGTGTCGAAGGTACCGTACACCTCATATAGCTTCTTGAACGCGGACTCAGTCCAGATGACGAACCGGCCAAGGTGGCCACTAGGGGCGAGGTCGAGCAGGTTGAGACGCTTGACATTGGCAACATCAACGCCAGGGAGGTTGCGGAAGGCCTTGATGATCTTAGAGCCCTCAGTGCCGTAGACAATGAGGGGTCCCTTGCGGTTGATGTAGCGGCGGTTGCGCATCTTCCCCTTGCCGAGGCGGATGCCAACAGAGTCCTTGGCCTTCTCAGCATCGACGTAGGCACCGAGCTGCTTGAGCATCTCGATGGATTGGGCGGTCTTCTCAATGGACAAGCGAAAGCTTAGGGACGGACTCCACACGGTGGCCGCGGGCGAGGACAAGGGACGGGACGGCAGTGGCGGAGAGGGCGGAGGTGATGGCGACGTGGCGGAGGTGGATGTTGACGCGGTGGTGCCAACGGCGCCAGATCTTGGTGGGTGCAAACATGTGTCCGCCACGGCACATGTTGCCGAAGGCTCCCTGGGCAGCGTGGTGGGTACCACTGCCAAGAACGCGAGGGATACGGGAGACCGCACGCCCCGTGCCCCAGGACTCCGCGGAGGTCTGGTGGCCGGCGCGCCGGGACACCGCATAAGGCTGGCGGCTGTTGCAGGACAGGAGCTTGTGGATGAAGCGGATGATGTCCGGGCGGATCGGCGCGCGGAGGACGTCCGCCAGTGGGACCCCGCGCGGAGTCCGTGGCCATGTCGCCCTCCACGGTCCTCACGGAGACCAGGGGGCGCGCGGCGGCGACCATTTTTGGCGGTGGCGAGGGGTAGCGGCGCGGTGGCTTCGGCGGCGGGGTGGAAAGTGTGGAGACAGGGAGGGAGTGATCGACCTTATATGAGAATTGGGGTGTGAGGCCTAGGATTTGGGAGGTGAGATCTGGACCGTTGATTTTGACTTGCGAAGGAATTGGTGGTGAGCAAGTTAGATTGGGTCGTGCTGATGGGCTGGGCTTGGTAGGTTTTTCCCACGTATTGTTCATCGGCAAAAGTCCAGTTTACCTCCCTCTACTTTCACGAAAGTTCACACACCTCCCTCAACTTTTAAAACAGTTCATCTTACCTCCTGGCCCGGTTATAAGCGGTTTTATCTTTTTCTTTTTTATTTATTTCGACTAAATCTTTGAAAAATCATAGTAAATCACATAAAAATCATAAAATAAAAAATCCAATTTTGTTGGACTCCACGTGAGTAGATCTGCACAGTGAACATATAATATGGTATGCTTTAGTATAAAGTTTTTTTGTTGTAGCTTTAGATCTATGCTTTTCTATAATTAAATGGAATAATTCATAGCTGCAGTTTCTATGGTCCAATTGTGGTGAAATTTTTATGGTGGGCTAATTATTGTATGCTTAAATTGTAGCAAAAATTTCATACTCATTGGATCATGTATAACTTAGTTATATATTTTATTTAGGTTTATGCTTGTTAAATATAAATAAATCTATAACTAAGCTACATGATCCAATGAGTATGAAATTTTTTACAATAGTTCAATCGTACAATCATTAGCCCACTATAAAAATTTTATCACAATTAGACCATAGAAACTGCAGCTATGAATTATTCCAATTAATTACAGAAAAACATAGATCTAAAGCCACAACAAAAACTTTGTACTAAAGCATACAATATTATATGTTCACTGTATAGATATACTCATGTGGAGTCCAACAAAATTAGATTTTCCATTTTATGATTTTTCTGTGATTTACTATGATTTTTCAAATATTTAGCCGAAATAAATAAAAAAGAAAAAGACAAAACCGATTTTAAAACTGCTTATAACAGGGCCATGGAGGTAAGATGAACGGTTTTAAAAGTTGAGGGAGATGTTTTGTCCGGTTTTGAAGTTTAGGGAGAAAAAACGGACTTTCACGAAAGTTGATGGAGGTAATGAGGACTTTTTCCTTGTTCATTCTCGCGTCCAATTGGTTCCCGTGGCATTAAACTGTTGTACAAGGTTGACATCAAACTGATTCAAATGCAGTTTTCAACTGTTTAGAGAATGGCGTAGAAGATATTTTATCTAAATGAATACTTCTTCTTTTTGCAAACACACACACATTTTTTGCGAAAAAATGAAAACATCTTCTCTTTTAGAGCATCTCCAATTGTTCATGAAAAATTATTCCTCAAATCAATAATTATCCCAACTTCTAAAAAAATATCACGTCTAATTCGCAAAAAGATATCACGTCAGCACATATACTTATGTGGCTCTGGCAGCTCGATTAATAAGAATGAAACTAGTGTAGGAATAGCCTTAGTTGCAATCACCTATAAATAATAGTTAGATTTAGTTTGATAACGAATGCTATGTAGAGATGTTATCCCGTCTACACTCGATATCCACGTATTCGAAGTGGTTTTCCAACGAAACATAGAATTTGATTATTCCCACTTTTCATCTTTCATTTGCATCTACCTCTAGTAAGTTCATTGATTCCTTCTATCTTTTTCTTCTTCCACTAACAACCCATTTAGCATTCATTTTCTCTTTTATCAAAAATGTCTACAGACCTTATTGACACTCATCCAATATAACCATACGGATTTCAGGCACGTCTAGGTGAAGTGGTGAACTGAAGTGCTAATATTTATGGACGTGCTTATGGGCTATCCCGAATATCATGTATCCAAGGTTACGATGGGTCCAGAAGATAGGGTTTTCCAAGAGCACAAATCTAATAACTAAGTAAAATGGTCTCTATGTGTGTGCATATAACTTCTATTCTGGACAAACTAGCTCTGTTACGAATTGTGCTTTCTGATCAATCTTGATACGCGCATGACTTGTGCGATTAAGGCATAAACTAAAATTAGTACCAGTGGATCTAAACAGACCTGCTAATAAACCTACTAATTATTAGTTGGATAACTGCTAACTATTAGTTCCATTAGTAGATTTATGGTTACTAATAAGTGCTAATGTTCATATACACTTTGAACCCACTGTCCAACCATCCATTAGCAGGTGGATCTAACACAGTATCATGCTAGCTAATTTTTTAGTGTTAGTGGATCCAAACATGCTCTTAAGTTTGTCATTTTTTTAGTGTGAAACATGTCCACTCAAATTAAGGATTCTACGCTACTCTCAAGAGCAAGGCTCCGCGTCAGACCAAAGGCATGTCTGCCGAGTCTATCGAACTTAAATACATGTGTTTATTTAGACCTTGGACGTTTGATGTAGTGCTATATAGGCAGTGAATGACATTTTCCTTTCTTTCCAGGAGCTGTCATTTTCTTTACAGTACAAAACGGCAAATGGTTTAAAAAGCCTCTTTTTCCCCTCTACCTTGCACTATTTGATGACGATGAACAGGCAGGACTGTAGGAGCACCAAATGACGATCAACAGCGTGAAGGCGTGAACTGATGATGCTTTCGTTGCTTTTGTCAATGCCTACCGGCTACCACGACGGTACGAGTAGATCCGAATCTGACAAATCGCCGTTGGCACACGCAGGGGTGTTTATTCCCATCTAAATTTTTTTCACACCGTCACATCCAATGTTTGACATATGCATAGAGTACTAAATGTAGACAAAAAAAAACTAATTGCACAGGTTGAAAATCACAAGATGGATCTTTTAAATCTAATTAGTCTATGATTAGCTTTAAATGCTATAGTAACACACATATACTAATAACGATTTAACTAGGTTTGATAAATTCGTCATGTAATTAGTTTTTTTTATTAGTATAAAACCCTTCCAACGTCCACGAAACATGGGACGTGAAAAAAAAACAACTTTCGGTCCAAGCGTCCTGCTGCACTCCTGCTTCACCATAAAACACCCTCCGTCTGTAAATGTTTAGCACAGAACTGCCGCTGGCGGGCGACACTCCCAAAGCCAGAGCCTCGCCGGCCGGCACACGCCGCCTCCCTTGACCAGCCTCGCCGCCGCAGCGGCAGCCATGGCCACCGCTGCCCGCTCCCTCCAACTCCAGGGTCCGACGCCCTCTAAACCCTCTAACCCCTCCCCCCACCGCCTCCCCGTCCCCTCCCACCTCCGCCCCCAACGCAGCCGCCGCCTGGCCGCCTCGTCCTCCGACCTCACCTCCTTCCCCGAACCGGCCCCCGCTCTGAACGGCGTCCACGTGCCGTGGGCGGCGGCCTCCTCCGTGGCCGCTGCCGCGGCCGCCATCGACGTGGACGCCGCCACCGAGGCGGAGCTGCGGGAGAACGGGTTCCGGAGCACGCGCCGCACCAAGCTCGTCTGCACCGTGGGCCCCGCCACATGCGGCGCCGCCGAGCTCGAGGCGCTCGCCGTCGGCGGCATGAACGTCGCGCGGGTCAACATGTGCCACGGCGACCGCGAGTGGCACCGCGGGGTCATCCGCGCCGTCCGGAGGCTCAACGACGAGAAGGGCTTCGCGGTCGCCGTGATGATGGACACCGAGGGCAGCGAGATCCACATGGGCGACCTTGGCGGTGCGCCCTCCGCCAAGGCCGAGGTCAGCGCGCGACCCTGCCTCAGCTTCATCTCGTTCCTTCGCTTTCCTAGGTTCATTCCATGCTTAAACACTGAATCATGTGCGGCTGGTATACTGATCCGTCGTTCGTCTGTATCTGATGAGATCTCGTGAGGTCCCACGAAGGTGTTGTTATTCAAGATGAGGTTTAGCATGGAAAATCTGAGGAGAAATTGTCCAATGGCACTCCTGAGTTTCGTTTACTGAGATGCGTCCTGAAATTTCGTTTCTCTTCTTAAATGTGTTATACAAATGACTGAAATCTTCATGTTAGAAAATTAAGCTACCTGTGACGAGGAAAAAAAAATAAACTCAGCTGCACAGGCTGCACTTGTTGAGGCTATATATGTTATTTGAAAAGCACTAGAGTTAACTACAATAGGAGTAATCTTGTTCATTAACCCTGTTTTCTTTTCATTCATGTCTCCCACTATTGGTTGGGATAGTAGTGTGTAATCTGTTGGGGGACATGAGAGGGTTGACTTGAGTATTGAACTTTTCTGAATTGGAGAGTACAGACCGTATTGTAAATTGTATTAGGGGGTGTTTGGTTTGAGGAGTTAAAGTTTAACAAACACTGTAGCACTTTCGTCTTATTTGACAAAAAATTTCCAATTTGGGACTAATTAGGCTTAATAGATTCGTCTCGTAAATTACTCCTAATCTGTGCCAACATGCATGTAATTAGTCTACATTTAGTACTCCATGCATTTGAGGGAACATTGATGTGATGGGAGTTAAACTTTAACAACTTCAAACGAAACAGGCCCTTAGCATAAAAAAAAAAGTCTGATTTGGAACCATGATAAAAAGTAACCACTAAAATTCTGACGAGAAATGACAAATGTGCTATGAGGCCATGATTTGACACAGACCTAGATCATGCATGCGTCCTGTGAGGGGGGGAGGGGGGGAGGGGGGATGCCTTAGTGTTTTCCTAAATGCTAAACAGTTGGTCACCTACTGTTTAGCCATTGTTCAGGGTAAACGGAAATTTTTAAACAGGCAAAACATCCGTTTAAACAAGTTAAATGGCTATTTAGGAGAACAGTGCATCTAATTTGCAATGTACTGAAGTTTCAGAACCAAGTCTTGTCAGTCATCACTTATCAGAATTTACTCTTCTCTTGGATTTTGCAGGATGGAGAAGTTTGGACATTTAGCGTTAGATCTTCTGACACATCGCTCCCAGATCGAATCATTCATGTGAACTATGATGGCTTTGCTGAAGGTTATCCATCAATGCTGATCTTCTTTCTTGAGTCTACTTTTTTTTTAAAGATATCTGTATCAAAATGACTCTGGTGCATTAATGTGACTGTAATTTTCCTGCTTTAATAAATAATCAAAACCTACCCAGATGTCAAAGCTGGCGATGAACTATTTGTGGATGGTGGAATGGCCAGGTTTGAGGTGATTGAAAAGTTAGGGCCAGATGTGAAGTGCCGCTGCACTGATCCTGGTTTGTTGCTGCCACGGGCTAATCTTACTATATGGCGCGATGGCAGTGTAGTGCGAGAGAGGAACGCTATGCTTCCTACAATTTCATCAAAGGTAATTTATATAGTGAAAAAACACTTGCTTTGATTTGGAATTTGCTGCTCATTCAATGTAGATATTCAGCTCAGACCGGAATGTAACTTTATGCCATTCCATATTGACCGCTTGGGTTGTCTGATCTTTTTCCTAATGGCTAAAATGAGTTTCAAGAATGTGAAGGGTTGGATCACTCTGGAACTTTTATCTTATAGGCTTCTAGTCTAGATTAAGATAAGAAGTGCCTGTAAAATTGAGTGAAATATTCTTCTCTTATATAGTGCAATCAATCCGTAGCTAATAAAGGCTTGGGCACTACTTGCAGATAATAATTATACTTATTACCTCATCTTTGCAGGATTGGCTTGACATAGATTTTGGAATTGCTGAAGGTGTTGATTTCATTGCCGTATCATTTGTCAAGTCTGCTGAAGTAATTAATCATTTGAAGAGTTACATTTCTGCACGGAGCCGTGGAAGGTAAGTAGGATTACGTTTTGAAAGTTGTCACCTCGTCACATGCACAATTCACATGTAGGATGTAGCTGGTGATTATCCTTATTTCCAAAACAGAAAGATAGTGCTTTACTAATCCGGAGCTTGGCTTCTGGATGATAACTTGATAAGTATCGGTGCATGTATTTAACGAATTCTTGAGATTGTACATTAGTGTGGAGTCTGCCTTTTTTTTAAAAAAAAGGTTTGGTTGATAATTTGCATACTAGCAGTTTGGTTGTGGACACTGAAAGCTGTAGCAGGTCTATATGCCCTGGTTTAAATGTGCCGAGTGACCATCACACTTAATGGCTTAGATACCATAGACGTGATGTTTTGATTTCGTTTACAAGTTATTACTTGGTTGTCTAAATTGTAATTGTTTCATTGTTTGTCCCAGTGATATAGGGGTCATTGCAAAGATTGAGAGCATTGATGCTCTGAAGAACCTGGAGGAGATCATCCGTGCATCAGATGGAATAATGGTAGCCAGAGGGGACTTGGGGGCACAAATCCCCCTGGAACAGGTCCCTTCCATACAGAAGAGAATAGTTAGAATGTGCAGACAGCTCAACAAGCCAGTCATTGTTGCTTCTCAGCTTCTGGAATCAATGATTGAGTATCCTACACCTACTAGGGCTGAGGTTGCTGATGTTTCTGAGGCAGTCCGCCAGCGTGCAGATGCTCTCATGCTTTCTGGTGAGTCAGCCATGGGGAGGTATCCAGAGAAGGCCCTCAGCGTGCTTAGGAGTGTTAGCCTGAGGATTGAAAGGTGGTGGAGAGAGGAGAAGCGCCACGAGGCGCTGGAGCTTCAAGATGTCTCGTCTTCATTCTCTGATAAGATATCAGAGCAAATATGCAATTCAGCAGCCAAAATGGGTATGCCCTGCCCTACACCACTATCCACTGTAATTTTGTTATAAAAGCATATATGTAACTACTGCATTTTGGTGCATCCTATTTGTGCTTCTGACTCTGAGATTAACCTTGAAGCTAGTCCGCGTCTCATATATTCGGAACTAGTTCAGATACTCTGCATCCTGTCTTGTGCATAGTGGCTGCATCTACATAAACGTTTGAACCTATATCTTTTGTGCTAACTCGTGTGCTTTGCTTACTTGCAGCCAACAACTTAGGAGTTGATGCTGTTTTCGTCTACACGAAGGATGGCTACATGGCCTCTCTGCTCTCACGATGCCGCCCCGACTGCCCGATCTTCGCGTTCACGTCTTCGATGTCCGTCAGGAGACGGCTGAACCTCCAGTGGGGTCTCATCCCATTCCGGCTCAGCGAGTCTGATGACATGGAGAGCAACCTCAACCGCACCTTCTCCTTGCTGAAGGCCAGGGGTATGGTGCAGTCCGAAGACCTGGTGATCGCGCTCTCCGACATGCTGCAGTCCATCCAAGTGATGAATGTGCCCTAGCAATAAGATCCCATACCCAGCTGGTTCCTTGACCAGAAATGGAACGTACAATAGGAGGAGCTTTTTTGTTTGTATAATTTGAAGTATACCCCGTCGGCAACAGTTTTTAGCATGTTTCTGCCTCATGTCGAGGCTCTTTGTATGTCGATGTTGATTTGCATCGGTGTGGTTTGGGTTCGGACTCGAATACTCGATTTGAAAATTCAAACAGAACATATATTTTTTGTGCGTGTCAATCTTGATGATTTTCCTGAATTAAAGCAATAGGTACAGCAATTTTTTTTCCCCTCATTCAGTCATTGACTCTGAAACTTCCTTCTCTCTAACAAAATCATTAATCATGCAAAACACTATAATTAAGGGTGGGTGAAAATCGTTTGAGACCGGTCAAGTTCAGAAATTATTTTCGTATAAGACAAACTGCCTTTTCATGTTAATGCTGAAGAGAAGAAACTTAAAGTAAAGGTTTGCCTATTTTTTTTACAAAACAAACTGCCCGAAACACTATGTTATATACTAGCTTATTTCAGTGAGTATATGATCGCTTTGACAAGGTTTGCCTCAACAAAAAAGCAGCGACATGACGACACATTTACAAGAAAGGCCGCAACGGCACAAACTCTCCATCTGAAGGAGAATAGCACGAACTCTCCACTTTGATCTATGGTTTTCTCTTCCTTAGCTGAAGCCCAAGGCAAAGCGCACAAAGAGTAAACAATTCCTACCATGCAAACCTAATATGCACCATCGGGTCCCATGTAAAATCAAATTCCTGTGCTCTTGGTACCTCCGTTACAAACATCAACTTCTATGGTATCCTTAGTTTTTCCATTCCTATGTTTAGCGAATCGAAAATGCTCCTACATGGACGTTCTGGCCCGTTTCCTTCGTGTCAGACGTGTTTTAAACACTCAAAAAAAATAGACCACAACCTATACAGCTTGCCAACGGCCCAACAGTCTGTCGATGCGGGATCCACAGGATTCCCCAGCGGTATGACTACGAGTCGTGGGCCAGCCCACGGACGGGAGCAGGGAGAGGTGCAGCGTCCGCTACACCGAATCTGAGTAGAATAGATCAGACTAGCCGGACTTCTGTATTTAGTTCAGGACACCTTCTTGGGATCCGACTAGGATTGTAACCGCACCACAGCCTTCTCTATCGATATAAAGAGAGGACGAGGGCACCCCTGTAACAAGAGACAATACAACACAATCAATCCAACGCAAAGGCTAACGCCGACTGGATGTAAAGGCTATTACTCGATTACGATCGAGGGCCCGAACCAGTATAAATCGATTGTCTCTGCGTTCACCGTCGAGCTCTAGCATACGCCGAAGCCCGAACAACTGTCCCCGGTACCCTCGTGGCAAGCTATCGGTGGTCAAACACCGACAGCTGGCGCGCCAGGTAGGGGCTTTCAGCGCAATCGCGATCAAGAACTTTACGGATTTCGACGATATGATCTTTCCGACGGGATCAATCTTCATCTTCGGATCACGGGTTTGAAAGGCGAACGATGAGGGCAACCTCCAAGGATGCCTCGTCGAAGCTCAGGAAGCCCGCGAGGAATTCACTTTTCCGACGGGGTCAGCCGAAGATCTCACCAAAAGGTTCTCAGGCCTTACGGTGTTCGAATCGACTCGGGCTCCGATGACAACCAAACTCGACTTAGTGTCCGGATCGGATTCCTCTTCGGAGTCCGATCCAGGTTCCTTTAGAGACAAGCTGAGTTCTTTTTCAATTGGACTCTGGAACGCGGCATCAACTCTTCAAGTGATCAATTCGAACCTATTTCAAGGTTCTTCCAGGAAGTTGGGTCGCCTCCCAACCGGACTCAACAACGTGGCGAGGACTTATCAAGATTTACTCCAAAAAGCAGCCAGTCCAGTACGGAGGCTACGTCTTACCGGAGCACAGGAATGTCTTATATTAACCGTAACATCTTAAGATTGCCTAGTCTACTGGTCGGTTACTTTTTCCCGGAGTAGGAATGCTCGACTAGTTGATGCAGCTATCACTCTACCTTACCAAGAAGGCAATACGTTCCGCGATGCCGATGCTCTAACTGAAGTCATCAGCAACTCCAGCAAGGCAGGGGTGGTGCCAGCCTGAGAAGCCCTCATGATTTGATGGCCACCACCGATGCCACCAACTACACCCGACGTCAGGTCTTCAGATGAATCAAAATCAAACATATCACCCAACGCTCCTGAGTACAATGACGAGTCTGAGGACCAGAAACGAGCTAGAGAAAGAAGGAACAAACTAAAAGAGGGTCACAGACGCCGTGCCAGGCAACGAAAAGAAGCATGTGACACGTACAAAGCAGAGCTAGCCGAATACAAAAGAGAAAATCAGAGAGAGAAGCCGAAGAGAGGCATGCGGCCAGAGCACACAGAGCTCCTTACGACAAGATACGAGAGGCGCTAGAAGAACTCGAAGCAATCTCGCATCCCAACGGGGAACAAGTACAACTCCAAGAAGTTCTCCGGACAACGGCCCTGAAGGCACATGACGGAAGAACTCGTTCCAAGCTTCCCACTAGGACAGCATCACATGAACAAGAAGCACAAAGCCGAAGGAGGTCTGACTTCGAAAAGCTAGGACCAAACGAGAGCCAAAATCAAGAGAAAAGAAGAGACCACGCCCAAAGTAATCAAGTCGAGCACTCGAGAGAAGAGAGGAGCAGAGCATCTTACCACTCATCCCTATGGTTTCTTCCTAGGCTAAGTGATAGATGGCAAGAAGGGGGGCTGAGTCAGAACACAGAGAAGTCAGAACGCATGATAGGTTTCCCTATTTTTTAAGGCAACTTGCTTCAGTACGACTGCCTCACAAGTTTAAGTTGTCAAACCACTCCAGATATGATGGAAAGACCGAACCAAGGCAGTGGCTCAGAATCTACTCGCAATCAATTGAACTAGCCGGTGGAGACGACGATATCAAGACATTGTTCTTTTCCATGGCCCTAGAGACCATGCCCCCTCCAATGGTTCGATAAATTGAACCCAGGGTCAATTAGAGGCTGGGAGGACTTGCAAAGAGCATTCTGCAAAAATTTCGCATGCATCATTACACATCTCATCATGCATGCAGAGCTAAAAGGACTCAAGCAGAAGGGAGGAGAGCCTCAGGGATTATTATTGATGTTTTGGAGAATTACGTGCCCAAGTACATGACATTACCGAATGAGAAGTGATCGAAGCCTTTTCTCACGGGATCATGGCTAAATGGCAATTTTAAGATTTTTACAAAGAGAACCCAAGGAACAATGAAGAATTCAGACACGCAGTAGAAAAGATGATTATGGCAGAAGAAAAGACAAGAGAAAGATTCCCAAATAGAAAGAACCAAGAAAACAACAGAGACAACTCGAATAGGAGGAATTTTTCAAACATCGGACATCCGGACAGGAAGCGTGGACCAGATAACACCGTCACGATGGCTGACAATACAAATTTTTTTTCAAAATTCAGGAGATTTGAAGACATTGAGAATATGCATTGTATATGGCACCCGCAAGGAAACCACACAATAGGAGATTGCCGAATCTTTATTGATTGGTACGCAAGAAAAAGAAAAAACAAGGATAAAGAAGAGGATAACAAGAAGAAAGACAAAGATAACCCGGAAGACAAAGGTTTCCAACAGTCGAAGGGAACAGTTGCAGTAATCTTCTCTAGAGTTTCAGGTTCCAGAAGCAAGCACCAAGACAAGTTGGCTTTCTGCAGCATCATGGCAGCTGAACCAGCCGTCCCAAGGTACCTGAATTGGTCATAATACCCAATCTAGTTTTCAAGAGAAGATCAATAGACTAGCGTTGGGAATGCTGGCCTATATCTACTAGTCTTAGATCCAACTATAGCAGGGATGACAGTCACCAAGGTTCTGATCGATGGAGGAGCTAGACTCAATATCATATTTTCAGAAATGCTAAGGAAGATGGAGTTAGACTTTGCCGGGTTGATTACCCCAACGGGAGTACCATTCTATGAAATAGTACCCGGCAATGCGCTATGCCACTCGGATAAATCACTCTACCAGTTATATTTGGAACACCGATCAATTACCGAACCGAATTCATTCAGTTTGAAGCTGCAGACTTTGAGACATCAGATCATGCCATCCTTGGAAGACCAGCACTTGCCAAGTTCATGGCTATACCTCGCTACCCATACCTCCTACTCAAGATGCTAGGGCCTCACGAAAATATCTCCCTCTAGGGCGACTTGAAGCGCACTTTCGATTGTGACATTCAAACAATCTAAATCACAGCCAAAGCATAGGCAACCGATGGCAGAAAAGAAATTGCCACTGTTGCTGCACAGATGAACCTGAAAGAACTAGAGATCCCAACTAAGAAGCCTTGCATCCTTGCACCACCAAAATAAGCCAATGTGAAGAAAACTGACCTGGGTACTAGTGACCCCGAGAAGACAGCGACCATCAGTGCTCACCTCTCAGCTAAATAGGAACTCACGCCCACCAACTTTCTTCGGGACAAAAAAGATATCTTTGCTTAGAAGCTGACCGACATGCCAGGTGTCCCAAGAGAGTTGGCTGAGTACAGAATTGATGTCAATAGAAACTCCAAACCAGTCAAACAATGGTTAAGAAGATATTCACCAGACAAGAAGGCAACAATCAAAAAGGAGATTACAAAATTAATGGTAGCTAAATTTATAAGAGAAATTCTTCATCCAGATTGGCTAGCAAACCCTGTCCTAGTATAAAAAAGAACACAGCAGAATGACGCATGTGCATCAACTACACGGATCTCAACAAATATTGCCTAAAGGACCCATTCGGGTTACCGTGAATTGATCAAATTATCGATTTAACGACAGCATTCGTCCTGCTATCTTTTCTCGATTGTTATTCAGGATATCACTAGATCATACTAAAGGAAGAAGACCAGAGCAAGATATCTTTCATCACTCCATTTGGCGCCTATTGTTATAAAACCATGTCCTTTGGACTCAAGAACGTCGGTGCCACCTATCAAAGTGCTATTCAAACATGCCTTGGTGAACAGATTGGTGACAACGCAGAAGCTTATGTCGATGATATAGTAGTAAAGACAAAGAACCCAGACATGCTAATTGAAGACTTGAAGCAAACTTTTAAAAACCTAAATAAATGAAAGTGGAAATTGAACCCAAATAATTGTGTTTTTGAGGTACCATCGGGACAACTACTCGGATTCCTGGTCAGCAATCGAGGGATAGAAGCAAGTACTAAGCAGATTCGAGCAATAATAGAAATGGGACCCCCGTGCTATGTAAAAAATATGCAAAAACTGACAGAAAGCATGGCAGCCCTCAATCGCTTCATCTCATGACTCGATGAAAAAGGACTCCCTTTCTTTAAGCTATTAAAAAAGACAGGCAAGTTTGAGTGGACAGAGGAAGCTAAGGAGGCTTTTGAAAGCCTTAAGGTGTACCTCACCACATCACCTGTACTCACACCGCCTAAGAAGCATGAAGACATGATGTTATACATAGCGGCAACGTCTACAGTGGTCAGTGCAGCAATAATGATAGAAATAGAAGAAGAAGGGCATGTATACAAAGTACAACGTCCAATATACTATGTCAGTGAAGTTCTAAAAGACTCAAAAATATGATATCCACAAGTACAAAAACTACTCTACGCCCTCCTGATTACTTCCCGCATGCTACGACACTACTTCGAAGGCCATAAGATTGCCGTGATAACATATTTCTCTCTTGGAGATATCCTGCACAATAGAGATACGACAGGACACATATCAGAGTGGACAGTAGAACTCAGAGCTCTAAATATCGATTTCTCTCCATGAAAAGCAATAAAATCACAAGCACTCGCAGACTTCGTGGCCGAATGGACAGAAATCCAACAACCCACGTCAGATGCCATCCTTGACCATTGGAAGACGTACTTCGATGGATCACTCAAGTTAGGCGGGGCTGGCGCAGGTATTCTTTTCATATCCCCAAAAGGAAAACAACTTAAATATGTACTCTAGATACTGTAGCAAGCCACAAACAACGAAGCAGAGTATGAAGCACTCATCTATGGACTATAGATTACGACTTCTCTTAGAATCAAATGACTACTTGTCTATGGCGATTCAGCTATAGTCATCAATCACGTCAACAAAGATTGAAACTATACCAAGGACAACATGGACACCTACTGTGCTGAAGTACGAAAACTAGAGAAAAATTTCTAAGGAATAGAAATCCTGCATGTTCTACAAAATTCGAATATAGCGGCAGATGTTCTCGCCAAGCTAGGATCGGACAGGGCGAAGGTCCCACAACATGTGTTTGTAGAGTTGCCATCACCCTCTATAAAACAACCCGGTGAGATAACCTCTGAGCCACCAACACCAACAACCCAGATCATGGTAGTCACCAGATCATGGACTCAAGACTTCATCGACTATATTAGAGAAAACAAGTTACCATCTAATAAGGAAGAAGCCAACAGGATAATCAGAAGAAGCAAGAACTACGTCCTTATAGGCGACAGCCTATATAGAAGAGCACGTCATCAGGAGCACTTCTTGAATGTGTCTCAAGACAAAAAGGAAATAAAATCCTAGACAAAATCCACTCAGGTTGCTGCGGCAACCATGCAGCCTCAAGGACACTGGTGGGCAAAACTTTCTATACCGGGTTCTATTGGTCAATAGCCTTGAAAGATGCAGAAGAACTAGTCAGACAGTGCAAAGGGTGCCAAATGTTTGCAAGGCAAGCTCACGTACCAGCACATGACCTAATTTGCATCCCTCCGGCCTGGTCATTCACATGCTGGGGGTTGGATCAAGTAGGACCACTCAAAAAGGCCAAAGGCAAATTTGAGTACATCTTTGTTGCAATCGATAAATTCACCAAGTGGATCGAATACAAGCGCTCGTGAAGTACAGTGCAGCAAAAGCAGTCGAGTTCATCCAAGACATCATGCACCGCTTCAGAATACCCAACCGCGTCATCACAGATTTGGGTTCCCCTTTTACAGTCATCGAGTTCAGAAATTGGGCACAGGACTACGGCATCAGTATAGATTATGCATCAGTTGCACACCTTGAAGCCAACGGACAAGTGGAAAGAGCCAATGGACTCGTACTAGCTAGGTTGAAATCAAGATTGTATAAAGAACTAGAAGATTATGGCTCCAAGTGGATTGAAGAATTACCCAAAATAGTCTGGGGGCTACGCACTCAAGTAAGCAGAGCGACTGGATACTCACCTTTTTTCCTAGTATACGGATCAGAAGTCGTGCTACCAGCATACTTGATCTGGACATCCCCAAAAATCGAATAATACGAGATGGGAGAAGCAGAACACACCTGAAGATTGAAACTCGACAGTACAGAAGAAGTCAGAGTAAATGCTACCCATCAGTCAACTTGATACCTCCAAGTTTTAAGGCGCCACTACAACAAAAGTATTCAACAATGCTCAGTTCAAGTCGGAGACCTAGTACTATGAAGAATACAAAAAACTGATAGACACCATAAACTGCTCAGCTCATGGGAAGGTCCTTTTATTGTCACAAAAGTCACTGGACCAGGCACATACGAGTTGATGACTGAAGATGGAATACAAGTAAAGAATACTGGCATATCAGCCAGCTAAAAAGATTCTACGCTTGAAGAACTCAAGACAATATTTATGTAGCAAGAGAGCAACATGTAATCAGGATTCATGATCAATAAAATAAAGATGATGTTCCTCATCAACATTTGTCTTATTATGACCTATCCCGAGTTGTTTCACAACCGGATCAGAGCAAAAGAGCTGAAAAGATGCTTGAGCTCGCTATCCTAAGTCTTTTCAGGCTTAGATGAGAGTAATGCTAATTAGTTGACACTCGAACCTATCCTGGGTTGTTCTCACGGCCTGGATGAGAGCCAGAGGATGCTCATCCTATACCGAGTTATTTTCACAACCAGATGAGAGCAAAAGAGCTGAAAAGATGTTTGAGCTCGCTATCCTAAGTCTTTTCAGGCTTAGATGAGAGTAAGTCTAATTAGTTGACACTCGAACCTATTCTAAGTTGTTTTCATGGCCTGGATGAGAGCTAGAGGGAGCTCACCCTATCTCGAGCTATTTTCACAATCGGATGAGAGCAAAAGAGCTGAAAAGATGCTTGAGCTCGCTATCCTAAGTCTTTTCAGGCTTAGTTGACAGTAAGGCTGACAAGCTGACACTCGAACCTATCCTAGGTTATTTTCACGGCCTGTATGAGAGCAAGAGAGTGCTCGCCTTATCCTGAGTTGTTTTCTCAACCGAATGAGAGCAAAAGAGCTGAAAAGACGCTTGATCTCGTAATTCACAAATCAAGAGCAAAAGAGTTGAAAAGATACTTGAGCTCATTACATCTAGAAATCTTCAAACTTGGATCGAGAATAAGCCTACTCTAAGCTGAGTAAAAGCCAGGCTATGAAAGAAGCCTGAGCCCACCAAGACAACTCCTAATACAAACAAAAGCGCCAATGCTCGCCAAAGTTCAAGATCAACGAACAAGACAAAAAGATGTCACGAAAAGAAAACTTTCTTACAAAACAAGGAGAAAGCCTAATTCTTAGATTCATCGTCAGAAGAAGGAAAAGACACTTTTAGAGCAGAGGCAATCCTTGACGATAGATCTTCAAGATCAGACTACACCACAAGAAACTACTCGGATTTAAGGAATAACAAAATATTTACATATTGAGATGATTAAAGGAGTTCAAACGAGCACGACATACAGAACTACTAGATACATCGATAACCTAACAAAGATGAATCTATGACTGGACAGCTCGTCCTTCTATCTTCTTTACGCCAACATCAAAGCGAGGGCTAACAACAGCGTATCCAAGCCACCGTCACATCCTTGACGGGGACCAGCTGTAACAGAACCGACCAATTATACGAAATTAAGTAAGAAAATCACCCGCCGAAGCAGATAATTTAGCAAACTTAAGCCCATATAACCCGGTAGTCCGTAAAACCACGACGGACTTCAAACCAACTAACATACAAACCAAGATCATACAAGTTTAGCAGCCAAAGTCACATATTACATAAGTTCACAATAACATTGAGGCACATCGGAGTTTAAAATATAAAGTTACTAGGTGAATTCCCCATGCGTTGCTGCGGGAATGCAAGAGTAATTTGAATTGAGTTAGGAGAAATAGGATGTACAAGGAATCTTGTTGGTGTATAATACATAAGTATATATGCGATATAAGCAGAGAATAGATTTAGTTTTTTTACTAGAGGTGTAACTAAAGACAACAAAAATCATATCAAAGAAAACATGGTCACTGACCTATAGGATCAACCAGTACAGGAGGCTAATCTCATCCAACCGAACCCCTCACCCCTACTATACCTGAGGGTCATCCCCCTCCCAAAAGTTATAGGAGTTTTCCTTCACAAAATCATGCATATTTCGGAGGACCACATATAATCCATGTGATATGTAGTTTTGCTAGGTTTTTGCTTAGAAACAGGCTTGTGCTTAGAAACAGTTATCAAAGAAAACACGGTCACTAACCTATAGGATCGGCTAGTACAGGAGGCTAATCTCATCTACCAGAACCCCTCACCCCTACTATACCTGAGGGTCATCCCCCATCCCAAAAGTTCTAGGAGTTTTCCTTCACAAAATCATGCATGTTTCGGAGGACCACATGTAATCCATATGATATGCAGTTTTTCTAGGTCATATGATATGCATTTTGCTAGGTTTTTCTTAGAAATGGGCTTTTGCTTAGAAACGGTTATCAAAGAAAACACGGTCACTAACATATAGGATTGACCAGTACAGGAGGCTAACTTCATCCACCCTCACCCCTTACCCCTACTATACCTGAGGGTCATCCCCTCTCCTAAAATTTCTAGGAGTTTTCCTTAACAAAATCATGCATGTTTCGGAGGACCACATGTAATCCATGTGATATGCAGTTTTGCTAGGTTTTTGCTTAGGAATGACCGTTTAAATGTTTGCAAAAAAGTTATTGAAATATATCCGTGTGGGGTCTTGTTTTGAAGAGTTTATTGCGAGGAACACTCGGCTTGGGCGTTCGGTTAACCGAAACCGATCGGTTTGGTTTCTCGGTTTCTTACAAATTTCGGTTACCTATGAATCAAGAACCGATCGGTTACTTCACAGTGCCAGAACTGAGGCAATTCGATTTTGGTTAGTTTGGTTCGGTTTCGGTTAAGACCGAACTAACTGAGCCAATAGATTACACGCGAAAGACACAGGGGAAAAAAGGAAAAAAAACATGCTCGATGTTGCTGGCCTCCCGCTGCTCGCTCCTGGAGGCCACTGCAGTCGCTCAGAGCCGCACCTCCAACCTTACCATGCTGCTGCAGGCCGCAGCGACCTAGCCCTGTGTGTCATTGATGCGCCGGTGCCACCGCCATGCCTCGCCTCTATGTCACTGGCCAGCTGCAGCAGCTCCCCTACGTGGCTGCGTGCGCCGGAGTTGAGAGCAGAAGGGAGCTCCCCTACGAGTCTACGACCTGCATGGCTACGTGCAGCGTGTGGGGATAGGAAGGGTCGAAGGGAGGTGAGCTAAGATAATTAAAGTGTCTGGCGACTGGGAGGGAAGGGAACTGGACTGGGATGGATGTTTGGTCGTATATATAGCTAGGGTTTGAGTTAATGGGCTTGCATAGATGGGCTGAAAGTCTGGCTAGGCCTGAATTCGGTTATTTCGGTTAACTGAGCCCATAAACCAAATTAACCTAGTATATTTCGGTTACTTAGAACTGGGAACCGAATTAGGAACCAAAATATTCGGTTTTGGTTAGTTCGGTTTCGGTTCCGGTTATTTCGGTTTGGTTCTCGGTTATTTTTTGCCTAGAGTTAGGGAACACCATGGTACAATTGGATTTTAATTATGATACTTGGTTTAGGTGCTATGACTTTTTTTCTATTTCAAAAGTAATAGCTAATGGGAGATAAATGAGGCTTAGTGGGGGTAACTGATTTGATGATGTCACATGACATCACTTTTTAGGATTGGATCAATCAAATTGCATAGAATCACTTAGTGGGTCTTAGCTTTATAGGAGGTTTAGATTACAAACCAAGTTCATAATAAAGTAGCGGAAGCGATAGTTTTAAAACCACACACACATTTAGTTCAGATACAGTGTTAGGAGATAGTCATGTCCAACAAAAGCATCAGGTAATGTCACAGAACCTCCTAATTATGATGGCCCACATGTACCTGTCATCGTCATAATGATCTCTGACAGCCGTACTTATGTTCCTCATAACTTAAAAGGCTTGCTATCCTCCGAATAGGATCCAATCACAGGAGTATTGCAATATTACAAGAATTTATTCAAAATACCATCAGAGTAAAGTAGCGGAAGTTTTACAATAACTTAAGTTTACAAACCACAGTTTCCAAATTTCAAACCTTAAGTAGCATTATTACAAACTGGTAGTAGGGAAGTATCAGTAGTAATTTTATTACAAACACACAAATGAAGTGCCTTGCCCAGAGGCCACACAACCTATTCGTCATCACTTTCTTCAGCCACAATGGTCATGCAACACGGCTCAAAGCAGACTTGTTCATGAACCGCACCTACAACAAGGGGTTTAACAAACCCTGAGTACGGGAGTACTCAACAAGACTGACCCGACTAAGAAAAAGACTCTAAAGGCATGCTAGCTTTAGGGAATCCAGGTATGGGTATTCAAGAATCAAAATTTCTTTTGCAGAAAAGCTTACTAAAGTAAGTGCTTACCTTTAATATTTTATTTTTACCATTGATGGTTCATTAACCCATTCTAAGTGATCCTAATCTAGATCAAAGTAATTCTCATCAAATCTTTCTCATTCTTTTTTTAATTCCAGTTCTTAACTACGATGTTGGGGCAAGGCCAAGACTCTTTCTCATGGAGTAACGACGATTCGAATCGCTTCATTTACCCAGCTGGGGCTTCCTAACCACACGACATATGTAGAACCTAGTCTTGCATATATCAACTCTTACCCGAGTAGCCCAAAACTAGAACGTGTCCATCGCCACCCGAGAGCATAGTACTCCTCGAACCCGACCCAATTCTAGCCCCGAGGGTACACGCTACTCTCGCCATCTCTCCACTCCTAGTGCGAGATTAGACATTCTCGTAATGGAATAGCCGAAGTAAGGCTTACCCAGCATGGGTACATGGCTAGTACTAATAAAAACTCCATGACACGAGGGCCAACAATGTACGGTCCTTAACTGATAAGGCAGAAACACTACATTGAGACTCCTTTCCCAATGCAAGTTAGCAGTGGCCAAACCACCCGCCCGATCTTTCAAGTTCATTCTCATATTTCAATATTCATTAAGTATGCCATCGTGGCCATGTAAACATTCGTTTAAAAGCTTAACTCATAAGCATAGCGAAGCATACTACGCATTTTGTAATAAAACAGACATCAAGGGTGATATCACAATAATCAAGGATGACAATGTAGCAATTGGGTTGTCATTCAACTCCTAATTACTTAATGCAATATACCATAGTATAAATAATAAAGATTTATAAAACTCAAGGTAGGGTTTAAATGCACCAGGGCTTGCCTTGCTCTGACGAGACGGCTAACTCGGGCTCAAAAATTCTGATTTCCAGTCCGGAGCCCACCGAAGATAGCTCTTCTCTGGAGACTTGCTCGACAACGTCGACTTCTTCGAACGCGGGAACTACACGAGCATATAACATGTTTCAACATGATGTGGTGATAAACATGATGCTTGATGATGACATGCCATAGTCAACAACTTGAGTACAACTTTCCTTTGCGGTACAGTCGTAAAACAACAAAATCTACTAACTAACAACGATTACTTGAATAACCCTAACGCTTCTTAAAGAACACGCTACTAACAAGCTCAATCAAGTAATTAAGATGCAAAGGATCACCAAGAATTAGCGACCCAAGGTCATCACTCAATCAAAAGGGCACACAACACTTAAAGTTATGAATTTAACATTTATTTAAACACTTAACTAATTAGGGCATAATTAATAATAAATCAAACTTCATCTATTTGAGCTCAAACTTTTTCTATAGATTAATCATGGCCTAAAACAGTGTCAAAACAAATTTCATGATTTTTGGATTAATATTTTAATTACTAAAATTCCTAAAAGTTGCATTTAATATTTAATTGAGCTAATTAAATAATTTGCAAAAAGTAATCAAAATTAGCATTTAATATTTTTTCTAATTAGATTACACCTTGAAAAGCTTACATAAAAATTTTCACTATTTTTGGAGCTCTACAAAAATTCTAGTGAAATAAACAAATACTACTACTACTGACATTTTTAAAAAAGAAAAACAAAAACTGCCGCTCGGGCTGCTTCTCCTCTTCTCCTTCAGCTCGGCCTAGCCAACGCGCGGCCCACCCGCGCGCTCGCGCCCGCGCCTATGCTCGCCTGCGTCACCCGCTCGCGCAGCCTAGCAGCCCGAGGCGGCCCAGCAACGCGGCCTGCCGCGCGCGTGCTCGCCTGCTCTCTCTCTCTCGCTGACAGCTCGGCCCCGCCTGTCATCTCCCTCCTCTGCTCTCAACTTCTCTCCTACGGCGATGGCACAGTGGTTGGCCGGCGATCACGACATGGGTAACCCAACCAACCTGTCCAACATGAACTACTCCTCACCGCGAACCTCACCGGACCACTCACGCGACCACAAACGCCCTAGAGGTAGCACCTCACTGGCCATGGCGGCACGGTGCTCGTGGCTCACGGCGTCCCGGCGATCCACGACGGTAGCGTCTAAATTGAAAGCACGATAGCAACAGTAGCTCACAGTGATTGCAGCGAAGCAACTAGGAGGCGCTGGGAGGCGGTGGAGAGGGCTGGCCACGTGAGGCGGCTCGGTGGCGCTCGGTCACCGGCGTTGGAGAAGGAAATGGTGGTGCGGCGATTTGGGCGAAAAAAGGGCTAGTTCAGACAGGCCAAGAGATGCGCGAGGGCGAGGCAAACATGATGATACAATTTACATGACTAGTGGCGGCTCAACGGCGGCAGCGGTGAGCGGCGGAGCTAAGCGGTGGCGATGACCAAAAACAGAGAAGAAAAAGAAAAGAACGGCGGCTTGCTCGGCTTTATATAGGGGTCACCAACGGCGCTAGAAGGTGCGTACTTGGATGAGGTGGCAATCGAGCACCCGTGGGAACGGCCTAGAAGCAGACCGGCGGCTCGCTGGTGCCCATGCCGCTCGGTGCCCGGCGGTGATTCGTCGGGTACTGTAGCCCCCCCAATTTTTTCAATTTCAAACTATTTTATCAAATTACTCTCAAAATCATACAGCAACTTAAAAAATTCCCAAGATATGAAATCTTCAGAATTTCAAGCTCTACAAGTTTTATATTGAACACTTTTTCAAATTCAAACTGGATTTTGAAATGTGAATTTAAAATCAAAAGGGGACACTTTTTGGGAATTTGGTAATTTAGAAATTACTTTCAATTTTATGTTGAAACTTCAAAAACTTCAAACACCAAAGTTGTACATATAGCCAAGACCTATAACTTTGCTATTCAAACCATTTGCAAATGCTGCCTCCATTTTGAAATTTGAGTTTAGGGATGAAAAGGGGTCAAATTTGAAATTTGCTTCTTTTCAAAATTTCTCCACATTTTACACTAAAACTTTGAAAACTCAAAACACCAAAGTTATAGCCCTTGAAAAGTTATACAAACTTGGTTTCAAACTTTTTCCCAAATTTAGCTTAGATTTTGAATTATTTCAAAAGGGGTAAAAACATGGTTTTGGATTTTAGGGTTTTCGGAAGAATTTCAAATTAAAACTTGTTGCTATTTTAATTGGTGGTTATTAGTGATCAAACCATCACCCAAGGGTATCATTGGGTCAAGTATCACATAGTTGACCAAATGCCACTCTTGGTTGACCAATTTAACTTTTGAAAATCTTTTAATAACTTCCCAAATTTGAATTCAAATTCGAATCGGAAAACTCGAGACAAGTTTTGGATTCTAATTCAAACTCAAACTTGGAGCTTCATTTTACGTGTTGTACTTGAGTTCATACCCTACACTTGGCACTTGTGTGTAAGACAGTCACACATCTCAAATTACGCAGGGCATAAACTAAGTATTTGCGGTGACATTCGAAATTAGGGTTTTCGGTTCGAATCACACCACTAAAAAGCACATCCAACCTAAAAAGGTAAACTCATTTTAGTTAATGCATAACATGGTTGACCCAAACATGGATGCTTTGCGGTGCAATATGATGACATGGCAGATTAATTAGCCACTATAACACCCGAGGTGTTACAGGTAAGATGCACGGAGCGACCATGCCCTTGGTCCTAGATATCGCCCATCGCAGGGTACAGGCAGTTGATGCAATATCCATAATACATTTGGTCATCTGCAACAACAATAGGAACAACGCCCTGAGTACGAGAAAGTACTTAGCTAGACTTGCCCGTCTTAAACTAAAATAAAGTGACACCAAGGAGTATGTAAGGCTTTCTTTTAGTGGACTAGCCGACTCATTTGTTAAAAGCAATAAGTTAACATAATGAACCATTTGAGTACTTTGCATCATCTTTATTATAACCTATCAATATAGCTAAGCACCTATGCTATAGCAATCACTTGATTAACCATTAACATCCAATTACCAACTTAGATTTAGCATTTCCAACCTCATCCATATAACCCTCAGTGTTCCGTCATCATTACTACGATGCCGTAACTCGATTCAAGTGCTCACTATCTAGGAGCGATGGCAATTCGAATCGATTCCTAACCAGCTGGTGATATTCCTCATACAAACCACACTCACCGATCAAGTGAGTTACAGATCACTAATGACACTATTTAGGTAAACGTCGCGGGATAAACTGGGGCCACAGTACCCAGGGACCACCTGACTGCCAGTAATCAGGCCTTACCTACCCTTGGGCTCACTCTTCATGCCCCTTTCATACCCCCTTTAGCACCAATACGCGCACCCATATAGATCCCGACCTGAATAATGCCACTAGCTTCACGGTCAAAAGGTACTTTATTCGGCCAGCTAAATGTGAGGCATGCGTTCAACATGACAAGAGGGACGAGCAACGATCGGTCCTTAACCGACATAGACGGAAAACTATGAGCACCCCAGAATCCTGTATGGTTGCCTCCAACTATTCCATCCGGTCTCCAGTTATTCATCAACACTTGGTTATTTCTAGGATATCATCCTTTCCATAGCTAAAGTATTTCAGTAACCACCTATAATTGCAGGTGACAGGAAATCACTGATCGTTACCGGTCTAAGCAGGGCTAGGCAGTTATTCAATCCTAAACCTAACAGGGTATACGAACAAAATAAGGTAGGCAAGGATAATATTTAGATGCATCAATGGTTTCACTCAACTCCTACAACTTAATGCAATAATATATAAAACTCATATATAAATGATGGCTTTTATAAAGTAGGAGACTTAGAATGCTCCGGGCTTGCCTCGCTTGAAGGAACTCGGACGATGGTCTGGACACTCTTGCAGTTCGTCAACGACATCCTCTTCGGTCTGCACCTCCTATGCAGGCTCTTCCTGTGGGACTTCCTCGACTGCTTCCAGCTCGGCTGCTATCGATTCCTCCTGTGATCCTGTTATGATGCATTGAAAGGTCCTTGTTTGGTTTTGATAATTGAGTGACAACCTTAGGTGGACTAATTGTGTTTATATGAGATACACAGGGAATTAGTCCATAGGTGATTGTGTCATGAAGGAGCTTATTGCATATGAGACATGACATGGAGTCATGTGATCAAGGTGGAGAAGATCGAGATGTGGCTTGGCTCGATGGACTAGTTGCAAGCGTGAAGGGCAAGTCGAAGGCTTTGAAGCGAGGGACCGCGTGTGACGGTGAAGCTTGGGCAAGACTTGGCGCCGATGGACCAAGGCAATGGTGAAGAGCAAGTGAGGTCAAGATCGATGAACCAATACGGTATGATATGAAGTGGATCATATCATTTGGTGATTAGTTGGTGCATGTGTTGCATCAACGTCGGAGGAGTTAGAATGAAATGCGCAAGGCAAAGGCATAATCCTAGGGCATTTCATTTCACCGGTCAAAGGTTGTGTAGAGAAGTGCATGACCGGGTTTAGGATAGATGACCAAACTATTAAGAGGGGCAAACTTGTTTGCATATCGGTCATCTAGTGCCACTTGAGCGATCTAACTTTGCATACGTGCTAGGATCGAGTGGCGTGGCAAGTTGAGTGGCTAACTCCTTTAAGAAAAAGATTGTGAAAATGCTAACACACGTGTATAAGGTGGTGAACACTTGTTGGTGTTGGCACATTTGCGAAGACGGTGGTGTTTGAGCGGTTGAGAGGGGTTTGGGGTTGGGGATTTAGGCATTTTCGAGGAATTGAAATGACTATTTTCCTTTACGCCAAAGTCGAGAATTGGAGGCAAAGTCGCGGAATGTTTTTGAGCTGAGAAGCGCGCGTCGGATGCGGCGCTCGGCAGCATCAGATGCTGGCCCTAGGAGCATCAGACGCGGGTTTAGCATCTGGTGGCTAACCCTATGTGACGGCCTACTGAGGAAGCAGCGTTAGACGCGGCTATGGTCAGGCGACAGACGCTGGAGTCTGTTGTGAGTGGCGCCAGCAGCGTCGCAAGCCTCGACGATGACAGACGTGAAACAGCGTCTGATGCCCACTCGACGGACGTGTCCCATGCACACAGGGAAGATTTCAGACCTCTTTGTACCACGTCTGGTGTGGAGGTGGCGCGTCTAGTGGTGTGTCATCTAACCCATCCGACGTATTCGTCTGAAGACCATTGAAGTTAGCCGACCGTTGGAGATCAATGGTTCTCGTTCAATCGAGGACACGTGGCGTTGATCCGTTGCGAGCTGCTAAGGGGCATCGGACGCTAGCCATGTTTGTTGATTGGGCAACAGACGCATCTGGTGACCTCGTTTTCAGTTTAGTGAGGAAGCAACGACTCTATTTCGTGGAGGGGCTTATAAATAGCCCTTTCACCAGCCATGGCTAGTAGCTGAGCACACTTTAGCCTTAGTGGCTTATGTTATAGTGCTTGGGAGCCCTCTAACTCACTCATGCTTGGTAGTGTTCATCGAATCAAGTGAGAGAGCGATTCTAGTACGATTGCATTATGAGATTGCATCGAGTGGCACTAGGTGATCGTGTTGCAAGCCGGTGGTGCTTATTACTCTTGGAGGTTGCCACCTCCTAGACGACTTGGTGGCTTGAGGCTCTATCGAAGCTCGTAAGAAGATTGTGCGATGCTCCAAAGAAGCTTTGTGAGGGGGATTGTGCTTACCCCGTAGGGATCTTAAAGAGCAACTCTAGTAGAGCGTGTCATTGAGCTATCACACTTGATGGTGGGATCCTGCGGCGCTCTTTGGGAGAACTCGGTTGTGGATACCGATTAGCTGCCGAATCACGAAGTGTTGGTCGACAAAACGGGGACATAGCTTGGTGGCAACCAAGTGAACCTCGAGAGAAAATCACTGTGTCAACATTGTCTACTCTTCTAGGTGGTTTGCCTTCGTGCAACACAAGCTTGTATTTACCTTCATATATACCTTGCTTGTTTTGTTGCTCTTGTATCTAGTTGTGCTTGTGTAGCTAACTAGATATCTTCTTGCTTGTGTAGCTAGAAGTATCCCCTTTGCGTGGCTAATTTGGTTTGTGTAACCTTGTTAGTCACATTGCTTAGTTTGTGTAGCTAAGTAATTTGAGCTCTCTAATTTGGCATTGGTTGCTTTGTTATTGAGCATTGCTAGTGCTTTTGCTTACTAGAATTGTATAGGAGCTTCTCAGTGCTTGAAGTACTAGTTGCACAGGTTTGTGTGACCTTGCAAGCTAAAATTATTTAGGTGAGCTCTTGTTAGGAAGACACCTTATTTGCTTGATTAGGATCTTTTTGTAAGGTGCTAGAGTTATAGATAGAGGGGTGTAGTCTTGGCTAGACCGATAGATTTAATTCCGCACTTATTTCGGTTAGCTAACGCAATTAAGTTTTAGAAAGGATAATTTAGCTCCTCTCTAGTCTGCCATCTTGACCCTACGGTGTAAGTGATTATGCAAGTGGTGCATCAGATGAGATGACATGTGATGATCATGATTGCATGCAATGGAGATGAACACATTTAGCTTTATTGGACAGAATAGATGTAAAATTCTTCTGCTAGGTAGTCAACATCATCCAAGAACATGTACCACAAGTACATGTCATCTACTGCATTGTCTTCTACTACTAACCATCATTAGCTACCGCTAACTACCATTTAACCATAACACAAGTGCTACTATACTTCATCACCATAACTATAATAACATGCCAAGTCATACCATCAAGCCAAAATACTTCAAAGATACACCAAACTGTGCAAAATAAACTAATCATGCAATAAGAAATCCTATTTTTATTTAACTTTAATCTAGGGCAACAACATCAACATATATTTTTGGTGCTCAGAAAAATCTAAGAAAATTACAATAGCTTTATCATACTATATGTAGCCTACCATAAAATTTTTATTATATTTGGATAAGTAAAACAGCCTACACAAAAATGACAAGCTATGATGGATAAATAAGCATGAAAATACCTTGTACGGTGAAAAGTATCAAACAACAAATTTAGTATTTTTCCATGATCTACAAAGTCTACAATCACTGTACAAAAAGTTTCACATACATGTTTTATACACCTTTTTAGCTCATGCAATTTTACAAGAAATAGCAAATAATTACACCTAAATTAGATGGCCATATTTTTCTATAGAACATGCATGACATATAATTTTCATAGAAAGTGCATCACATGACTAGATCAACAAAACAGGTTTCACATTTTTCTAACCTACATTGTATTTACTATACATTTTCCAAGAAATCAACATTTACAAGAATTAAATAAAGCTACATATAAAAACATCATAAAATGACATGTAACATTTTTAACAGATAGATCTAGTCTCAAGAAGGCTAACCAAATTTATCTCACCTAATTTGGACTTATATTTTCCAAGATATGAATTTTAGAAGTTTTTTCACAATTTCTGGAAATGACTTTTCTTTTAAAACCGAATCTAACCGCTGGGTACACCCGGTGCAGTGCACCCACGCGAGCACAGGGGGACAGATAGGTGGGCCCGAGGTCAACGGAGACCCCACCCGTCAGACGCACACCCTAGGGGAGGGCTTGACCGGCCGGGATCTCGCCGTCGGTGAGGTCACTGGCGGTGAGGTCCTCACCCTCACACTCTACTCCACGAGACGGACCTAGCGGACCCATAAACGCTGCTAAGGAGGCAAGGGAGCGAGCTCGCCATCACCAATGATGGAACGGCGATGTGGCTCAACGGCGGCCGACCATCTCCGGCCAAGAGACGGCACGGGAAGTGGTGCTCGAGCACCGGGGAGCCGAGGCGAAGGAAATGCGCGTAACAAGAAGGGAAAAGGTGGAGCGGAGAAGGGGAGTCCACGGAGCAAAGCTCTCTAGTGAGCTCGGTCGTGCTCCGGCAAGCGATTCCCATGGACAGGAGCCTTACCACGGCAAGCCGAGGTAAGCACGGGATGCACGAGGTGGAGGTGGTGCTCGAGGCGAGATGCAGTGGCTGGCGGTGAGCGGTGGTGGCCAGGACAGCCAACTCCGGCGAGGGCGCGCATGCTCTGCTGCTGCTGGCAAGAGGATTGAGTGGAGGAGGAGTGGGCAAGTGAGGCAGGGCGAGCCAGGGTGTGGGTGAATGCGAGCGCGAGCTGCGAGGGCCACCAAACGCCACCCGGCCGGCGTCGACGGCGTACGGCCGCCACACAGCGGCGGGCGCCAGAGCGCGGTCGGGGCGCGGGTGCGCGACATGCGGGAGAGAGCGAGCGCGCGGGTGAGCAGGCCAGGCCGGCTCGGCTAGCTGGGCCAGAAAGGCGGCGGGCGACCCGGTAAGAAAGAAAAATCCTTTTTCTTTTTATTTTTCAACTAAAACAACACAAAAAAGTTATTTTTGAACAAGTAAAAAGCATTTTCAAAGCTTGACCCCAAAACAAAAGTTGTCCAAAACTTTATTCCCTACAACATTGCTTTAGGGTACAATTTGAAATTCCAACTAGATTTTGAAATAGGGATTTAAAGTCCATTTAAATCAAAACCCCATTTTCCTAGGTTATTTTAAAAAGCAAAATTTGAGGAAATTTTGAATACCTACCTTGCTCCAAATTACTTCCTAAACATTTCTATGTTGTTTAATTACTAAAACAAGCACATACAAAGTATGACAAGTATCAACATGACATTAAATCTACTGAAACAAAATATCGCAACATGCATGATTCATTAACATGTTTCAAGCCTATATTTCATGGGATACTTAGGGATGCTTGATTATGCTTATGAATGCATGATGATTGTTATGCACATGATTAGCAATGCCTAATGCATGCTTAACACTAGGGGTGTTACACCAGCTACCCACAGACTCGACATCGTCGACATCTTCAGCGGCAAAAGCTTCCCAGTCGACTTCATCCCCGGCGACGTGCGCTTCCCAGTCAACTTCGTCCTTGCTATCGCTGCTAAGGATGATCAAATCCACCTCCACCGAGGCGGCATCAACAGGAGGGACAAAGACGAGATTGGTCGCAGGAGCAGCCGCTGGATCCTCCTCCTTCCGCAAAGATGGAACCGGCGTTGATGTCCTGGCGGGCGAAGCCTTCTCCACCGCCGGAGCCTCATGAACACTAAAAGGCAACGATGTCGGTAACAAAGACGATGATGATGATGAAGACCCTCCGCTCGATGGTGTCGTTTAACTGCCACCCTCAAAGGGCGAGCGAGCGACGAATACGGCACCTTATGCACGCAGCGCCTTTGGATAAACTTCTTTTTCACCATTTTGGCTATGGCAAGGTAGAATGGCAAGATGAAAATTATGAAAGTGGTGAAACCATCGCAAAAGGGCCAATTAAATAGGACCAAATCGCCTACCCAAGCAGTCCAACAGTCTCATCATGATAAAGGAGGAGTTAAATTTTTCTCAAATTAAAGATAGAGTTAATTCCTTCACCAAAACCAATATGGCGCCCCGGTTCCCGCCATTAACTGCGCAACACAACCAATGCGATAGTGACACGGCTTTTCACATGGAGCAGCACAACAGACAGATTTTAGATTCCTCTGTCCAATGAGAACCCACATAAATAGATTAGCGCAAGGCTGAAACAACAAAAAGTACTCTTCAATTGATCAAACAGAGGGTTACAGAATACAGGGAATAACAACAAAGGCAGCAAGAGCAACAATACAAATAGCAACAAGGAAACTAGTGGAATGCCAACTCTAAGGAGACTAGTTGTCACTAAGCAGACCAACCGAGTTCTTGTTTATTACTAGATAGAAGACAAAACACTTGGACAATCCCAGAGTTAATCAACCCGGGATGAGAGCAAAAGAGCTGAAAAGATGCTTGATCTCGCCCTATTCCATGCCTTTTCAGGCTTGGATGAGAGTAAGAAGGCTGACAATCAAACACTCGACCTATCCTGGGTTGTTTTCATGGCCTGGATGAGAGCCAAATAGCGCTCGCCCTATCCTAGAGTTGTTCAACCCGGATCAGAGCACAAGAGCTAAAAGGATGCTTGAGCTCGCCTTATCCCAAGTCTTTTCAGGCTTGGATGAAAGTAAGAAGGCTGACAAGCCAACACTCGATCTATTCTGAGTTGTTTTCATGGCCTGGATGAGAGCCAGATAGTTCTCGCCCTATCCCAGAGTTGTTCAATCCAGATGAGAGCAAAAGAGCTAAAAAGATGCTTGAGCTTGCTATCTTAAGTCTTTTCAGGCTTAGATGAGAGTAAGGCAAATTAGTTGACACTCGAACCTATTCTGGGTTGTTTTCATGGCCTGGATGAGAGCCAGATAGCGCTCGCTCTATCCTAGAGTTGTTCAACCCAGATGAGAGCAAAAGAGCTGAAAAGATGCTTGAGCTCGCTATCCTAAGTCTTTTTAGGCTTAGATGAGTAAGACTAATTAGTTGACACTCAAACCTATTCTAGGTTATTTTCACAGCCTGGATGAGAGCCAGATAGCGCTCGCCCTATCCTAGAGTTGTTCAACCCAAATGAGAGCAAAAGAACTGAAAAGATGCTTGAGCTCGCCCTATCCCAAGTCTTTTCAGGCTTGGATAGGAACCCGACTAATCTAGCGCCTATGCTCAACAAAACTCACAAAAAAATAAGAGTACGATTAGTTGGAGGGCCATAACTCAAAAGCACCTGGATACGCCTATAACGATTAAGGCTTATATCCAGCATGTATTTAAAGAAAATTCTAAGATCTGAGAAAACAACTCAGACAGATTTACTCGAATAATTCAAGCAAAATAGTAAAGATGTATCCAAAGAGCTAGAATTTCTTTATAAGACACCATATAAAGTATATCTTTACGAGAGGGAGGCGCCCGGGTGCTGTAACACCCCTGTGTGTTAAGCATGCATTCACATCCCAAAGCATGATCATTAGCATTTCATGTATGTTCATCATCACATGCAATATAAGTTGAAATTAATTAAATTATGAAAAACATATATTTGAACCATAAATTATTGCAATTGTTAGCTAAGAGTGGTAAAACTTGTTTGGCTATAACTTTAAATGGCTTAGAATTAATTAGCATGATTTTTGGAGCAATTTTTGTATTCAAAATCTCCCCAAATTTTGCTTTTAAAAATATTCTAGAAAAATAAGTTTTATTTAAAAATTAGACTTTAAATCACTAATTCAAAATCTGTTTAGAATTTTGAAAAGTGCCCTAAATGAAAGTTGTAGATAATTAAATTTTGAAGAACTTTTGTTTTGGGGACAACTTGTGAAAATGCATTTTTCATCTTCAAAATTTGAATTTGAATCAATTTAGAAAATCTATAAATTTATTTAGAAAAGAAAACCGTTTCTCCGGCCTTAACGGGCCGCGGCCACCCTTTCGGCCCGCGAGCCGAAGCCAGCCCGGCCCCGCTCGCCCGTGCCAGCGCGACCGGCCGCGGTCAGGAGCCGCCCGCCCCGTGGCCGCCGGCGTACGGCTCCGCCCGACGCGTGGCCGCAGTGGCCCCCACGGCCGCGCCACGCCTCCAAGCAACCGACCCGAGCCGCTGCCCTCGCCAGCCTCGCCATTCCGCACTCCGCCTGCTCGCTTCCACCGCCCGCAGCGCAGCTCACCACGGCAGCCGCCGTGCCCTTGCCGTCGCCGTTCCGCCCTCGCTACTCTACCTCCCTTCGATTCGTCACACCCCTGGCTCCGCCTCGCCCTCGGCTTTCCCGGACGCGAACCATCTTCGCGGTTCGTGCTCAGGTGATGGCCAATTTGGCCGCGTTCCTCCTCCGCTGCCCGCCATGGCCGCCGTTGACCGGAGCTCCTCCGTCGTCTTTCTTCCTCCATTTTTCCCTTTTCACGTCCGCCTCCATCTCGGGGATCTCGCGCGCGCCCCATTGGCCACCACCATGGCCTGCACCGGCCGGCCACCGTGCGCCAGCGTCGCCACCCCGCCATGCGCACCAGCGAGCTCAATGTCAAGCTCGTCTGGCCACATGCTAGGCACCCTCGGCTTCGCCTCTCCGCGGGGAAGCCGCTGCTGGTGACCTCACCGCCGGTGAGCTCACCGGCGGCGAGAACCGCGCGGTAAGCACCCCCCTCCTCTAGGTGACTGACCCGTGGGGTCACGGGTCCACCTGTCTGTCTCAGTGTGCGCTCGCGTGTGCACTGCACCGGGTGCATCTAATGTTTTCCGCGGCTGATGTTTAAAAGGAATTTGAAAATAATTTTTCAAAAAAATATGAAAATAGTTTAGAAATTCATAACTTGCTCATTTTAGCTCCAAAAATTGTGAAACAAATTTTGTAGTGTTTCTCATAAGTAGATCTATGATCTAAAAATCTTGCATGTCAAGTTTGAAATACTTTTCTGTAGGGTTTTTATTTAATCACTGAAATTGCTGTTTTCTTGATAAATATTTAATAAATCATAGAAAGCTCAGAAAAATATGGTTCCACTTGCAATAATTTCTTTTGTGATGTACTTTCTAGAAAACATATGTGTCATGCATATTCTGTAGAAAAATTGTTATGTGTAGTACAAGTGCTTATTATTGTTAATAATTATTAATTTTGATAGAGAGAAAAATATGAATAAAACATGCATATAATAATTTTTCTATAGTGATTGTTTATTGTGTAGAATGTAGGAAAAATGTTAAATCTGTTATTTGATACTTTTCATAGTATAAAGTACTTTCATGCTCATTTTTAGGCCCTAGCTTGTTATTTTTGTGCAGGCAGTTCTGTTAATCCAAATGCAATGAAATTTTTATGGCATGCTAGATTAGATGAGAGTAAGCTACTGTAATTTTCTTAAATTTTTCTGTACTACCAAAATAGGTGTTGCTGTTCAAACCTAGTTTCAATTAGGGTTTAATTAACCTTGTTAATGCATGACTAATTAATAAGATTTACTTTGGTGTATCTTTGAAGCATCTTAGATTTCTGTGGTGACTTGGCATGGTAGAGAATGTTGGTCGTAGTATACGAGTACATGTTCTTGGATGATGTTGACTACCTCGTAGAAGAGTTGTATTCCTACTTTATGCAATAAAGAAAAAAACCTATTCATCCACTTTTCATTCATCATGATCATTACATGTCATCTCCGCAATGCACCTAGGCATGAGCACTTATACGTTTGCATCATACAGGATCGCAAGAAGTAACTCCGGAAGCAGTTCCCGAGGAGCCGGAAGAGCAGCCCGAGGTGCCACAGCAGGAGGTGCCCGAGGCCGACGAGGAGATCGATGAAGATCTTCTAGAGTGTCCCGACCACCATCCAAGCTCTTTCGAGAGAGGCAGAGTGTCCCGACCACCGTTCGAGCTCTTTCGAGAGAGGCAAGCCCCGGAACATTTCTCTCTCGGTTTGCAAATATTTGATTAATGCTTTACTTTAACTGATGCATTACGTTTAGGAGTTGTTTACAACCATTGCTGCATTATACCTTGTTTACCCTGTTCTACCATATCCTTGTTACCTTGGTGTTCGCAGTCAAAAAATGCTTAGCTTGCTTAGACCGGTAGAAGTCGGGTGATTTCCTGTCACCTGCGAGCTATAGGTGGTTATCTGGATCTGCTTGAAAAAGTATGTCATCTTAGAATAACTAAGTGTTAATGTGAAATTGAGACCAGATGAAAACTTGTAGGGTTTCGGATTGTAGTGTTTTCCGTCTGTGTCGATTAAGGACCGACCGTTGTTGGGCCTCGAGTCATGTTGAACGCATGCCTTACATTTAGCTGGCCGAATAATGTACCTTTCGACCGCGAAGCTGGGAGATTATTCGGGCCGAGTGGATTGCCCGCAACGCACTATACCGGAGCAGGTGTGGTAGGACACGGGGGCGCGATGATAAGGCCAAAGAGCAGTCGGGCGGCCCCTGGGTACATGTGGTTCCTGGCAAACTCGAGACTTTACCTGAATGGTTGACTCGGTGACCAATACCTCACTTTAGTGGGTGAGTGAGGTTTATGTGAGGAATAAATTACCAGCTGGCTAATAATCGATTCGAATCGCCATCGTTCACTGGATAGTGAACACTTGACTTGAGTTACTTCATCGTAGTAATCTTGATGGAACACTTGGACAGTTATATGAAATATGACATGATGGAAGTCGTTAATGATCATTGGTCAACCTTACCTGTTTAATTACATGTTATTCTAGTACAGGTGCAAATGTAGTTGGCAGGTTAATAAAGATTTAACTTGATGCAAAGCTTCTGGAAAAGATTCTTTAAATACTAAAAATGCCTTTTGCAAATGAGTCAGCTACCCTATCATAAAGCCTGTCATGATCCTTGGTGTCTTTTATTTTCGGTTATGTCGGGTAAGTCTAGCTGAGTACCTTCTCATACTCAGGGCTTTGTTCCCACTTGTTGCAGATGGGCAGATGTATTACGTGTAACAGAACCGTCCAAATTATAAGAGCACAAGTACAAAAACAATCACCGAAATGATCAAATTCTCGCACTTGAGCCCATATAACTCCGGTAGTCCAATGAAATCACGAGGGATTTCAAACCAACCAACATACAAGCCAAGATCGTAGTGATTCAACATAACAAGTCACATGTTACAACCATTTCACAAGTAATTCAACATACATCGGAGTTCAACATAGTTATTACAACTTAAGTTCAAAAGTAGCGGAAGCAAAGTAATTTGAAACTTAACATTTCTCTGATTTCAAATACATGCCAGTACCAAGGTCGACTTCCAATAAAAGCATTAGAGACAAGATAAATAAGAAGGATCATGCCCGTGATCACGCTCCGCCTCTACGGCAGGAGCCAACCAACTCTTGCAGTCGCCATGATACTTCACAACCTGCAACAAGTGGGGATAAAACCCTGAGTACAAGAAGGTACTCAGCTAGACTTACCCATCAGAAACCAGAAATAAGGTGACACCAAGGATCATGCAAGGCTGATATAAAGTGGGGCTAGCTTGACAACATTTTGCATAAAAGCTTAATATAGATGATCAATCATTAGCGCTTAAGCATCAAGTTAATTATCATTAACCTATCATCTATATTAGAACCTATACTAGAGCACTCACTTTATTAGGAGCAAACAATATTAACCATAGCAGGTATAAATTGAGGCAACCTTTCCATCGTGATCCAATTAACCATCAGTTCAATTTAATTGAATCTACGTTGCTGCTGCTCAAGTCAAGTGCTCACTAACCGGGAGCGATGGCGATTCGAATCGAATTCCTATCCAGCTGGAGGGTTATTTCTAACACTCACCGTGCAGACCCCTGCCAGGGTCGCACAGGCCACCTTTTCATATGATTTAGGAATCGCGGGTCCGAATGATGTCGCGACCCCAAGGGCGACACTCTGCCAGGTGATAGGGACTCTAACCCCCACTTGGTCTCACGCCAATGTCCCCAAGCACATCCTTTCTCTCCTCCAAGAAGCAACCTACCATTCGATTCCCGGCCTGAATCACATTATTCGGCTTCGCGGTCGGAACGGCTTATCCGGCCAACTAAGTGTTAGACTGCGTTCAACATGACTCAAGGACGTACAGCGAATCGGTCCTTAAACGACTCAGACGGGGATAGATTCACACCCAAGACCTCTATGCCTTGTCGCTTCACTATCATCATCCCGCCCGGTCTCATTTCATTTTATTAACACATGGTTCCTTTCCACGATAGCAAATATAGCCAACCGTGCCATATATGAATATCCCTACATCTCGCAGGTGACAGGAAATCACCTAACTTCTACCGCTTAAAGCAGGGCTAATCATCTACTCGATCCTAGTCTATGTAGGATTCAGGGATTCATATATCTGAACAAGGAATGATATAATGCAGCAAGGTTTTCAACCAACTCCTACCACTTAATGCAACAATACTTATAACATAAATATGATTAATTGCTTTGAAGGTAGGAGGCTTATAATGCTCCGGGGCTTGCCTGGGATCCGACTCAAGTCAGAGTTTGTCAGATGAAACTCGCTTGGTGAGCATTCCCTCATTGTAGCACTTGTCCGATCTTTCCATCTCCGAGATAGGTCCACCAACACCATCTTCTGGTTAGCTCCACATCATGTCCTTCACATGGTGCATCTAGCGTACCTAAATGAGATGCAAGATGCAAGTGTATGAATATATGGGAACACAATAGATGATGCATCACACACTAAACAAGGTAAGTACAAGGTTACGCTAAATACACATAAGCACTTTACATTGCTCAAATAAACATTACACGACCTATCATGCTAAGATAGCAAGGAAAGCAATACCAACATGACACAAGATTTACAAAGTCTTAGGTGTACTAACTTCAACACCAAGGACATGAATCACACTTAGCAACAAGCAAAGCAAGTCAAGATGAAGCAACAACGATAATTGGAATATGCCAATTTTTGGACTTGCAAACAGTAGCTTCATAAATCAATCATATCTGGAGTTTTATAAATCCAAATGACTTAAAAGAAGACATTATGGAAAGCTTATAAAATTCTCTACATTTAATTTATAATCATCCTAGCATGATTCCAAAGTTAATCATGTTGAATTTACATAAACACAGAAACTGGTCTAACAAGACAGAGAGCAAGCAATTCTGTAACCCAACTTTAAACAGCTATAACTCCTAAACCACATGGCCAAATGCCACCAAATTTTAACAGCAGCTAGATACATATATTATCTACAACTTTTGTATAAATAAGTTTCACAACAAAGCACATTATCATGAAGAACTTTGCTAAGTTCCCAGATCTGTCCAGAAACCACATTTGCAAGAAATAATTATTAACTTATGTTGCAAACATATAATTAGACAAAACCAACTTTACCAACATGTCACACATGACTAATGAACACCAGAAAACATAGTTTCCATTCCTAAATAATTTCTTTTAATGTATTTTCTTAATTTATTTAGATAATTAGGTGGAATTATGAACACCTATCAAAAGTGCACAATAAATTTTACAAAAATTACAGTGGCTCACATATCCTCTCAATAGTCTACTGTACAAATTTCACTCCATTTGGATATGTATAGCAACCTCTATGAAAGAGACAAGTTGCTAAAGCAAGAATTCATGTGAGAGCAAGATAAACCAATAACTCACTCATACTTCATCCAATACTCATGAAATTTTTACCACACATCAACTATCATATGAGTAGCATGTCACAAAAATTTCACTTCATTTTGAGCCCTAGATCTACAGTTATGAAAAATAACAAATTCAACTAGCATTACAACCCTGCTGCACAAATCTATTTTTACCGCAAAATATTTAAACTAAAACATGACATTTTATAGATCTACTGCATAGATAATTTCACAAGGATTCCAAAAAGTCCTCATTTGCTATTTTAGGAATTTGCTATGATTTACTATGTATTTTCAAAGTTTCACCCGATTCACGACAAATAGGTCCCTCGAGGCACTATTCATATGAGTCTATGACATTGCAGTTACGCCCCTGCTTTGAGTCAAATTGTTGCATGCAGTCCCTGGTCGCGATTTTACAGGGGAGAGGTCGCCGGAGCTCGCGGAAGCCGGCCGTAGGAGGCTCGTCGGCGGTGATGGAGTGGTGGGGGAGCATCGGGAGGCCCACGCGCGCCCGCTGGTGGTCTCGGATGGCCGAGAGGTGGCCCGAGGTGGACCGGCCATGCGCACCGGCGGTCGGAGGCGACGGCGACCGGCGACTGCGGTGCTCCCAGCGTGGTTTTGGACGGCGAGCACGAGCACGGCGTGCAGGCGAGGGAGGCGAAGCTGATGACGTTGCTCGTGAGGAGCGAGGAGGCTGGGAGCGGCGAGAACGGAAGCAGCGGCCGGAGCTCGGCAACAGCAAGGGAGGACGAGCGAGAGCGGGGTGGAGGGAGTGAGAGAAGGGGACCGAGGGAGAGGACTCGGTGTCCTTTTTGCCGAGCATGGACGCGAGGTGGCGTGCATGCGAGCGAGCTGGAGCTCCACGCGGCGTGAAGGCTCTGTCCCGGTCGGCACTGTAGCAGCAAATTCAAAAATCCAATTCTACCTCAAAAGTTCGACTGAATCCACTATCTTTCCCCCTCTGTATCTCTCAGACCGATTAGTTATTTGAGCAACTAAATACATGATGTGTTAGAGCTATATGAGTACAACAACTTTGATTAAGGGAGTTTGGTCCAATTCAAAACGGTTTAAGAGATATTAATTCCCAAAGAGAGCTACAATGAAACTGAAATCTGAACTTCGGTTCCACATTGACTGAAATGGCATTCTTCTCCCCCTTCTAACTCTTAATCCGGTCGGTTTTTGCGAAAACTTCACTAATATAAGTTGTAGAGCTACATGTTAGGTCCAACTTTTCTTATATGAGTTCAGTCCAGATCTCCATGGTTTTCAAGTTACAAACTCACCAACATGCCTACATGGAAACTAAAACAACCATTCAGTCCATTGAGGACTTAGCAAAATTTCGAGCTCCCAAAACAACACTAGATTCCAACTTGAGGGCTCGGTTACACTAAGTTAGAGGCCTAACTAGGCCTTGATCTTTAAACAAAGTTTGTTCTACATAATAAGAACTACAACTTTTATTTAAGGTCCAACATGAAAACTAGTATAGAATTCAAACTTTCACTTTGGTCAAATTAGCAACTCGATAAAGCCTAAACTAAGGTTTTAGGCCAATCGGGGCAATTTCTTGACATTTGCTCAACATGAACCCTTCATGACTTTTGTTATAGAGTTAATCTAAAGTCATTTGGGCATATTGGCAAGGTTTGGTTGATGGTCTATAGTTCCATTAACTTAATGGGGCAATTTCCAATAGGAGCGGAACTTATCATTTCATGTGACTTTTTGATTCCAAACTTCATAAAACTTTTCCAGGGATCAATATAGATAGTTATTGATGTGAGACATGTGAAGATACTTTGACAACAACACCCAAGCATATATCGTAAAAATGGCCTATATGCAAAGAATGGTGCAGCATCCAAGTTTAGATTAGGGTTTATTTCCATAGGTTTGACCTTGGCATCGTCATCTCCACTAATTTGTCGTGTTTGAGCTTAAACCCACTACTTAATTGGTGATCAACACCTAGGGTGTTACAGCCCTCCCCCCTTAAAAGAATCGCGTTCCGAGATTCGGAATGGAAGACCTTTTAAGGGAGAGAGACACATTATCTAGTTCTCAATATCTGCTATAGCATTCAGCTACAAAGCTTCAACATCGGTGAACAATTTGGCCAAAGGCACTTTCTAACACTGACTTTTCATGGTAAAATTTGTCTAAAGAATTTCCTTCATTGACTTCCATGATGCATTGTTACTTTGGGAGGAATCCAAGATAGCACGTACTGCATTCTCAGTGTACGGAGATCATTTGGTCCATGAGTGAACCACTCACAAGTATCTGACTCTTTAGTGAACACAACATAGTCCATATGAACTTTACATTAGACCAAAATCTTCAGAAGTATACTTATCAAAATGACTCTATGTTCACAAAGTTTGAAAAGCAGTCCTCTACCAAAATGGTTTGAGCACAACCTTCCAAAAGGGTGAGATCATAGACGACAAATATACTCTGAGGCTATAGGATACTGACTAACCAATAGACAGGGTCTATGTTGGTCGTAAATGTTCAAACATTCATATATCAGCTAATGGAAAGCTACTTACTATTCCATGTGTGCAGTTCTCTTTCTCTGACAACAACACTGTATTATCTGAGTCTATCGATGGTTAGGGAATGTGATAGCTGACTCTGTCGGCTTCCTATTTCTGCCAACAGTTAATAAGATTCTTTTATCCAAAGACAACAGTTATCTGGGTTGAATCAGATGCAACCTCTTGGTAAAAACATGTATAAGGTACCAAAGTATGTCATCATTGGAAAATAATTCCCAAAGAAAGATGTAACGAGGCCTTAAGGACAACAAAAGTTGTAATTATTCACTAAACCGCGGGGAGTAGTCTACCACCAAGCGATTGAGTAAAATTTTCCTTGGTGACTTAGTTGTACTGTAAGTTGAGTTGACTTGCAGCATAACAACTTTGTCAGGCCAACTTTCACCTTGAGGCTTTCTTTTTAGGATCAAACAGCAGCTCTAAGATAGGAAATCTGTTGTTTGACACTTCTTAGATTTCTTTTAAATATTCCTCAACACTTTGTCCAATAGTTATGGACAAACCGTTTGTGGCACCTAAGGGCACAAGGATGGTGATCGAAACTAGGTCATGCTTTTTCTAATTCTTCGCTTTAGCTGATAGAACACCTTGCACTATCTGTGGGATTGTCCAAGATGGAATTGACTTGATCACAATAGCTCTGGAAGATAGAATATCACTCAAGTTGTTGGCTAGTTGATTAACTTCTTGTTGGTTATTGCTCTGTAAGACATAGCCTTCGTAGCTACCAAAGAGTCGTTACCTAGCTGGAGATTGACCTTCCTATCGGTAACTAATCAGTTGTCTCTCGACACTAAAAAGTTCTAAATCATCACTCTTGACCACAACAACTGTGGTTGATGCAGAACAGATGGTTGCCATCGAAGTTAGTAAATACGAAGTTATTCTAGAGATGGTTGATTTCGGTTGTATGGTCATTATGCATACAACGGTTAAAACTTGCATATTGTAACGATCGAGTCTTATCCAACGGATGGCTTGTCCACTTAAGTGTTGTGTGTCCTTTTTATCCAACAGGAATGAGATACGTTGCTCACTCGATGATGGTCGTCAGTATTGGGACAACTAAGTAGAGTCACATGTCTACCACCTATTGCAGTCTGTTAATGTTTATGTCGGTGACCTGTTCTTCAAAGGTTATCCTCTTAGCAACTTCAGGAGGAAGCTCTACTACTTTTGGTCCAATATAAGGGTCTTTTGATAAGATATGGAAAAGATAACCAAGGAAAAGTTCACATGAGAATAACACGTTGATGTTGTTCCGCAATGGATCATGACTAGAAACCACGATACCAGCGCGTGCCGAGCAGCACAACCTTGTGTCGGCCGCCCACAGGAGGCTCTCGGTTTCGTCGCGGCACCATTAGTTGCTACTCATAACACCATTACCGATCACACCACCAAGGTGAAATTTCAAGTGACACAATTTGGGTGGTAAAAACAAGCATTGTACAAGGGGAGATACCAAACAAAGGTAGTCACAAGGTTTAGAATCAACAGAGAAGCTATCCGTAGATCAAAACATAGCACAAGAGAACATAGCTCAATTGCCGAAGGTGACTAAGCACGAGATTTTTACTTGATTCCACTCACGCCTAGCATTGATGAAAGTTAACTTGGTGGGTCAGTCGATAAGGGTCTTCCCAAAAAAGGGTTGGAAAACATCCACGGTTTATACAAACATATAGGAGAACTCAACTTTGGACTTCTGGTCAAGCACAGGCATGGATACAAACATTCAAGGACTAACCACTAAGTCTATAGGCTCAGACTCCTAAGAGAGAACCTAATTGAAGACAACAACCATACAATTACATACGTGAACTTTGTTCTAGGATAAAGCTATGTGACCCTCGTATGCTCACCGAGGACAAACGAAGTGACAACTATAGCACTAATCAACTAACAAGCATACCCACAACATCACAATCAAGCAGTCATTTTAGAAAATTCAACAAATGGGCTTAAGCAACCAATACAAAGCACAAGGCTCACCCAAACTAAGCATTTATCTCAAGCATGAACTAACTACAAGTTTAGCTCAAAACAAACGCTGGCTAAGGTGACTAACTTAGCATGGGCACAGAATCTGGACAGCAGCACAGTAGTTACTGGTTTCAACCATAACTAGGGTTGTAGACATCCCACAAAAGTGATCCTTGACTTTCTAGAAAGATTAGGAAGATGACTACACTTTAGTTATTCATACCAAAAGCAAATTCATAGATTGACATGACCAAAATGCTAATGTTTCAGATCTATACCAATATAGACAGAAAACTGACAAGAACTTCGAAAATGCGTAACTGGAGTTCTAAGAACCCAACAAGGCTGAGCTTTAACTTTATGTAAAGCTTATTAAGTTGTCTATAACTTTCTTAATATCATATTAATATGATTCTACAGCTAACAAGGTTAATCAACACAAAGAAGACATTTCTGTCCAGGTTTGGACAGATTCTGTCATTCAACTTCACAAGCTCATAACTGGTGACTTACACCATCAAAAGTAGTGATCTTTAGCTTTTTGGAAAGCTTAGAAAAAGTACTACACTTCCTCTAATATTTCCAAGACATGATTCTATAATCACATAGGTCAAATAAAGCAAACATTCAGATCTGTTCTGAACATGAGCAGATTCTGACAACAAACTTCTAAAATTTATAACTCCCAAACCATAAGACCGAGGGTCATAAAATTTTAGGACAAGATAGAAAAGTAAGTTGGCTACAACTTTGGTATTCTCCATAACTACAGAAAACACCATTATGATCATGAAAGCATCACTACAACATAAAACGTTCTAGCATCCAACATTCGACAACAAAAACTAAACTTGCCTATGTTCTACTTAACAAGAGAGCACACAAACATGTTATTCTAGTAGCTCTAATTATTATTACCTTAGACCAACTAATTTAATTCATTAATAAGAATCACAATTACTTAGGTGAGGTCTAAAGCATCTGCAAACACTTGTATGACAACAAATTCACCCCTCGACTAAACTAGAGGGCATTTATAGGGTCAAGCAGGTAACCATAATTATTTCTAGCAAGGCTAAGCACACACTTTTCTCAAACAACATAGAGTAAGGCATTCTTATTTAGCTTCATTCAAGAAAGATAGTGTAACACATTGATCACAAGTTACACACTATAGAACAAGGATGAGAGGAGCATAACTATGCATAAGGCAACAATCATGAAGATGCATGCTTCGTCCTATTCGTCCTCACAAGATTGCCAACCTAAGGTGGCGATCACGTTCTATGTCGGTGGCATAACACGCACTCTCTCGATATATAGCTAGTCGACAGCTACATTCGACTTACGCATTCGTGGTTAGCGTGCCTGCAGAAAAGTTTCATTGCAGCCCAACAATTCCCCAAATATAGCACATAATGAAAATAGGAAGGTGAACTTCTAAGCACTCCCATATACATATACCCCTGTATACGTACATGTAGTACCAAAACTACCCGAATTATTAATCCCCCACAACTAAGTACCTTCATATATACATGTGTGTGACATGTAAATAATCCAGTAACCAAAACTAGCTCTCCCCTAGACCGAGGGTTGGACGGTCATGCTCTCACAACTCACACTTACCTGTGCATAGGTGCGATGTTGCATAAAAGTAAACTAGCAACATATATGGCTATTTCATATATGAAGGCTACCTCTAATCTGACACACCGGGTAGCATAGTGTGGGAGAGTCATCACACATACATACCTTGGCCTGGGCGTAGATGCAAAATTAAAAACCCCTAAGTTAGTACTTATATAAGCCACATAATAATCCTTATATGGGCATAAGGAAATTGACCACTGGCATACTTAGGTTTAAAATTTAGATTTCACAAACTTATATATAACTATAAGTTGATAAAACTGGTTTTAGAAAATAAAACCTTTGTTTTAAATACACATATGACAAGTTTAATGTTGAATCTTGCTCCGATGCCAGCTGTAACAGAACCGTCCAAATTATAAGAGCACAAGTACAAAAACAATCACCGAAATGATCAAATTCTCGCACTTGAGCCCATATAACTCCGGTAGTCCAATGAAATCACGAGGGATTTCAAACCAACCAACATACAAGCCAAGATCGTAGTGATTCAACATAACAAGTCACATGTTACAACCATTTCACAAGTAATTCAACATACATCGGAGTTCAACATAGTTATTACAACTTAAGTTCAAAAGTAGCGGAAGCAAAGTAATTTGAAACTTAACATTTCTCTGATTTCAAATACATGCCAGTACCAAGGTCGACTTCCAACAAAAGCATTAGAGACAAGATAAATAAGAAGGATCATGCCCGTGATCACGCTCCGCCTCTACGGCAGGAGCCAACCAACTCTTGCAGTCGCCATGATACTTCACAACCTGCAACAAGTGGGGATAAAACCCTGAGTACAAGAAGGTACTCAGCTAGACTTACCCATCAGAAACCAGAAATAAGGTGACACCAAGGATCATGCAAGGCTGATATAAAGTGGGGCTAGCTTGACAACATTTTGCATAAAAGCTTAATATAGATGATCAATCATTAGCGCTTAAGCATCAAGTTAATTATCATTAACCTATCATCTATATTAGAACCTATACTAGAGCACTCACTTTATTAGGAGCAAACAATATTAACCATAGCAGGTATAAATTGAGGCAACCTTTTCATCGTGATCCAATTAACCATCAGTTCAATTTAATTGAATCTACGTTGCCGCTGCTCAAGTCAAGTGCTCACTAACCGGGAGCGATGGCGATTCGAATCGAATTCCTATCTAGCTGGAGGGTTATTTCTAACACTCACCGTGCAGACCCCTGCCAGGGTCGCACAGGCCACCTTTTCATATGATTCAGGAATCGTGGGTCCGAATGATGTCGCGACCCCAAGGGCGACACTCTGCCAGGTGATAGGGACTCTAACCCCCACTTGGTCTCATGCCAATGTCCCCAAGCACATCCTTTCTCTCCTCCAAGAAGCAACCTACCATTCGATTCCCGGCCTGAATCACATTATTCGGCTTCGCGGTCGGAACGGCTTATCCGGCCAACTAAGTGTTAGACTACGTTCAACATGACTCATGGACGTACAGCGAATCGGTCCTTAAACGACTCAGACGGGGATAGATTCACACCCAAGACCTCCATGCCTTGTCGCTTCACTATCATCATCCCGCCCGGTCTCATTTCATTTTATTAACACATGGTTCCTTTCCACGATAGCAAATATAGCCAACCGTGCCATATATGAATATCCCTACATCTCGCAGGTGACAGGAAATCACCTAACTTCTACCGCTTAAAGCAGGGCTAAGCATCTACTCGATCCTAGTCTATGTAGGATTCAGGGATTCATATATCTGGACAAGGAATGATATAATGCAGCAAGGTTTTCAACCAACTCCTACCACTTAATGCAACAATACTTATAACATAAATATGATTAATTGCTTTGAAGGTAGGAGGCTTATAATGCTCCGGGGCTTGCCTGGGATCCGACTCAAGTCAGAGTTTGTCAGATGAAACTCGCTTGGCGAGCATTCCCTCATTCTAGCACTTGTCCGATCTTTCCATCTCCGAGATAGGTCCACCAACACCATCTTCTGGTTAGCTCCACATCACGTCCTTCACGTGGTGCATCTAGCATACCTAAATGAGATGCAAGATGCAAGTGTATGAATATATGGGAACACAACAGATGATGCATCACAAACTAAACAAGGTAAGTACAAGGTTACGCTAAATACACATAAGCACTTTACATTGCTCAAATAAACATTACACGACCTATCATGCTAAGATAGCAAGGAAAGCAATACCAACATGACACAAGATTTACAAAGTCTTAGGTGTACTAACTTCATCACCAAGGACATGAATCACACTTAGCAACATGCAAAGCAAGTCAAGATGAAGCAACAACGATAATTGGAATATGCCAATTTCTGGACTTGCAAACAGTAGCTTCATAAATCAATCATATCTGGAGTTTTATAAATCCAAATGACTTGAAAGAAGACATTATGGAAAGCTTATAAAATTCTCTACATTTAATTTATAATCATCCTAGCATGATTCCAAAGTTAATCATGTCGAATTTACATAAACACAGAAACTGATCTAACAAGACAGAGAGCAAGCAATTCTGTAACCCAACTTTAAACAGCTATAACTCCTAAACCACATGGCAAAATGTCACCAAATTTTAACAGCAGCTAGATACATATATTATCTACAACTTTTGTATAAATAAGTTTCACAACAAAGCACATTATCATGAAGAACTTTGCTAAGTTCCCAGATCTGTCCAGAAACCACATTTGCAAGAAATAATTATTAACTTATGTTGCAAACATATAATTAGACAAAACCAACTTTACCAACATGTCACACATGACTAATGAACACCAGAAAACATAGTTTCCATTCCTAAATAATTTCTTTTAATGTATTTTCTTAATTTATTTAGATAATTAGGTGGAATTATGAACACCTATCAAAAGTGCACAATAAATTCTACAAAAATTACAGTGGCTCACATATCCTCTCAATAGTCTACTGTACAAATTTCACTCCATTTGGATATGTATAGCAACCTCTATGAAAGAGACAAGTTGCTAAAGCAAGTATTTATGTGAGAGCAAGATAAACCAATAACTCACTCATACTTCATCCAATACTTATGAAATTTTTACCACACATCAACTATCATATGAGTAGCATGTCACAAAAATTTCACTTCATTTTGAGCCCTAGATCTACAGTTATGAAAAATAACAAATTCAACTAGCATTACAACCCTACTGCACAAATCTATTTTTACTGCAAAATATTTAAACTAAAACATGACATTTTATAGATCTACTGCATAGATAATTTCACAAGGATTCCAAAAAGTCCTCATTTGCTATTTTAGGAATTTGCTATGATTTACTATGTATTTTCAAAGTTTCACCCGATTCACGACAAATAGGTCCCTCGAGGCACTATTCATATGAGTCTATGACATTGTAGTTACGCCCCTGCTTTGAGTCAAATTGTTGCATGCAGTCCCTGGTCGCGATTTTACAGGGGAGAGGTCGCCGGAGCTCGCGGAAGCCGGCCGTAGGAGGCTCGTCGGCGGTGATGGAGTGGTGGGGGAGCACCGGGAGGCCCGCGCGCGCCCGCTGGTGGTCTCGGATGGCCGAGAGGTGGCCCGAGGCGGACCGGCCATGCGCACCGGCGGTCGGAGGCGACGGCGACCGGCGACTACGGTGCTCCCAGCGTGGTTTTGGACGGCGAGCACGAGCACGGCGTGCAGGCGAGGGAGGCGAAGCTGATGACGTTGCTCGTGAGGAGCGAGGAGGCTGGGAGCGGCGAGAACGGAAGCGGCGGCCGGAGCTCGGCCCGGCCATGGCCGTGCGCGCTCGGCAACAGCAAGGGAGGACGAGCGAGAGCGGGGTGGAGGGAGTGAGAGAAGGGGACCGAGGGAGAGGACTCGGTGTCCTTTTTGCCGAGCATGGACGCGAGGTGGCGTGCATGCGAGCGAGCTGGAGCTCCACGCGGCGTGAAGGCTCTGTCCCGGTCGGCACTGTAGCAGCAAATTCAAAAATCCAATTCTACCTCAAAAGTTCGACTGAATCCACCATCTTTCCCCCTCTGTATCTCTCAGACCGATTAGTTATTTGAGCAACTAAATACATGATGTGTTAGAGCTATACGAGTACAACAACTTTGATTAAGGGAGTTTGGTCCAATTCAAAACGGTTTAAGAGATATTAATTCCCAAAGAGAGCTACAATGAAACTGAAATCTGAACTTCGGTTCCACATTGACTGAAATGGCATTCTTCTCCCCCTTCTAACTCTTAATCCGGTCGGTTTTTGCGAAAACTTCACTAATATAAGTTGTAGAGCTACATGTTAGGTCCAACTTTTCTTATATGAGTTCGGTCCAGATCTCCATGGTTTTCAAGTTACAAACTCACCAACATGCCTACATGGAAACTAAAACAACCATTTAGTCCATTGAGGACTTAGCAAAATTTCGAGCTCCCAAAACAGCACTAGATTCCAACTTGAGGGCTCGGTTACACTAAGTTAGAGGCCTAACTAGGCCTTGATCTTTAAACAAAGTTTGTTCTACATAATAAGAACTACAACTTTTATTTAAGGTCCAACATGAAAACTAGTATAGAATTCAAACTTTTACTTTGGTCAAATTAGCAACTCGATAAAGCCTAAACTAAGGTTTTAGGCCAATCGGGGCAATTTCTTGACATTTGCTCAACATGAACCCTTCATGACTTTTGTTGTAGAGTTAATCTAAAGTCATTTGGGCATATTGGCAAGGTTTGGTTGATGGTCTATAGTTCCATTAACTTAATGGGGCAATTTCCAATAGGAGCGGAACTTATCATTTCATGTGACTTTTTGATTCCAAACTTCATGAAACTTTTCCAGGGATCAATATAGATAGTTATTGATGTGAGACATGTGAAGATACTTTGATAACAACACCCAAGCATATATCGTAAAAATGGCCTATATGCAAAGAATGGTGCAGCATCCAAGTTTAGATTAGGGTTTATTTCCATAGGTTTGACCTTGGCATCGTCATCTCCACTAATTTGTCGTGTTTGAGCTTAAACCCACTACTTAATTGGTGATCAACACCTGGGGTGTTACATTACGGCTACTGTATCAACTGCATTTATCCTGCGATGGACGAAGCTTAGGACCATGGGCAATGGTCATTCACTACGTCTCGTCTGATGCTTTTGTTGGAAGATGATCCTGAGCTAGCACTTTATTTTGAACTCTGTGTGAGTGTGTGGTTTGAACTAAATGCTTCCGCTACTTTTATTTGAACTTGGTTTATAATAACTATGTTTAAACTCCGATGTATTTGCGACGCGAACTTTTATGTAACTTGTGAAATTAAAGAAAATCAGACAAATGAAGAACAGAGATAAAAGAGATAAAAGGAAACAAAGCATAAGAACTCAGGATATCTTCACACTCCTTCTTGAGACCTTTAGATTTCCTAGAGGACTCCCGCAAGGCGGTCATGGCTTCATCCCTCCACTGCTCCGCCTCAATGACTTGCGCGCAGAGAGCCCTCTCAGAGTTCTGATGCCCTTGGCGCTCAGAATCTAGCTCCAATTCCTTACTGGCCAACTGCGCCATCAGCTGGCTCAATTCAAAGGACAGCTTCTTCTCAGTCTCACCTGAGCCAAAAAAGCTAGAATGATCTCGAGAGAAAGACTTCTCCCATAGAAAAAGGAAGGAAATGAGAAAAGAGAGTAAATGAAGCAAGAATTCCAAAACCAAGAAAGAAGAAGATGCCTACCTGAAGCTACTCTCCAAAAGAAGCCACTCCAGCTGAGAGGTTCTCACAAGCCGCGGTCAGCTTGGACAGATGATGGGTGGCATCAAACTCCAACACCACATCATCTTCCAAGTGCTGGCTGCTCGATGCGTGGCCGACAGGAGAAGAAGTCGACAGAGGTGTTGATACCACGATCAGAGCCATGTCTTGCGCGGTAGATGCCCCGACCACCTTCGAAGCAGATTTCTCCACCACAGTCACGGTCACTACAGGATTAGGCGACTCCACAATGACTTCATCAACCTGAGCCATCGTCTCCCCCACAGTCGTCTCGATGACCGTACACTCCGAATCTTGCGACTCAGTGCGTGTAGGAGCACCAACGGACAGAGAAGAAGTCAGCTAGGGATTGGGGGAAGGCGATGACGATGGCCTAAAAGATGACAAAGAACTCTCCAATAAGGAAATATACAAGAAATATAAAGAACAAGGGCAGAACGAGCTAGCCAGAATTTACTCACCTAGCAGTCCTTCTCTTCAGGCTGATACCCCCAAGCCGAACAGATGGCTTAGGCGGGGGCATGGCAGTAGAAAAAATATCATCGCCACCCTGCTTCAAGGTTGGCAAGATTAGCGCCTTAGCCCCCACGAACCTTAAGCTCGACCCCTGTTTACTATGAGGAACAAAGATGAGAAAAATCAGAAGAAGAACTCGGACCAATACAAGATAACATGAGGGGAACGTTATAACAACTCATCGATGGGTATCAAGGGCCACATCATCATCCTCGTCCTCATCCTCAATAATATCCACCACACTGCCATCTGAAGAGAAAGGAGGACCCTAGTAAAGATACAAACAGGAAAATTAAAGAAAATAAGGAACATTGACATGCTCACCTAGGAGCATGATACCTATGACTTGAGTACCTGGACGAGTACTCAGAGGACATGACTTCTTGGTAGCAGATGCGCTGGCGGAAGCATCATTGCAAGAAACACCAGGAAGAATTGTGACGATCGGAGACTTACAAATTGAAGACAATCCAGTAAGGTCCTCACCCACCCTCGCCCCAGCTGGGTTGCTCTCAGAAGGGATCGGGTCAACGAAACTCCAACCCAAGCCCTGCAGATAACCAACAACAACAAGAGAAGGGAAATGAAGACAGAAAGTACCAACAATAAAGAAAATATGAAGAAGAGTACTCGTAAAGTAAAAAAAACTCATAGTAGGAGGCGGGTTATCGACACGGTGCTCAAAAACTATGTGCGGGACAATGCTCACTCCCTTCAGAATTTTCTTGAGGCCCTCTAGCACCTCTTCTTTGGTTAACTCCAGAGCTGGGTGAAAGGTCCTTGTTTGGTTTTGGTAATTGAGTGACAACTTAGGTAGACTAATATGTGGTTATGTGAGATACATAGGAGATTAGTCCACATGTGATTGTGTCATGAAGGAGCTTATTGCATATGAGACATGACATGGAGTCATGTGACCAAGGTGGAGAAGATCGAGATGACGCTTGGCTCGATGGAACGGTTGCAAGTGTGAAGGGCAAGTCAGAGGCTTTGAAGCGAGGGACCACGTGTGACGGTAAAGCTTGGGCAAGACTTGGTGCTGATAGACCGAGGCAACGGTGAAGAGCAAGTGAGGTCAAGATCGATGAACCAATACGGTCACATGATGATATGAAGTGGATCATATCATTTGGTGATTGGTTGGTGCATGTGTTGCATCAACATCAGAGGAGTTGGAATGGAATGCGCAAGGCAAAGGTCTAACCATAGGGTATTTTCATTTCACCGGTCATTGGTGTGTAGAGAAGTTGATGACCGGGTTTATGATAGATGGCCATACTATCAAGAGGGGCAAACTTGTTTGCATATCGGTCATCTAATGCCACTTGAGCGATCTAACTTTGCATATGTGTTAGGATCGAGTGGTATGGCAAGTTGAGTGGTTAATTCCTTCGAAGAAAATGATTGTAAAAATGCTAACACATGTGCACATGGTGATGTTCATATGGTGGTGTTGGCACATTTGTGAAGGCAATGGAGTTTGAGGGGTAGAAAGGGGTTTAGGGTCCTCTTTCCCTCCCGCCAAGCTTGCGAGGCAGGATTCAGGCGTTTTCGAGGAGATGAAATGTTAAATTTCCTTTACGCCGAAGGTTGGAAGAAGTGGCAAGGTCGTGGGAGTGTTTCACTCGATGGACGCTGGCCACGGTGGCGACAGACGCTGCTCTGACGTCTGTCAGCTTACCCTAGGCGCGACCTAGATCGAAGGAGGCGACAGACGTTGCTGTGCTCGAGTGACGGACGCTGACGTTAGCGTCTGTCGATCAGTTTGTGAGGGCGGCTTTGGTGCGCAGGAGTGACGAACGCTAAGCCACGTTTGTTGTAGAGGCAACAGACGCGTCTGTCACAGCTTCGTGCGGTTTCACCTTTTCTGGACCGCGTCTGACGGTGCGATGGATGCGCGGGCTTGCTTGCGTGTGATGCGTCCGTCGGTTGGTTCGAGAGCGCGTTGAATTTAGCTGACCGTTGGAGATCAACAGCTCGTATTTGAAGTAGGACATGTGGTGGCCATCTGAGCGAGAGACGTTGGGGTGCCGCATCCGTTGCTTAGCGTCAGCGCGTCTATCGCTCGTGATTTTCGCCCAGTGAATTGCTAATGGCTATATTCGATTGTGGGCTTTTAAATACGAGTGGTGGCTGGCCTTGGCATGTGTTGAGCACCCTTGAGACTTAGTGTCCATGCTTTGGGAGTGCTTGGAGAGCCTCTAACTCACTTGTGCTTGCAAGAGTGCGAATTGATTGCGAGTGAGTTGATTCTAGTGCGTTGCTTTGAGAGATTGCATCGAGTGGCACTAGGTGTTCGAGTTGCAAGCCGGTGATGCTTGTTACTCTTGGAGGTTGCCACCACCTAGACGGCTTGGTGGCTTGGGACTCCGTCGAAGCTCGTAAGAAGATTATGCGAGGCTCTAGAGAAGCTTTGTGAGAGGCATTGTGCTCGCCCCGCGGGAGCCACGAAGAGCAACTCTAGTAAAGTGAGACGCAAAGGGCGACAAATGGTCCGGCCGGGTCAAGTGCTAGAGCTCGTGGCTTGGAGGATCCCCATCTTGTGAGTGGATGTGCGGCACCTGCTGAGGGTTTGACTCTTGATAGTTAATTAGCTCGCGATCTAACAAGTGGGTGCATCGCCATAATGAGAAGAGCAAGAGGACCGGCGGCAACCTTGGAGCTTGTCTCAATGGGGACTAGTGTGTTGGCAAACATGTGAACCTTGGGATAAAAATCATCGTGTCAACCTTGTTCATCCCATTGGTTTGCAATCTCCAAAACACAAGCTTGTATCACTTTCACATATATACATAGTGCTTGTGTAGTTGCTTTTGTAACTAGTTTGCTTGTGTAGCTAGCTAGTTACCTTCTTGCTTGTGTAGCTAGAAGTAAGCTCCCCTTACGTGGCTAATTTGGTTTGTGTAACCTTGTTAGTCATATTACTTAGTTTGTGTAGCTAAGTAATTTACGCTCTCTAATTTGGCATTGGTTGCCTTGTTATTGAGCATTGCTAGTGAGCTTAGGAGCTTTGTGCTTTTGCTTACTAGGATTATGTAGGAGCTCCTCCGGCGCTTGAAGTACTAGTTGCATAGGTTTGTGTGACCTTGCAAGCTAGAATTGTTTAGGTGAGCTTTTGTTAGGAAGACACCTTATTTGCTTATTTAGAATCTTTTGTAAGGTGCTAGAGTTATAGATAGAGGGGTGTAGTCTTCGCTAGACTGATAGATTTAATTTCACACTTGTTTCGGTTAGCCGACGTGTTTAAGTTTTAGAAAGGACTATTCACCCCCCCTCTAGTCCGCCATCTCGACCCTACACCGGGACCATACGAGAAGGGTCCTCGGCTCCAGAGTACTCAAAGCCACAATTCTCCCTTGCTTTCAAAGGTTGAACTCGTCAACGCAGATAACTGGCGACGATTCCAAAGCCAATCAGGCCTTGCTGCTTCAGAACCCGGATTCTCTCAAGCAATGGCTAGATCTTCTTAAGCTCTTCGCTCGATAGAGGGTTCTTCTCCCAACGATCATTAACCGAGGGACCAGAATTAGAGTGAACAGCAAGAGCGGGGGGCATGTGTCACAGAACTGCCCAAATTATAAGAACAAAAGTACAAAAACAATCGCCGGAGCAATTAGATTCCCGTACTTAAGCCCCTATAACTCAGTAGTCCAATGAAATCACAAGGGATTTCAAACCAACCAACGTACAAGCCAAGATTGTAGTGGTTCAACTTAACAAGTCACATGCTACATCCATTATTACAAGTAATTCAACATAGATCGGACTTCCACAGAGTTATTACAACTCAAGTTCAAAAGTAGCGAAAGCAAAGTAGTTTGAAACTAATATCATCTTAATTCAAATACATGTCAGTACCAAGGTCAATTTCCAACAAAAGCATGAGAGATAAGATAGCTCAAAAGGGGTCATGCCCATGACCACACTCCGCCACTACAGCAGAAGCCATCCAATTCTTGCAGTAGCCATGATACATCACAACCTGCAACAAGTGGGAATAAACCCTGAGTATAAGAAGATACTCAGCTAGACTTACCCGTCATAAACCAGAAATAAATGACATCAAGGAGTATGCAAGGCTTTTATAAGGTGGACTAGCTTGACTTGTTTTGCAGAAAAGCATAAGTTATCATCTATGAACCATTTAAAATATAAGCATCAACTTAATTATACCTGATTAATCTAAGTAAGCACCTATGCTAGAGCAATCACTTAATTAACCATTAACATCAAAGGTTACCATCTCAGGTTTAGCATTTCCAACATCATCCACATAACCATCCGTGTTCCATCATTATTACTACGATGTCATAGCTCGAGTCAAGTGCTCACTATCCAGGAGCGATGGCGATTCGAATCGATTCCTAACCAGCTGGTGATTTATTCCTCACACAAACCACACTCACCGATCAAGTGAGCTATAGATCACCAATGATAAGATTCCAGTAAACGTCGTGGGATAAACTAGGGTCACGGTACCCATGGACCACCCGACTGCCAGGACGCACCTTGGGCTCACTCTTCGCGTCCCTGTCATACTTCCTTCAGCACCAGTACACGCACCCATATAGGTCCCGGCCCGAATCATGTCACTAGCTTCGCGGTCAAAGGGTACTTTATTCGATCAGCTAAATGTGAGGCATGCGTTCAACATGACAAGAGGGATGAGTAACGATCGGTCCTTAATCGACATAGACGGAAAACTAACAGCACCCTAGAACCCTGTCTGGTTGCTTCCAACTTTTCCGTTCGGTCTCCAATTATCCTTCAACACATGGTTAATTCTAGGGTATCATGCTTTTCATAGCTAAATTCTCTCAGTAACCACCTATAATTGTAGGTGACTGGAAATCACCGATTGCTACCGATCTAAGCAAGGCTAAGCAGTTATACGACCCTAAACCTAGCAGGGTATCAGGATATCACAAGATAGACAAGGATGATAATAATAAATGCATCAACGGTTTCACTCAACTCCTATAACTTAATGCAACAATAAATATAACATATAAATTTAATTGCTTTTATAAAGTAGGAGACTTATGATGCTCCGGGGCTTGCCTGGGATCGAACACTTAGGTTAGTGGGTGATAGATGACACTCGCTTGGCGAGCATCTCACACCTCGGCACTTGCTTAGTCCTTCTATCCTCGGGATAGATCCACCAAACACCGTCTTCGGGTTTGGCTCTAACATCTCATCCTTCACGTGGTGCGTTTAGCGTACCTAGATGAGATACAAGATGCATGCGTATGAATATGATAAATGGTAACATAAGATGCATCACATAAGCATTCAAACAAACACAAGATTATGCAAAACATAGACACCAATAGCTATTTAACTATCACTACACAACCAATTATAGAGGGCAAGCACATCAAGCATTAACACAAGTTTAACAAGATCACAAGTATCTTAACTTGACCCTCATCAAGGGCATAAGCCACATTTAGCAACATATGGAGTAAACAACTACAACTAGCATTTGTCTATTTCTGGACTGCAAACAACAGCTGCATGTTTGGATCATAACTGGAGTTATACAAATCCAATAACCATGCAACAAGACATTCTGGAAACCTCATGAAATTGTCTACAATTCATCTTTAATCATTTTAGCATGATTCTCAAGTTAACCAAGTCAAACATGCATATTTACATAATCTGGTCCATAGATTCCAGAGAATAACTATTTCTAGAACCCAACTTGGAGCAGTCATAACTCACAAACTACAAGGCCAAATGCCACCAAAATTTAACACAAGCTAGATTAATGAGTTATCTATAACTTTGTTATGAGCATGTTTCTCAGTAAACACTATTTTCATAGTGCAATTACCAAAGTCCCAAAAACTGTCCAGAAAAGCATCAATTGCAAGAATAAATATTAACTTATATTCTAAACATACATTTGGCCACAACCAATGTAACCAACATAAAGTACATGTTAAATGATCACAAAAAAGCATAGTGTTAATCACTAAATAAATTCTTTTAATGTATTTCTTAATTTATTTAAATACCTAGGTAATTTAATGAACATATACCAAAAGTGCACCATAAATTCTACAAAAATTGTAGTAGCTAGAATATAATCACAATAGTCTACTATACAAATTTCAAGCCATTTGGACATGTATATCAACCTCTATGAAAAAGATAAATTGCTATTAAATTGCTATTATAAGAAATCATGTGAGAGCAAGATACACTAATAACTCACATATTCAGCAACCAAAATTTATGAAATTTTTACCACACGTCAAACATTACATGAGTAGCATGCTAGAAAAATTTCACTTCATTTGGTGCCCTACATTTGCAGTTATGAAAATGACAAATATGACTAGCATGAAAAACCTAGCTGCATAAATCTATTTTTACAGAGAAAACTTTAAACTAAAATATGTCATATTATAGATATACTGTATAGAGAATTTCAAAGGATTCCAAAAAGTCCTCATTTGCTATTTTACGATTTTTCTATGAATTACTATGAATTTCCAAAGTTCCTACAAAATAAATATAAATCAGTCCTGAGAGCACTATTCATCTGAGTGTATGATAATGCAGATAGGCCCCTGGACTACTTCGAATTCGAGGACGAGGTCCTTAGCGCGATTGAGAACAGAGGAAGCACCAGAGCTCGTCGGGGAGGCCGGTAGGGTGGACGCCGGCGACAGGGGAAGTGCGGCGGAGGTCCAAGGGGCTCACGCGCACTCAAGAGAGCCCGCAGCTCGCCACACGGTGGCCTGAGGTGGCTGGGCCACGAGCAGCCGCGGCGGCGAGGGAAGCAGCTCCGATGGTCGGCTGCTCTAGCGGTCAATGGCTTGGGCGAGCGTGCGCGCGAGGTGCAGCACGACGAGGCGAATGAGGTGGTGCATGTGGCTACGGCCATGGGGGCTTGGAGCGGCGAGGATGCGGGTGGCAGCGAGCTGAGCCGCCGGCCATGGCGGACACGACCACGAGCAGCGCGTGCGAGCGCCTAAGAGGGAGGGAGAGAGCAAGGAATGAGTGGGGGAGGCCGAGAGCGGCTTTGGGCGCTCCAAATCGATGTGAGGCGCAGGCAGGACGCGTGGCGAGGAGGACAACGCGCAGCGCTGTGCATGGTGGACGCGTCGGCCTTTCCACGAACATGTGCCGGGCGTCGCTGTGGGCAAGGTGGGCGCCAAATTGGGCCGGATCTGGGCCGAATTAGCTAATGGGCCTAAAAGCAAAGTTGCAACACACACGAAGCTCTATGATTTCTATTTAGAGAGCCAGGTCATTAGGGTTAAGGATTAGTAGATAATTAGCTCCTAATTTGACACTGTTAGTGTGTTGACAGCGGTAAAGTGAACCCAAAATTGATGACCAAAACCGAGTCAAGCTTAATCCATCTTTTTACATTCTCTTCTCCAAAGAATATACTCCAACTTTTATATTTGGACCAACTCATGTTGTTAAGCAAATTTTGGAGAACGTGGGATGCCAATGTCAATGTCAGTTTAGTGACAAAGTAAGCTTTTGCTATTTTGGAAACTATTTTCGAAGATCCAAATAAACTCCAAACTTGATGATACTTGCTTCATTGTTTCCACCATGAAAAGTACTTCAACCCATATTAAGGAATCCAATTGAGCTTCCATATGAATCTAGAAGATAAAAGGTCACGGACATAGCAACTCACTGCTGTCAACCCATGAGTAGCAATTATTTCCTAGGGCTAAAAAATAGCAGCTGATTCAAATTTCGAGCCTCTATTTGATTAGGTTAGACACCAAACTGTCTCTTGACCATTAAACAAAGTTTCTTATCCATAATATAAATTACAACTTTCATTTAAGGTCCAACTTCAAAACTGGTATAGAACATATTGTTATACTTTGACCAAAGTAGGATCACGATAAAGCTTGAATTGTCCTTTGTGATCCATTGGAGTATTTTCTGGACATTTGCTCAACACGAACCTTTCATGACTTTTGTAGTAGAGTCCATCTAGAGTCATTTGGGCAAGGTTGCAAGGTTTGGTTGATGACCTATATTTCCATTCACTTGATAGCGCAATTCAAGCACTTAGTAAAGTCATTCCAACAATGATATAACTTATCATTTCATGTGACTTTTTGATTCCAAACATCATGAAACTTTCCTATGACCAATATAGATAGGTACTAAGGTGAGACATATGAAGATATTGCAATAACACCACCCAAGCATATATCTTGAAAATGGCCTATATGTAAAACAACGGTGCAACATCCAAGTTTAGGTTGGGGCTCATCTCCACACCTTGACATCGTCATCTCCACTTAATCTATTATGTTTGAGCTCAAGCCCACTGCTTAATGAGTGACAAACACCTAAGTGTTACAGCATGTTTCTAGCGTAAAACCACTCAGAACGCCACTCCTTCACTGAATCAACCAAGTCATAGTTGAAAAAGAGATTCTTTTTGCCCTGGCGGAATTGAATGCCACAATCACCCATAGGAGAAATATTATAACTCCGAGGGTATGGTTTTAGATGAAAGAAATAACAGAACAAGAAGATGGAAGGGGGATTCCAAGGAAGGTTTCACAGAGATGGACAAACACCGACAAGTAAAGGACACCATTCGGAGTTGGCTACCTAAGAAGATGATAAAAGACCCTCTATCCGAGTTCTTGACGCTCAAAAAGAACTCGGAAAGATGCTCGGGGGCTGCAGGGTACATATCCTCAGAAGAGATTTTTAGTTTTTTCAACAACCAAAATTCAAGACTCTCTAACTTTTTGTTCCAAATAGCAAGAGGCTCAGGGGCTACACTCAGTGAGTGCCCTTTTTTCTTCGAAAAAGCGCACATCACTCGAAAGACTTCTTCAAGACAGGACCACTTCAAGGCTTCACGTCGAAAGAACATGGAACAAGCTTGATTCATCAGGCAAAGCCGAAGAAACAAGGAGGTCTTCCAGTTCAACCATGAAATGCTCAGGGGCTTATCGATGCGGGACCCATAGGGTTCCCTAGTGGTATGACTACGAGTGGTGGGCTCTGGCCTGGTCCACGGACTGGAGCAAGGAGAGGTGCAGCGCCCGTTGCACCGAATCCGAGTAGAATAGGCCAGACTAGCCGGATTTCTATGGAGAGTAACTTCTGTATTTAGTTCAGGACACCTTCTTTGGATCCAACTAGGATTGTAACTGCACCACAGTCTTCTCTATCGATATAAAGAGAGGGCGTGGGTACCCCTGTAACAAGAGACAATACAACATAATCAATCCAACGCAAAGGCTAACGCCGACTAGACGTAAAGGCTATTACTCAATTACGATCGAGGGCCCCAACTAGTATAAATCGATTGTCTCTATGTTCACCGTCGAGCTCTAGCATACGCCAAAACCCGAACAACTGTCACGGGTACCCCCCGTGGCAGGCTATCGGTAATCAAACACTGACATAGTCTTCACCTTCTTCTCCCACGCCACTGCTCGTCTCCCTCACGCAGTTTCTCATCTCTCTAACGATGACATGGCTGCTCATCGCCCCGATGTGGCTGCTTGTCTCACCGACGTTGCTGATCGCCTTACTTCCTCATGGCCGCACCCGCTCGCGCCCGTCCTTGTTTTTTCCTTAGCTCACCGCTACACCCGCTCGCCTTCCTACCTCGGCTCCATGGTGGTAAAGTGGATCTAAGTGGACACCTTCTCGGCTACGAAATCCTCCATGGTCTGGTGTCTCTCGACGACAAACTACACGCCGGAGGTGTGGCCTCGTTGGTGACAAGCTCCTCCATGGTGGTCGGGCTCCTTCACAGGCATGTGCAACCGCATCTGCACTCTATGGTGGGTTATGTTGTAGTATGTGATGGATTTTGCGGTGTTACAACGGTCGATTTTAGATGTTGCAACATGTTTTTCTTGATGTTGCAATAGTCGATTTAAGATGTTGCAATATGTTTTTTTGGATGTTGCAACTGTCGATTTAAGATGTTGTGACATGTGTTTTTGGATGTTGCAACAGTCAATTTGAGATGTTGCGACATGTTTTTGAATGTTGCAACAGTCAATTTAAAATGTTGCAACATGTTTTTTTATGTTGCAACTGTCGATTTAAGATGTTGCAACATGTTTTTTGGATGTTACATGAGGTTTCAGTATGTTGCAAACCTTTGTTCTTGAATGTTGCAAGCAATGATTAACATATGATCTATTTGTCTCTCTTTCCATCTCTCTCCCTCACCAACGGTAAGGTGCCGTGTCTGCAAGCGCTATAGGAAGCGCAACCACCATTACCGTGGTTTACTATTGCACCACAACAAAAAAAGGGAGCCAGAAGGGGATGAGCGCTAGGGTGGGACAGATAGAGCAAAAGCCTCTGGATCCGAAAGGGAAGGAGCGCGGCGGAAGCCTCTAGATCCGAAAGGGAAGGAGCGCCGGGGTGGGTGGGTAGAGCGGAAGCGACTAGTATCCGAACGTCCAGGCGCTAGTATTTCTCTTAGCCAGTACTTCCTGTGTTTTTCCCTTTCCTCTATTTTCTATTTTTCTGTTCCAAGCATACCCTCATTTCCCGTTGAAAGGACCTAGGATGTCGCCTAGAGGGGGGGTGAATAGGCGTTTCTGAAAAATCAACACCTTTAAAAGCGGAAACGATTAGTAATAGGAGTTTCCAAAATGGAAACTCCAAATTAGAGTAATACCACCCCTCACAAGTTAGCCACAAAGTATATAAAAGATACTAGATAAACCTAGGGAGCCAAACAGCGGCAACCAAAGAGTTGAATCAAAAAACACTAGTCAGTTAATGTCGGAAGTCCCGACAGTTTGGGTCAGAACTTCCGACGTGTCAGAAGTCCCGACGTATGGGTCAGAACTTCCGACGTGTCAGAAGTCCCAACAGTTTGGGTCAGAACTTCCAACGCAAACTGTCAGCACTTCCGACCCCTACGGGAAATGAAATACAAGTGCTAAAATGAACTTTGTGATGCCGATAACTTACAAACCCACTTCCTAGTGGTAAGGTAAGGTGTTGGGTCACTCTCTTGACATTGATAAGCCACCACTCTGTAGATCGAGGCCCAAACCCTAAGAAATAGCTAGAGAGAGGAAGACAACCAAATACACGTAATTTTGAGCAAATCACAACAACAACAAGCACGCGGGAGACAAGAATTTATCCCGAGGTTCGGCAGCCCCACAAAGGAGCTCCTACGTCCTCGTTGTTGAGGTGACCACTTAGGTCGGAGTCTCTTCCACCTCCTTGCCTCACTCAAGGATACCACAAAGGTCACTTGAGTTTCTTCACTAGAAAACAGGGGTAATACAAACTTCCCAAGGCTCTTCCACAAGATGGAAGCTCTTGGGCGACGCCTCGCCGGCTAAGGGAAAATCCCCAAGAGTAACAAATGCAAATCAAACCGGCTTGACGAAGAAATCAAGTGCTCAAACTTGCTCAAAGTGATTTTCTCACTCAATCCACTCTCCTATCACTCAAATCTGTGGGGAATCGAAGTTAGGAGCAAAGGGGAGAAGAGTGGCGAGCCTAGAATGCTTGGGGGCGATTTTGGCCGAGTGTTCTTCGCAATGAAATGAGTGGGCAACGGTTAGAATGGAGGAGACGGGTATATATACTCCAAGGCAAAATCTAACCATTCAGATCTACGTCAGGAGTTCCGACGCAGATCTCGGGACTTCCGACGTATGAAGAAAACACTGTTCATGCGAGGTCAAAGTCCACCCGAGACAGCCAACGTCGGAACTTCCGATGAACGTCGGGACTTCCGACGATCGGAACTTCCGACGAACGTCGGGACTTCCGACGTGCACAGTCAACAGGTTAGTAGAACCATCGATGTCGGGACTCCCAGCTTAGGTTAGGACTTCCGACTGTCGGGAGTTCCGACTCACGTCGGGACTTCCGACATCCATAGTCACCGCGCAAGTTGTGACTGGGAGTCAACACTTCCGGCAAGAGTCATGACTTCCGACTGTCGGGAGTTCCGGCTTACGTCGGGACTTCCGACATCGACAGTCACAGAAAATTATTCTTTATGCTCGTGAAGTGCTAGAGTGTCTCTCTTTTGATTTGATTATTATGCTTGAGCACTCTATCTTCCTCAGACTACCTAAACTTGCATCACTCTTAATAGTACGGCATACCTATTAACTCAAGATCAAAATAAAAACGAAATTAAACCTTTTGAGTTAATCTTCTTTAAATTGATGCCGTGTCTTTCAATCTTCATCAAGTGAGGGTGCCAACATGTCAATATTGATCTTGTCACTTGAGCATAGCCATCTTGAGCACGTGACTTGATTCCATTCATCAAATATGAATAACTCCAAATGCATCAAGTCACTTTAATCAACTTGTCCAATATAGATTTGATCCTCCATATCAATATGACCATCATAGCTTGATTAGTACCTCAACTAAATGCAAGTACTTCCTTCTTCACCCTAGCTAGGTTCTTCGGCCACCAAGCCGTCGCTTGCCCTTCACCCTTGCTTAGTACCTCGAAGCCTTTCCTTGCTATCTTCACCATCTCAAGCCATTAAGTCACATCTTGTGTTGAATCATCCATTCATATGTACTGTTATCTTTTTCATTTTAATTTAGCAAGCTTCAAATATAAGACCATTCCATATGCAATCCCTCATGTCTCATTAACTAATATTCATGAGCTTGCTTTCACATAGTACATGGAAATCCCATAATAAACAAGCATTTGCATGAATTCCATTTGCATTGTTGTCTTGTGCTTGAACTAGATTGTTTATACAACAACACATCATTTTGGCTTTCATTAAGTACCTGTGAGATAACCTATTACCTGTCCACACTTAGCAAACGGGTTAGTTCTTTAATCACGTTGTCATTCAATCATCCAAAATCCACTAAAGGGCTAGATGCACTTTCAATCTCCCCCTTTTTGGTGATTGATGATAACTTGATTAAAGCTTACAAAAATGATATAAACATTTAAACTTTTGGGTTCAATGATTTATGAGAGGCTCCCCCTTAATATGTGCTTATGATTAGAATTCACAAAATGACCTCAAATGTCAATTGCACATACTAAAACATATAGGAGACTCCCCCTAAATCATTGCATCCGTGGGGTGCATGTGTGTGTGACAAAGTGAAACCGTGATGCATATGACAAGATATATCACACAAGAATAAATATAAAGGCATCACATCAAATATTTTCATTCTAGCATGTGTAGTCCTTATGAAAATAAATATAACACATGTAATTCACACATAGCACTCATTACACATTTTCTCAAGTCCACAAGCCACTAAAATATAAATAAAGATCATGTCTCAAGAGATACATAGATAAAGCATAAGTAAGTCTCATCTCTCACATGATACAATCTATCTCAAAACCAAGATACATCAATGAAGCTCAAAAACAAGAAACAACAGCCCGCAGTACATATCTTCAGGTATAAAGATAAGCAAATGAAACTATCCTGAAGCTTTAATCAGTCTCTCTCCCCCTTTGTCATCTATCACCACAAAGGTCCAACAACAACATACTAAGGACAAAGGGGCTACAAGCTGTCACACAAAGCACAAAGGGTGCTTAAGGTTCAAACATTGTACAAATCTCTCCCTTTGTATTAAACTCTCCCCCTTTGTCATCTTAAAGAGGTTGTACTTGTCACTTGTTTGCAATTCAAAAAGGATCAAGTACATGGGTTTACTAGCTCATGAACAAACTCATACACTAACCACTAGATCATATAATCATTCAAGCAATAGTGGTAGTCTATGAATCTAAAAAAAATTCATTTGTGATGCATGATCCTATAAGCATGTACTATATGCACTAACCGCATACTAGTAAGGGATGAAAAATGATCATGCACAATACAATGATACCTTTGCTATATTGGAGAGAAAGATAGTCATATAGATTTCAATTTATTTCTCTAATAGCACCATGAAGTCCAATTATAAGCTTGGTGAAGACCAATAGATACCAATTCTTTGAATTCCTATTCTTCACCCATATGAATTGAGAATCACTAATGATCAAGTGTACTCTTCTTGTTGTGGTTGGCTTGCTTCTTCTTTGATCATTGCTTGCTTGAGAGAACTAAAAGATGCACCACTTGTAATACCACTTGAAATTTTATGATACCACTTGAAATTTCATGACTTGTTCTCTTTTGGGTGTTGCTTGCTTTCTAGACTAATCTCTTGATTTTCTTCAACCAAGTACCTCAAATGTCCCTTTAGATTACCACTTCAATTTTAGCCATCCAAGCCTAGGGCGAAGTGACCTCTCTCCAAAGAACCATTCTTGATACTCACTTGAAATAACTTGAAAGAAAACCACTTGATCCACTTGAAAGATTTTGTTTGATTGATCCATATTGTTGGACTTAATTTGATGAATAACTTTGAATCCTTCTTTAAGTCCTTTTCTTTCTACTTGTTTAAGTCCTTTTCTTTCTGTCAAAAGATCTCTAATTATCACTAGAACTTAAACTCCATCTTCATCTTGGTCTTGGTCTTGATCTCTAGCTAGAGTACCAAATGTGTACCAGATACACTCTTCAAACAAATTATCTTGTACTCATCATTTGTCATGCTTCTATCTCAAACCAAAACCAAAACATAGGTACCTCAATCACTTATAGATATGATTCTGATTTGGGGACCTTTGCATCTAAGTGACTTTTGATCAATCCAATAATTTTCACTTTCTTGGCAGATTCTATACTCTTTAAAGAATAAATCATATATCCCAAAGTACATATCCAAAAACCACGAAATTTGGTGAAGATGTGACACACTAAGTCTTCTAGTAGCTGTAAAAATTTTAGCTTCTTTTGACTTCTTTATTGCTACCAGATTTCATATCTTTCCACACTGCTACATGCTGAAAACTGCTGCACTATAGCTGACAAGATCTACTCCAAATCCGAAGTATCACTTATCCAAATCTCATGAAATTTGCACAGCAACTAATACCATAAGTGTAGAGCATGTAGACCAAATTTCAAGCCAATACAAATAGATTTGGTTACTCAAACATGTCTATGCTCACTGCTACCTCAGATTTTCAATATTGGAACGATTTCAATAATTGAGCTATTTTTCTTCAAATTGAACCAAACTTGAAATCAACTTGTTTGAATACTCTCACAAGACATATGTCCATTCAAACCACTTACTAGAAGAAATCTTATGAATATATCCAATCAAACCAACTTCAAACTTGATTACTTAAGCATTTAATCCATTCAAACATCTCATAGCAAGCAACATATGCATATATATCCAATTCAATTAACTCATATGCACCCAAATAAACTTTGATCAACAAGAGATATATCTTGATAGATTATGATCATCTTTGCAAGCTTAATTGAGCTATTTTTCTTCAAATTGAACCAAACTTAAAATCAATTTGTTTGAATACTCTCACAAGACATATGTCCATTCAAACCACTTACTAGAAGAAATCTTATGAATATATCCAATCAAACCAACTTCAAACTTGATTACTTAAGCATTTAATCCATTCAAACATCTCATAGCAAGCAACATATGCATATATATCCAATTTAATTAACTCATATACACCCAAATAAACTTTGATCAACAAGAGATATACCTTGAAAGCTTATGATCATGTTTGCAAGCTTCAACTCCACTTATTTGCAGGCCTTCAAATATATCAATAAATTTCCACAACTTGAATATGACACTTGTATGTTGATAGCATATGGACTTCACTCAATTTTGACTTGGCATTGAGATAGGATTGCACTAGGCTTCAATACTTGACTCAACATAAGATGAACAATAATAATTTCATTGAATCAAGTCTCCAATGCCATAGTACCTACAAATGATCATCCACTTTTCGATGGTACCCAAACTAGTTTGGGTCCTATCATGTTAGACGCAACATACTTAGGCATAGCCTTAGTATGAATAGCGGAATATTTTTGCAATACTAACCAATAGGGTACCATAATAAACCTTCCTAGGCATAATATTTGCATCAATTGAAATAGGCTTAGGATTCTCACTTAGGGGACATGAATTAGCCAAGAATTGATTTACTCTTTTTCGAATATTTGGCAAATTTATGTTTTTTTAAAAGAAAACTTGAGAGAGATTTTAGAGGAACATACGGATTTTTATGGACTTGAGAGAACCATGTCACATGTGATTAGGCAAATAATCAACCAAGGGTAGCAATAATCATAATATGACATGACTAGGTCACAAAGACCCAAAAACCACACCACCTACACATACTAGTTAGTGATTTTGAAAAACATCTATCCTATATCACACAAATGCACATACTAGCATATAAAGGGCCTTAGATGCACTTACAATGCATGTATGTAAATACATACCTTTGCCTTGAGCCCACAATATCACCACTGAGATAATACATGGCATGACAACATCATATTGACCTCACTTGTCAAATAACCATACCATATATGAAATCAATTTTCATCTAAAGAACTACAAGTAATGCTAGATAAATTTGTTAGTCCACAATGGTGCAAAATAGAAACTGAGCTCCCCCTAAATAAGTACCACAAATAATTTGAATGACTTTCAACAAGCACTTTATTCTTTTAAGAATTTGGGAGTCAATTTTCTATTTTGACCAACACAAAGTAATTTGCCATATTTAAATTTCATTGAGACATACTCACAACCCACTTAGGTTTGATAGATCACAAGCTTCTGAGCGAATTAAGGATATATGAAATCAAATGGATCAAACCTCAATTGCATCCCAATTAGTGCTCTAGTTCCTGCCATACCGGACACGTCCGGCAGACATACCGGACACGTCCGGCATGTGAAGAACATAAACACTTTTCCTTTCTACCCTGGCCATACCGGACACGTCTGGTAGGCACAGGATAGAAACAATCGAAGCGCTGCTTGTGATTCTTCGTTTTAGCTCTAGTACTTCTTGTATGCCTGCATCGGAACAAATGCATTGCTCTACTAGAGAGCCATTAAAAGCATCACATGGCAAATATGATAATGATTAAATAAAACTAATTAGTCACTTCTAATTATTTCACAAATATGCTTATTTGTGAGCCATTGAGCACTAAACACAAAGTGGCTATCCTATAAGGTCTTTAGGTACTTGTTATCAATGGTAGAGATGAAGTAAACGATATGGTCATTGATTTATCTTCAGGTCAACCATATATGAGATTATGATAAGAATTGATTGATAGATTGAGTGAATATTTTTCAATTTGCTTGCTCAACCACCCCAAAGCTTTCATCTCACCACCAAGTACCTACATTATCAACCTAAGCACATTTTGGTACCCAACTCTTGTTGGGTCCTTTTGGGTTAGTCAACAAGTGCTTAGGCACCCAAATGGCCTTAGTACTAGTTTGTGGTGAACACATCACCTTGCTAGTGCTCATTCCATTTGTGGTCTTCCTAAGCATATTATCATAAACAAATGTGTTTGGCTTAGGGATGTTACCATTTGGGCAATCATAGCTTAGATGCCCCTTTCTTCCACAAGCATAGCATATGCGACCTTTGTTTGCTCTATGCTTGTTTTGCTTGTATGGACATCCATCAACCTTGTGGCCCATCTCATTGCATCCATAGCATCTTCTTGTTGCAACTTGGGCTACCTTTCTTGACTCTTGATATATTGGACATTTCTTGGTAGGATGCCCCAATTTCTTGCTTATGAGATAAGCGCTTTGTCCATCACTCTTCACTTGCTTGGCCTCCTTGATTGAAGCCTTTTGAGTGGCGGCTTCAACCTTGTCGGCCCAATTCTTATGTGGACACGTAGCCCACTCATGTCCATACAATCCACAACCATAGCACATACTTTTTCCATGTTTCTTGCTCTTGGTTGTGTTGGCCTTGCTTGAAATGTGATTCCTTTGTTGGGTTTTGAAGAAAGCAAGGTTTGAACCCTTCTCAAGCTTCTTCACCATGTTATCACGGTTATCTTGAGAAGGTTGTGCTTTCTCCTTACCCTTCAATCGAATCACATCTTTCTTTAATCTTTTCACCTCTTCTTTGAGCTCTATGTTTTCTATAATTTTTTTTTGCTCAATCGAAGATTGGCTTGCTTGAGAAGCACACTCATTAGCACAAGAAGTATTCAATTGAGATTGTGTACAAGTGAGTGTGTGAGTAGGAGGTTGAGATGATTTTACCGTTGTAATCACAACCTCATGAGCCACCTCAAGCATGATGCTTGATTCTACTAATTCTTCATGAGAGCACTTGAGATGAACATAGTTTGCTTGTAGCACATTATATTTGCTTGAGAGTTCATCTAATTTTGCCTTGAGCTCAAAGTTTTCCTTCTCTAGTTGTGAAACACTAGAAGAGGAGTTAGTAACTAAAGCATGCTCAATTGATAATTTTTCATACCTCTCATTTATGGCCTTTAGCTCTTGCAATTTGGAGATGAGAAACTTTTCTTGATTTTGAAGTGACTGCTCTTGTTTCTCATTCTCTTCTTCTAGCTCATCATTCTTCTCAACTAGCTTCATGAGAATGAGCTTATCTTTGTTGCTTAGATGATCAAGAGTGTAGCTATCTTCAATTTCAATATCACTCTCTTCTTGATCTTCTACTCGTGCTATCTCCTTGGCTTGATCTTTCTTGCTAGCCTTCTTCTTGCTTTTCTTGGCCATGAGACACAAGTGATGAGTTTCATGAGATACTGAGGTTGACTCTTCACTTGGCCGCCACCGGGCTTGAGCCTCATCATCACAGACTGCCTGCTGTCCGGCTGCCTTGGACATACCAGACACGTCTGGTAGGGATACCGGACACGTCCGGTATGTGCTTGCAGACAGCCCAGTTGCCTCGGCTTGCACCTCTTGCTCCGGCTCGGCGCTCTTGAGGTCTTGTGAGGCTTCTTCGCTGCATGAAGACATAATGGACATATTTTCCATTGACTCGGCCTCAAGTGCATCATCACATTTGGATTTTCTATATAACTCAACGAGTTTGGTCCAAATGAGATTAGCACTCTCAGGAGGTGGTTGTCCATTGAATATTGCCTCATCTTGAACCTCTGCACTCAATGTACTCAAAATGATATTGATAGCTTGAGCATTGAGTTGCACGCATATCTCTTCCTCTTTTGATAAATTCTTATAGTTGCTCCAATCAACTATAGGAAGAGGTATGCTTGCAAACACAATATGCTCAACAAGAGGACTAATATCTCTAAAAGCATTGAGTACATGAATTGACCAAGGTAGAAAGTTTGAACCATCATTTTGGAGAAGCATCGGCTCTAACTCGATAGGCGTCGACATCCTTTTCTCATGGCAGTGAAGCTTTAGGTGAGAACCTCGCTCCGATACCAATTGAAAGGACCTAGGATGTCGCCTAGAGGGGGGTGAATAGGCGTTTCTGAAAAATCAACACCTTTAAAAGCGAAAACGATTAGTAATAGGAGTTTCCAAAATGGAAACTCTAAATTAGAGTAATACCACCCCTCACAAGTTAGCCACAAAGTATATAAAAGATACTAGATAAACCTAGGGAGCCAAACAGCGGCAACCAAAGAGTTGAATCAAAAAACACTAGTCAGTTAATGTCGGAAGTCCCGACAGTTTGGGTCAGAACTTCCGACGTGTCAGAAGTCCCGACGTATGGGTCAGAACTTCCGACGTGTCAGAAGTCCCAACAGTTTGGGTCAGAACTTCCAACGCAAACTGTCAGCACTTCCGACCCCTACGGGAAATGAAATACAAGTGCTAAAATGAACTTTGTGATGCCGATAACTTACAAACCCACTTCCTAGTGGTAAGGTAAGGTGTTGGGTCACTCTCTTGACGTTGATAAGCCACCACTCCGTAGATCGAGGCCTAAACCCTAAGAAATAGCTAGAGAGAGGAAGACAACCAAATACACGTAATTTCGAGCAAATCACAACAACAACAAGCATGCGGGAGACAAGAATTTATCCCGAGGTTCGGCAGCCCCACAAAGGAGCTCCTACATCCTCGTTGTTGAGGTGACCACTTAGGTCGGAGTCTCTTCCACCTTCTTGCCTCACTCAAGGATACCACAAAGGTCACTTGAGTTTCTTCACTAGAAAACAGGGGTAATACAAACTTCCCAAGGCTCTTCCACAAGATGGAAGCTCTTGGGCGACGCCTCGCCGGCTAAGGGAAAATCCCCAAGAGTAACAAATGCAAATCAAACCGGCTTGATGAAGAAATCAAGTGCTCAAACTTGCTCAAAGTGAATTTCTCACTCAATCCACTCTCCTATCACTCAAATCCGTGGGGAATCGAAGTTAGGAGCAAAGGGGAGAAGAGTGGCGAGCCTAGAATGCTTGGGGGCGATTTTGACCGAGTGTTCTTCGCAATGAAATGAGTGGGCAACGGTTAGAATGGAGGAGACGGGTATATATACTCCAAGGCAAAATCTAACCGTTCAGATCTACGTTGGGAGTTCCGACGCAGATCTTGGGACTTCCGACGTATGAAGAAAACACTGTTCATGCGAGGTCAAAGTCCACCCGAGACAGCGAACGTCGGGACTTCCGACGGTCGGAACTTCCGACGAACGTCGGGACTTTCGACGTGCACAGTCAGCAGGTTAGTAGAACCATCGATGTCGGGACTCCCGGCTTAGGTCGGGACTTCCGACTGTCGGGAGTTCCGACTCACGTCGGGACTTCCGACATCCACAGTCACCGCGCAAGTTGTGACTGGGAGTCAGCACTTCCGGCAAGAGTCATGACTTCCGACTGTCGGGAGTTCCGGCTTACGTCAGGACTTCCGACACCGACAGTCACAGAAAATTATTCTTTATGCTCGTGAAGTGCTAGAGTGTCTCTCTTTTGATTTGATTATTATGCTTGAGCACTCTATCTTCCTCAGACCACCTAAACTTGCATCCCTCTTAATAGTACGGCATACCTATTAACTCAAGATCAAAATAAAAACGAAATTAAACCTTTTGAGTTGATCTTCTTTAAATTGATGTCGTGTCTTTCAATCTTCATCAAGTGAGGGTGCCAACATGTCAATATTGATCTTGTCACTTGAGCATAGCCATCTTGAGCACGTGACTTGATTCCATTCATCAAATATGAATAACTCCAAATGCATCAAGTCACTTTAATCAACTTGTCCAATATAGATTTGATCCTCCACATCAATATGACCATCATAGCTTGATTAGTACCTCAACTAAATGCAAGTACTTCCTTCTTCACCCTAGCTAGGTTCTTCGGCCGCCAAGCCGTCGCTTGCCCTTCACTCTTGCTTAGTACCTCAAAGCCTTTCCTTGCTATCTTCACCATCTCAAGCCATTAAGTCACATCTTGTGTTGAATCATCCATTCATATGTACTGTTATCTTTTTCATTTTAATTTAGCAAGCTTCAAATATAAGACCATTCCATATGCAATCCCTCATGTCTCATTAACTAATATTCATGAGCTTGCTTTCACATAGTACATGGAAATCCCATAATAAACAAGCATTTGCATGAATTCCATTTGCATTGTTGTCTTGTGCTTGAACTAGATTGTTTATACAACAACACATCATTTTGGCTTTCATTAAGTACCTGTGAGATAACCTATTACCTGTCCACACTTAGCAAACGGGTTAGTTCTTTAATCACGTTGTCATTCAATCATCCAAAATCCACTAAAGGGCTAGATGCACTTTCACCCGTTACTAAAGACAAAGACCTTCTAAGTGTATGATTAAGTGCCAACTTGCTACATCTTCCTTCCCGCTAATCTCAACCTAAGTCATTAAAATCGTGTATGAGGATGGCCTCACCATGAACATTGTGTCCTATGCACTAGTCCGATGAAAACCGGCCTGCATCTATGCTTACTTTGCCCATTTGCTAAGATGGTCTGAAAACAAGTTTTGTCTTAGGAACATTTTGATGACCTGCAGTTGCAATCGCCTGGGGATCCCCAACACACAACACCTGGTGGGAGGAAGCGGCAGGAAAAGCACCAGAGGCAGAGAAAAGACAGGTTGTGTTTAGATGGGGTCGTAAAATTTTTAGAAGCACAGTAACTCTTCCGTTTTTATTTGGCAATTAGTGTCCAATCATAGGCTAATTAGGTTCGAAAGATTCGTCTCGTGATTTACAACCAAACTGTGTAATTAGTTATTTTTTTACCTATATTTAATGCTCTATGCATGTGTCCAAATATTCGATGTGACGGAAAATCTTGTAAATTTTTTGGAACTTTGCAGCATCTAAACACAGCCACAGTCCAATGAGGTCTTATCTATACCTTCTGGAACCATTGTAAGAAAAGAAACGGAAGAATCTTCAACGACATAGAAGAATCGGCAACACAGGTAGCCGCAAAAACAAAAGACGACTTAGGCCCAGTTTAGTTCCCTAAGAATTTTGCAAAAATTTTCACATTCCCCGTCACATCGAATCTTTGGACGCATGCATGAAGCATTAAATATAAATAAAAAATAAAACTAATTACACAGTTTAGACGAAATCCACGAGACGAATCTTTTAAGCCTAATTAGACTATGATTGGACACTAATTGACAAATAACAACTAAAATGCTACAGTGTTCATTTTACCAAATTTTTTACATCTAAACAGGCCCTTAGCGCAGAGGAATAGGGATTTCGCTCGTAGGGGCTAGCGCTCCGATTGGGTATTTGCTGTTTCCTATTTCCGCTTTCCTTTTACCTCTTTTTCTGCCCATTATCGTGTATCATAAATATATCAGTATTTTAATATGTTTGATCAAATATAAGATTGATCGACTCACCGGGTTTTTTCTAAGATGAAAGGGCAGGTAAAACGAACGGATAATAATACAGAAACGAAGGGATAATGATACAGAAAAACTATCATTTGCTTTTCTTTTTGCCGAAAAGAGATCCATACACGGTTTGTCTCAGAATCCTTATTTTATCTCCTTCATCACTACGAATTTTTAGTACGGGTGGTACTACCTATGTTTCCGTTTGACTCGACCTCCCAAAGGTAAAAGTAAAACTAAAACCGGGGCAAATGGATGTTGCCGCGACACGTCGTGGATGACTCGATACGAAGAAAGAATTGGGGGGGGGGGGGGGGGGGGGGGGGGGGGGGGGGGGGGGGGGGGCGATGTGAGCTCTCGAGACGACGATGCCCTCGCGAGTCGCGACCCCCATCAGTGGACCATCCAATCGAAAGCAACCGGCCCCGCTGGATCACGGGAACAGCGGCCGGTGTGTCGCTTTTGCGTGGAAGCAACAGCCAGACAGCAGGCGATGTGAGCTCTCGAGACGACGATGCCCTCGCGAGTCGCGACCCCCATCAGTGGACCATCCAATCGAAACCAACCGGCCCCGCCGCTCTAACTCAATGACCTCGCTACACGGCTACGCCGAGCAGACGCGCCGCGCGACGCCAAGACCCTGCGCCCGGCCACGGTGCCGGTGTGTATAGTACTGCTGCCGGCCATGCGCCGTGTCCCTCGATCTTTCCCTACCACCACGCGGATTTTAACGCGGCGTGCCGTGGCCTACTGCTACTGTGGCCGGCCAGGCCATGCATGCAGGCTCGTAGCGTGGCGACAGACGAAGGTGTATGATGCCTAGCTAGCCGGGTTTTCGTCGGTCGTCACGTACGAGTTTGATCATGCATGGTAGTATGGTACCCGGCACGGCCGGACCGCATGTAGTATGGGCTTGGACGGATACGGTTTTCGTCACGATCACCATACGGGCAGGGGCACTAGGGCAGCAACAGGGGATGCGAACAATCGTGCCGCTTCATCCGTGACGCAGCAGCGAGCAGCGAGTGCTATGATCTAGCATAGCCGGCCCCACCTCGCGTCACCGGCAGGGGCCCGCCGGTGCCGTCCGATCCAAGGCGTACGGTTCCGACCCCCCACGCCCCTCGCCGGCCCGCTGGACCCCCACGCCACGCGTGCGTGACGCTCGCTGCTGCAGGGCAGGTTGCTCGCTGGCTGGCTGTTCACTTTCCTGCCCTTCGCCTCCGGCATGGCGGCAGCGGGAGAGACGACAGCCAGCGCCGCCGCTGTGCACCGGCACCCACCTCCATCGTGCACTTGTCGATCCAGCGGCCCGCCTGCAGCCTGCTGGCCCCGACGAGGAGAACTCGGGAGCGTTCGTCGTCCTCGTCCAGGCCAGGGAGGACTGCAGCTGTGTGCCTGTGCATGTGGTGTGCGGCCCGAAAGGGGGGCAGGCCGCGTACTGTACGTACGCCTGTGGCCCTTCCGTCCCAAAATACTCAACGTTCTATATTTAAGGGGTTGTTTAGTTGGTGAAAAAGTTTGGGTTCGGCTACTGTAGCACTTTCGTTTTGTTTGGCAATTTGTGTCCAATCATGGACTAATTAGGCTCAAAAGATTTGTCTCGTGATTTACAACTAAACTGCGTAATTAGTTTTTTCTTTCATCTACATTTAGTACTCCATGCATATGCCGCAAGATTTGATGTGACAGATACTGTAGCATTTTTGGGTTCACTTTTCGTGAACTAAACAGGCTCTTACCATCTTTTACAGTGACAATTGATGCCCACCGTACCAATCACACTCGGCTTACGACTGGAGCGCTCGTGCACACGCTCGCACACACGTACGGTTGATGTGCCTTTTAATCCATACTGTATATCAGATCAGATGACTTCACACGACGATCCCAATTAAAACAACGGGCCCTCAGCCATCACACTTTCTGACCGTGACTTTTTTTTTTTTTGCGAAACTTTCTGATCGTGACTAGTCCATATACTACTCCATACTTCATCCATAGGATCTAGTAAAAGTATGTGCGCTTACCTAGCCCAGCTACGGAGTTCAAGTTTTTTTTGTTTAAGACAGGGTTGTCCGACAACGTCGTTTGAGAACGATGGCATATAGAAGCTTTACTAGCAAACACGTTGCAACGGGAGTAAATCAAAACTTAAATCTCTACTTAGTTACTAATATGTATATTTTGTATTTAATCCATCGGTAATGAAGCAATAATTGCATTAGGACATTGATCGTCTATAAAAGTGCAATTTAGAATAATACCAACCAAATTAGAAAATTTCTTATGTAGTAAAAAATCATTAGAAATATATAAAAATATTTAATTATCCATGAGAGATTGGAAAAGTCAAGTGGAAAAGAGGAATTCCTGCAGGCAGCCCACCGTCGGTGGCAGCTATCTCGCCGGCGTTCACCACCTTCTCCCCACCTCACGCACCTTCTCTGCTCGCCTCCCCACCTCAACAGGTTGTCGTGGCCGCCTCGCTGCCCAAGCGCCATCGCCTCCCACGGCGCCACATCTGTTGCAGGCACAACCCCCGCTGCCGCTTCCCGGTTAGATTGAAGAATAAACTGCCCAAGTTTTCTATTCATGATTTAATTAATTAGACTATTATCTGATCTAGATTATAATAAAAATATTGTTTATTCTTAATCAAATTACATCAATAATTTAGTAATACGAATATTTGATTATTAAGGATTAGGGAAGGATGAAGGATCCAAAGAACCATAATATTGTGTTTATTATTATTATTTGTTTATAGACAAATCATGAGAGAATCGGGAAATGAAAGATGACATGCAAAATAATAAGGGAAAGGGCATGAACAGACTTGATAGGCTAAAAAAGAAAAAAAGAATAGAAAAAATAAAAAATAAAAAGAGGAAATCAGGAAAAGAAGTGGAACGAATATGAAAATAAAAAAGGATCGGATACAGTAAATGATCGGAGATAGTCTAAAAGAACGAGAAAAGGCTAAACGGACTACGGAATAGGAAAAGGAAAAAAACCAAATTTATAGTAATCGTAAGACGAAGAAAAAACAAAAAGAGAAAATTAGGAAAAGAAGTGGAATGAATATGGAAATGAAAAAGGATAAGATACCATAAATGATCGGAGATAGTCTTAAAAATGAGAAAAGGCTAAATAGATGATGGAATAGGAAAAAGAAAAAAAACTGAATTTACTATATATATAGTAATCGTATTGGGTATGGAATTTTTTTTTGTAAGAGTATGACTCTTTGGTTAAACATAGACCATACACAACTCAATACGTTTTGGAATCGGACTCCATATCGTGCTAGTCAAGAGCTCTAACTCGTATGAGTACGGGTTGTATATATATAAGTCCGGACAGAAGAAGCTCTCAATTGTTCGGTAGTTAGAGGAAGACAAACTAAAAAAAATGGATGGACGAAAAAAAAAGAACCTAAAATTTTGTCTGTTTATTATTAGGTATAGATATAGATTATGCCCTGTTTGATCCCATAAGATATTAAGTTTTTAAATTGGTTAACGTTAAGAGCTAAACTTTAGACCACTTTAATTCACTCGTGTGATCTTTTTTAAGACTAGCTAAACTTTAGACAACGTTTTAGACCACATATTTAGAGTCTCAATAATTAATATGATCTAAAGTTTATTGGCTAATAAACTTTAGATCACGGGATCTAACACAAGGACTTAATTAGTTACTACCAACAGACTTGGTGAAAATGTTTCCTTCTACACCTGAATTTTATCGTCATGTTATAAAATTTTTGGGGGTATTTTAGATAAGTACCAAGGCCCAATTAAAGGTATTGTCAGAATTAGCTTGTAGTATTCCTTGCTACACCCGAAGTTTAAGTTACACCAATTCTACCTATAAATTACATTGAAATAATAACTGTAACTCTGATACAAGTTGAATGTAAACCCCAAATAAGTTGACACTAACCAAAATTAAATTGTGGAGAGGTTTGTTTCACTCGAGTTTAGTTTTTTTTTTGTCTCCATGCATGCTACTTCCTCCATTCCAAGTTATGAATTACTATGCCTGTAGACATATTGTATATACATGTGTGCACAAAAGCTATGTACCTAGAACCCCAATAGACTTGCAAATTGAAATAGAGCCAGTACTTAGGAAGAAGAAAGGGAAAAGAAAAAAAAACAGTTGTGGGGAGGAAGATTTTCACCCACACACAGAGTGGACAATCCCACTGGCAAATATGCCCGGTCCGCGCATTATAATAGGACATACAATTTATTGCATGGTTACCTAGGTCACCTCCGAGATAATAAGTAAACTATTTATTTGTTGGACACTCGGACTTAATTGGACTTGGTCCAACCTTGTTTCAATTGAATCAAATAAATTTAGTAAGTTGTTTGTCATCTAGTAGTAGAAGCTTTTTCACTGTTACTAGGTTTTATTTTCGTAAATTCGCATTTTATACTGTTATAAGAAAACGACAACACGCAATGTCCATGTAATAACAATATCTATACTTCCAAAACATTCCAAATTTTGTTATGTCATCACGTAAACAAGGAGGAGATGACGGAGAGATCTTTTGCTTGCGTTGGGTTGATTGTCTGACTTACCTAGCTGGATTGCTAGTGGTAGACAAGAAATAAAAAGAAGTGCAACTATAACCCGCGTGATCCGCGATAAGACAGGTTGTGTGGAGGTATAAGCGTTAAGCGAGAGCGACTGATGTAGGATGGATGGCCACTTGACGAGTAATCTCCGTCCCTAAATATCTGTTGTTTTCGTTTTTCGAGAAACAACTTTGACTAAATATATATTACAAAATATTAATATTTATGGTACATAATTAGTATCATTGGAAAGATCTTTGAATATAGCTTTTTAATAAATTTATTTAAAGATACAAATATTACATGTATTTTCTACAAATTAAATCAAACTTGTGGCACGTACATCAACGACGACAGATATTTAGGAACGGAGGAATGACCTTTCAGTTCACCTTTGCTTGGGGCCGATCTTTCGCCGTTTCTAGAACGTTGGGCTTGGGCGTTTTTCTTTTGGAAATTAAAGGCAGTACGCGCACATATACGACGTTAGATTCAAATGAATTTGAAGGGTGCTACGAGAAAAAAGGAGCGAGAGCTAACGGTCATGGCGTTCCGATGTGATTTGAGAGAGGGAGAGAGACTTGTTTCATGGTTTGGGTGGTTAATCTCCATTACCCTATCCTTTCCCGGGTCATCAACTAGGGTCGGGTGGATAGAATGATTGATGACGGGTGAATAATTCACCACGACAGTGAAAAGAAGGGAAAAAAAAAACTCGTCGGCGTCAGACAACCAACCTAACCACCGCAAGGTCGCCGCTCGTCGCCGTCGGCCGTCGCTTAATTAAGCTTACGGCATCGGGCTTTTCTTAAACTAATGTGCAAGGCAACCCGTCATCGCGTCTGCAAGTTGCCCGCCGCACGAATATATTAGTGTGGTAATAATAATAATAATATTATAACAGTGGGTTTTATCCAGTTCTTCTGAGGAAAACAACGCTGCATTTTGTCGTATATACATATACGACAACGACATGACGATACAAATGTACTATATTCCGAAGGGGGTAATAATGAGCAAAAGTTGTCACATGAACATGAGAACAAAGTATTACTTACAATATATATATATATATATATATATATATATATATATATATATATATATATATATATATATATACACACACACACACACACACACACATTTCTCGCGATGTCGCGCGAACACAGACCGTACCAAGCACGCGTGCACAAAAGAGTGCGTGGGGAGCAGCGGGATAACTGATGAACAATGAGTGATTTACTCATCCGTCAGATTAACCATGTTCAGTGCACTCAGTATACGAGAGTAAAACACGTCAGCTGTAGTCAAACATGCTTTAAGCACCATGCCACTCGATGCCCGAGTACGTACATTCATGCGGTTGCTGAGTTCGTTTTTTTTTCCCCCAAAAAACTGAAACAGGCAAGCACACGAATTTTCCAAAGGCCTCGTTTAGTTCGGTGAATTGGGGAGAAAAACACTGTATCAGAATTCCTGTAGCGTTTCGTTTGTATTTGGTAAAAATTATCCAAATTTTGACTAACTAGGCTTAAAATGTTCATCTCGCAAAGTACAACAAAACTGTACAATTAGTTTTTGATTTCATCAACATTTAGTACTCTATGCATTTGCCGACATTTTGATGTGACAGGGAATCTTCTTTTTGCATAGTGAAATTTGGGGGAGAATTGGGGGAACTAAACGAGGGCAAAGTATCGCTTCAAGAATTGGTCAGAACAAGCAAGGAAAGGAAGGGTCAGTAGCTGGCTAACTGGAATAATGCAGAAGCTTCCAGCCGAAAATAAGCTAATGGACGGGGAGGCCCATCTTAGTTACCAATGCAAGGACAGCGCCCTTGGACCCTGGTGCCCCGACCCTAATTAATCAGCTATCAAGGGGCAAGACAGGGCAGGGCGGCGTGTTGTGTTTGGAAGGACATGGGTTGACGGGGATGGAGGGGCCGCGGCAGTGCGAGCAGAGCAGTGCAGGCAGACAGAGTTAAGGGGCGGTAATCAAAAACCCGCGGCCGGAACGGAACGGAACGGAACGGAACGGAACCATCAGTACGCGTACGTCCAGGGAGCAACCACCGTTAGGTGACGGTGATGATGCTCGCATAGCATGAAGGGAGGAAAGGCAAAGCGGGGTCAGGGAAGAACGATCGATCGATGCGTGGCGTGGTTAACTTGACTTGACTAGGATGTTGTCTTGCCGGCAGGTTACCTCTTCAGATGGCATGCATTCGCATTGCATTCGTCGTCATGGATCTCTTGCTCGCCGGTAGCATGCTGCTCATGTGATGTGAGTGAGCAGCCGAGGGGGACAAGTCGTCGTCCATCCATTCATATTCATGCCTGGTCGGTGCAAGGTCAAGCACAGTACCAACTCCGGCCCGGCCGGTTCCGGACCCAGAGCAATCATGAATCATGGGGCAGGTGACCCGTACTCCTGCTCAAGCAGCAGAACATGAACAGATCGAGGTACGTAACGATCCAGAGGAAAATGGCAAGCATGGTTGCATAAACACCAACAGCGCTTAAAGATTAGCAGTAAGCAACCGTGACCGTGACCGTGAGGATATGTAGGGTTGAAGAAGAGAGTCGAGCATCCTATATCCTATCCTATCTACGTATCCTCCCGTGACTGAGCTAGTCGGGAGGGACGTCGCTGCCGCTTGCCGGTCCTTCCGTGCCCAGCCTCTCTCTCGTTTTTTTGGGGAAAAAATGGGGTGGGCGATGGGTTCATGCCAGCGCCAGTGCGCCCCTACGCTTGATCCTCGACGCGTGGCAGAGAAAATAATCAAACGCTCACGGGAGCGTGGCTCCTTCTCGGCTCCTCGCGTAACGCGTAGCGGTCAGGCTCCGTTCCACGTTGAGCCGACGACGCAGCCGAGTGCCTGTAGCGGACGTGGTAGGGGAGGTCGTCCTCGGACATGGCGAGGACGCGGCCGGCGTTGGCGACGCCCGTGCCGGCCGAGGGATCGAGATCGACGAGGCCGCCGGTGGCGCGCGCGTAGAACCGGGCAAGCAGGCGTCCGATCCCGGAGTGGCCTTGAGGAAGACGGGGCGGCTGATCGCGCGCTCCTGGGTGAGGCGCGCGGTCTCCGTGAAGCTGCAGGCGTAGGACTCGGCGACGCCGTTGCGTATCCCAGCGCGTGCACCACTTGCGTGCATAGATGTCGTCGAAGAGGAGGAGGAGGAAGTCCAGCGGCGATCTTGCGCTGGCGTCGGCAGAGGGAGGCGAGGAGGAGCGAGGCCGTAGCGCAGCGGAGCGCGGCGAGGTGCGCAGCCGCGGCGTCGGGCGCCGGCTTGGTCTCCTCTCCATGGCCGAGGTCGCGGGTATGGGCGACGGCGGGCATCGGAGGAGATTGGGATGGGAACGAAGGGACCGAGCCGATGGGAAGGACAGGACCAAATCGTTTCCACCTGCCGTCCGATGGAATGGGTTTCCACGCGGCATCAATCCGGCCATGGGGCGCACGCACGGTTCAATGACCGCGCGACTGCCCAACAGTGGACGGGACGACAGTTACGGACGCGCCATATGTGGCCGCCGACGCTCCCACCACCCACGCCGTCGCCGTACCCCCGTAGGCCGTAGCTGCGGGCGCTCGGGGTCCGTCCGTCCATGGACGCCCACGCCTGGTCGAGTGTGAGTCGCCTACGCCATGCACGTACGGCACCTCGCGACGGTGTACAAGTACTATACGTCGGTACAGGCTCGCAACGATGACAAGTTGGCAACTCGATCGACCATCTCGCCAAGTCTCGTTGTTTGACCACGCTACAGTCGCCGTCTATCCTAAAATTCTCTCTCAGTTCTTGGCGTGGGTGTATGGATCGAGAGCTTTGACGCACAAGAGAGAGTGTGTGTACGAAACATCAGCATCATGCCGCTAAATTAAACACGACAAGTCTCGGCTCGCTCTTCCCTAATCCCTGCCCTGGTCAGTCAAACTATTGGATTGAATGGTACGTAGTGCTACTGTTGCATTCTAAGAGTCCTCATTCCAGGATGTCGATCCGTTCTGGATTACTGCATGGCGGTTAACTGTTTCGAACATTGACTACAAACTTTCTTCTTATTAGTACTACGTTGTATACTTGTATTTCGCGGTTTGAAGATGATCATAGGTACACTGCATTTCCGAGAAAGCTATTTATCATAATTATATCAGAGAATTCACAACAAATATATGGTCAAAGTTGTGTCTTCCGTGGCCGCGTGATATCAAAGTACCACATAATTATGGTTGGAGAGAGTAAACATGGTGAAACTTCGCCGCCTGGATTCAGGTCATATACTACCCGTGACAACTCGTATCTTGCTGCTTTATTATAGGATACAGAAAATTGTAATCCTTCCATTCTAAATTATAAAACGTTTTTCGCTTTTCTAAGTTTACTGTATTTGTACTGTATCTAAACATAGTGTATATTTAAGTGCATAACGAAAACTATGTATCTAAACATATTATACATCCAAATCCATAACAAAGAGCTACTCCCTCCGTCCCTATTTATTTGTTGCTATATAGTTTGCGTACCGGTCAAATTTGGATAAACTTCTTTAAGTTTGATGAGATCTGTAAAAATTATAAGTAATATTTGTATCTTTTTTTAAAAAAAAATTGTTATGAAAACAGCTCCAAAAAATCTATCTAATGATGTTAATTACAGTAAATAAGAGATAGGGAGAGTATGTATCTAGAAAAGCTAAAGGTCTTATAATTTAGAATAGATAGTATAGTATTATTGATGTATGTTGTTCCTCGTAACATGCACATATCTGTAACACCTCTGGTGTTTAGTTTGCATTTAGCCTCTGCAAATCACATGCATAAGTATCATCATGCACTAAGCATTCACATGAAATGATAGCATTTTCACATGTGTGTTAGCTTCTTGTGTTAAGTAGAAATGTCAGGATCATATTTAAGTGTCAAGCTTGTTTGTTAATTCTAATAGTTCACTAATGTTTTGGAGCTATTTTGGAGCAAAGTTTATTTTGAAAATATATCCAAATTATGCTTTTAAAAATAAGTTTAGAAATTTGATTTCTCTTTAAAGAATTGACTTTAAATCCCTATCTCAAAAACTAGTGAGATTTTGATTTGGGTCGTTTTGGCAAAATTGTAGATCTAAAAATCTAGAACAACTTCTATTTTTGGACCATCTTGAGAAAACGTCGTTTACTTGCTAAAATTTTGATTTGAGGCTGTGTTTGAAAAATAGAATTTGAAAACGTAAATGAAAATCCTTTTCCTCGCCTTAGTGAGCTTCGGCCTCACTTCTTGGCCCGTGGCCGATTTGGCCCGGCCTGCGCCGCACGCCCCCCCCCTCCCATGCTCCTGCTCTGCTCTTGGGCCGGCCCATTCGCGCCGCCCGCTCCACGCCCGCGCCGCTCCCGCGCGAGCGCGCCCACGCCCCGACCGCGCCAGAACGCGCGAGCCGCGTGGCGGCCATGCGATGGCGAGCTCGCCGCGCGGCACCACCGACCTGCCGTTCCGACCGGTTGGGCCTGCCTTCAAAGCACCTCTGTCTGAGCCTCTCTCCACTCTCGCTCTCTTTTTCCTCTCGCTCTCCCGTTTCAAAATCCCGAGCGGGAGGACCCCTCGCCTCCGCCGTCGCGTTCCGACGACGGCAAGCCACCGCCGTCCGATTGCCTGCGCACAGTGCTCCGCCACCTTCTCCTCTCCTCCGAACAAGCGTCAGCGGCTCCTTGCTCACGTAGGTAGGGCGCAATCGCTCGGTTCCCTCCGCGCCGCCGTGGACGGAGCCGCCGAGCTCGCGCTCCGACCACCGGCGCTCTCGCTCCTCCTCATTTCCCTCGAATGGCTCCATCATGTTCGCCTTTTCATCGTGGTTCTTTTGCGCGCCACACCTCGTCCGCTCGTGACCGGAAACGGCCACTGGCCGTCGGCGGCCACCGCACCGCCGCGGTCCTGGGCGCCGGGATGGCACGGCCGCGGTCACGCCCGCCCGTGTTGGGTCGGGACGGCCTTGGGCCAGAGCCCATGCCGGGCCGGCTCGCCTTCCTTCCCCGCGCGCGTGCTCGGGCCGAAAGCCGTAGCCGGCCGGTTGGTTTCACTAGGCCGGCCCGTTAGCGATAAGAAAAATTGGTTTTTCATTTTTCTTTTATTATTTTGGGAATAGAAATGCTTTAAAAAATGTTTGTGTAATCATTTTGGCTCCAAAAATTGTGAAATAAATTTTTGTAGACTTCTTAGGACCAGATCTATGATCTAAAAATGTTGCATGTCAAGTTTGAAATACTTTTCTGTAGGGTTTTTATTTAATCATGGAAATTGCTGTTTTTTTATAAATATGTAATAAATCATAGAAAACTCAGAAAAATATGGTTTCAATTTTTTTAATCTTTTTGGGTAATGTGCTTTCTAGAAAAAATATGTTCCGTGCATGTTCTGTAGAAAAATTCTGATGTGTAGTACAAGTGTTTATTATTGTTAGTAATTGTTATTTTTGATAGAGAGGAAAATATAAATAAAACATGAATATAATAATTTTTCTATAGGGATTGTTTATTGTGTAGAATGTAGAAAAAATACTAAATCTGTTGTTTGATACTTTTCATAGTATAAAGTATTTTTATGCTCATTTTTAGGCCTTAGATTGTTATTTTTGTGTAGGAAGTTCTAGTACTCCAAATGTAATAAAAATTTTTGTGGCATGCTAGATTAGATGCTAGTAAGCTATTGTAATTTTATCAGATTTTTCTATCTACCAAAAGAAGTATTGCTTTTCAAACATAGTGTCAACTAAGTTTTAACTAACCTTATTAATGCAAGATTAGTTGATAAGATTTGCTTTGGTGTATCTTTTAAGCATCTTAGATTGCTGGAGTGACTTGGCATGGTAGAGAATGTTTATAATAGTATACGAGTACATGTTCTTGGATGATGTAGACTACCTTGTAGAAGAGTTGTATTTCCACGTTATGCAATAAAGTAAACATGTCCATCTACATCTCATTCATCATGATCATTACATGTCATCTTTGCAATGCACCTAGGCATGAGCACTTATACATTCGCATCATACATGATCGCAAGAAGTAACTCCGGTAGCAGTTCCCGAGGAGCCGGAAGAGCAGCCCGAGGTGCAAGAGCAGGAGGTGCCCGAAGCCGACAAGGAGGTCGGTGAGGAGCTTCCAGAGTGCCCCGACCACCGCCCGAGCTCTTTCGAAAGAGGCAAGCCCCGGAGCATTTCTCTCCCGGTTTGCAAATATTTTATTAATGCTTTTACTTTAATTGATGCTTTACGTTTAGGAGTTGTTTGCAACTGTTGCTGCATTATACCTTGTTTACCCTTGTTCTACCATATGCTTGTTACCTTGGTATTCGCAGTCAAGAAATGCTTAGCTTGCTTAGACCGGTAGAAGTCGGGTGATTTACTGTCACCTGCGAGCTATAGGTAGTTCCCTGGATCTGCTTGAAAAAGTATGTCATCTTGGAATAACTAAGTGTTAATTTAAAATTGAGACCGGACGGAGACTTGCAGGGTTTTGGGCTGTAGTGTTTTCCGTCTGTGTCGATTAAGGACCGACTGTTGTTGGGCCTCGAGTCATGTTGAACGCATGCCTCACATTTAGCTGGCCGAATAATGTACCTTTCGACCATGAAGCTGGGAGATTATTCGGGCCGAGTGGATCGCCCGCAATGCACTGTACCGGAGCAGGTGTGGTAGGACACGGGGGCGCGATGATAAGGCCAAAGAGCAGTCGGGCGGCCCCCGGGTACATGTGGTTCCTGGCAAACTCGAGACTTTACCTGGATAGTTGACTCGGTGACCAATATCTCACTTTAGTGGGTGAGTGAGGTTTGTGTGAGGAATAAATTACCAGCTGGTTAATAATCGATTTGAATCGCCATCGTTCACTGGATAGTGAACACTTGACTTGAGTTACTTTATCGTAGTAATATTGATGGAACACTTGAACTGTTATATGGAATATGACATGATGGAGGTTGTTAATGATCATTGGTTATCATTATCTGTTTAATTACTTGTTACTCTAGTACATGTGCAAATGTAGTTGACAGGTTAATAAAGATTTAATTTGATGTAAAGTTTCTGGAAAAGATTCTTGAAATACTAAAAATGCCTTTTTGCAAATGAGTCAGCTACCCCACCATAAAGTCTGTCATGATCCTTGGTGTCAATTTATTTTCGGTTATGTCGGGTAAGTCTAGCTGAGTACCTTCTCGTACTCAGAGCTTTGTTCCCACTTGTTGCAGATGGGCAGATGTATTACGGCTACTGTATCAACTGTCTTTATCCTGCGATTGGTGAAGCTTAGGACCATAGCCAGTGGTCATTCCCTACGTCTCGTCTGATGCTTTTGTTGGAGATGATCTTGAGCTGGCACTTTATTTAGAACTCTGTGTGAGTGTGTGTGGTTTGAACTAAATGCTTCCGCTACTTTTAATTGAACTTGGTTTGTAATAACTATGTTTAAACTCCGATGTATTTGCGACGCGAACTTTTATCTAATTTGTGATGGTGACCGCTAAACTTATTACGATCTTGGTTGGTATGTAAGTTGGTTTGAAATCCGTCATGATTTCACGGACTACCGGGTTATACGGGCTTAAGTTTGCTAAATTGTCTGCTTGATGGATGATTTTCTTATTTAATTTCGTATAATTGGTCGGTTCCGTTACAATATCCATATCTCCATCTACGAAAGATCGAACCGGCGTATCTCTTAGTTGACGAAATAGCACTATTCATGCATACATGTGTGGTGGCTATAATGGGTCATTATAAACATGAACACACATTCATTTTATCTATATGAACATTTAGCTAAGACCAAGCAATGCAAACTCACAACAGACACCTCGCTATTAACGGACACTTCGTCCACCACTAAGCAATGCAAACTCACAATAGACGCCTCGCTATTAACGGACACTTCGTCCACCACTAAGATAATAGCATTATTAAGTCTAGGAATAAATCCAAAAATTAAGTCTAAAATTGAATCAGTATGGACATATTTCGCCACACGAAACTTAACCAGCTTAGCTATGCTTAGCTCACTAGCGCAATAATATTCGACAAGAAAGAATACTTCATGATAAAACAAAAGTTTCATGTAAGATTTTCCTCTCCTTATACAATGCCATAAAGCCCTAGCTCCCGGTGAGTGTTATTAAGTCTGCTATTAGGTGGCCTAAGAACTTGACGAAAGGCATGGAAAGAAAAATAAAAAAAGCGCCCTGAACAAAAAAAAAAAAGTCCTCTAGATTTAAGTATTCTGCCGGCCCCACCGTTTCCCATTAAAATAATAGCCCTATCTAGAAAGTAAAATCCAGAACGGGCCGAGCCGGTAGTCGGTACACCACCGAGTCCACTCTGCTGCCCGCTGCTGCCGTTCCCCGCGTCCGCACACATCCACCCCTCTCCCAATCTGAAACTAGGCGACGAAACCACCACCCAAAGCCGGGGGTCGACACGCCATCTTTTCGCGCTCCCCAGCACGAACGGCAACGCCGTGATCCCACGGCGCGGGACGCGTGCCGGCGTCCCTGCGACCCACGGCGCGACCGGCTCCGCCACGTACTACCACTGATAGCCGGGTCCCACCGCACGGCGACGTCATGGTGGGCCCGCCTGAGACCGCACTCCCTTTAAATTCGCCCCCTGCCTCCCGTTTGAACCCCCCTGGCTCGCCTGGTGGTTTTCGCCCCCTCGCGTTGCGTGTATACTGTGGAAAAGAGGAGAGGGAGGGGGAAAGAAAAGGCACAGAGAGGGAGCGCGCCCCTCCGCCGTAGGCCTGGAATGGCCGTTGCCTCCGGCGAACCGCCGCCGTACGGGCTGTAGCACGCTGGGAGTAGTGGTTGGTTTTGGCCGGTGGTGTGTTGGTGCGGTTGGTTCTGGGTTTTGGTTACTTGTGCGAGCGAGATGTTGTGGTTGTAGTCAGTCGCTGCGCTTCATGCGATCGATGCCGTTCCAGCTCAAGAACGGTCACCAGCACCAGCACCACGGTGCCGCCATGGAAGGGAAGCCGCCGCTGCTGCCGACGACGCAGCAGCAGCCTGCGCCGACGCCGAGGGTGTCGAGGTTGAGGAGGCTCCTGGTGAGGGTGTCTGCGTCAGAGAAGTTCGTCGCGGATGGGAAGGAGAGGGACAAAGACGAGAAGCTGCTGCTGCCGCCGCCGCCGCCCGCGGCCGGCGACGGGGACGCCGCGGGGTCCCTGGGGCTGGACCGCATGGTGCTTAGCTTCATGGAGGAGGCCACCGCCGTCGAGCGGCCGCCGCGGGGGCGCTGTAACTGCTTCAACGGCAGCAACCACGAGGAGAGCGACGAGGAGTTCGACTTCCTCCCCTCCGAGCACGCCTCCAAGCCGGCCACCGCCGGGGCAGGCGACGCCCTGGAGGCTCTAAAGGTGCGATATTTCTTGCGAATTAATTAGGGGAAATCTGCAATTCTTCCCCTTCCGAACTCTAACCCAAACCCGCATGGACCGAAATGATGAATGAATGAGGGCTTTGTCTTCGTGGCAGGGCTTGGTGCAGAGCGCGAGCGTCGCGGAGCGGAATCTCCTCGCGGACGCGTCTAGGCTCGCCGATAAGTGCGGCAAGGGCAAGGCGGAGTGCCGCCGGGCGGTGGCCGACGGCCTTAGGGCGCTCGGCTACGACGCCTCTGTATGCAAGTCCCGGTGGGAGAAGGCCCCCTCCTACCCCGCAGGTATGTGGCGCGGTTCGATTCGGTCCGACATATCCTTGGCGTGCGGCCGGTGCTGACAGCGGCGGCGGCGGAATCTGTGTGCGCAGGGGAACACGAGTACATCGACGCCGTGGTGGGTAAGGAGGAGGTGAGGCTGATCGTGGAGGTAGACTTCCGGTCGCAGTTCGAGCTGGCGCGGTCGACCAAGGCGTACCGCGCGGCGCTCCAGGCGCTGCCGCCCCTGTTCGTGGGGACCCCAGACCGCCTGGGACAGATCGTGGCGGTCGTGGCGGAGGCGGCGCGGCAGAGCCTCAAGAAGAAGGGGTTGCACTTCCCGCCGTGGCGGAAGCCGGAGTACATGCGCGCCAAGTGGCTGTCCCCGCACGTCCGCTGCGGCGGCGGCGGCGGCGACAAGGTCGTCGTGCCGGGCCCCGCCGTGCCCTTGTCCGCGGCGACGCCGGTCCAAGCGGCGAGCTTTTCCGGCGAGTTCGAGCTCGTGTTGGACAGGAAGCCTAGCAGGGACGGCGCCGCCGCTGAGGGCGGCGGCGGCGGAGTGAGCGTCGGCGAGAAGATCACGGTGGTGGTGTCGCCGTGGCGCCCGACGGAGGAAGCGAGCAAGAATCAGCAGCAGCTGCCCAAGGCGAAGGTCGTCACGGGGCTGGCCGCCGTCCTCTGAGCGTGGCGTGGTGAACAGAGAATAACTACCACTATACTATTACTCCGTACTAGCTAGCTAGTAGCCGCTCAACAACTACTACTACTACTCCCCTATCTCCCAATTTTTTTCCCTCCTTTTCGTTTCTTTTCCGCCGCGCCTCTCGATCCGTTTGGGGATCTAGTTTTTAGCGTTTTGGTGTTTTTGGTGTTTTTCCGGGTTTTATTTTCGGAAAAAGAGAAAAAAAACACTTGCGTTTGCCGCCCGTCTTTCGCTGGAGCCTTCCGCTTTGGTTTCCTTTTTGACCCTTGTAAGTTTTGGTCGTCTTGGCATCTCGAGGGGCTTTGTGATCCCTCCTGCCGGGTAATATGCAGTAGCAGTAGTAGTTTCAGACACTGTTTAGATGCCAAAAATTTTGCCAAAATTTTCAGATTCCCTGTCACATCGAATCTTTGAACACATGCATGAAGCATTAAATATAGATAAAAAATAAAACTAATTACACAGTTTAGACGAAATGGACGAGACAAATCTTTTAAGCCTAATTAGACCATGATTGGACAATATTTACCAAATAACAACGAAACTGCTACAGTAGCGTTTCGCCAAAAATTTTGCCAACTAAAGAGCCCCAGTTGCAAGGAAAGTGATCAGGATGAGGTGAGGTTGCTTGCTTGTGGCATGCCTCGTGATCACCGGCTTGCCTACTTGTAGGCGTAAGTAATCACCGTCTCTCCTAGTACTGGTGCTGCTTGTAATTGGTACATGGAGGAGCTGAACAATGAGTACCGCTTGTTATTGCTATGGAAGAGAACCAGAAATATATATATATATGAGTAATGAGCAATGGCTATTGCAAAATATGCTGTCATTTTGTTCTGAAATTTTGTTTCTTGGCTCGGCTATGAGCGACTGAATTGTGATCTGTGCCTGTTCTCAATCTAGGTTGCCATACTCGGATAAGAAGATATGGGCCCCGTTTAATTCAAAAAGATCTAAAAAATCTTACACAGTATTTGTCACATTAAATCTTTAGACGCATGCATGGTTCATTAAATGTAGGTAAAAAATAACTAAATGTATAATTTGTTTGTAAATATCGAGACGAATCTTTTGAGCATAGATAGTCTATGATTGGACAAATTTTACCAAATAATAACGAAAGTGCTACAGAAATTTTTCTCAAAAAATTTGGGATCTAAACGAGACCATAGATAGATGCTCTAGTAGATACGATCTGGATGAGCTACTTGATCAAGCAAAGAAGCTACTACTGGCATGGTCGCATGGACGACGCTCTCGCCGTCCACTTGCGCGAGTACGGAAATAAGCTTAGGACCGGTTTAGTTGCAAAATTTTTTTTTGCAAAACGACACTGCAGCACGTTTCGTTGTTATTTGGTAATTAGTGTCCAATCATGCTCTAATTAGGCTTAAAAGATCCGTCTCGTCTATTTCGTCTAAACTGTGTAATTAGTTTTATTTTTTATTTATATTTAATGCTTCATGCATGTGTCCAAAGATTCGATATGACGGAAATCTTAAAAATTTTGTAAAATTTTCTGGAAACTTAACAGAGGGTGTGTTCACTTCGCAAAAAGTAGGTGAAAAGTTACTATAGCATCTTTCGTTGTTATTTGGCAAAATTTGTCCAATCATGGATTAACTAGGCTCAAAAGATTTGTTCCGACGTTTACAGACAAATTATGCAATTAGTTATCTTTTTTACATACATTTAATTCTCTATGCATGTGTCGAAAGATTTGATGTGATGGGTAAAAGAGAAAATATTTTAGGGCCGCGTTCACTTCCTACAGGAACCCAAAATATTTCCTCTTCCACCCATCACATCAAATCTTTAAACGCATGCATGAAACATTAAATGTAGGTAAAAAAAAACTAATTGCATAGTTTGTCTGTAAAGTTCGAGACGAATCTTTTGAGTCTAATTAATCCATGGTTGGACAAATTTTACCAAATAACAACGAAAAGTGCTACAGTAATTTTTCAACCCAACTTTCTCATCTAAACACACCCTAGGTTGGCATGGGAAGTCAACAAGGCCAGAGCCTTAGAATAATGAGCGGAATGCGGAGAAGCGCAGTGGATCGGCGGCAATCTCCTGGCACTGGCACTGCGCGTGACTCCGCTCGTGCAGTCTCGGGAGGAGTGCCGCTGCCTGCCGGTGCCGGGCCACCGCAACCCACGCCCTGGGCTCCCTGCTCACCCGCTGCTGCTGCATCGATGCCAGCACTCAACTGCGAGTGCCCTGCCCATGGGAACGCCGTGACGCCGCGGATCGCCTTTATTTACCTCCCTCGCACTTCACCTCTTTCACCGCAGTAAAAATGAACTCCCGTAGATATGACTACGCGTTTTTTATTTAATTTTAATACTCTGTGGTCGAAAAATTAAATAGGAGTATGGCGTATAGGAGCAGTTCAACACGTCAAAGAAACGAGCAGGACTTGCACCACTAGTTGGAGGGGAAGCTCCAAAGTAGTACGGTCGTTGAAACACGACGAGAAAGAGCTAGGCTGTGTTTACTCCCTTAAAAAAAAAAGTACTGTGCAAACAAAAGATTTCCGTCACATCAAACTTGCGATACATGTATGGAGTACTAAATGTAGATGAAATAAAAAACTAATTGTACAGCTTGGTTATACTTTGCGAGACGAACATTTTGAACCTAATTAGTCAACGGTTGGACACTATTTGCCAAATAAAGCCAAAACATACTACAGTACTTTTTTACACCTTTTTACACAACTAAACACAGCCCTAGCCTTTTTTTTTTACCCTGCTGGTTAGTGGTTGCGGACGAAAGAAAAAGGGGAAAAAAAAAAGGGGCAGGAGTTTGGCAATTGGCACCACCACCACCAACCCGTCCGGGATCCTCGTGATACGCACCCACCGTTTCCGTTTGGGGCCTGGCGGTTAAAGCGAAAGGCGCTCGGTGAAACCCAAGCCAAAGCCAGCGACGCCACGGACCGCGCTCATGTGTGCCGTGTGCGGGCCGGCCTCGGCACGGGTGAACTGCGTCGCGGCGTCGCGCTCGACGCTCCATGTGTGCTCGCAATCCACCACCACCTCGGAAGCCAAGCCATGATCTCATCCCACGCACCGCGCACGCTTTTTTTTCTCTCTCTCTTTCTCCCCCGCACCTGCCGCTTTTCGTTCCGCCTGCCTGCCTGCCTGGCCGATGGATCGACATCGATCCGGCCCTGCAGCTGCACTGGCAGTGGCAGCGGGGTGCGTCGTGGCGTGCTCTCGGATCGGGTGACGAGACGAGCGGCGGGGTGGCGGCGCGGCGTCTGACCACCTGGCGCCACGCGGTTGCGTTCCTCCCGTCGAGGCGCCGAGTGGATGGCTCCTGGCCGGCCCGTGGACTCCACCGTGTCAAAGGCAGCGACGCCGTTGACGGAGTGAACCTTTCCGTCGTGTCAATCCACGCTTTGGAGCTGAGCTGAGCGGCCTTCGGTAACTTGGCCGGTTTACCGGCTCGCTGTTCAGAGTAAAAGGGGTAGCCGACACCGGCACACCGCGAGGCAGCAGAGGCCGTGTTCTTTTCTCTGGTCCGGGACTAGAGATTAAAACAGGAACTAAAATAAAATGATATGATGTTTGTTTGTTTTTTTTATCAGAAGAGACTAAAAAGGATTGAACAAAGACTAAAATACCATTCTTCTTTCTCAGGACAGTGGCCATAGAGCCAGAGCTCGCCGGGCAGAGGGAGCACCCGCCGGAGCTCGCCAGCTCGCGGCGCTGGGGCGAACTGGTCGGGGCGGCCTCACTCGGCCGCGCTGGTGCCAGGCCGCGGTGCAGCGGACGCGCAGGACAAACTCTGGCCAGGCCGCCGCGCGACGGACGGGATGGGTCAGGGCAGGGCGGCACATCAGGCGAGTGGAGAGGGAGAAAGAAGGGGTGGGGACCAGCAAAAAAAAAAGAGGCATGGGTGTCAATTTGGCCCTTTAGTTTCAAAAAGTCTTACCCCAAGGAACTTATGCATTTTGCTCTCTAGTCCCTAGTGATTAGTTTAAAAGGACTAAAATAGACTAAAATTTAGTGTTTAGTCCCTCTTCTCGTGCAAACAGACGGGGCCAGAGTAACGTACGTTTCCCTCCCCGACGGGATGGGTCCCCGGTTACCGTTGGACGGGGCCACCTGGTTGTAAGACTATCCGCACTCGTGGTACTCTAAATTCATCCTCTAAATGGTCTGGTCATCAAGATTCTCTCCTCTAAACTCATTACTCCCGCACCCATCCATACTCTGTATTCATCCTCTATACCAACTACCAGCTGGTGGGGTCCACATGTCATACTCTATTTTCCCTCCCTTCCCTTTTCTTCTCTCTCCCATCTCCCACCCGCGCCGCACACTCCCCTGCCCTCTATCATCTCTCCTGCTCGGCCATCTCGCCCGCTCGGCGCGGAGGCCTGCAGGACGGCGAGCTCCACCGGCGGCCGGTCGTGCCACCCGCTTCCCGCTCCCTCCACCTCCCTCCCAGTCCCGCGGCGCCCCTCCCTCCCCGGCTCCCCTCCTCCCCGGCGCCGGAGGAACAACAACTGAGGAGGAGGCCGCGTGCGCGCACGGGAGCAGCGACGCTCCTCTCGGCCGGTGGCGTTCCTTTCCCGGACGGCCGGCGGTGCTCCTCCCTCTCCTGGCGGCGCAGCGCGTCGAGGTCGCGTGGGCTGGCCGGCGAGCCCCTGCGCCCCTGCTCGTCACCGTTCTTGCTCGCGCCCGTCCTAGCGGTCGGCCATGGTGGAGAGGCGAGCTCGCCCCTGCTCCCTCCGTCCGCGCCCGCCCCTCCCCTGCTTTCTCGCCCCCCATCCGTCCGCGCCCGCCGGCTCGTCCGTCCGCGCCCGCCTGCCGCGGTGGTCGTCACCATGAGATGGTCGGGTGGTGGATGGATCTGCGTCGGAGGAGGAGCAGAGCAGTCCGCCGGCATCGGAGGAGGAGCGGAGCGGCCGTCCTCAATCCGCCACTGACTGGAGCTCCGCCGCCGTGAGATTCGAGGTCCACCTCCACCGGCATGGAGCTGCTCGACCACGGCGCCTTCCTCGCGAGCATGGCGGAGCGGTGCGGGGGCGGGGACGCGACACCGGGGCGGCTTCTCTCTCTCTCCTCCTCGGCGGTTGCGAGGTGGGGCCGGCGCGAGCAGTAGCGGACGTCCGCTATTCCCCCACATTTGGCGGACGAGAGCGCATCGCGGATGACATACAGGTCCCCGCTGCAGCAAATTTCGACCTCTAAATCGTCGTAACGGATGGGATACAGGTCCAAGTGCAGTTCGTCTAACCGTGGCTCCTCCTGCTCCCCGGGTGGTGTGAGTTACCTGCACAGCACAAGCACCCGGGCCCGTGACCCGACGCTCGCGTGACTGCGTGAGACACTCCTACTGCTCTGCTCCGGCACTAGTGGTGTGTGGTCGTAGTGGTTTTGTGGTGGTGACTGGTGTGGTGAGGATTGTTGGGCGCCGGGCGTCGTGACACGGGCTTGCCGCTCGCAGGAGAGGACGATTTTTCTATCGATGGCTGTGTTTAGTTGCCCTCGAAAGAGTGAAAAGTGTACCGGGTAAATAGTGTCCAACTGTTGACTAATGAGGTTTAAAACGTTCGTCTCGCAAAGTACAACCAAGTTGTATAATTAGTTTTTGATTTCATCTATATTTAATACTCTATATATGTATTGCAAATTTGATGTAACGGAATTTTTTTTCATAGTGTATTTTTCAGGTAACTAACCACAGCCAATAGCTGCAGGCGGTAACAGATGCCACTGCCATCTGCCAGGAGCAGCAGCCTGCACGTCTTGCTTTCAGGAAAGCAACGCGCCACCGGCTGCACCTCCTGCTTCCCACCTCACCCCACTCGTCCTGCTTCCTGAACCCTGCTCTCACTCTCTGAATCATTTCACTCTCTCTCTCTCACACACACACCTGTCTCTCCGTCCGACTGAGAGAGAGAGAGAGGGTACTGTGCACGGTAGTAGTAGAGTAGAGTGCAACAGGGGCAGCAGCAGAACCCATACCAAACTTGAGAGGCAAGGAACGCGCTGCTGAAAGAGGAGAGGTGAGAAAAAGAAGGCAGCCAGCAGCCAGGCACCACAGGCCGTCGTCGTAGTACTATTCCTTGCCCGGCCGGGGAAAGAGAAAGGGAGAGGTTCCCCTGGTGAAAAGAGGGAAATAATTAGCGATGCAAAACAAAGGGTTTTGCTCTTTCCCGTCGTCTCTCGTCAGTCATCAGACTAGTGATTGCCTAACTGCGCGTGACCTGAAACGCGGCATGTGGTGAGGCTTTGCGTACAACGTGTAGGCTCTAGAGTGGCCAAAAAAGCTTTACTAGCGTAGTACGTTTGGTTTCTTACTTTCTCTAATTAAAGGTTTGTTCTGTGCTGATGTTGATGATGTCATCTCATCATCCACAATAAGTAACACCGTTTAAAATAGAGACGTCCGGTGAAATGACGTAGTGCAACTTATCGGTTGAAAATAAGGTGTAATGTAACTAGTCAATGTTCTACTAGTTGCTTTCTTTATTTCTTTTTCCTCCGTAGCGAGCAAGGCGCGGCGATGGTGAAATCTATTGTCCCTCCAGATTTCAGAGAGGTCTAGGTGTCCAATCATCCTTTTTGTGACCCACTCATGAATTCTAACCAAAATGTAGCTGACAACTAGAAATGAAATGGCGGATAAACCAGCAGGAGCACCTTACCCTTTCTTTTTCCGACAATGTTGACACTAGATGGATACTTCCTCCGTCCCTAAAAACATGCAACTATAGGTTACGTGTCAGAAAAAGTAGTTCGTGTTTGACCAAGTTTATAGTGAATAGTATTCATATTTATGACTCCAAATCAGTTTATTATGAAAATATATTTCATAATTAATCTAATGATATTTATTTGATATCATAAACATTGATATTTTTTTATCTATAATTGGTCAAAGTTAAGATACTAAAAACGTGACACTGTGCTAGAATTGCATATTTTTCTGGACGGAGGGAGTATTTCGAAAGAGAAGGCCGGAGAAAATGGAGGGGCGAGAATATATATCACATCGCTAGCTGTATCCTTTTTCATGAAGCTGACTGCCTGACTCGTTATATACTATATGCTAGCAGTGCTTCACAAGCCATGAGGCCGATAATAATATCCGCAAAGCCATCAATCCGCACAACGAGTTTGTATCAAAACGTATCTATTTGCGCAGGTGACTTGATCATTACCGCTAATTTTCTCCACGTCCAGAGACTTGCTAGACAACGTTAAGTCTATTACTGTAGTGAGTAATAGTGTAGAACAAAAGATAAAGGAGAAAATGACTTTTTTTTGAGAGAGAGAGAGAGAGTAGGAGAAAATGACTTGGGAGAAGTAAAGGAAAGAAAAGGGAAACCTTTGATCTTTCTGTCCAGTCTTCACGGGAGACGCTTGAGCTTGAGAATGCTTTCTTTTTTTTTTTTGGTGGTGCCATGAAGGGAAAGAAAGCAGCAGCAACAACGGGCACGGCGATGAGAACTTTTGGGAGGAACAGACGGAACGGGGGAAAGAATCCTCCGATCCAGCACGCGAGCGATGAGAAAAAACCGATGGAGATAATATAATCATGTGTACAGTTGGAAAGAAGGAACGGCTGGAGAAATGAAGGAATTTGCGCGCTTTCCGTTCGTTGTCACGAGAGGCACAGGCACCCCTGCTTTGGTTTCTTCTTCCTCTCCTGGCCGGGCTAGCCCGGCGCCATCGCCATCTCTTTCCATCGGGAAACCACGAGTGGGTGTGTGGATCGGATCGCAACCGGGAAAAAGGAGGTGAAATCTCCATCATATTCCTACGCATCTGGAGCTGGTGTCAGCTCGTCCATGGTCGTCGCAACTCGCAACAATAATGCAGGGTTTGGCGCTCGTGGCCCTCTCTCTCGAGTTGTTTTCGGCCAAAAGCAAGGTCTGGGGAATTGCAGCCCGGTGCGTGCGGTGCGGACGGAGACGAAGTGAATAAGGGATGGAACAGCTACTACGATGTTTAATTTGGTAGTAAAATGTGTGGTACGTACCATTCCTGCTACTGTATTCTACATGTGACGTTGATGTCGATCTACAGAGGACGGGGCTGTTTGGTTGTAATTGTAACCTTGCTACGTACTAGCTATAATAAGCAGCTTCGTTCCCAGACAGGGATCAATAAGCTCCGAGCGCGTGAAATCGAAAATACAGAGCACCAGACAACTCGGCCTGTGAATCAAGCAAAAGAGGCCTGTAGAGTAGGCGAGTAGCAGTGCTCACACGTGCGTGTGATGGGTTCTTGTGTGCGTACAAATCTTCTCTACGTAGGTTGTCTGACTCGATCGATGGAATAGTTCCCTGCTTCGTAGGAGTAGATCACAGGACACGGGAATTTCACTGATGAGGAAGGAAGGAAGGAAGGAAGGAAGATGAGGAGCGAGTGGTGGTGGACTGGGCCTCCACAGAAAGGATCAAAGTCTGGAACAGCTTTCAATTAGGTGGTCCGCGGCCTAGTTAGTACAGTAGCTGTTGCGGTGTTCCCTCAGATTCCTCCTACCCATGACCCATCTCATGGCTCGTTTCGTCTCTGATGATGATGGTCACGAGGCGGAACCAAAGGACTTCTGTTGGTTAGGGAACCAAAATTAGTGGCAGTTCTAATGGTGTAGCCATGGTATATGTGGATCCATGATATATACCCATACAAAGACATTTAACACATTGAACCATCCTATAAATTTAGGAGGAATTGCTGGAAAGACGAAACAAACCACTTTGATCCTATATATTTGCCCACAGTTTCCCATGGAGAATTCCCCACTTTTTTCCCCCCGTTCTGCCTGCTGGCCCTACAAACCAGAGGCAGGCACACGTACTTTGGATTCTCATCAACTGTTTTGTCTTTTTTGCCAGCTAGTCTCTCTTCGATATGTCCCTTTTGCTGGTTTCTTCGGATCCAAGAAGAAATCACGTTATTTTGAGAAAACTTTTTTTTGTCTTTACGTTCGAAGCAGTGCCAAAATTTGAGAGGCTGCCGTAGTGCCCGTGTAGCAGTGCCAAAATTTGAGAGTGCACGTTTTGGCGGGCCGAGATCCACTTACGGACAGATCCGGTTGCGGCACGTCGTGTACCACACGGCCCACGTCAAATGGGCCGGCCACCAGGTCCCCAGTGCGTGTTCGGCCATCAGGAGGTAACTGTGATCAGGTGACGTTGCTTGCGTGATGCAAAATACTCCATGACCTTCTTGTACGTACTTGGACGCTTGGCTACCTGCAGTATAGGAGGGAAAAAAACAGCCTATAATCTTCCTCGGTTTGTAGCAGTCAGTAGTATCTTGCTATGGACGAGAACCAAATACTATGAATTATATACTAGTGGCAAACGCGCGCCCCTGTGCGCGATCAGTAAGGATTTCGATGAGATTTGCTCGGACAAGATACACATAGGCGCGGTAATCTGTATGATTAACATGTATTTGCTGATTCATATGTACATTTTGATGCAAGCATAGAGTGTGAGCCATATAGCGGGCATGCTGCTGGTCCGTGGTCTACTACAGCGAAGCTTCTTATTTCTTCGAGGTTGGACATATCTTTTCCAAATTATAGAACTAAGCAAAAGCAGGAATGAAATATGGGGGGTATGCTTTAGCAGTTTCATGTGGTACTTGAAAATAATATGCAGGTCTGCCAGTGGTCCTTTGTTGCGCTGATGCTGCAGGAAATCAAACATGAATCAGATGGTACCGCAAGTGTTGATGGACGGCAAAGAAAAGCATCAATTGGTGCAGAGAATATATTTTTTCATGGCTACATATAACACACTGAGAGCATATTGGAAAGTAAGGTTGAGACTTAAATAGTGTCTAATAAAATCCATTCTCAAACAATGTACGAAGCCATCAAGTGTTGGATATAAACAGTTGCATATAAAAAAAGCAAGAAATCTAGAATTCCTTTACCATAAATATTTTGAGAATACCTCTATCACATAAGGGTAGGACCAGCCATTCACTTACCAATAGACTGCTACAGCTTTTGTTGCAGGTATATGATTTCTTCTACTCTTCCTTTTTATCAGCCCATCCATTTTTTACCTGAGGGGATTAAAAAAATGTGGGACTATATATTGATACGTATTGTTTCCATCTACAATGAAACACTCATTTTATCATATTTTACTTTGCTAAATATAACAGCATGTGTAATAAACTGAAGCATTACGATGCAAATATTCTGAATTACCTTTTGGCCTATTTTCAAAGTTCAAGAAAAATAGAAGTGTTCTAACCCAAAAAAACACACGCAGGCAGTCCATCTGGTGGGGTTGCAGCAGGATGACTTGCATTATTATATAGTTGAAGCCAGCAGTAAAATTAGATTCTGATCTAGATGTGAGAGTGCTGCAGGTGACCCAAACTCCACAAGAAGCTGTGTTTCGTATAGTATAAAAGGGAAAAGTTAAGAAGCAGAGCAAGCCTAGAACCTTGTCTATGAAGGGAACAAACATTATTGGCTACATGGTATTGCCATGTTCTTTGGTGCTACCTAATTCCCCCCATCTCACGGCACACACACACGCAAAACAGGAGAAAACTAATCAGGTATGGTTCTTTCAGAATCCATAGCTTCTGTATGCTGTAAAACTGAAACCCAGGAACAGACCGAACCTTGCCTATATAGTAGTAGATAGCCTACATCTAATTTGAAGAATGCAGTAGTCAATATACCAGCTAACTAATGTTAAAAACCGATGGAAGACATACCAATTTCCATCCTTCTGGATGAAAACAAAAGAGGTGATGTACTGATCTTTATCTTCAAAAATCCTGATAGAAGGCATACCAATTTTCATCCTTCTGGATGAAGAAGGCATACAGAGATTGACCGGTTTAAACAAATTACTGAATGATAGGAAATCACATCCTTGCTGACAAATAGCTAAATTCATTGTGAACAGACCCCCCCCCAAAAAAAGTAGCACAAGAATACCTAGAAGGATATTTTAGAGCTGTAACTGGCAGCATAAAACAAAGATTCAGTATATATGAGGATTTAGAAAAGGTAGGCAATATGAACTAAGAGGTAGCATCCGAGGTTTTTTTACCTCCTTGTTTTCAACTGGTCTGTACACAGCATAATTAATTTGGTATAGAAAATTTATGTAGTTTTTTTGGCGAACCTTACAAATCGTAGGTCCACTATATTAGTGTGCTTTATTGTTTTTAGCAAGGCTAAAACCTAAGTTAGATATAGACCACCCACACCGATGTTCTATAGTGATAATTAACCCATCTCACTTAAGCACAAGAGCCTAATTCTTTTTAAGGCAAGGATGATAATTTAATTTTATATAAAAAACAAGAAGTCAAATATTCCAATAAACACGATATCAGTTATTTGAGAACAAACCTTGGATATCAATAATTGAGTTGATTCAATCTATTGTTCTCAATATCAACTTTCTTTAGTAAGACATCTCTTGAATAGAAGAGGGCCTCAATTATTTGTGCAAAAAAAATCCAAATTGAATCAAAATCCTCGAGAGACCATACACTGGGATGTAGTCTATATTCACTATAGCTCTAACTCAAACAACTTAAAATGACTTTGTTTATATAAATGATAGTTAAACTTTTGATATCTTCAGTTCAAAACAATAAGAAAGAGATACATTTACATAGAAAATTAATAAGTTTGAGGATTTAAAAAAGGGGATATTTACATGGAAAGATATAAGATTTAGGTGTACAACGAGGTAAGACTAAGGACCTGGACATTGATATGCACCTGTCATCAACTGTTACCCTTTCCATTCATGGGGGTAGGCCCTGCACATTGAATTGATAATATTGTAATGCCCTTTACCCCTCTTTTAATAAAGGTGTCACTGAATAAGGACAAAATTTGATAAGCAAAATCTTTTCAGAAAAATGCTAGAATGAGTGTTCCAGCATAGTACAGATATAACACTGGCATGAATAAGCAAAATCTTTCCAGCAAAATGCTAGTTCATCACTGCACAACCCCCAAACATCAGTAGATAACACCAAGAATGGAACAAACAATCATCACCGTGCAATGGAGGGTGTCAGTTGTGCACATCATCCACACGTTTGAAAATAAGAGAAGTTGCAGCTTGCAGGAGCAAACGGCCTCCTGGGGGGAGGGGGGCAAATCACAGTGAGGAGAGGGAGATGAGGGAAGGGAAGGGGGAGAAGGGGAGAGAGCGCACCTCTGCCTTGCGCAACAGGCCAGATGCATTGGTGCGGGGCTCCTCCAGCCAGGTGCACACACATACCTAGCCCGGGCGCTTGCAAGGAGAACACACACTGTAGAGGAAAAGGGAGGAAAAGCAAGGATGGCATGGAGAAAAGCACCCTCCCTTTTTTTGATGGAGCGGAGCAGGCGATGGATGTTTGGGCGTCGCAGGCGTGGCTGCTATACTCCAAGCCAATGGCAGGCCGACAACGAACAGCCACCATAGCCATGGTTTGTGTGAACTAAAAACAGTCCTGCAATAGGTAAGGGGCAATTTTCAGTATGAAGTAAACAAGGTACTCTAACAAACATTTGGGAACTGAGACCTATAAACGCAATCCATTGGGTTAAATAGGAGCAAACTGAGATGCACTGACAGACAAGGAAAACTGTCCAAAGGAGGATCTTCACCTCTAGAGGTTCACGAAGCAGCTATAGCCTGCATGAGAATTGTGTTCTGTATCTAAAATCCTGCATTAGCACCTCTAAAGAATCTGATAAAGCGCAGTTCCCAAAGAATAAATTTAGAAGGTGTTATTAACAAACAAAAGATAGCAGAGGCTAACTAATATTATTTAGCTGAGATATCCGAATACATAACCTTTATCGCATAAACGCTAATGCAAATAACAAACTTGGATATTGAGCTAGGAAAAGCAGGAAGATTATATATCAATGAGGCATACCTGGCAGCACCTTTTCAGTCAACTTATTCTAGATGGAACCATTGTCTAACTAAGTAAAACCAGAATAAAAGTACGTCACAACACGTTTCATTTGAGGATTTATACTTCACTGCTGGGCAGGATGCAAGCAGCTGTTCTGCTAGGCTGCCCATCCTTACGTACAGGCTATAGCTGTGGAGGTCTGAAAGCATCTCCTTTGCCCAGACTAATATGGCCAGACTAATACAGAGCATGAGTACAGATGATATGTGTGATCCAACAACTAAAAAACATAGAAACGAAGTACCTAGCCATCAATAAGGCTGCAATCTATTTGTGACTGTAGGCAGTTGGTCTCTGTTTTTGCATCGACAAAACCTGAATCTAGCAAAAAGAAATCAATTTTGTTAAAGCAAAGAGAGGAGAAGAGAACCATCTAAATCTGAATTCTATGCTGCATCACCCTAGACAGGAGCACGGACCTAGCACAGAGGGGAAGCCAACCGCAACACACTGTGCTGCATCGGGGCCGGTGGCCAATGCACGACCACCCGTGCTGGCGTGTCCCCGATTCAGGGGCCGGGCCGGTTCGTCGCTGGTGTGCTACCTGTACCGAGGCCACCGCCTCCCGAGCTGGCGCCCACCAGCAGAGGTCAAGGGAGAGAAGGGAAGAGATGAAGACTGGTACCTAGGGTTTCGTCGGAGCAGACGCAGCCACGGTCGTCGGTAGAGAGAAAGGGAGATCACGTGATGGTGGGGGAGGGAGCGGTGGAGGCGCCGGCACGCCGGCTCGAGCCATCCGCACGCAGCGCGAGGAGGCGGCTGCGCCGCCCGTTGCCGCATCGGGAGGGAAGGGAAGAGTGAGGGGAAGTGGAGGGAGAAACGGAGATGAGAAGCAGTAGAGGGAGGGAGTGAGTGAGTGAGTGAGTGAGGGAGGGAGGGAGGGAGGAGAAGGAGGAGGACGGCTGCCGCCGTCGCTGACGCGCTCCGCTCGCAGCCGACGCCGTCGGCCCTGCACGCACGTCGGGAGGAAGAGGGAGAGAGCGCAGAGAGAGAGAGGAGGGGCGTTTCTTTTTTCTTCGATGTTTGGGTTCGGGAGAAGACAGGAAGACTCGAGAGTGAGGCAACGCTGGACGCCCCCTATTGGCGAGACGCGAGGCTTGCAGAGGCCGCTGGCACCGAACCGTACCTAGTTGAGCTGAGGTGGACCAATCAGGGAATTCAGGGCGACGTGGCCGGTACGACCGCGCGGGAGACAACTGCGGCTTAAAGAGGTTAATTTGTATTTTTTGGGGACCGAGGAAGTACCAAATATAGCCGTGATCAGAGTAGAGAAAAAGTCCCCAAAGCTTTTGCTTTGGCTAGTCCCAATTATATCCATGATCAGAGTACTCTCTCCGTCCCACAAATAAATGCACGTCTCGTTTTTTTTGAGAAATCAATTTTTTTAAGTTTAACTAAAAATATATCAAATAATATCAACATTTGTATCTGCAGATAAGTATATTATGAAAGTATATTTCATGCTCAACCTAATGATACATATTACATATGATAAATATTAGTATATTTTATATATATTTGGTTAAACTTAAAAATGTTTGAGTCCTTGGGAAATAAGACGTGCAAATATTTGTGAGATGGAGTGAGTATACATTTTTTTTCCGTTGGAAGCCAGGAATCGAACTGACTGACACAGGCTCCCAAGAGGCCCTACCGCCACGCTGCGTATTCGACGACCGTACGAATACTCCCGAAGGACCGGCCCCGACCGTGCCGCCCCCGAGCCGCTGGCCTCTTCCCCGAGCCAGCGCTAGGGCTGAGCGGCGGCTGTGCGGATCGCAGTGAGGAGGCGGGCCTCGCCACCGGGGGCGTCGGCTACTCCATCCGCGGGGCTTGGCCTCTCCACGACTCCACCGTCTGCCTCTACGACCGACCCAGGTACGGACCATTGCTCCCCTCTTCTTGACCGGGGAACCAATCCACCTGCCTGTTCGCTCAGCTGTTCTTGACCCCTTTCCGTCCTCCACCTGCAACTCGTGTGTTGTTGACCGGGGAACGAAATCCACGCGCCAAGCTGTCTGCAGGAGCTTGCCGCGGGTGTGGCGGCCGTGACTGGCCCCGAAGATCTGGGGTGCGTGCGGGATCCTGGGCTCTGTCTCTGAAGGCGCCACTGACTTGTTTTCTATTCTAAGGTGAGATTGAGCTCTGCTGCTTGCTTGTGTAGAACCCTTGGCCCTGACATTTGCGCCTCAGATTTCTTAAATCTTACCCAACCGGGATAGATGAAAAAAAATTAAGGCAAGACCAGGACCTAGTTTACCCAAAGAACAGACCTCTGAGATCAGCGTATTATAATTTTTACTATGTGGAAGTTATGCATACTCATTTTTTGCTTAATATGTGATCAGGAAGTTGCTCACATTAGGCTATTGCACAAAGATGAAAAACGAAAAATTTACTAAAAGAAAGTGTCCCTTTTCTTCGTTTGCAGTTCTGGAAAGATCATAGATTTTTGGGCAAGAGGAGGTTGACATGGAAGTATGGAACCATCCTCTCAACCATAGTCACATAAAACGGGTTCACCGCCTTCGACCCTCGACCTGGGTTCGTCGACGCCGACCCAGGTTCACAGGTTCATTTTCGACCCTAAGTGTAAAAATCTCTCGCAAGTAGCGTACCACGTACCGCGACCCCGTACCTCGACCCTATCGACCCAAAAACTTTGTGACTATGCTCTCAACCTCAACCTGCAATGGGTGTTGCTGTTGGTGGATCACAAGTGTATCCTGCCTCTGCCTATCCACCTGCAGCAACAGTAGCTGCTCCTGCAGTTGCATCTGCTGGTTTACAGTCAGCGCAAACATTTCCAGCCTACTCTGCTCAGATGAGTGTTCAGCACCAGATTGTGTACCAGCAAGCTCAGCAATTCCACCAACAGCTCCAGCAGCAGCAGCAACAGTAGCTTCAGCAGTTCTGGATTGAACGCATGACTGAAAATGAGGCGATGACTGATTTCAAGAACCACAACTTGCCACTTGCGGATAAAGAAGATCATGAAGGCCGATGAGGATGTTCGCATGATCTCAGCTGAAGCTCCTGTGGTCTTTGCAAAAGTTTGCGAGATATTCATACACACTGAGGTCGTGGATGCACACCGAGGAGAACAAGCACCGCACCTTGCAGAAGAATGACATTGCAGCAGCCATCACTAAGACTGACATTTGTGACTTCTTGGTCGACATTATTCCTAGGAATGAGATAGAGGAGGACGGAGTTGGGCTTCCTAGGACTGGGCTGGCACCCATGGGAACCGCAACAGATGCATATCCATACTATTACATGCCACACCAGCAGGTACTTGGTCCTGGAATGGTTTATGGTGCCCAGCAAGGCCACCCTGTGTCGTATTTGTGGCAGGAGCCTCAGGAACAGCAGGAGCAAACTCCTGAAGAGCAGCGAGCTTTGCATGAAAGTGTTTGAGAATGTTGCTCAGAAGCTCTTTTATCTATGTTGCTCAGTCATTTTAGGCGGTCCAATTGTAGGTTTTCGTTAGCTAATATCACTCTTGATTGTATCAAACTGAAACAGGTGATTCTAAGTATAGTGTAGGTTTAGCATCACGGTAATTTCATTTCTGATGTGTTGTTAGTAGAAAGGATAATGATTAGTGGCTAGTGGATTAAACTTATTATACTGTTTCCATCCATTCCAAAAGTTTGCCTAAATGAGGCCTCTGATATGAAATGCTGGGTGTTAGTTCTTATATGCTTTGCTTGTGTTGTGTAGCTAATGCTCTTTTTTCCATTGCTCTTGATTACCTCATGAGCTGCTGTTGATTCATGGAAAAATAGTTTCAGATTTGTGCCTAATTGAATTATGAGACCTAGTAGATGTGGCCCATGATCATTTACTCCCAAGACCAATTCAGTCATTGCCACTGAATTTCCTTAAGTAGCTGACTGCAACTTTATTACATGGTATGCCAACATATCATGTCAATTATGCCAGCAGTACCACCCACAGTATATCACCCAATGCAGCTAAAGCCTAACATATCTATCCATGCTTCTTCCGGTTATCATTTCAGTATTATATACAGTATATCAGTCATACAATGCACCACTTATGCAGCTCAAACCATATCTACCCTTGCATTATCCTGCCGATTCTGGTTGCCCCTTGCATTCTGCCGATTCTGGTTACCGCTTGCATCCTTCCAGATAGTCGCTACTGCCGCAATTGTCCAATGAACCCTAACATTCTCCCAGACACCCTTGGCATCTTCATTCATATTCTGGTCCCCCGTTGCATCTTCTTGCAGATTCTTGTCCCTCCTTGTATCTTCCTGCTGATTGTTGTTCCCCCAGATAGTCGCTACTACCACAATTGCCCAATGAATCCATTTTGTAACATTCTCCCAGACTCCCCCACAGAAATTGCTTGCTTCAGCGTACTACCAACCCTGCAAATTGTAGCTACAGATCCAGATAAGCACATTAAGGCCTCTCTTGTAGCTACACATCCAGATAAGTATCATCAGACAACCTACGCATCCTGCAAACATTAGCCCACGTCCTGCAAATATTAGCCCACTGAGGTGCCCCACAGGTTCAGATATTGCAATGATCAATAAGAGCACTGAGATCACAGATGCAAATCGCACTAGTGTAGCAGCAGTGAAGCGAAGGAACCAATAGCCAATGCCGTTGGTTGACGACATCAAGCCGAGGCCCGCCACTGCTAAACAAATCATCAGAAACCAGGTGTAGCATGCTTGATGTGAGACCCAGCCCATTGGGCCAGTTGGGCCAGACCAAATTCATGACACTGTAGCTTCAAGGGTACTGTAGCAGCACAGAACACTGTAGGTACGAAATTTAGCACTGTCGGAAGCTGAGGGAGCTTAACCAAGATAAAAACCTAGACCTGGAGGCTGTTAACTTCGGATCGATTCTTTTATGCAAAGTGAGGATGAAAGCGCAAGAGAGTTAATTAGCAGGTGGTTCATTCAACGTGTAGAGTGAGACTTAGCTGTCTTCCCGGGTCGAAGCATTACAAATGGTAATCAGAGCCAACTCTCGTGGTTTTTACGGACGTATGGCTCAGGAGCTCGGATAAGTTGCGCATGGCTTTGCAAGAGCATGACACTTGGGTCGGGGAGCTGGGAATATGGACGTGGCCAAGAGAGTCGGTCGGGGCGTTACAAATGGTAATTAGAGCCAACTCTCGCGGTTTTTACGGACGTATGGCTCGGGAGCTCGGACAGGTTGACACTTGGGTCGGGAAGCTGGGAATACGGACGTGGCCAAGAGAGTCGATCCTGGACATTTGTCCTACGAGGTAGCTTGGTTCAGCGTTCGACGAGGACGTCAAATCCTTTGAGGGTGGGTGATGTGAGACCCAGCCTATTAGGCCAGTTGGGCTGAACCGAATTCGTGACGCTGTAGCTTTAAGGGGGTACTGTAGCAGCACGGAACAATATTGTAGCTACGAAATTTAGTACTACATCAGAAGCTGAGGGAGTCTGTACCTAGGAGACTGTTAACTCCGAATTGATTCTTTTGTGCGAAGCAATGACGAAAACGTAAAAGAGTTAATTAACAGTGTGGTGTGGTTCATTTCACGCGTAGGGTGGACGTTAGCCGTCTTTCCTGATCGGGGCGTTGCACTTGACTGGTATTATCCTATTTCTTTATCAAAGTGTTGAGCCTCGAAGCAAACAGGCGATAATTTGGACGGAAGCGTTTACGTGACTCAATGACTATTTTGCCATTATTTATCATCATCTTGTTTAACGTTTAGAGTTTTTTTTTGGAAAAATCCTTTCAGTCCCACGTCCTCACTCTCTCTGCTTATGCCTCTGCGCACCTCCTTCACCAGCATTCCAGCAAGATCCTCGAATCCATTTGGCACTGTACATGTAAGTTGGCCCTACACCTGCCTTGTCAGTTGTCACTTCTCTTCCATTCCACCTGACTTCCAACACACTATAACCTTGACCGCGCCAAAAAAAAAAAGAGTACCCGCGGAGTCCGCCCTTCCCCTTGTGCCCTTCCCCTCAAGCACACACTGTGGCCTGTGGGGGGAGATCGTCGCGCATTTCTTGGTGGTCCTCACCTGCACGTCTACCGGCATCCACTCACGATGAGCTAGGCTCTGCAAGATTCCCCTCCTCACCTTGGTGTATGGTACGGTGGCTGTGTTTGATCCATCCAAACTTCTATAGGCTAGGTTTATTTAGCTCTTGAGATTGTGGTTGTTGGCTGTACCTGTTTGGATGAACTAAATTAATGTTTAGTCCATATTTTGGATGTCAAATAAAAGACCTAAACAAAAACTAAATCATGGTCTAACAAAAACTAATAAAGGCTAATTGATTTACGCAGGCGTTTCCTCGAAGGCGGACTCATTGCTCGCCTCCGAAAATCTCTTTTGACCAACTGCATAAGTGTCTTTAGTAGTAGTGAGAGGCAAGTTCATCAAATTGTTTGTCCATTTTAGCAATTCGTGGAGGCACCCGGGGAGCCATGTTCCCTACAGAATAACAATGCAACCAATTGAGATTTTACCAAAACAAATAATCTGATAAAACACATAACTAGACAGCCATTTCCACCACTAGCCACTAGAGATGCTCTAAGGTAGTTGGCACAGCTTCAAAACAAACTACATCTCAATTTTAATTCAGTTTGAACGACTTATAGTTTAGAAGGTAGAGAATATATTTTAATTTTATTATTTCATTTTCAAACATCATTGCCTATTCATATAGATCAAGTCAGAATATCAGCGCTGGAACCATATTAGCTTTGTTTGGCTAATATTTTTCTTTTACAAATAATAAACTCACTCGTATTCAATGACTAATAAAGCAAATTATGGTGCTTAAAATCTGTCAGATGCAAAATCGGATTCTAAGCAAGTAACCCGACTGCCTGCCATGTATTCATGGCATTAATGTTCACTATAAAAATAGAAAAAAGGAAATAGAGTAAGATTCTCCTACATTTTTGCAGGAGACCAGGCAGCGAACAAATCTGAACTCAATACTCCATGGTCAACAAATCTTACTAGGAAGATAGGCACGCTTCGCCGCGGCTGTATTCAGGATGTGTTGATGAAGGTGAATTGTTTGCCAACAGTAATAAAGTTAGTCCAAATACGAAAGGAACAACACAACAATTTCCATCATTCCCTTCGCTTGACCCCACTTGTTAGCTCCACTGCCTCCCAAGCTCCTGCAAGTACCCCTACTCCAATACACTATATATAGGGATGTTGACGCCATTTGAAGAATCATCCAAGGAGCAACAAACATAGAAGCAAAAAGGAGAAGCTCCCAGGCGAGGTCATACCAATTTAGAAGTTGTAAACAAAATACTCTAATGAAGTTATATCGTCCGGCAGCCATGGCCGGTTTCCCAAGCAGCGGGGCGAGCCATGTCCATATCCGCCGCCACAGAGCATCAACGGCGGCGTTGGTGTCGAGTCGTCGGCAGATCCTCCAGCAACCTCTTGTCACATGGCTTTGGACATTCCTGAACCCGTTCACAAATTGGATGACCACACCATCGTCGTCGAAGACGACATAGACCGCTGTTTCGCTTCGTGTTTTATAAGAGGATATATCTAAGAGTCTTTTAAAATTTACTCTCTAAATCGTCGTTTAGAGAGTCTTTTGAGTAAAGGTAACTTTTTATATCTTTTATACCCTTTAACAACTTTTTTATATCCTGTGTGCACTTCAGAGTCATCATCTCTCTGTCTTTGACTAGTGAGAAATCCTAAATAGATGATGTCTATATCTAGAGATCCATTTAAAGAGTCCGTTGAAGGGGTTTTTTTTTAGTAAATTCTGTGTTCCTATAAATTAGGAATGGAGTTGCTCTAACCACGTTCAAGGTAATTAAACCGCGCTACACGGACGTCGTTAATAATCGAACTTATCTCGTGCGCCAAGCACATGTATGTATGATGATGATACTGATGTGTCGTTTCTTTCTCCCTCTTTTCGACTTTTCGTAGGGTGTGTATGTTTTGGCTTTTTTTCTTCATACTTATTTATACAGCGCGACGCCACTACAAAAATGACATGCGAGTATGGGACGAAGTCCTAATGGTTGTTATGGTTGCAGTTGTGGCAGCTTCCCCCCTTTTTGTGACTGTGTTTGCCTTTTGGGCAGAAGGGATGTGCAGCAAGAGTGGAATGTGCATAGCACTAAGAGTGGAAAGATCTACCGACTAATCACAACCAGAATTTCCAAATAGGGATTCTCCTTTGGTTTTAGCATTCAACATTTAGTATAAATTTTTCTTACTAAATGCCTGCTAGTGAGATTCTCATATGCTATGACTAGTGTTGTTGTTTTATTACTACTTAAAAATACTAGAAGAAATCCACCATTTTGGCACCATAGCAGCAAACATCTCTTCCTAGAAGATCCATAAGCTACACACAAGCCTTGGATCGAAGTGAGAATATGACACGGAACTGATGGATTGTATTGACGGTAACCGTACTAAAGGATTTCTCTCCTTACTTTCCTAGTTTGTCCGCTTTTCTAAACCGGTCAAAGTTTGTCTAAAAAAAGATTAGCATGGAGATTCCTCCTCATATTTTTCCTAGTTTGGACGGTTTAGTCCGAATGGGAATAGGACTAGGTATCTGGGCTACAAATCCTGGTCTGACACTTTGACCCGATATATAATTCCGGTCCTTCTCGCGCCCTTGCCGCCGGCAGCATCGTTCGCAGTACCGCCGTCGGAGTGAAGGGAAGCTCGCGCCGCCGCCAACATTGGTGTCCGTTGGAGGAGAGTCAGTCAGGCAACAACCTCTGGATATGCAGGTTTAGTAACCCTAATGTTTTCCTACTCGAGATCTAGTCATCTAATGCTAAACACAAACGCCCCCGCGTCGTCCGAACTGGGCGGCTCGGGCGGCTCCCCCGGCACCTCTCCCCAGGCCACCTCGGACGAGCGCTACCTCCGCCGTCGCCGGAGCTGCTGCCTGGGGCTTGGCACGCAGCGAGGACGGCGACGGCGGGGCCTCCTCTCTGCCTCCCCAAACTTCCAGCCCCCACCCCACCATCCGTTCTCCTCCCCTCCTCTTTCTTCTTCAGTGCTTCCTCGGTGACTTCAACTTGGGTATGCTTGGCCGGCGACCAGATCCGCGTGAGGTCAGCCGTATCTGTGCGGGGGACGACCGGATCTCCATCTTCCTTGCTGGATCTGTCCATTTTCGGTGGTGGGTGGGGTGGCTGCGGCTCCTCTTCGCGGCCGTGCTTCTTCTCCGGGAAGACGGCAACGGAGCGACAGACCGGCCTCATCCTAGCCGGGGCGGGCGGATCCGGTGACCCAACGCTGGATCTCCCCATGGCGACGGCGACGGGGCCAGAGGTAGGCCGTGGTCTGCTCTCCGGCGCTCCGTCTGGGGAGGCTATGGGTCCCGGCGGTTGTGGGGCCGGCGGAGGCTGCTGGAGGTCGTGCGCGGCGTGGTTTATGCGGGGCTGACTCGGCAGGGGTTGGGACGGTGGTGGGCTGGGCGACTGGGGCTTCTTCTGATCCCGGCCCTCTTCTCCCTGCCATCTGCCTGCCCTCTTTCTCGGGTTGGCTTCTGTGGCGGAGCTGGCCGGATCTGCGTGCTGCTGGATGGCTCTGCCATTTCTGGCGGCGGGCGGACTCTCCGACGGGCTTCTCCCTACGCTTCTCCTAGCCGTCGCCTCTAGGGGCGATGGCCGGGCGGGGCTGCCGCTGATCCTACACCGCACCCTGCCTCCTTGGTAGGGTTCGGTCTCCGGCGGTGACAGTGTGGAGGTTGCTCGAGGTTGGGGCGAAAGCTTGGACGACGACGTTTGTGGACGCCGTTTCCTCCTTGGAGGCGTCCTTTCCTACCTCTTCTTCAGCCGTACTGGATGGTGCAGGTGAAAACCTTCCCTTTGTGGGCTACATTATCGACGCTTTTAGCGTCGTTTCCTCCTTGGAGGCATTGTTAGGCGTTCTAGTTCTGCAGCGTCTAGCCAATGGTGGCGTCCCAAGCTGTGGTCGTCGTGTTTTTTCAGTCCTATTAGTTGTTTAGTTGAGTTGTTAGTTGGGTTGATTCGACCATTTTAGAGCAAGCAGTGCCGTGAGTAGATGGTTGTCCAGTTGTTGTATCAAAGTTGTATAGGATGAGTGATGCAGTCTCCTCAGTTGTGTGGTTTTTTGGGTCCAGTTTCCATTCAAAAAACTGGGCGGGTATTTATCTTTTTTTTTCTTTCTTCGTCTAATAGAAATCGCGGTAAAGCTTTTGCCGTTCTTTCTAAAAAAAAATCTAGTCATCTAGACGCTTTTATAAATTGTACTAGTGGTAAATGAAATACTATAATATCGTCAGGCAGCCATGGCTGGTCCACAGAGCAACGGCGGCGGCGGCAATGACGTCGAGTCGTCGGCAGATCCTCCTCTGGCAACCTCTAGTCACTTAGCGTTGGACATTCCCGAACCCGTTCACAAATCGAATGATCGCGCTGTCGTCGTGGAAGAAGACGTAGATCCCTGCTGCGCTTCGTGTCTTATAACCACGTTGAAGGTAATTAAACCGCCCGCTACTACACGTACGTCGTCAATAATAATCAACCTTAATCATCTCGCACGCCTAGCATATGTATGTATGATGATGATAATACTGATGCGCTGTTTGTTTCTCCTCTATTTTCTCCTTTCGCAGGGCGTGTACATTTTGGCTATTGTTTTCTCTTCGTACTTATTTATATGGTGCATCGCCACTACAAAAATGACGTGGGACAAAGCCCTGGTGGCGGTTATGGTTGCGGCTGCGGTGGCTTCTGTCTTCTTTGTGATTGCATTTGCCTTTTTGGGCAGAAGGGATATGCACCATGAGTAGAATGCACAGAGCCCTAAGAGTGAAAAGACCTACCTATACTACCCTCGTTCATTCATCGATCATCGGATCGGATTTGTAATTAAGAGACCCGAGTTTTTGTATTCGTTTATGGCATTTTAGCAGTGAGTTTCTATACAGTATAATTTAGTTCTTCTTTTTATTACACAAATTAAATAAATATTATAATATCGAGATTGACCTATGCATGGCCTCTGCTCAATCACACTCACGCACACCACTTCTACTAGATCCTGCGGCCGTGAAACACGTACGCTAGCTAATTTTACCCCGCGCGAGCGCAGCAGCTTGATCGTGTCGTTGTTTGTAGCAAGCTAATATGGCACACGGTATCAAGCTTAATTTCATACACAGCGTAACGTACATGCATGTTTACGTGACAACATCTAGCTACACTACACTTGTGTGTATGTAACCTAGCTATCTCTTCTCTTTAATACGAATCTGATTCTAGCACCTCATTGGACCACGTCATCTATTTCTGTTTCCTCCGTCCGATTTTAATCGATCGGATAATACAAAAGCTGGTCGCAACCAGTTTCTAGGGCCTTCTGATTGTGCACACGCTCCTGCCCGGCCAACCTCTCCCGTAATAATCGGTAATCCCATATACCCGGGCCGCTAGCCCTGTCTCTTGCAGCTGCCCATACCATCGCAGAATCGCAGATGGACTCCCCGGCGTCGGCCATGGACGCCAGAACCCTCGCTCAAACTCTGGCCCTAGGCCCTAGCACCGTAGCGTGGTGACAGCGGCAGGGGCTCACGCCACATGCTCCGAGCAGCTCAACGGTTCGATCGTTCGCCCTGTCCGAGATCGCGGCTCCATGGTTCGACCGTGCACACGGCTCCACGCGCTACCGGCAGATCGGAGGATGTTGATCAAGGAGTCCAATCGCAAGCCGAGCTCAAAGCTGTCGAGCAGGCTCCTTGCGCAGCGCTCCCTGAGTCCCTGTTGCCGGCTTCCATCGCCCTCAACAACTGGGTCGACGCTTCCATGGATGATGATCTTAATTTGTTCGAACAAATGGACGCAAACTATTTTTTTCCTTTTAATGTTCGCTTCGTGATTTTGTACAGTCCCATGTCTACCAGTCATGCTTGGCACATTCAGGTTCAGAGTTTACTACAAAAATGATTGACACGAGTTCAATGAGTTCAGTGCAATTGAAGTTATTCAGTGCATTTGATGTGATAGGGATTATACCCAAGATCCGTGCTTTGTTCTTTGATTCATGCATCCGACAGCTACATCTGTGCAACTGATGGAATGAGAGAAATTATTTGTCATTTCCTTTTCTCTTCTTTTATCCATTTGCTTCGCAGTCAACCTCAATTTTACATGCTCGATCTGTGCTACTTCCTCATGTGAGGGAGTATGCTGACAAAGTGGTGAATGCCTACCATAACAATTAACAAGCACACGCTTCCTAAGGTATACGACCATTCTAATCACTATTGACTAGAATCCAGTCCACCTAATAGCAACTGGCGCCTGGAAAGCCAAAATTATTTGACTAGCCGTTCTCCTATATATTCTTGGTGTTTTGACTAGCCTCTTCTCTCATATTTTTAGTGGTGCTTAATCATTATCTACATGGTTGTGTTTTATTTGTGTTGGTTCCACAGGATTGTACTCCCTCCGTTCCAATTTATATGTCCTTTGGCTTTTATAGATACACAACTTTTATTATATATCTAAACATATTGTATATCTAGGTACATAACAAAAAAACATATAAAAACTATGACTAACCCTAAATATCACTGAAATCTCGACCCGTTATGAGGCCTAGCTAGAGCTATGGTGTGTTATGTATTTGATGATTGATTGAAGAGTAGGTTGAGGGCAACTCAATCCAATGGTTAGAGTTACCTGATATCTGTAAGGTCCATGTGTCACATTCATCTTCACGAGAGCTAACTTAATTAAAAGATTATGTCTCTAATGATCTAGCTTTTGCACATTACTCAAAGCTAGCGTGGTCCTCAAAAGAAAGATGACGGGATAAGATATTACTGTTACTTCATCCATTCTTAGAATTTTGTCAAATTTAAAGTAATTGTAGGATTGGACAAGTTCTTAGGAATGACAAGCTTTGAGGAATGGGTGAAGTAATTTGGCAAGCTTTTGGGAATGGATGATGTAATACTTGTATATAGATTTTGTCAAATTTAAAGTGCAATTTCTTAGAAGGAAGTTAGAATTATATTTTTTGGGGGATTGAGGGAGTAATTAACTGATGATTTGAAAGTACCATCTTTGTCCCAAAAACACACCATTCTACAAAATAGTTGATTAAAGATAAAATTGTTGAACACTTAACAACAAAAGATTTATGTTTTTTAGATTTGCTATGTCATACTTTTTATATGTTGTGAAACTATATAGATTTTTTTAAATAGTTGATTAAAGATAAAAATGTTTGACTTGGGATAAAATATTTGACCCTATAGGTGTCGCCTGACCCCACTTGTGAGGTCCAATGCCTTCCAAGCTCCTACAAGTACCCGCTCCATTGCCTTCCAAGCTCCTACGAGTACCCCCTTACTCCAATACACTGTAGATAGGGGTGGTGGCCCCATTTGAAGAATCATCCAAGGAGGAACAAGCATAGAAGCAAGAAGGAGAAGCTCTTAGGCAAAGCCATACCAATTTAGAAGTAGAAGATAGGGAGAGAGTGAGGAGAAGCTAGAAGAGGAGCCAGGCCTATTGGCATCCTCTTGCTTGTACCCTGGCGGATGCAGCTCTTGTTCGAATGAAGTTTGAGACTTTCTGTGGTAACTCTGATCTTTTGCATTAATTAAGAATTGATTCATATTGTTGTTGTTCACTGGTTCACTGCTCTTTATAGAGTACTCTAGTCAATTCATCGAGATCTGAACTAGAGTACTAAGGCTTTAGCGTAAAAATAGTGTTTAGGCTATAAATTGCCTGTGTTTGTGACTAGCCCCACGGGATAGGTTGTGATAGTTGGCAGGTGGTGATAGCACGTTGTCCATCGTATGTATTAAACCACATTTGGGTTAGTTCTTAAAGCATAGGGTTCAATTACGGATTATCTCTATCAACCCTTCTCACCCCTTTTTCTACTGGTGTTTGGGCCATACTTCGAAGTAAACAACCGTGGTATAATAATATTGCTCAGTCTTGCCTTAGTATCATAGAAACAACAGATATTCTCTCAACCTGATATTATTTACCCTTGCACTACCTTTGGACGATATTCATTCTTAGGGCCTATTTGAATAAGCTTAAAATCCCACCAAATGCCTTGCGGTCTTCAGGATTCTCACGATTGCCCCTCACTCATCCACCGCAAGACTGAACTAGGAGTTCGATTTTACGTACCGCACCTCTCCTATCGCAGATCTCGTACCACACCACGCCATGAGAAAAATGGGAACCAAATAGGACCTTAACTAGCTAGTTTACTTCACGCCTCGGTAGAAATTCGATATCTTGGAAACACTCCTGGGTGAAAGCTATATTGATATTTTTGTGCACTTGCGGTTTAATCTGTTTGCCACTATTGGTGTCAACACCCTTAAATTTCGTTTCGAGGGTTCAAGTAGGGTCCCTACTAGAGTTGCTCCAAGCTTTTAAAATATATCCCAAATTATAAAATATTTTAGGTGAACTAATTCCTCCAACTCAATTTTAAAAAAATCAGCATTCACATGTATACCTATCATTAATTTATAGTAACCAAAATATGGTAGTCAGTAAGCGTTACGTGTTTTTTAACGGAAAGGATACTGTCAGGGCGTCCGGACGACGCCGGACGTGCCCAAACGATGCGGCCCAACCAACTCACCCGGGTCTCCCTTATCCGCTAGTTCACCTCTTCGGTCTTCCCCCTCACCACTCGCTCGCTTCGCCTCACTTCTTCTTCATCTCGCCTCACGCTCTCCTCTGCACGCTGCAGGACGCTGCTCCTCCACTGCGCGCCCTCCACACGCGCCACTGGCTAGGCACCCCTCCCTTCCTTCCTCTCTCTGACTTCACCCCCTCCCCCGCTGCGACCCTCTGCTCCCTCCGTCGCTTCCTGCAAGTTGAGGGCGGGGGCGGCTCCTCTCCGTGGCGGCCTTCCCCATGGTGGATCCATAGAGCTCTGGGGTCCCTCGTGGTGGATCCATGGAGCACCGGGCTCCCCGTGGTGGATCCATGGAGGAGCGACGCAGATCCAGCTGTGTGGTGGCGTTCTCCACCCTGGCGACGTCGACGGTGAGGAGCACTCGTCGGCAAGCCGCACATCCTCCCTTTCCCTCCTTCCTCCCCTCCCTCACCCTTCCTTCCTCCTGGCTCCCGCGTCCTCCATGTGACCGAGAGAGGGCAGCGCGTGGTGGATCCATGGAGCTCCGCCCTCCCCGTGGTGGATCCATGGGGGAGGCGTAGATCCAGCGGCGTGGTGGTCTCCTCCACCCTGGAGCGTCCTCCTCCATATCGACGGCAGCTGCACGATGGCGTTCTCCACCCTGGCGCGCCTCCCCCACCTCGACGACGATATGGGGGCCTCCCCCGGTGGCGGATCCATGGAGCAGCGGTGCTCCTCGTGGTGGATCCATGGGGGGTGATGCAGATCCAGCGACGTTTTTCCCTTCCCACTGTTTCAGTAGCATGTTTCTCTTGTTTCAGTTGATCGAAAGGTATGTTTCAATCGAACAATTTGGATGTTGGAGAAGTAGAACGGGACATGTATGAGCTTTCCTCCCTCCTCCTCCCCCTCCTCTTCGCCTTGTTGCAATGGTTGTTTTTCATTGTTGCAGTAGTGTTTCAACAGATGTTGGAGTGTGTTTGAGATTTTATTTCAATTTTTTTGTTTCAACGGCATGGTGGAGTACCTGTCGTTCGCTGTTGCAGTTGGTGTTTGGGGTGTTGTTTCAGTAGTTTCATGTTTTTGGTGCAGCAAGCTTCGTGCGTCTGTTTGAAGCTTTAGTTTCTGTATGTTTCAATTGGTGTTTGGATGTTGTTTTAGTAGGTGTTTGGCCATTGTTTCAGTGGGTTTTTATGCTTTTGGTGCAGCAGTCAGGTCCTTGTATGTCGCGGTAGCTGCTTGGGTGAAGGTTGGTGGGGGCTAGCAAGTTCTGGAGAGGGGAGGCGGGGCGGATCCCCGTGTGTGCGGGGGGAGGGGGCCGGGGTGGGTTCGATCCGCTCCCCCCGCGCGCGTGGGGACGGTGCGCGGTTGCAGTTTTTTTCATTATCATCTTCTGTTGCGTGTTGCGGGGGTGGAAGCGGGGCCTCCTGCGGCGCGTCCGGATGCTAGCGCCCGGATCCGGACGTCCGGGCGCTAGCAACGCCGTTTTTTTTAATAATCGCATAATATGTCCTAACAAATTTGCTATGATACCTTGTATTTCAAGATTGAAAGAGTAATATAAAAGCCCACATAAAAAACAGACTATGATTCCTCCCTCTTTCCTTCCTGATTTGCTGGTTTCGTAGACAAAGAAACAGATTAGTAATAGATTTCTCCTTCTCTCTTTCCTAGTTTGGACGCCTCAGGAGAAGAAGGTTTAATATCGCTAATGTTTTCCAGATCAAGATCTAGATGACTTATAAACTGTACTGGTAGTAAATAAAATACTCTAATGGCGTTATATCGTCCGGCAGCCATGGCCGGTTTCCCGAGCAGCGGGGCGAGGCATCCGCGGAGCAGCGACGGCGGCGGCGTTAGACGTCGAGTCGGCAGATCCTCCTCCGGCAACCTCTTGTCACGTGGCTTTGGACATTCCTGAACCCGTTCACAAATCGGATGACCCCACCGTCGTCGTGGGAGAAGACATGGATCCCTGCTGTCTTAAAACCACGTTGGTAAGTAAACCGCTTGTGCTACTACACGTCGTTAATAACATTCGGCCTTAATTATCTCGCGCGCCAATGATATGTGCGTATGATGATGATACTGATTTGTTGTTTCTTTCTCTCTTTTATTTTCTTCTCTTTTCGCAGGGCGTGTACGTTTTGGTTCTCATTTTTATTTCATTCTCGTTTATATCGTGGGTCGCCACTACAAAAATGACGTGGGAAGATATCCTGGTGGCGGTTATGTGTGCGGCCTTGATAGTTCTTCTCTTCCTTTTCATTGCATTCACCTATTCGTCAGAAAAGCAAAAATGAGAAGCGCGAGTGGAAAGATCTAAAAAATAATTACTAGAAGTATGTTTGTTTGTTCATTCATCATACATTGGACGGGAGTCAAGTTTTGTATTTGTTTCTTGCATTATATATGGCCCTACCAATGCAGTGGCCATATATAATACTTCTACTAGTTCTAGTTGTGAGTTTCATTCTATATATACAGAGTAATAATTATTAGTTAATCTTTTTTGTTATACACAAATTAAATATAATATCGAGATTGACCTATGCATGGGCATGGCCTCTCTGCTCAATCACACGCACGCACACCACGCGCACAGCTTGGATCCTGCGGCCGTAAATCCGTGATATCCACGTACGCTAGCTATTTAACCCCCGCGCAAGCGCAGGAGCAGCAGCAGCTTCATCGTGTCGTCGTTTGTACTAGCAAGCTAATACTGTAACAAGCCTGGTGGCCACGAATCACGACCCCGGCCCTAACATAACATGCAGAATCACACAACCCCTAACGTCATGTTGTTTAATTACCCAACATGCATGTTGGCACACTATATATCAAGCTTTCACACACATAGCTATAGCGTACGTAACGTACATGTTTACGTGACAACATCTAATAACTGCACTTGTGAATTCCGAGGGAAAAAAGGCATCCAATCTTTGTAGCAACAACCACCATCGAACAATGCACACCTGACCAACATTTGTTAAATCTCTTTCGTCATTGTAAGCATTCCTTTCTTAAGGGGCCGGGGTTTTGCTACTTTGCCACTTTTGGGTTACATGTGCGTTTGTTAGTGCCCTAGAATTGACATGGGTCCGATCCAGTTTGTAACTTAGGTGGTTATGGCTCACATGCCCTTTAGTCCAGCCTACGGAGTGTTTTTTTTAGCCAACAAACATATAAAATAATATGCCTAACTGTAAATATCACCAAAAATCTCGAGTAGGTTGAGGGCACCTCCAACAGCTAGAGTTATCTGCTAACTGTAAGGTCTATGCGTAACAATCATCTTCGCAAGACCTAACTTAAAAGACTATGTCTCTAATGATCAAGCTTTTGCGCATTACTCCAAAGCTAACGTGGTCCTCAAAAGAAAGATGATTGAATAAAATATTAGTATTACTTCATCCATTCTTAGAATTTTGTCAAATTTAAAGTAATTGGAGGATTGGACAAGTTTATGGGAATGACAAGCTTTGAGGAATGGGTGAATTAATTTGGCAAGCTTTTAGGAATGGATGAAGTAATACTAGCGTATAGATTTGGTCAAATTTAAACTGCAATTTCTTAGAAGAAAGTTAGAATTATATTCTTTTTGGGTATGAGGGTGTAATAATTAACGGATGATCTGAAAATACTACCTTTGTTCTAAAAACTTACCATTGTATAAAATTCTATAAAGATTAGAACGGAACTCCAATGGACATAGTTACCCTGTTTTGTTAAACCATTTCCCATAAAAAAAGATTTGTTGTTCTACATGTGACTTGAATAATTGTGCATGTGGTTATAGTTTAATAGCCTGCATGCAGTCATACGATGAGATTGGACAATAGAGGAAAGATGCACGGTTAAGTTGGACCCTAGTAGGTGTTTAAAGGCCACGATGCTAGTTCGGCGAGATAAAATTTGAATGATATGCACCGAGAGAGCATGAGACCAGGGTTAAAAAAACCGCTCGGTAAACCGCGGTTACCGGCCTAACCGGGCCGGACCGGTTCCGGTCCGGTCCGGTTAGGTATTCCCCAAATTCAAATTTAAAATTGGAAAAAAATTTTCCCCAAATTCAAATTTAAAAATTTTTCAAATTCGAGTTCGTTTAGTATTTATTTATACGTATAGAAGTTTGAAAAAAAAAGAAAAAAAATCCCGGTCCTAGCCCGTTAAGGCCCCCAAATTCAAATTTAAAATTTGAAAAAAACAAAAAATGCTGAAAAAATTCCTAAAAATAGTTCATGATTTATAGAAGCCAATGGTGTAAAAATTTTTCAAATTCGAGTTCGTTTAGTATTTATTTATACGTATAGAAGTTTGAAAAAAAAGAAAAAAGAAAATTCCAAACTCAAACCGAGCGGTAAACTGCTCAAACCGAGCGGTTACCGCTCCAAACCGCACGGTAAACCGGTGACAAACCGAACCGAAGGCGCGTTTGAATTCAAATTCAAATTCGACCGGTTACCGACCGGTTACCGGTAAACCGGAACCGGAGGCCGGCGGTTTGGGGTGACCGGTCGGTAAAAAAAACCCTGCATGAGACAACATTTTTGTGGCTTGAAAAGTGCCCTCTACACTACATTGCTCCCTTCATTCTTTTTATATGTAATATTAGTTTTGCCATAGGTTAATATTTTTAACTTTAACCATTAATTTTTTTTAAAAATGAACATGCTAACAAAAAATAGATGACTAAAGATGAAAATATTTGACTTAGGACAAAAAAAACAATATGTAAAAAATAACAGACGAAATATTGTTATGAGTATTTTATTGAGCACATCGGACGGAGGCACGGAGCACGGGCGAGGGGCGACCGACGCTCGAAGCAATTGCCAGTAGCTGAGCAGCACCAGATCTTCTGTTTCTATTGGTCGCAGTCACCGCCACGTGGGCCCTGCAAACGTGTCCGCTCTCCCATCCCCACAAGTCCACATGCTCGCATCCAAGTCGTGGCTCCGACCACGGCCAGTCCTCAGCTCCCACTGCCATGCGGGCCCACGGAACCCTTAAGTCGACGTGATTAGCGACATTTATTAATAGTATAGACGCTATAATGAAGCGCTAAACAATTGCCCGCTTAAATACGGAAGCGGGCTTCTCGCCGCTCGCATCAGACTGAATGCACACTCCGATCCGCTATAGATAGAGGAGGTAGCGGGGTCCGGTACCGCGCACCTGGCCGCGCCAGCGAGAGCACCAACGCGCGCGAGCACAAGTAAAGAGAGAGTGTGTCTAGAAGTGCGTGTCTAACTTTTTTTTTCTATAAAAAATGTTATAACTCACAAACTAAAACACCAAATTAAATTCTAATTGCACTATTAAATTCGTTTCAATAAATTCTTCAAAACAAGATCTCACATAGATATATTTAGATAAAATAATAAGTGGATTCTATAGTGGATAGATGATGATATAGATGATGGATGGGTGCAGAAGAAATTAGTACAGAGGATATAGAGGATGAAAATAGAGGATCACTAGTGCGGACAGCCTCACCCTCGCTGCTCCGTGCTCGCCTGAATTTCTCTCCCCTTCCGAGTTCCGACCTCGTCGCCCCGCGGCTCCAGCTCTTCCCATTCATTCCCTCGCGCCGAAGCAACCGCCCGAATTCGCCTGCGCGCCAAAACCCTAGCCCCAGATCCCGCGCCTCGCTGCCCGGTGCCCAGGCGGCGGCCATTGCCGCTCGCCGCATTGGAGGCGCTTACGGCGTCGCCTCCGCTTCCGTGGCAAGAGATCTGAGCCGAGGAGACCTGGTTACCTGTGGGCGGCGTAGGGGATGGGGCGGGGGCGGTGGGCCCCGGGGATCCGCGCGGCGGCGCTGATCCTGCTCTCGGTCGCGGCTGCCGCCGGAGCCGCCGCGGGGGATCCCGATCCCGACGAGCTCGAGCGCGCGTAAGTGTCTCCGCTCTGCTCCGCGTATCCTTATGGCTGGTCGGTGCTGTGGCGCCATTCCCGTTGCCCTGATGCTTGTGCTGGGGCGTCCAACCGAATTTTGCGTTGGATTGCGCGAATGTCGCGTTGCGTCTGTGGCGGGCATTGCTCGTGCTCGTGCGTGCTTTGACTGGTGGGAAGCATGCGCCGTCCGGGCCGTGCATGCCACGCGATGATGAGGTGTTGTAGCGTAAAGGAGCTAAAGCGCTCTGCTTCACTGCTTACCCGTACAATTCTGGCTAAATTTCTCATCTCCCAATCCCGACGTCTCTTGCATCGCGTGTCATGAGTTTCTCATGCCGCACTTGTGCGAAGTTGGTAGAACAAGTTTGGTGAGATGTCGAGGAATAACATGTGGTTGGTACTTCATGCCCTTGTAAATGGAGAAGGCCAAGAGGAATGATGTTTTTTTTTGGCATTTTGGTAGTGAATTACTTATGTCGTCGGCGCAATTGTTTCAGCTTTCAAACAGTGTTGAAATTGGGACTACTTTGGCTGCTCTATGGCAGGTTGGGTGCAGTATTGTTTTTGTAAATGTTCCCGTTTGAATATTTTTGGGTGCTTTTACAGAAATCGGTAATTTGAATAGCTTCAAACATTGCTAGGTCCTGAGCCTTTAATTATGAACGCCCATTTGCCATATATCAGTCATGAGTACACTGTCCAAAGTATATGCTTGTTTTTTAGGTTCTCGTAAAAGTTGCTGCTCGAATTCTTTTTCCTTCTTGTTTTTTTCACTTTTGCAAATTTTATGTAAAGTTTTGTCTAAGCTTATGTTCCCACATATATTATTACAGAAGCTGATTATTTTTCGTTTTTCCTCAAGATTTCTAAATGTTAATAACTCAGTACCTTTCTCTATTGAGTGAATATGGGCACTGAATATATAAGACCTCATTGCACACTGATGTATGTGGTATTTAGTCATTGAGTGAGACTGCTTGCTTCTGCCTCCTCATGAAATTTGCTTCCAGAAAAAAGAAGACGCAGTTGTCTGTTACTATTTTTTTTTGAACTTTTCATTGGAAATATTTAATATTCATGTTCGTTCTTCATGCTTCTGAAGGAAGCATTTAATGGGGCATATGATGGAAGAACATTGTGTTAGCCTACTGTCAACTATTGACTGTATGTACCTGCAGGTTTCCAATAGTGGAGCCAGACCACGGACACACTAAACTTCGTCTCTCAGAACAAGGTCTAGAAGCAATTCGAAGGATTGAAACTCCTATTGCTGTTGTTGGTGTAAGTTTGAACTTTTTGTTCGTAAGAGTTGTATTGTGTTTGTCATTTTAGTATTTTACATTATTGAACAAGACCAATCATGATCTGAAGGATTGCTTATTGCAATATTTGACACCTCAATGAGACAATGACTAACTGCTTGTTAACTCAGGTCATTGGTCCGTATCGATCTGGAAAATCTTTTCTCCTCAACCAGCTTCTCTCCTTATCTTGTGATAAAGGTAGTTAGATGTTGCTTCTGATATTATAAACATGGATTTACTAGTTTGCATACTAGAACTATTTGAGAATGTGACAGTCTTGACAATGCAGGTTTTGGAGTTGGTCATATGCGAGATACTAAAACTAAAGGTGAGGTTGTTTCCCAATGTCCCGGAACTTTGCATCTTTGTTGGTTGTCTATTTGCTTAGCTTATGAGAAATTTATTGTACTTTTTCCTATTATATTGCAGGTATTTGGATTTGGGGTACTCCTGTTGAGATGGATGTTGATGGTTCCAAAGTTTCTGTCCTTTATCTAGACACTGAAGGGTTTGAAAGTGTTGGGAAATCAAATGTGTATGATGATAGGTTTGTGCCTAGAAATGAGCTTATTCTGATTTACTTTTCCTAGGATGGAGAATTAACTATTAGAGTGTTTTCTTTTTTTGGTAGGATATTTGCTTTGGCGACTGTCTTAAGTTCGGTCCTTATCTACAACCTTCCTGAGACGGTGCTCTCTCTCTCCCCCTCTCCTTCCCTCTCTCTCTCCTTCTCCCCTCAATGGCTGTTGGCTGGTTAATTTCATTGTGTGCCATTGCAGGTACGTGAAGCTGATATATCTAGGCTTTCGTTTGCCGTTGAAATTGCTGAAGAATTCTATGGAAGGTTTGTTCATTTCTTTTGCGCCTTTCCATTTTCATATAATCATTTTGATCTGGAACACTAATGTTTATCCTTTTTTTTGTTATATGTTGCATGTTTGTGAGCAGAGTGAAGGTAATGCTCCATTTGCATGAAATTATGAGCCTGTAAAATAGGAACATGGATACTTTTTTTAAATGGAAATGCTTGTTTTTTCAGGGGCAAGATGTTGCTTTTGAGCCAGCAAAGCTTCTCTGGCTTATCCAGAGGGATTTCCTCCGTAAGTTGCTTCAAGAATAGTTCTCCCTATTAAGATGATTTGAAACAGTTCCATTTTGTTTGAGAATGCAAAAGGTCAAACTTTGGACTGGCATCCTTTATGAATTTTGAATTTTTTTTCTGCAATCTGCACAGCATGTAATCTTAAGCACATATAATAGCTCGTAATCGATTCCGTTGGGCCTAATGTGTGTTTTAGTCATTAACAAAAAGTGGCTCGCAACTTGTGCCATATAAAGCAAGAGAAATGGTAGCATGAATAACTTTTAAGGTCTGTTGTTCTTGCTGCCTCAGTTTTTGTGTGATCACCTCACCTTTCACATGTCAGAAACATGGCTTCATTCTGCACCATAACTGTGTTTCATGAACTGAAAACGTACAAAGTGATTTAAGGAATGGGGTGGTTCATCATCTGTTCACTCACTTTTTTGTTTGATTTGTGGAATGGAATGGGTTGATCCATCACCACCCCATCCATCACAAGCTTATATAATTAGTATAAGCATTATTGATGATGGAGTCGTTCCACGAAAATTTATGGGGGTGAAGATAGAACCAAGTTCTAAACTGCTTATTTGTCCTAGGTATCTGTAAGAAAAGACGTGTGTGAAAGCACAACATGATTATTTCAATAGCTACTGCTACTATATCTAAACTTTGATGTACTATTAATGTTTGAACTGTTTGTTAGACTACGTTGCACTAACTTAACCAGTGGCTTGCTAAATCAATGGCTTGTTGGTTAATAACTGCTGCTTGTTACACTACGTTGATATTTGTTATTTATATAATTTCTACTGTATTATAATTATAAGTGCTTATTTCATTGGAGTTGTGCTCTTATTCCCTATTATTATTCTTTTATAATTGGTGAGCTATATTTACCTGTGCTTAATACGAAAATTTTTCTCTAAGAGTGGTCACTTTGACATTGGAAACAGAAGGAAAATCTGTTCAACAAATGGTCAATGAAGCCCTCCAGCGGGTGCCTAATGATAATGGTCAGCTCAAGTAACATTACAAACTATTGCTAGTTTTGTGTTATTTGAGCATCTACTACAAAGGTCTTGCTTTTTTTTTGTGTGTTTATTTCTGCAGGTGACAAATATATTGATGAGGTATAATTTGTGTATGAAATCTAGTAATATACACTTTTGAACCAAAACTTGTTAGTTCCAAGCTCAGTTACAAATTTTCATTCTATGTGTTTTTAGGTCAATCAAATACGAGATTCTTTGGCAGTTATGGGCAACAACAGCACTGCTTTTAGCTTGCCCCAGGTACATTTCTGATAATTTCCTTGCAACATCTAACTTGCAGTTATTTAATTTAAGCAGTCTTTGACTGCTCAACAGAACATTATATGTAGTTATGTAACTGCTACAATTTATCCTGTACGGTGCCAATTAATGTTAATGTTTCTGCATTGTGCTGTGTTTCCTGCAAACCATATGAACACTGATTTTGTTTATACAGCCACATCTTCAAAGAACAAAATTATGTGATATGGAGGACAAAGAGCTTGAACCCTTATATGTAAAACGGCGGGAGCAATTAAAGCAGCTTGTTTCGTCCATTGTAAAACCAAAAATCGTGCAGGGTAGAACTCTCAATGGGAAGGACTTTGTGTCTTTCTTGCAGCAGGTAAAATACTTAATGATGTGGTTGCTGGTATGTATCTGATCAGTTAGAATTATTAGTAACTTTTCCTCCTGTGTTTCAGATTCTTGAGGCTTTGAATAAAGGCGAAATTCCATCAACGGGATCTCTGGTTGAAATTTTTAACAAAGCCATTCTTGATCGCTGTCTGAAGGTGTACAGGGAGAAAATGGATGGCTTAGGCCTACCAGTACCAGTAGACGAGCTGCAGAAACTTCATGAGATGGCAAATGGTGAAGCTAGAATTCTCTTTGATAAGCAGCACTTTGGCAAACATCATGCTGCTCAGTCGGCCCTCAAGCTTGAAGATGAGATTAAAAAGGTTCGTTAATACTTTTTTCACTCTTTGAATGGCCACATAAGGTTCAGTCTAGCAGTATCAATGTGTTGGGTTGCATTTCACATTAAAAAAGGAAATCCGCATGATATGTAAGCTGTTGCATGACAATAATACTGTAATGGCATCTATGTACGTTCACATGATACATTATTGTTCTATTTGTTATTCTTTACCTTGTTATAAAAAATACAATTATAATTCCACTACTACAGTTTGAATTTTTTGTGGCGTTCTGTGCATAATGTTTTGGTATCTGATATCCTTGCTGTGGCTCCTGTCTTTCTTTCCATTGGAGTTGGAACGCCACAGAAACTTTCTGTGGCATCTCTTACATGCCTTCAACTCAACTTACACCTTCTGTCACCTTTAGAAGATAATATGTTTTACATACTTACAGGATGTACTTTGTAGGTGTACAGAAACTTCCTTCTAGCTAATGAATATCAATCATCAAAGCTGTGTGAAGCTCGCTTTTCTGAGTGTGAAGATAAGATGGATCACCTTCAAGTCTTGAAACTTCCTTCAATGGCGAAATTCAATGCAGGCTTTACTCACTGCAATCAAAGTTTTGTAAAGGACTGCGTGGGACCTGCAAAAGAAAGCTATGAACGTAGAATGTCAAAGGTTTGCCTCTTAATTCTGAATATAGTTTTCATGTCGGGCATCAAGGAGCCTAAGGGTGAAATCATGAATTTTGAGTGCTGTAGCATTTGTATGTTCTGTGTTATTATACATATATTTTGCAGCCTAGTTGCCCATGACAAACCAGCCTTCTTTTATTCTTATTTTTGGTTGCTGCCATCTTACATTTCATTTCGTCTGTCTACAACTCTACATGATGAAATTCAGTTACTTTTATATTGGTAGCACATTTTCCCCTGTAGAATGGTAGATTTGTTTTGGGACCTGGTGGCACTGATAATTTTTTATCTGTGAATATCAAAATGAACATATAAGCTAGTAAAGATGCACAAACAGGAAGATAATAAGAACCATGTTTGGTGTGGAGGGTGATGGATAAGTCTCATGTGTGGTTGGTCTTTGTGGGGCTGTGCTGCTCACATGGTCCTTGTGGCTATTTTTCTGTTTTTAGGACAGCATCTTAGACTAGAGGACAACATCTTAGACTAGAGGACAGCATCTTAGCTAGGACAGCACTTTAGCATCTTAGACTAGCATCTTAGACTAGCATATTGGCATATGCTTGGCTGGCTAGCAGCCTATAAATATGTAACCCCAACCCCTCAGGTTGGTATGGCATTGTGTGAGTTTGTGTGAGAAATAAACCAGAAAATTGCCCCAACTCCTAGTGTCATCCTCTCTCGATGAGAGTAAGGATTCTACTGCTACCAAGACTGAGAATCCAGCGACTAACAAGTGGTATCAGAGCCGTACTATCCTGTAGCCTGAGCATCTCCTGCTCTTCTCCTTCCTCGGCCTCGCAGCAGCCCCAGCCGGTAGCAGCAGCTCCGGCTGCCCCTGCTCTCCACACAGCAGCCCCCTCGATAGCGCGCCATGTCCGCAGGACAGTCTCAAGGCTCGGTCGCCTCGAGCACGCGGCGTCGGCAGGAGGCTGACCTCGCCGCGGCAGAGAAGCGCGAGCGAGCGGCAGCAGACGCCGCTGCAGCAGCAGCAAGGGCATCGAGGTTGGCAGCAGCGGAGCTGGCAGCAGCTAGAGCGGAGGTGGAAGTAGCGGCGGCGGCGGATGCAGCGCGTGCAGCAGCAGCGGAGGTCGAGGTTCTACGCGGCAGCAACAGCAGCTCCATCGCTGCTGATGACAGCGCCGACGCGGACCTCGAGCTGCTGGAGAGGGAGGCATCGCGAGGGCGAGCGGCGCAGTGGGCAGCCGCGCACGCCCACGAGCGCGGCGGCAGCCCAGACAGGCGCAGACGCGCCGGCGGCGCTCCTGAAGGAGGCGCGCACGGCGGTGGCGCTCCTGGAGGAGGCGCGCATGGCGGCGGCGGACGGGTCGACGGAGAGCGCGGCCTTCACAGGCAGCGCGACTCTCTCTCCCCGGTTCGGTACCGTGGTCACCACGAGTACCAGGCTGTCGGCGGACGGGTCGACGGAGAGCGCGGCCTTCACAGGCAGCGCGGCTCTCTCCCCGGTTCGGTACCGTGGTCACCACGAGTACCAGGCTGTCGTCAGGGACGTCGGCCCCGGTGGCGGGTGGCCTACCCTCACCAAGACCAACTACGTTGAGTGGGCTGCGGTGATGAGGGTGAGGCTCCAGGTGCGGCATATATGGGATGCAGTCCGGTACGGCGACGTCGACTACGACCAAGATCGACGGGCGCTGGATGCTCTCATTGCTGCAGTCCCGCCCGAGATGCAGTTTTCGCTTACCAGCAAGCGGACTGCCAAGGAGGCCTGGGACGTCATCGCTGCGGCACGCATTGGCAGCGACCGCGCCCGCAAGTCCACACTGCAGGCACTTCGCAAGGAGTGGGAGAACCTGGCCTTCAAGCCAGGTGAGGACGTTGATGACTTTGCTCTCCGTCTCAACACTCTGTTGCAGAAGTTGGTGCAGTTCGGCGACGACACCTACGGCGAGGAGAGAGCTGTTGAGAAGCTCTTCCGCTGCGTCCCCGAGAAGTACAAGCAGATGGCTCGCTCAATCGAGTCTCTGCTAGACCTCTCCACGATGACGATCGAGGAGGCGTTGGGCCGCCTCAAGGTCGTTGACAGCGATGAGCCACAACGCCTCTCGGGACCCGTCACCATTGGCGGGAAGCTCCTCACTCGGGAGCAGTGGGCTGCCGGCCAAGGTGACAGGAAGAAGGGGGAGCCTTCTTCCACGACAGGCGGCCACAAGCGTGGCAAGCGTGGCAAGCCACGCAAAGACGCCCAGCCAGGGGCGCGAAGACGTGCCGAGGGTGATGACCGTGGAGGCGCCCAGGGCGGTGCCGCTGGCAAGCAAAAGCCAGCACGAGACGAACCTTGCTACAACTGCGGCAAGCTTGGTCATTGGGCCAAGGATTGTCGACAGCCACGACGTGGCCATGCCCACGTCGCGCAGGCGGAGGAGGAGCAGCCGACTCTGTTCATTGCTCATGCGAGCATCGAACTACCTCCAGCGGCACCGGCCGCAACGGCTCTCCTCCACCTTGACGAGCCAAAAGCACACGCCCTCCTCGACGACAGCTCCGGCAACGACAAGACCGACGGGTGGTGCCTTGACACCGGCGCCACCCACCACATGACCGGGCGGCGGGAGTTCTTCTCCGAGCTCGACTCAGGCGTTCGAGGCACCGTCAAGTTCGGCGACGCCTCCGCTGTGGAGATCAAGGGCGTCGGCTCTGTCGCCAAGACTGGCGAGCACAAGCTGCTCACCGGTGTCTACTACATCCCCGCGTTGAGGAACTCCATCATCAGCTTGGGACAGCTGGATGAGAGCGGATCGCGCGTGGAGATCGAGCACGGGGTGTTGCGCATCTGGGATCATCGACACCGGCTCCTGGTCAAGGTCAACAGGAGCAACCGCCTCTACGTCCTTCACGCACAGGTGGCGCAACCTCTTTGTCTTGCAGCCCGCCGCGACGACGACGCTTGGAGGTGGCAATGAGCGCTTTGGGCACCTCAACTTTGAGGCCCTAAGGCAGCTCGGCAGCAAGGAGATGGTGCGGGGCATGCCGCACGTCGACCACGTGGAGCAGTTCTGCGACACCTGCGTCCTCACCAAGCTGCGGCGGCTCCCTTTCCCTCGCCAGGCAAGCTTCCGCGCCAAGGAGAAGCTGGAGCTCGTACACGGTGACTTCTGTGGCCCCGTGACACCGGCTACACCTGGAGGCCGGCGCTACTTCCTCCTCCTCGTCGACGACATGTCCCGCTACATGTGGGCTGTCCTGCTCGACGCCAAGGCAGCCGCGGCGGACACCATCAAGCGTCTTCAAGCTGCTGCGGAGGCAGAGTGCGGCCACAAGCTTCGGGTCCTACGCACGGACAACGGCGGCGAGTTCACGGCGGCCGAGTTCGCGGCGTACTGCGCCGATGAGGGGATCCACCGCCACTTCTCCGCGCCGTACACTCCGCAGCAGAACGGCGTCGTCGAGCGCCGCAACCAGACGGTGGTGGCCACCGCCCGTTGCCCTCCTCAAGCAGAGAGGGATGCCGGCGATCTACTGGGTGAGGCGGTGATGACTGCCGTTCACTTTCTCAACCGCTCCCCCACCAAGGCCCTCGACGGCAAGACGCCATATGAGGCCTGGCACGGGCGCAAGCCCGTGGTGAGCCACCTTCGCGTCTTCAGCTGCCTGGCCTTCGTCAAGGAGCTCAACCACGTCGGCAAGCTCGACGACCGGAGCACGCCAGAGGTCTTTATCGGCTACGCGGAGGGCGCCAAGGCCTATCGCGTCCTCGACCCTGCGACACGGCGCGTGCGCATCACGCGTGACGTCGTGTTCGACGAGGGGCGAAGCTGGACGTGGGGCAAGATGGTGGATGACGGCTCGACTCCAACGACCAGCGATTTCGTCGTCGACTGCGTCCACTTCAAGGAGGCGGGGGGAGCTAGCAGCTCGTCCTCACCGAGCTCGCCTACCCCACCACCTCGTTCGCCACCACCTCCGGCGAGTCCTTCACCACCGCCACCACCAGCTCCGGCAAGTCCACAGGCTCCGGCGAGTCCACCACCAGCGCCGCCGGCCACGCTTCGCTCTCCTACACCGGACCCTACCCCTTCAGGCTCGGCACCGGCAGCTTCGGTCCACGACGAGCAGCGCACAGTGGAGTTCGCCACTCCGCTGTCCAACGACGAGGATCGCATCGACGCCTACCACGGCGGCGAGCCTCTGCGCTACCGTACCGTGGACAACCTCCTCGGCGAGCAGCCGGTCCCTGGACTGGCGCAGCACGACTTTGAGGCGGAGCTGCACCTCGCACAGGACGATGGCGAGCCTCGTTCCTTCGCCGAGGCGGAGAGGGACGCGGCATGGCGTGCCGCGATGCAGATGGAGATGGACGCCGTCGAGCGGAACAAGACGTGGGAGCTGGCCGATCTTCCAGCCGGCCACCACGCCATCTCTCTCAAGTGGGTCTTCAAGCTCAAGAAGGACGAGACCGAAGAGGTGATCAAGCACAAGACGCGTCTGGTGGCGCGCGGCTTTGTCCAGCAAGAAGGAATCGACTTTGACGACGCCTTCGCGCCCGTTGCACGGATGGAGTCCGTGCGACTCCTCCTTGCGCTAGCTGCCCAGGAGGGCTGGCGCGTCCATCACATGGATGTCAAGTCGGCGTTCCTTAACGGCGACTTGAAGGAGGTCTACGTGCATCAGCCGCCGGGATTTGCAATTCCCGGTAAGGAGGGCAAGGTGCTCCGCCTGCGCAAGGCCTTCTATGGCTTGCGGCAGGCACCGAGGGCGTGGAATGCCAAACTGGATTCCACGCTGAAGGGGATGGGCTTCGAGCAAAGCCCACACGAGGCGGCAATCTACCGGCGGGGCAGCGGAGGAAAGGCCCTGCTGGTAGGCGTCTACGTCGACGACTTGGTGATCACCGGCACCAAGGATGCGGAGGTGGCGGCATTCAAGGAAGAGATGAAGGCCACCTTCCAGATGAGTGATCTGGGGTCTCTCTCCTTCTACCTGGGAATCGAGGTGCACCAGGATGACTCCGGGATCACGCTTCGACAGACCGCCTACGCCAAGCGCATCGTTGAGCTAGCTGGGCTCACCGACTGCAACCCAGCCCTCACTCCGATGGAGGAGAGGCTGAAGCTGAGCCGCGATAGCACGACGGAGGAGGTGGACGCTACGCAGTACCGGCGTCTTGTGGGGAGCCTTCGCTACCTCGCCCACACACGGCCGGACTTGGCATTCTCCGTCGGCTACGTTAGTCGGTTCATGCAGCAACCGACGAAGGAGCACCAGCAGGCTGTGAAGAGGATCATCCACTACGTTGCGAGGACTCTCGACCACGACCTCTACTACCCGAGGTGCCCTGGGGCGGCACACTTCGTCGGGTACAGCGACAGCGACCACGCCGGCGACATCGACACCAGCAAGAGCACGAGCGGGATCCTCTTCTTCCTCGGCAAGTGCCTCGTTAGCTGGCAGTCGGTCAAGCAGCAGGTGGTGGCCTTGTCCAGCTGCGAGGCCGAGTACATAGCGGCCTCCACCGCTTCGACTCAGGCGCTCTGGCTCGCTCGACTGCTTGGTGATCTCCTTGGCAGAGACACTAGAGCGGTGGAGCTCAGGGTGGACAGCAAGTCCGCTCTGGCCCTAGCAAAGAACCCCGTGTTCCACGAACGCAGCAAGCACATCCGGGTGAGGTACCACTTCATCCGAGGCTGTTTGGAGGAAGGAAGCATCAAGGCGAGCTACATCAACACCAAGGACCAGCTTGCGGACCTGCTCACCAAGCCCCTTGGGAGGATCAAGTTCCTTGAGCTCTGCTCCAGGACCGGGATGGTTCAACTCTCCCACAAAACGACGCACAAGACTTAGGGGGAGAATGATGGATAAGTCTCATGTGTGGTTGGTCTTTGTGGGGCTGTGCTGCTCACATGGTCCTTGTGGCTGTTTTTCTGTTTTTAGGACAGCATCTTAGACTAGAGGACAGCATCTTAGACTAGAGGACAGCATCTTAGCTAGGACAACACTTTAGCATCTTAGACTAGCATATTGGCATATGCTTGGCTGGCTAGCAGCCTATAAATATGTAACCCCAACCCCTCAGGTTGGTATGGCATTGTGTGAGTTTGTGTGAGAAATAAACCAGAAAATTGCCCCAACTCCTAGTGTCATCCTCTCTCGATGAGAGTAAGGATTCTACTGCTACCAAGAGTGAGAATCCAGCGACTAACAGAGGGAACCCATGTAGTTATCCTGTGCATTGATATCTTCTATGGTTCTGTGATCTCTACTTCGAGTCTGTATGCTGCTTTTACTCAAACTTTTTATGGTTTGCATGGACTAAGCTCCAGTTTGATGTTGTGTTCAGATGCTTGCCAAGTCTCGTGCTCTTTTCATCAAGGAGTACAATAACAAGCTTTTCAATTGGTTGGTGACCTTCTCCTTGGTCATGGTGGTCATCGGACGCTTTGTCATCAAGTTCTTCTTGCTTGAAATTGTCGCTTGGGTGACGTTCATCTTCCTAGAGACGTACACAAGAATGTTCTGGTCAGCAGAATCACTGTACTATAATCCAGCTTGGCACATCATTGTTTCTTCCTGGGAAATCATCGTGTACAGCCCTATTCTTGATCTGGACAGGTAGTCTCCTTACTCCATTTAACAAGTATATATTGGCATGCTACTCTGCCCGACTAACCTGCAATTCTTTGAACAGATGGGCCATCCCAATTGTTATAATGCTATCATTTGGGGTTCTTTACTGGAGATGCTTCGGTGGTAGAAGGAAGCGGGGAAGGGGTTCACTCCTCCCATTGTACAAGAATTCTTACAAGAACTCGAGTCGCCCGAGATCAGACTAGTTATACGCAATACATAAGTTTTTCTTTTAAAGAATGGTACAAAATATCTACTTATAGAAGAGGCTAAACTGCCCGTTGTGGATCATCTCCCCGTGCTTTTGGATGGGCATATTTTGATGGTGCCCTGCCTATGTATCGCCAATTATTTTTGGTGGATGAAGGGAGGCAGTGAAGCTGCTAGCGATGGGGCACCTGCACAAGCCTCTGTTGTAATTCGTACCAGGGTACTTTTCTGTCTTCTGTAGCTAGGCCATCCTTACATGTCACGGTCCCAATTCATTGATTATTGTTTACATCCACCACAATTTTTGCAAGAATTTTGTTTGTAACAAATCATATACAAGGTAGTTGTTAGAGCGTGTACCGTGACAGTCATCAAAGTTATAATCTGGTAGTGGATTGTTTCAAAAAAATTAATCTGGTGGTGGAATTTGGAAAAGTGCCTTGTTTTTATTTATACTGTTGTTATCCAGTTGATGTCCTCATATATGCTATCCTTTTGGCTAGGAGCTGTATTTTTGTTTTGCATTAAACCAGTGTCACTAAAGTCTAAAACCTAGTGGTGGCCCGGTGGTCAAGGCCGCTGACAGACCAGCGACGATTCATTACTGAACTAGCTAAAGGCACATAGCTTGCTCGTCGATGGAAACTGAACTTGTTCTGCCCACTGTAATGAGCAACAGACAGCAGTTAGCACACGGGCACCAGAGAGCAGTGAGATCCACATGAAGAATGCAAAATAAGTCAATAGCACTTGACCCATAAGTCCACCAGAGAGCAGTGAGATCCACATGAAGAATGCAAAATAAGTCAATAGCACTTGACCCATAAGTCCACAACGAACGAATGCGCATCGCAGGATTAGCAATGTCCACTACAAAGTATGTTGAAATTGTTAATTTATCATTCATGCCGTTAGGCATCAGGGTCTTTTTCATATTCAATGGAGGAGAAACCTAGGATGTCGACCCGGATGAAGCCGGCCCTCCGCACATCCTCTTCTGGAGGTGCTCCAGGCTTGCCACCCGCTGCAGCGAGGCTGTTCTGCCCATCTTGCCAGCAGACCCGTTGACAAAATTGTCGTCCTCTTGAGCCGAGGAAGCTATATCTGGCATGTAACCATTGTTGCCTCCGATTTCGCTTGGATTGGCGAAGTAACTGTTTGGGTCATCTTGGATGGGGACAGCAGCATCAGAGGTGGAGTCAGTTGGGGAGCCATTGAATGGCATGCTGAGGGACGACATATCAGACACGGCAGGGAACAACGCGTTCATGCCTGTTACCCGCTTCACTGAGTCCTCTGCCATCTTCACCTGAAAACATGATGCATTCCCAGATTCAATCAGAATGACCAAGCACATCCAATTATGTATGAAAGGTCTGTACTATGTGATGGCCATGGATTATCTCTAAAATCTAGGGTGTGATTCTGATTCACCTAGTGCTAGCGATTGAAACAACCCAAAGTGCCCAATTCAACAGATGCAGGGCTCAAACAGCGCAGACAAAGCAGTGTACCTTTGCTCTTAAGGTTTCAACATCTGCCTTTAGCACCCTATTGTCAACAGCAGCCTCATTGAACTTCTGATTAACATCAGCAAGTCGCCTTAGCAGCGAAGAGTTTTCAACTCTTAACTGTGCTACCTGTAACAAGATATCCACAACTCTAGCTCGTTAGCCAAGAGCCCAAGAACATCTAGAATTTGTCAACACGTAAAAATAACAGCATAACCCATCAGACCTGTGTCTCCAGTTCATTCAAGTGAGCTGCCTTTCTGCTTCTCGAACGCCTGGCTGATTCTCGGTTGGATTGCTTCCTGGAAACAGTAAAGAAAACTGGCCTCAGCTCCAAGAATTACATGTGTATGGTTGTGGCACCAAGCCAACACCAGTTTTACAGTAAGGCTAAAAGTATTGCCAACCACAAAAACAAGCAGACCCACTCTACTTGAGAATTGGTCCACTAAATAATACTATAGCATATAAGAAAACAATGGCAATACAAATTATAATTACCATGGCATACACCATAAAGTAAAGTCTTGATGCACATACATTTCACAAACAGGTAAAAATAAAAGATCACCTTCTCTGTAGTCTTTGTTGAACAGGGTTTGCATTTCCAGTAGTCTCAGCATCTCCTTCCATGTCATCATCATCTGACTGCTCTCGTGAGGATGAACTAGTGGTTTGCTTAATAGGGATATCAGCATTCTGTACTACATGTGGACCTGATCCCCCACCTGGAGCACCAGCTAGCTTGTTTTGAACTAGACTTCCAGTACCTGATACGTGCCCAAGATCCAATCCAGACCTTAGTTCAGTCATTCAACCAGATGTCATACATAAGTTAAAAGGCTAGTGTTTACAGTGCGTGCATGTTTACCCAAATGAAATAGCACTATGTCAGTGAAATCGTGATTCGGCTACTTGGTCCAATTGTGAAGCAAAGTGCATACCCTTGCATAGTAATGGACGCCATACCATAAGGATACAACCATAAAGGCTTCACAATCACAAGGTGTTTTGTTTTGAATACTCACAACAGTATATCAAGTTTCCCATGGTTTACTAAGTCAACCGCAGATGGATACTAGCAAGTAGCAAGCAACCCCACAAAAAAATGATGCCTACAAGGACAAGGACAGAGGAACTGAAGGTCTAATACCTATTACACGAGTATAGAGCACTGAAACATAAGCTCATCTGAGCCAAGTTTCGCAATCAATTCGAAGATGCAGCAGAATGATGACTGGATGATTACCTCCGATGGGTTTAAGAGGAGCTGCATGCGGAACATCCACACTCGGCAAGGAAGAAACAGCTGCAGAATGCTCTGGAGGTGCTGCACCAGAAGCCTGTGGATAAAATGGTATCAGAAATTAGATATAAACGAAAATACAGAAAGAGTGCTAGGATAAAAATGAAACCATGCATATTGGGCTCCCACTCATGTTACTGTAGTACTTGATGCTAGGCACAAAAATGTGAATTCACTTGATTACAGCCGTTGAGAAACATAACTGGATGCTTGAACCATGAAGTTCTGATAAACATATCCAGTAGCTATAATATTCTGATAAGCCAGGCCCATATAATCCCCAAGAGTATCGAAACAAGATAATTCGTTTATCACAGAAACAACAAAAACGTGTAGGAGACAAATCAAGCGGATACTACTCATGTCCTCAAATAGCGCACAATGACCTATGAATCGCTACACGACAGCAGTCGCAATTAACCACTCACACATGAAACGACAGGAATCATGAACTTAGAACAAAATATTGGATCTCTACAATAACCTAATGTCATAAATGCACGAAGTCTAGTCCTAAAAGCAAATGATCACTTGCCTCGCCATCTCATTGCAAAGGGCTAGGAACCTAGGAATATGAGATACTGCGCTGGACTGCTGGATGTTTCGTGTCCTCTGAGACTGACCTCTAGAAATCTCTAAGAAAACTATCTGGAGCAGTTATAAGCTCTATAAAGCTCCGACCACATAAGAACACAAACAAGCTACTATGAGCCCTGAACATTCGAACCAAACAGCATTGCAGGTGAGCTGCAGCTAAAGGCAAGTGGACACATACCCTCAACATGGCGACGGCAGCGAGGTCCTTCTCCAGCTTCTGCTTGAGCATCGCGTTGTACTCCACGGGGTCAACAACCGAGCTCGAGGCGGCCGCCAGCGCCGAGGCCCCAAGCGGCTTGCTCTCCGCCGCCTCAACTCCAGCTCCACCGCTGCCTCTACCCACGCCGGCGACGGGCCCCGGGCTGTCGAGCACGGCCTGCTCCAGGAACTTCTGGAAGTACCACTCCGACGGGCACCGGTTCATCGCACCCGCCGCGTCCCCCGCTCCCCCTCCGCTACCTGGTGCAGCAACAGCGCCGGCGGCCGCCGATTGAGGGTGCGGCGGGGCCCAGTAGGGGTTGGGGATCTCCTCTACGGAGAAGACGCGCTCCATGCTGGATCGAGCCGGATCGCGACGCTACTGAGAAGAATTCTCTGCGAGCTTCGCTAGGGGTCGGAGGATTCGAGGATTTGATCTAAAATTTGGGAGGAATTTCTCTGGCCGGGCTTGGTTTGGTGGAAGAGGAGAGCAAAAAATGGAAGGGAAGAGCCGATGAGGGGAAGAACAGAAGATGGGGTGGGACGGTGGCTATAAATAAAGTCAGCACGGTCGGCTTTCACGCCTCTACGCGCACGCCAGTTTTAGCCCCTGCTTAGTTCTCCAATTCTCCCCAAATTTTACTATGCAAAAAGAAGATTCTCTGTCACATCAAAATGTCGGCAAATGCATGGAGTACTAAATGTTGATGAAATCAAAAACTAATTGCACAGTTTTGTTGTACTTTGCGAGATGAACATTTTAAGCCTAGTTAGTCAAAATTTAGATAATTTTTACCAAATACAAACAAAATACTACAGGAATTCTGATACAGTGTTTTTCTCCCCAATTCACCGAACTAAACGAGACCTTACTTGAAAAAACGTGGGTTTTGTTTGTCCTTTTATTTGGACATGAACTCCCCCCCTATACACGCATCGTTTTTCATGGTAACGAAAGCTGCTTTTTATCTATGCCTAAGACTACCCACACTCATGGACCTCTATATTCATCCTCTATACATCCTAGTCAGCAAGATTCTCTCCTCTATACTCAATTCTCCCGCACCCATCCATCCTCTATATCATCCTCTATCCACTGTGGGACCCACTTATTACTTTATCTAAATATATCCATGTGTGATCTAATTTTGAAGGATTTATTGAGATGAATTTAATGGTGAAATCGAAATTTAATTTGGATTTTTGGTTTGTGAGTTATAGCATTTTTTCCTTTGTTTAGCTAGTGGGGCCCGCCACTATAGAGTATAGAGTAAGCACAGTAACACTCTAAATATAGAGTGAGAGAAATGATAAAGTATCGTTTTAGAGTATCCAGTGCAGCAGTTTTTACTCTATATTCATACTCTAAAGCTTTAGAGTATCGTTTTAGAGTATCCACTGCGGCTAGTCTAATCAGTGACACGTTGAGGTTTGATTCCAGATATCACCGACAAAGTGGAATATATTTTCACAATATAAACATATTAAGAGATATAAATTTTATATAAAAGTTTTTTCTATAAATCTAACTAAAATTTAAAAAGATTAACTTCTCATGTGTAGTTATTTTTAGGACGGATGGAGTATATGAAAGTATTAATCTCTTTTTTTTCCCTAAATGTGTATTTGTGTCTATTTTCATGTAGAAATGAGAATTTGTAAATGGCATGCGCTATTTTTTTCTGCACGAAACAAAATTCGAGAAATATCTTTTTTCTCTTAAATGTGTATTTTGTGTCTATATTTTCGTGTAGAAATGAAATTTATAAACGGTGTGTACTTACCAGTTTATTTTCTTGTATGAAACAAATTTTAGAAATTAAGTGCTTCCTCCATTCCAAATTGTAAATCATTCTATCTTTTTAAGGTACATAGTTTTCGCTATATACCTAAATATAAATTATGTCCAGGTACAACAAAAGTTACATATCTAGAAATGTCATAACAACTTAAAATTTTGAATGGAGGGAGTAGTTGATATTGTGCAAGTAAGAACTAGCAGGTTGCAACTATCTACGAGTTTGTTTTTGTCGTCTTCTAAATAGTTTCCCTATGATAAATTATCAAAAACTATGAATAAAATATCAAATTATGAATTTATCTCAAAGTTAAACCAAATCAAAAATCATATTCCCCCTTCCAAATTATAAGTCGCTTTAGTTTTTTTTTACAATGAAGATGCTATATGCTTGGATACATAGAAAATTCGATATACTAAAAAAAAAGTCAAAGCGATTTATAATTTGAACGGAGAGAGTAGAACAAACTGTCGTCTTCATCTTGAGTGATTATTATGCTTAGAAAAAAAATCTAATGGTTGCCTCTTTTAACACGTGGCGTTCACCAGTCTTACATGATCAGCTGAATTGAAAGGAAGGATTAGACGGCACCTCCAAATGAGGTCGATATATATCGCGATGGACCGATGGTGACATGGCGTCGATATAGACGAATCATGACTCGACTGTAACGTGACGTGGACACGGTCGATTCAGTGGCGAAGCTACGTTCATGTTTGTGGGTGCGCATGCACCCACAAAATTTTAAAAAACTACTATTAGAATCAAGTTTTTACCATTATAACACCTTAAATTTTCACATTTACTTGAGAACTGCACCACCCTCTAATTTATTCTAGCTTCAGCACTTGGTCGATTACTGTGTGATCCAAAGCTTATCTTTTGCGCACCACTAGTGAGCAGTGACATGACCAAAGCACGGGCATATATTCTTCTTGGATGCTCCCCTTTCCCGTTTCTGAATGGAGGGATAACCTTGTTATTGCCTGATTGAGATTTTTCGTCTCATCCAAAAAGCCACGCCCTTTTCTTTTTAACAAAGTATATAAAGCCACCCCTTTTGAATCCTTTCCACGGATAAAGTGCCTAATTGGTTTGCGACCAAATTTTGCCATGCCAAAACTAGGTAAAAAAAATTGCCATGGATTTGGCAAGCCAAATATGAGAGGATTGACAAGTTTCGGTAGCCAACCAAATAATGATCAAAATCATGGCTTGTCAAATCTTTGGTTTGGCAAATTTTGGAAGCCAGCAATCAGGTTTAAAGACTCGCTTGATTTGTATTGCCCCATCTGTACGCTGCCAGGTCCTCTTCTTCTCTATTGGTTAGAGTCCGGACGTTAGATCAACCCAGGAAATTAAATTCCTTTTCAAAATAAACCCTCAGGAAATTAGATGCATATCAATGTACTCTCTCCGTCCAAAAAAAACACAGTATAATTCTATATATGAATCTGGATAAGTGCTTGTCTAGATTAATACCTAAAATTTCATTGTTTTTAGTACGCACGAAATACTTTACTATTTAACCTGCATAGATGCTTTCCCACATTATTTCCGGTAATATATGGTTTAGGTTTACTCATTAAGGGAGAATTTATTAAGCACAAAAATAACTCGGATTACACTCTTGTTGTCTTGCACCCAAATTTAGGACCTGTTTTATAGTGCTCCCACCGTTCGTTCCACGTGAGAATCAACTATTCCGTGGAGCGCTGCTAAACACCGCTAGCGCGCATAGCTCCATTCGGGAAGCACTTCCCCCGCTCCGCCTATTGCACTAGCGGGCGGTGGGGAGTAGAAAAAACCTGCTCTCTACCACTTCACGCCGCTCCCTTGTCTCGCCCACGCCCCTCTCCATCTTTCTCATCGACTTTCTCCACCTCCCCGCCCCCGTCGCGCCCCTCGCAACCTCCCCCGCAACCCTCACCGTGCCACACCCTCCCCCACCTCCGCCGCGTCCTTCTCCGTAGGAATGCTTTTCTTCGCCGCACCCTCCTTACTTCCATCAAGGCCTTCTCCGCCGGGTCACTCCTCTCCAACCTCCACCATGTTGTGCCTCATTGCCTTCGCAGCACCCTTCCCCATCTCTCTTGCACCCTGCCACCCTTCCTCGCCCCCGATCTACCACGATGTTGTGGAGCCGAGGAAGAAGCTTTACCAAAGGCCCGAGGAAGAAGTGCAACCAAACGCCTCAGATTTTGACTAGGAAGCGGCAGGAGCGGGAGCTGATTAGGAGCTCCACCAAACTAGCCCTTAGTTTGTACTAGGTTTTCACTTTTTAAAAAAAAAATGTTCCAAATTTTCATGCTCTTTTGTGTAAATGCTTCTTGTGTGACTGCCCAAACATGTGCCAGGTTTGAAGCCGTGTGTTTCGATAAGAATCCAAGCAAACGACGGAGTCAAAACTCACATGCTGATCCTAACTGTTCATCACCTCTTTTTCCTCGCTGTCTAGGCTGAACGCGAGAAGAGGGCAGCGTGGTGTCGCTTCCCGGATACCGGGTGCGTCTTGGCGCAAGCAATTGACTTTTCATGGGCCCTAGGCCGCACTAGTGAGGAGAGCCTATCCAATTCTAGCTGTTCATTCACTCGTCAAAGCACAGCTGCAAAAATGCTATGAAGGGAGCAGAAGTCATATGCAACTACCTGTACATGGACAGTTCAATATCAACACTGCTTCTTCACATCCAGATACGCTTCATGCTGGCATGACAAAGCTAAAGAATTTATTCATCCAACAACATGTTAGTACTAGTAACATGCATGATATGATGAGCACCGGAAAAGTTTCCATAGATAGGGATTAGAGAAGTGTTAACATCCAGCACTGATTTGACCATAAATATGGGTAGGCTATAAAAGGAGCCGACATAAATAGAGGCCAGAATTGACTTTCTGTTATCCAAAACACCAACATCTGGGTCCATTGGGATCGTTCTGTGACCCAGCCTGATGGACCTTGAAAGTCTTCCAGAAGAGAGCAAGACGAATTGGCTCAAGGTAATGTCATTTTCAGTGCAGCCAATCAGCCATCACGTTGCCTCATCCCTGGACACCAACTTGTGGGTTCAAGCGGAAGACCTGAAGCAAGCGGAAAGCCATATAAATAATCATGACCTTATCCTCTCTTATTCCTATCCTCTCAAGAGTCAGGGCAACCTCATCCCAACATTCCATCTTTCAGACAAAAAGGATCTGCCTATCATTATGAACTGATATTCACAATCACTTTTTCATCAAAAATGTCACACTAACTCGGTATGAACTTTTTTGTATTATAGGCAAAGCTGGACTTTGTTCTCACCACTGGAGAGATACCATATAGCAATCGATGAATTATGGATGCCAAACCCCTGACCATAATATTGCAAAAACCAATATTTTGCTATGCTCTAATTATCTTGCCTGTGACGCGAGTGGAGTCTCATGGCATAGCAGCCTTTATACTCCTGGTGTACTCCTCAAGCCTTTTCAGCCCATCTTCAGGAGTAGCAGCTTCACACAACTGTCTGACAATTGCGCTGCCAATAATCACACCATCTGCTCCCCAGCCTGCGATCTGTTTACTAATGAAAATATCAAAAGGGTGTAATCACAGATACCATTAGACCACATAGCAAGAAAGTTAGGAGAAGTCTAGTCCACCTGTTTCACATGCTCTGGAGTCGATACACCAAAACCAACAGCTACAGGTTTGTCTGTAACCTGTAAAGTCAGGAAGATAAGCATTCTCGAACACAAATTTCTATAGAGATGTTGGTGCACTAAAACTGATTCACTGTTTACTGAAGACAAACAGGTTATACTTTACTAACCTTCTTGATCTCCCTAAGAAGATGTTCTACGCGTAAGTTTACATTTGAGCGTGCACCTGTAACTCCTACAGCACTCACCTGAATAACACACAGGTTAGCAATGCCACCAAAACCTAAATATATATTCAAGATCAAAGGCTGACAATGATGGTGAAACAGAAAGGCTATGCATTTGTTCCAGGTGCCATAATTTTTACTTAAAACCTAAATAATTCCCTTCTAGTTTCCTTTATATTTTTTTCCTAGAAAAACATGTCAGGTGAGATGAACAAGCAGGAGACAAAAAAAAATCGCTGTAAAATTTCATTAATGTAGAGGCATGATATTATTCCTTATGTGGTATGTGCTAGTTCAGGATGAAAAAAAAAACTCTTTTAACTAGTGCAGACATAAAAGTTACACAAAATATATAAACTATGCCTGGAGCTTTCAACTAGGCAAATAGTTAGGATCTTCTGGACACTCACAAGATAAAGAAATCCTTCTGAAGCTTTAGCGATTTCCTTCATCCGATCTGTTGGTGTGGTTGGTGTTGTAAGCAGCACCTGCAGGCAATCATGCAAAACATAAATGATATATGGCTGATACTCAAGATATCTATTCTGTTGATTGGTCCACCATGGTTAATAAGCAAAGTTATTCTGTTGCGGTACCAAACCCAAGTTACAAAAAATATATCAAAAAAATGGCCTTGGCGTAACCTATCCTGAATTTAGTGGACTGGACAAACCCAGCTGACACGTGTGAGCCCAAGTAGCTAGACCAGCTCCTAGGGCTGGGCTGATCCAAAGGCCATAAGATGTTTTGCAACTGTGTATTTTTGTAGGCCTGGAATGGGCATAGCCTAAGCTGAAGATTTGATAGGTCCCATCTCGAGTAAGAATTTAGTTAGCACCCAGATAGCAACAGAAGTATGCAAAATAAAACAAATTTTGTGCAAGTGGTGAATGAAAAGATGAGAGTGGGCATGAACCAGCTCTATGTTGTGCATAATGGCCTCGCTCCTCAGCAACGCTGTCTCCTCCAAAGGAAGATCAGGCACTACAAGTCCTGTGACATATAACAAGTGTAAAACAAAGATCTTATTGACAGAACAACAAAATTTCGGAACTAAGTGTGAATCATATTTATAATAAACAGAAGATGCAAGGACAAGACACCACTTATGGTAATAGAAAATATGAAACAACCAAAATGAAAGCTTACCATGTATGCCAGCTTGTCTGATAGTAGCCATGAAGTTTCCCACACCACGTTTTAGAATTGGATTATAGTATGTGAAAAGAACAATGGGGCAAGAAAGCTCAGGTGTAACTCCCTTCAGCATCTCTATGACAGAATCGAGTGTAGTGCCTTTCTTAAGCGCCCGTGTTGCAGAAGCCTGAAATGATGTCAATCTAAAACTATAAAATCTGTAGCATACCACATACTATGTTGCAGCTGGTGAGAGAAAAGGCCATCACGACTACCTGAATAACTGGTCCATCAGCCAGTGGATCTGAGTATGGTACACCAACCTCTATCACATCTGAACCGCAGGAATTGAGGATCTTCAATGCTTTTGATGTGGTTGCCAAGTCAGGATCACCCGCAGTGATGAATGGGATGAATGCAGTCTGAAAATTTCCTAGGTTAGACTGTCAGCTTAAACTAAATCTGGGAATTAAATTCCAACGACCCTGGGTCCAAATCCCTGTCCGTGCGCCCATGGCTGGGATGTACCGTGTGACGTCTAAACAAAATCAGACGTTACGAGATGTGGCTCCTCTCCACAACATCCGGGTGATTTGATGTCTGCGTCTGCGCGGCTCCTTGGTTTGTGGCTCGACCCTCCCTCTCTGACGGGTGATTTTCCCGCATAAGTTTAAGCAATCAGGGTTGGAGTCACAGGAGCGATGGCTTGGACCCGGTGTCCACTGAATTTTATTCGCTAAATCAGTACCCCCAAAAGACTATTTGCCAACTGCGGCACAGCTACACCATACTCCCTCTATTCCAAATTATAAGTCGTTTTGGCTTTTTTAGGTACATAGTTTTTGCTATGTACCTAGACATACCATATATCTAGGTGCATAGCAAAATCTATGCACCTAGAAAAGCAAAATAACTTATAATTTGGAATGGAGGGAGTACAAGGCAAGATCCCTGCAACTAAAGATTGGTCTCTGCTTAGCATCTTATCGCTACTCTGGATACAAATTTGTTAGTGCAGTTACCTTTTCTGAGAATGAACACTGGCAGCTAAAAATGGAAACACTAGTTTTGCAGACAAAGACGGTACAATATGAACATCCAGCCAGCAGCCACTATTGTGCAATATCAGGCTAGATTTTTACGGAAATTAAGACCAGCACGGTGTGTATTCGACATAAAACCGCTACATTTGGACAATTCATGCAAGGAATGCACAGGTTGTTCCAAGTCCTGATCCATTTCCCTGCAACTAACTGTGACCAACATTAGGTATTCCCTGCAACTAACCAGGACCAACATTGGGTATTGGCCACCACGGCGCCCGCAATCCAGCCCCGCGACTCAATCAGGAATAGCAAGAGAAATGTGGGTGCTCGGGTGAATTGGCCCCAAGGGTTGCGACGAAGCGAAGCGCGAACGTGAGGGCTCAAACGCACGCACCTTGCCTTGCTCCCTGAGGCTGGAGAAGGTCTCCGCGACGGTGAGCTTGCCGGCCGCAGCGCCGCGGTTGGCCATGGGCGCGGGTGTGTCCACCCTGACAGAGGGCCACCGCCCAGCGCCTCCGTGGGGTCAAGGAGTAGCCGTCGAAGAGGAGGCCTCGGCGGCGGCGGGCGGCAAACCGAGGGGCGAGGACACGGAGACGGAAGGGGAGCACACACAGCCTTGATTGCGACCTGCGATTTTGCGACGGTCACGTGTGACGGATACCGGTCTGTCTGTGGGCAGATGTCACTTACCAGTCGTCATCTCACTCATTAGGCCATTTCTAGATGTGATTTTAGCTAAACTAAATCTGAATAAATCAAATTTTTAGAGTTACTTTAATTTATATTTATTCAAATTTAACTGAATTAGACGGTGACCCAAAGTGTTTTTTTAAGTTATGCGATGCGATTCCTTCCTTGAGACCTACCTCTCATGCGCGCATAAATTCTCTTATTAGGCAATTTCTAGATGTGATTTTAGCTAAACTAAATCTAAATAACAAATTTCTTTTTGATCTGAATAACCGATGTTTTTTTAGATAGTTACAAAATTCTTTTTGGCTAATCTCTTGGAGGGAGGGAGGGCAGAAGATTTATAATAGAATTTTGTAACTATCTATGATGTTTTTTTAAATAGTTACAAAATTCTTTTTGGCTAATCTCTTGGAGGGAGGGAGGGCAGAAGATTTATAATAGAATTTTGTAACTATCTATATTATTTAATTGTTTCATATATTTAAAAACTAAGCGATGTGATTTATTTGAGGCCTTAGAGCATCTTCAGTAATTCTCAAAATTCCAATTGGTAAACCAATGAGTTTTCAAGTGGCTTTAAAAAGTCAGAGCACATTTGTTGGATTCCTTTGTTTTCAAAATCTCGCTGCTAAAAGATAAAATTTAATTTTGCATCAAGTATCGAGGACCAATTGGAACGTTAGAAAAGCACACTTTTTCCTATGTAAAAACAAATTGGGAACATTAAACTACACTCAGGTGTTTCGCACTTGATTTTTCTTCTCCCCTCTCAATGTCTGACTCCCTTCTACTCTATCTCTAGCAGATTAGCATGGCGGAGGGGGGAGGAGGACCCAACAGCGAGGAGACACTGGGGATGAGGTAGACGCAGACGCTCCCAGCCATGGGAGCTAAGCTCTATGTACAAATTAATGCTTATTTGTTTGATCCCAAAACTAAGAGGTTGAAAGGGATTGAGAGGAATTAAATCCCCTATAAATCAAAATCTCCCTCGATTCCCCTCGAGAGCCCGTTTGTTTCGTCTCCGATCTTTATCTTCTTTATAAACGAATCCTGCACCAAAAGCGGGCTAACGAATAGGCCACGTCACCCGTTAGCCCGCTAGCCATTGGATCGAGCGATCAGATGATCTGATCCGTCCGATTGCGGGTCGGTTCGGGCGTTGACCCGTAAAGTTCGCGAACCATCCCGAGAGGTTGCCCATTGTGCAGAGGAGAGAGAGCCGCCCGAGGCCGTGCGGCGCAACCGCGCTTGACCTGGCCGCCCCTGCACCTCCCTCCTCCTCCCGGCGCGGGCGCTGCGGGCACATCGTTCCCGGCCATCCCGGCGCGGGTGGGGGTCCAGCGGCCCCGGCGACCCCGGTGCAGGCAGGGTGCGGGCACGGCGACCCCGGCTGCTCCGGTCTCGGACATCCCCGGGCGCGGGCGGTGCAGGCGTGGCGGCTCCGGCCACCCCGGAGCGGGCGACGGGCGTAGGCACGGCGGCTGCGGCCACCCCGGCACAGGCGTGAAGGTCGAGCGCTGCAGCCCCGGCGGTGGAGTGCTCGGCCCTCGCAATGAAGATATCGCCATCTGTTCGCATGCGTCTTGGAACACGGCGGAGGAATTTCTACACTCCTCTCGAACAGATGCGCACTCGTACTAGCTCATAAAACATCGTGCTCCTCCGTGCTCGCTTTCGGATGCCCGAGCTCTTCCCTCTCACAGCGCCACAGCGGCGTCCAAGGCCGGAGCAGAGCACATTGCCGAAGGCAACCATGTGATATGGTCGCGGGCTTGGCCGCCTCCAAGTCGCTGCCGTATCCGCGTGCATGGCAGCTACCCACCTTCCTCTCTCCTCCTTCCTGTGTGGCACTTGCATCAGCTCGAGACGGAAGAGGAGATGCATCAGAGGCCCGATGAGAATAGTAGGAGACCCGGCGGTGGCATGCGATCCCTAGCTCCCCTCTGCCATCGCTGCTATTTCATCTAGCTGAGCTCTCTCATGTCAACTATCATAGCAGAAGAGGGCATGCAGGCAAGGTGCATGACGAAATGTCACTGCAGGTTGCAGCAGCTGAGTTGCTAGACTAAGGGCGGCCTCAAGGTTGCTGCTACGAGAAAGAAGATTAAATTGCAACAAAACTCCATGTCTTGAGAACATATGTATGAGATGAAAACTGAAGCATCAAAGAACGTCCCCATGAGTCATGTTGCTCAGCCAAAAAAATGGAAGAGGATTTTTCGTATTACATTGGTACTTTGCAGGTTTCGTCACCCATAGAAATATTATAACAGTCTCTCTCATGCCCCTTGATACATACCACAAACATGATTTCCTTGCTGCTCAACTACATACTCTGCTTTTCTTGGTACCAATATAGTGCATTCAACCGAGAAAAGGATCAACTTGTCATCATCTTCAAATGTTCAGCATTAGCGATTTAGTTTCTCCGTCTATATCCAATTCACATATTGAAGTATTTTAATCATTTACTTTCATATATTCATGCTCCCAATCTCAATTAGCATCTGTATAATATTTGACAAACTAGATCAAGCAAAGGTTTATTGCCGCTGGTTAAAATCCAGGCATGTGATTGTAGTCTTAAATAACCACATCTATGACTGTTGTTGCCCATTTTCAAAATTTCAAATAAACTATATGAAACTTTGAGATTCTGGAGATTATATGAAAATTTCTTATATAACTAACACAATACCATGGAATTACCTTGCCTTTCTGCTGATTATATACTCATGTTAATTTTTGTTTGCAACATACGAAAGCTTTGCTAAATCGTCACTTTCACTATATGCCATCTCATATTGTATTGGATCACCTTTGTATGTTCCTACGATACTAATGTTGAGATCAATACCGTTGTGTTTCTCTAGAAGGCTGTCTTAAATCTCATCAAATTATGATGGTGTTTACCTTTTTGCTATGTCCCAGTTTTGACTATGCGTAGTTTTGTTGATTGTTCTAGACTCCAGAGGCTCAGTAGAATAAAAACTGGTAGACGTTTTGATGGCAAGCTAAATTACAATATGTGATGAGTACTGGCCCAATCTTCCGAGAGGTAACCGGTAAGTTCGATTTATGGAGATCTCGACGTTGGCGATCCAGCTTCAAATCAGACACGATTCGAACCATGCAACCGTTACACCACTGCTCCGTTGGTTATCAACTAAGCACAACTTGATTGACCTCGTCAAGAAGGCTTTTCCTGCAAGCGAATCGAAGAGCACAAGCAAGAAGGTAAAATCACGCAATCTGAAATTACAAATATGAATGATGCGAATATCAATAGAGGGTTCAAGAACTCGGTTCCAAAAGACTAATCGACACAGTGGAGGAGATCAAGAACAGGGGCCCTGTATCACTGTAAAAGGATTTGTCACCACAATTACAATGAACGATTCAGTTTTTCGATGGAAAACTAAACTCTAAACAAAACCCAACCCTAATGTAGATGGCGACTACTGATTATATAGCCTAAGGGACGTCCAAGGACCCCTATTCGCGTCCCTAAGGAGCGCCGACACGTTACAAGGCCCAAACAGCCCAAAAGACGGCGACACAGCGTCCTGACAGATTCTGGACGGTGACTTGTTTCGACGATTCCCGTTGATTTCGAACATCTTTTGACGTAGGACCACTTGGGTTGGCTTCCTTATTAAATAAGCTTTCCATCCATATATGGATCATCGAAAACGGAGTCCGTACGCGTCCTGGGTGACCAGTTCAAGACAGACTGGTCCTGGATTCCGAGGTGGACTCAAACTTGATTTGGGCCTCTACCTTGGTGACTCGAACCGGATAAGTTTTGGGTCTCCTTCTCGATTTGGATGCCCTTCCTGATCTCCTTGATCTCCATGTAATTCTCCAAGCATGATCATGACCTCATCAATATGACTACTACAACAATACTAATTATTAGAATATAGTACTATCTTTGCTGAATATATCTCTAGAATATAGTACTATCTTTGCTGAATATATCTCTAATTGTTAGAACATAGTAATACCTTTGCTCAATATATCCTCCTGTCTTATTTTTCCGTGATTTTTTTGGGCTAATAGTTTTTTTTACAGTGAGCCTATGTTTCACAATGTGATTTCTCATATTATAACTTCATGTGTTTGTGGACCTTTTTTTTTGTTTGAATGATGATCTGTGGTGGCTAGCAATCTAGCTAAGGCCATAAGTTCGCCTTTGCATAGAAAGGACTCAGCGTTGATAATGGAAAATGATTTAACTATGCCTGAATATGAGTAATTAATGTAAATGATTTAATTATGCCTGAATATGAGTAATTAATGTAAATGAATCTTATATCTTCTTATTATTGAACAAATTGCTATCATACTTTTGATCTTGGTTTCATGCATATGCGCCAAACAAGACATCAACAACTTATTTCGAACGTGACAAATATCCGTGGGTCAGTTTGCTGCAACTCGTTGAGGAACGAGGCTAGGCAACATGGCAACATACTGATCATCTTCACATATCACGGACTGGCCTGGCATAGGGAAGCGCGGCAACACCGCGCCTGTTTTCTAGTTGAAATGGATTGAAGGGGATCAAGGAGGATTTGACCCCCTACAAGTCAAATTTCCCCCTCAACCCACTTCGATCCAACAGAATCCACTTGGATTGTGGATGAAAAGTACTGACCGTCAGTCTTTTTTATTTTGAAAACAAATGAACAAGGCCTAGCCTAAAGCAGAAACGGTTCAAGGTTGAAGAAGAAAGGAGAGCTGTCGGTCAGATAGGACGGTAGATAAAATCGAGTGCTGATTGTTGAGCTGTTGTAAAACATCCGTGTGTTGAATAAGCAACTTCAATCAAAATCAAGGTGATGCACAAATTAAGCAACAAATAAACTTGTCTTGCGATATTTAGCAAATAAGTATCAGTCAAATTTACTATCAAAATTGGAGTGTAGACATTTGGACATGGGTTCGGATGTCGAATTCGGTGAAAATTTTTGAGCCAACAATATAATCCGGCAAGGGAGTTGCCAGTGCCAAAAACATTATATTTTTCGTTAATGCAAAGACACAGTAGTTAGAAGATCGATCCTACCGTCAACCCAAGACGTTGGGGCCAAGATCAAGCCTAGGAACTGCTGAGAAATGTCCTACATAAGGCCACAGTGCTTCCGTTCCCGTCGCGCCCATGGCCCATGGGCCTTTTCGGTAGCCTGCCTGCGTCGCCCCTCCCGTGGCTGTGAGCGACGCATTGGGCCTGTTGTCGACGACCAAGGAAATCGTGCCGAATCACGTGAAAAACCAAAGTTTGGAGTCGCCAGCAGGCTCGTTTCTAGAAGCACGGGGAGCCTGGGCTTTAGTGCTTACTTACTAGAAAATTATGCGTGGCGTTGCCGCGCCCTACCTATGTCTGGCCAGCCTGCAATACTGTGTGCGAGTCCATTTAGTGATACCATTGTGTGAGTCCCATTTGAAGACTATCTGTTGTCTTAGTCAGGTAGAAATAGCAGAAATAGAATGGATTGTATACATATTGACGTATACGGTGGTGTACAACCTGAGCTATCATTTATGTGTACGCAATAAATAGAACTGATTGAAGATGCATTTTGTTTGTCAGTTGCAAAACTTATATTTTCTTTCACTTAGACATATATAAGAATAAGATCTCAATTACATCTCTGCATAACATAGAGTTAGATTCGTAGTTTACTTTCTGTATTAGAATATGTATGAGCAGAAGTTTAATGTTTGAACAAATCATTCAGAGTTCATGTTCTCTGGGCCCTAACCGGAAATATGTAATGATCTCAAATTAATGCCATAAATAGTTGTAGGGAAAAACATATAGTGACTTGGTTACATAATAGTGATTTATTGAACCAAAAAATGGAAATCATGGCTCACGCTACATCCATGGAAAATACGGCAAAATGCCAAGTTCCATCTAGGCATCTAGAAGCCGTGCCTACAAAGACAAAGGTGGTGACGCTCACACCGGTAGATTTTGAAATTCTGAACAACTTTTGTATTGAACATTTTTTAATTTGAAAATGTTTCGGTGTCCAAATTGTAGGTACAACGGATCGCATGTAAACATTTATGCAAACGCATTGCGAAAGCGTTTTGAATTTAAAAATTTGCTCTATAATAAAGTTGTAGTTTTTAAAATTTTGATCAAATATTATATTGAACAACTTTTGATTTGAACGCGTTTTTGTGCTCAAATTGTATGTATAATGTTGCTTGTGTAAAAGAAACGAATGGAATGGGTTGTGGTTTGGTTTAAATTAAATCCGAGGGTTTTTCTAAAAAATCCTGAGAGACGACCAGGACGGCGGGTTAATTTTATGAAAACTTAAGGGTTTCTTTGCAAATTTTCCTAAACCGTGGAGGTTGGACTGCGGGTTGATTTGGGAATAGTTTTGGGTTTTTTTCGCAAAAATATCTGAGAGAGGAGGCCGGACTGCAGGTTGATTTCGTTAAATATCAAGGACTTTTTTACAAAATGACCAAAGCTCGCCCGATCCGAGCAGTCCGTGCGCCCGATCCAACGGCCGATAATGGCCAGGGACGTGGCCACGTTGTCCGGCTAGAGCTTCCCGTGCGGATTCGATATTAGAAGATGCATGTAGTACAGTGTACAGTTGGGTGGCGGATGCGGATGGGGGTGGGGGGAGAAAAAAGAAAACAGAGGAGAGGCTAGGACGTTGCCGGTTGCCTGCCGATCGTCGATCGGTGCCTGCCTCTTCACGCCAGAAAAGGCCAGGCCAGAGGAGGACTACGTCGCGGTGGACCACGGCTTCTTCAACGCCTCCTACACCCTCGGTCGCTGCTGCAATCAGGTGTGCCAACCCCTTCACACCGGGCTAGGTCTGGCGGCGGCCACCGCTGCAGTACGCTGTGCGCCCGTCGACGCCGCCGGAAGCCACGATGTTGAAACCTCCGGACCGACCCCTGCTCCATGCCTCCGTTACGCCAGGAGCCGAGGTCGCCGCCGCCGCACGCCAGGCGCTCGGGTCTTCGTCGGCCCCTTCGTCAGGTCTTCGTCGGCCACCCAACAGGTATGCCCACCCCTCCTCTTCCCTTTATGCTTTGTGAATTTGTATTCGGATCTGATCTAATTTCATTTCAGCATGCGGTTCTGCGTTCATTGATCTGCTTTGATTTGAATGTTCCTAGCCCTTATGCTGCTCACCCTCTTCTCTTCCCTTTACGCTGTGTGATATCGACCAGCTATTGATTCCAATCTACTAGCCCTTATGAAGAACGGAGGGAGTAATTACAAGTGTATACATGTAGACCTGGAAATGGGTTCCAATCTATGAATAGAGAGGTCATGAAGGGCGATGATGTTCTAACTTCTCTGAATTGCACGCCATTGAGCAGTCCAGACAGCTGCAAACTGCAAGTATCTAATTAGAGCTGACCCTCACGCCTCCTGAAACCTATTAATTCTCTGTTTATTTTAGTGGCTGCTATGCCTAGGCAATCAGGTCAATCTGGTCATTTCCAGAAAATAGAAAAGCAGAGAAAGAGATAGTACTGATGCAACTGCAAACTAAATTGGAATACAAATCTTTCAAACTAAATTGGTGGGTCAGCTAATAAGTAGACTAACTATTAAATGCAATGCTTTTTCTTGCTACTAACTACTAATTAGGTAGCTTACCTAGATCTCTTGAGCCTTCTTGATGCAGAGTAGGTTCACAGCAGTACCAAATTGTCATTTGGAGTGCCTAAAAACCCTTCATGGCTTTATGTAAGCAGTACCAAATTGTCATTTGGAGTGCCTAAAGAATCACGAGGCCTTCAGCTTTTCTTAAGCAAGCAAATTTACTTTCAGGCTTTTCAGCGTACTGTATTGGAATTACAGAAACAGCTATGAGCCTGAACTGAAACTTCTTGCCAGTAACCTATATTGCAGGAACAAGAACAACCCCTTTTTCCCTTCAATCACAAGTTCCAAACATCAGACAGTATGGGCAGTGTCTTTATTTCACTACCATTGTTAGATAAATCAAAATGCCTAATTTTTTTGAAAGGCGGCAAAAAGCTTTTGCCGGATTTTTATTAGACGAGAGAAAGGAAAAAAAGGGGTGATACAACAAAGTTTACAACACACAACCCCACTCAACTCCACTCCACTTCCACTACCACTCTACTACAAGCCACAACAAATCTTACAAGCCACAACAGGGAACGTAGAGTACACATGACTAACTCTACTGGGCCCCTTCCGTACTTGGTCTTGTTGCCAGCTTGAATTGATCTATCTCTTCTTTGCATAAAAGCGCCACTTCATTTGGTTAAAGTCTTTTGTTTTGGAAAGTTCTCCTATTTCTCTCTTTCCAAATATTCCACCAAAAATAAATCATGATGCCATCAAAACTTCTCTTGTGTGGTTTATCTATTCGCGATCTACACCTTCGCCAATAACCGTGGAGTGATCCATTGTCTCCTACTGTGTTGATGGTCGAGAGCCCAAACCAAGTTTTAAAAATGCCCCATACTTGCTTGGAGAAGGTACAATCCTTGCATAAGTGTGTTGGGTTTTCTGGTTCTACTCCGCATAATTTGCATATGGGGTTGTTCGGCCAATTTCTTTTGATCAAGTTGTTTGCCGTGAGGATCTTCTCGTGTAGTAAGGTCCATGCGAAAAATCTGCATTTTGATTCCGCTCTGGCTTTCCAAATTGGCATGATGCGTAGCTTACTGTATGACCCTTCGAATTGGATGCGGTATGCGCTCTTTGATGTGTACTCTCCATTCGCTGTCCATCGGCAAACTATGGTGTCTTCTCTACTAGTGTCTAGCTGGATGTGTTGTACCGCCTCCCATAGTCGCGCATATTCGTGAAGTTCAGTTGTTGTCAAAATAGGAATGATGTGTGATATCCACCTATTGTTCTGTAGGGCCTTTTGGACCATGGCATGTTTTCTCTTAGCTTTTTTGAACAAGGTCGGTGCTAGGTTCTTGGCCGTCGATCCTTGCAGCCATGAAGAACTCCAGAATTTAGCTGTCTTTCCATCTCCGATTGTTACGATCATCGATGCAGCGAAAAGCTCTCTGTCACGGGCATCGCATGGGATTTCTAATTTGTTCCATTCCCTTTCCTTTTGACGCCATTGAAACCAAAGCCAACGAAGTCGGAGTGCACGTGCGAAGCGTTCCAAATCTAAAATCCCAAGCCCACCTTTGATCTTGGGGCGACAGGAAGTTGGCCAGTTGACGATCAAGTGTCCACAAAGTATATTTTCAGTGACCATTTTCAGTGAACAGATTTCTCCCTACACTTTTGTATTGACATTGCTTCGCTGAGTTTTTGTAAATGGCTAGATTCTACCATTAGCAAGTAACTTATGTGCCTTATACTTTCATTCATACATAAGTTTCACAGGATGATATTGTTCAGATCGACTGCAAGCCCATATACTTTGTGATTCAAAAAGAGCGACCTTTTTGTCCTCTTTAGGACTCCAAGGCTAACTTCCCCTTGATGTTCTCTTCTATCCTTCTCTGAGTTCAGTACAGATGTACAACCTTGTAGTTGTTTCCCTTTCATTTTAAAATCTCTGTACAGTTTATATCTACAACTAAAACATTCATAAGAGAATCGTCGCCCGACGTGTGAAAACTTGCGCTCGCGCTATCGCTCCCCCTGTGTGCAAAAACCCGCCCCTCGCACGATGATTTCTCCCGTCCAAAAAGGCAACTGGCACCCACTCAATAATTTTCCCGGCCAAAAAGGCAACATAAATCGCATGCCCTCTCTCCCGCGCAACGATGCCAAAGAAGGCAACATAAATCAGTCGCATGCGACCACCGAGACGATCGCTAATCCTGGTCGTGAGATGATCATCCACCAGGCGGTAGATCCTCCTTCCTCAACCCAAGAATCAGCCACGACGTGTCGAGGAGTCACGGCCACGACCTCTTCCTGCGAGAGGGGCGGTCGCCGCCGCAGCCTCGACATGCGACGGCTGAGGGGGCGCTGACGCTGCCACGGCCTCGACGAGCGGACTGCCGTGGGGGTGGGCAACGGCACAAGGAGCCTACAGCGGCGGCAGTTGCAAGATGTCCAAGCTGGTCCTGCCGTTGAAGATCCTCCACCTGTGCCAAATCATGCGAGTCTCTGGTGGGTTGTGTTTATTTTATTTTGTTGAATTTTCGTTTAATTTCTTGTGATTTTTTGTGTTGTCCTGTGCGTTCTTTGGAGGTCTTTACCTCCCAAATCCTCCCTGGTGGAAGGATAGATCTTGGTGTTGCTTCACAATGCAGCCGGTAGTTAAAGGTTGGTATCAGGTCTCTGAACTTGGAGAACTCCTGAAAGTTGGTTCGATCTCAACTCCTACAGGTGTCCATCGGTTGGTTTCTGTGATGGCTCCTAGGAGGACATGTAGAAACCTTTTCATTTTCTGATTTTCTTGCTGCTGCCCTAGAACATACACCACTCTGTATCTTGCTGCTGCTTCACCTAATATAGTCACACATCTGAATAACTGATCCCATTCTTTACATGCTTGCATTCACATGTGCAGATACATAAACGAAGCAGAAACTTTCAGAGATGTACAGTTTGAAATTTTTGATATGACACATGCTGATGCAGGACTAATTCCTATGATCCTATCCACTACTATGGATGGACATACATTTGTATTTATGATCTTATCTATTACAAAGGAGTTTGTGATTATTTTTTCTGGATTCTGAAAACAAAGAAGATCCTGTCGCTTTCTGGAAACTAAGGTTAGGTGACTTTACTGCATGTCATATATATTGATACAACCTTTCGTTTTATCTCCTAGGTTGGAGCTTTATTTAACAAGATGATGGTCATGTCAATGGCAGGAAAGCAAGCCTAGACCAAGCCTGCAGTGCGATGGATATATGGATAGGTAGGTTTTGGAGATTAATCATCTCTATGCATAGCCATTTTGTATCTGATCAAAGGTGCATAAGACTTCTTAGTACCTGCCAATATTAAGGCTGGACGAAAAACTCGAAGCTCGTTAGCTCGCTCGGCTCGTGGCTGGCTCGGCTCAGCTCGGCTCGGCTCGTTATGATAATAAGCCGAGCCGAGCCAGGATTTTAGCTCGTTAGCTATAACGAGCCAACTCGAGCTGGCTCGTGAGCCGCTCGCGAGCCAAACGAGCCGTAGTTTTAGAGAAAAAGTCATCATAACTTATATTAGTTTTGTATTACTTCATATTTTGCACTTCACAAATAGATGATATGTTAGCTCATATGAATTTTTTGTTCGATTTAAGGCTATTGAATATATTATTTTTATATTATTAATATTTTTATGCTTTAGATAAATACAAATATTATATTTTGTATTTTTTTTCTCTGGCTCGCGAGCCTAACGAGCCAGCTCGAGCTCGTAACGAGCCGAGCCGAGCTGGCTTTCTGGCTCGTTAAGATAACGAGCCGAGCCGAGCTGGCTCGTTATCCTAACGAGCCAGAACGAGCCGAGCCGAGCCGAGCTGGCTCGTTAGCCAGCCTTAGCCAATATGATGTTCATAAACGAATTCAGAGTTTGGTTAATCATAGTTCAGGTTAGTTACCTCTACTTGTCAAGCTAGAAATGATGGTTATTCAGTAACCGCATGATTTTATTTGCTCTTTTTATTGATCTTTTTAGACTAAGCTTTCTCTTGGACAGTCACTGGAATACCATTCTCCCAGCATGGTGGGCTCTTCTGATTGGAATGTCGCTTTTGCATGTCAATGTTCAGGTTAGTTACCTCTACTTAATTCTCTTATATTTATTGAACCATTTTCTCTATGGAATTCAGATACACCATTTTATATTTATTGATCTTTTGCATGTGTACTTTCAGATACACAGTCATAGACTTGGCGACTGGTAAATTAGATCATCAAATAACCTTTTCTTCTTTGCTTTGTTGGACAGCAGATTTGAGGGGCAAGTGATATAGTGTCACTGGCTAATGGTTAGCTGTTCTGTCCACTTTGCCATACCTTAATACCTTAATTTTATTATGTCCACCACCACTACCTACATACTACAGAGGATGAAAATTTACTAAACCATTTGGTGAGCTGTTTAAATCGGAGTTAAAAGGCTCAAACTTTTAAAATGTTTTTGTTGGAATATATTACACATGACCTGTTTAAGTTGTGATTCCAATTTCATGTCAATCGAAATTGGATTTGTTTTGTTGATTTTGTCAAATAGATGGAGCTACAGTTTTCTCATTCAGTACTTCAGTATCCAGCAGCAGCTCGAGATCTCTTTGTTTTGTTTTTCAGTGTATCAGTCTAGCAGCAGCTTAAGTCTCCATTCATTTCCAGACTAGAGTTTACTTGAGTTTGGTTTATTAGTAGACATGACTTGACACACCCACGTTTACTTGGGTTTGGGCCGATGCAAATGCATTGTAGGGTTTTTAAGGTAGAAGCGGCCGTTGGGCTAGTAAGGGTGGTATTAAGCTGAATTTCATTAGCACGAGAATAAATTGAAATTCAATGTATGACATTTTGCATACTGTCTCATATAAGGGAATTTAGACTTATTGTCTCATCTACTTAGGAGCTATTTTATTAGGATGGTAACATTGATTTTGTTGACCATAGCCGTGCACATTTAACCATGTTTCTACTAGCTTCTTTTATTGCATCGATAATATTTTGGCTCACGTGAGGCCGTGGCAACGCACGGCATAGACCCATATCTCTATCTACAACTAAAAAGACTTTAAAGTTACGGTAATGCTTCTTCACGGTCATCTGGACGCAACGGACGCGCCCACGCGACCTGACCTTGACCCACATGCCTTATCCGCTCGCGTGAGCCTTGCCGCACGCACACTCTTCCTTATCCTCCCGCTGCTCTGGCTTCACTCGTTCGTTTCGCTTCGGCGTCATCGCCCCGCGGCTCCCTCCCACGTGCCTCCACGCGCGCGACGGCGGCTGCCACCGGCGAGCCGCGCCTCTCTCCCTCTCCCTCCCTTCCTCCCTCCCTCCTCCGTGCTCCCGCGGACTCCATGCCACCGAGAGAGAGCGCGACGGCGGAGGCTGCGAGCTACGCGCTCCCCCTCCTCCCCTGCCTCCCTCCCCTTGCTCTGGTGACATCCAGCCATCGGAGAGAAACTCGACGGCAGTGGGTTTTAGCGAGGTAGGTGGATCCTTCGTGGATCTGAGTTATTCCTTCCTCTTCCTCCTCGAAGACTCCCCTCCCTCCTCCTTTCTCTGGATCTGGCCGTCTTCCTCCTCCTCCCCCTCCTCCCTCCTCCCCCCCTCTGGATCTAAGGGTTTGGTGGTGGCTAGGGTCACGGCGAGTCAGATCTCATCCTTGTTGCAATGATTCTTTTTCAATGTTACAACAGATGATGTGGATTGTTGCAACAGTATCCTTTTTTTTGTTGTTGCAATAGGTGATTCTTTGATGTTGCAGGAGTAGTTCTTGACATGTTTCAATAGCTTTTTTCTCATTGTTGCAGCAGCTTCCCCCCGATGTTGCAATAGATTTTTGTTTGCAACAGGTGTTTTTTTCCTGATGTTCATTAGTAGTGCTTCTGATGTTGCAATAGTTTTTTCTCCTTGTTGCAGCAGATTCTCCCCGTTGTTGCAGTGGATGTGTTTTGAATGTTGCAGTAGACATTTTTTGATGTTGCAGTTCATATTTTTTTTGTTTGTTGTATTAGTTGTTCTTTCGATGTTTCAATAGCTTTTTTTCGTTTGTTTCACCAGTTTTTTTTTTCGTTTGTTGCATTAGGTGTCCTTCGATGTTGCAATAGCCTTTTTCCTTTGTTGCAGCCGGGGGGGTGGACTATGGCGGTGAGCTGGTGGCGAGGCGGAGGTGCTGGGTCAGCGAGGTTGGGGGCGGGGGGCAGATCCGTGCGCGTGGGGGGCGTCTTTCTTCTCCGTGCGGGGGTCGTGTTTCTTTCTCCGTGCGGGGCAGGGCGGGGGTCGCGTTCTTCTTTTCTTCTTCTTTTCCGTGGGAGGGCGGGCTGGTGCTGCTCGTTGCGGCGTCCGGCGCTAGCGCCCAGATCCGGACGTTCGGGCGCTAGCAGGACCGTTAAAGTTATCATCTAGTCAACATGATGATTCTCCTTGCCCCTCCCCTTCTTCCTCCAACCTTGCTAGCTAGCTTGACAAGCCACCTCGTGACAAAGTTTGTGGCTCCCGTTGCAACGTTCTCCCTCTATCCCAAAATATATGTCGTTATGAGATGTGTATAGGTTAAACTTTTTTAACTTTGACTAAGTTTGTAGAAAATACGTGCAACATTTATAGATCCAAATAAATTATTATGAAAGTATATTCAACGATCTATCTAATGATACTAATTATGTATTATAAATATTAATATTCTTTTATATATAATTGGTCAAAGTTAAAAAATATTGACTTCTCGAGAAGCGAGAACGACTTCTATTTTGGGACCGAGCGAGCACGAGCATGATCCTAGGGAACCACTGAACAGTCAATGGTACCTACTGGACTGATAGCTCTAGGCCTGTAGTTCCAAACCAACTCGTAGCCTCCTTCCACAAGACGAGATGAGTAACGAGGGGTCGAGCTTAACCGACAAAGACCGGCCGGGGCCTCTAGCTAGGACTAGGTGCCAATTAATCGTACATGGACCGAAAACAAAAGGAGATGCAGACATTAGAAGGAAACCGTGTGATGACGACGACTATAAAACATGCGAGTTGCGTGCTGTGATGACGACGTTGACATGGCATGCACAGCCACCGGTATCGTTAGTTTGTAAACCAGCTGGTTGGTTACCAAGGTTGTGATGACGACCCGATCTGATTCACATGTTCCCATGGTATACAGGATGAGAGAATTTGCTCATTGCCATCAAAATCTATAATAATGTGTTCATTGCCATAAAAAAAAACTATAGATTTTCTTAACTACCATTAATTTGTAATTTGTGATCCCTTAACCACGGGCGGAGCCAAGGGGGGCCAGCAGGGGCCATGGCCCCCCTAACAATACAAACTTCTTTATAATATATACAAAGAGTTTAATGGTCTATATTTATATTAAAAGGCTATAATAAATAAAATCATGTTATATATGTCTACTAATATCCTCTAGACAACAAAATTGAATAGAATACAATTACAATAAAATATTTTGATTTATCTAAGTTTGTTTGTATATCATAATAGGACATATATATCTATTGAAATTTTTGGTTCTACTATAATACTTATGTTTCATTATACTTTATATTTTGCTGAACGCATACTTGACTAGCAATAACAATTCAGTGATCATCTCTTTTTATTGTGAATCACATTATAGATGTAGATGCTCACATACATACACGCACATCACTTCTACGAACAAAAACACATCTCCTACTCCACTATGAGCATTTTTGAAATACTGAGACAATATATTTTAAGATTTATGAGTCATCATATGCACCACATTGTCGACATAACACTCACTTACCATGGGTATAATCACTTCCGAAATACTAAGCTGGTAGATTTTAATATTCATGAGTCATCATATGTACCCCAATATCAATAGACATGATCATCTACCACGGGAAAAATAGCGCGCATGTTAAATTATCAAATACTGAAATAAAACTAGAAAAATAGAGCATAACCCCGGAACAAAAATCTAAACAATAAAGCTACAGTCAATTCTCCAATGTCAAAACTCTTTGACCGCCCCCTATGCGTAATTCCTGGCTCCGCCACTGCCCTTAACTGCCATCACCGTGAACAATGTAACCATTCCTGGCTCCGCCACTGCCCTTAACTGCCATCTCCTTGCTTTGCTTGCCTTGCCCCTACCTTGTCGTGAAGTGCTGTAAACGAGCTTGCTTGCCTGGCCATGATTTCAATTGATAGAATCGGGATGAGATTCGGATATAGGCTGGTGCGGTGACGGCAAGGACGTCGACGCATACTCGTAGAACCAGGGAAGGCAGGCGCGGAAGCGGCGGAGGTCGTCATGCGTGTACGACGCGCACTGCACGAACTGCGCCCGCGAACCAGCGGTCCTCTGTCATCGCCATCGGTGCTCTCGCTCGCTTGCAGACGCGGAATTGCGGGCCGCCGCGCTAGCCGCACAGATAACGCCGCCCGTGCCCGCTTACAAGAAGCGGCAAGCGCGGACGCGGGACGGGCTGCCCGCTGCCGCGCCGTTTGCAACCGTAGCCACGCCGTCTGTCAATGGCAATTAAGGAAAAAAAAACCATGTAAGCAAATGGCAATTAAGGAAACAAAGAACACATATGTAACGGTGATGGTAGTTAAGGGATCTCAAATTACAAATTGACGGCAGTTAAGGAAATCTATGATTTTTTATGGCAATGAACACATTGTTATAGATTTTGATGGCAATGAGCAAATTTTCTCATGTATAGGAGCGTATGTATATTATATATGGCCGAAATGTAATCCATGTATTTGATCGAAAAAAAGTGTCCCAAAGTATTTGTGTATCTACTTCTGTCATTGTTCATGAAGAAAAACTTACTCCAGGTATATATGTGTCACAATTCACACCATGTATACAGAAAAGCGATAATCATATATCTTCTTGTCCAACACAAACCCCAAGCTAAGGTTTCAACTAAACATGTCAAATTCACATGGGCTAATAATTGGTAAGTAAACTATTATGACTAGGCAAAGATAAGAAAACAATATCTATACGAATGCCGTGTTAGAATCCAAACAATTTAAACTTTAAAGAGAATAAAGGTAAGCCATCTTTATTTGGCATTGAGGCCTAAATTTATCTTAAGTTTACTTAAAAAAAAGAATTACTAGCCCATGCAGGAACATGAGCCAATGATGTAGTTTAAATCAGGGGCGGACCCACAGGGTATGCCGGGTGGGCCATGGCATACCCTGTGGGGCAGCCTTTGTACTTACTTAACAATGGATAATAATTGTTTAGATAAGAAAGTTTGCAATCATATTTACCAATGCATTTCGTAGCCCAATGGTTAACCCCTTACATTGCTACCAAGAGGTCGCTAGTTCAACTCTTTGCGGACGTGTATTTTGTTTTCATTTTCCATTTTTGTGTCCTCTTTAAAAATTAACCATAGATCATATATTTCTTTCTTTATTAGTTTTCATATTTTTATTCCATCTTTCTATGCCTCGACAAACTGTGATAATATCTAATCTTTTATCCCCTCTTGATATTAATATATGATATATTTCATCCTTTATTTTTTATCCCATGTTGTTGTGCCTTGTGAGACACATCATGAAATGGAATGGCAAATAAAAGTGTTATAACTTCGGTGTACACTGTCATTTTAAATTTTTCATTTTCTTTTGTCCCCTTTAAAACTAACTATAGATAATACACTTCATCCTTTAATTGTTCTATTTTATCCCCTCTTGTGTCCCACGAGAGCTCATGTGTCTTTATTTTTATTTTTTTTTTATTTTTTATCCCTATAAATAACTATAAATAATATATTTCATCCTGAAAATTAGCCAGATCAGTGGTTAGAGATTGGTTCGCAGTTCGTCCCACATTAGTATTGATAATATATCATGTGAGTTTTTTGTGAACTATGATTGATATAACATTTACTTGTGGCAACAAGTGTTGGAAGAGTATTTTTTGAGTTGGCTGTAGAGAAAACAAAGTCTATATTTTAAACTATTTGTATTTCATTTCTACTATTTATATCATAATTTGTCATAGTTTCTAGCTTAATCTTTGAATTTAAGGCTTAAAATGTTGTTTAATGCACATGATTTTACTGAGTTGGAATATGGTTTTACCGAATTGTATAAGAAAATTTTGGAAAAAGTCTACTTCAAACCCCCCCAACTATGGGCGGTGGACTACTTAACCCCATCAACTATGAAACAGTCTATTCTACCCCTGAACTCTCTAAAACCGGTCAAACTACCTCCAGACGGGTTTGAAACGGCAGACTTGCTACAGTAACCGTGAGAGTGCTACAGTAAAATTGATTTGCTACAGTGTCAGCGGTTTTGTCTTTCCTTTTTATTTATTTCAACTGAATCTTTGAAAAATCATAGTAAATCACAGAAAAATTATAAAATGAAAAATCCAATTTTGTTGGACTCCACATAAGTAGGATCTACACAGTGAACATATAATATGATATGCTTTGGTACAAAAATTTTGCTATAGATTTTGATCTATTTTTTCTGTAATTTGGACTCCAATTTTATTGTACTAAAGCATACCATATTATATATTCACTGTATAGATCTACTCATGTGGAGTCCAACAAAATTAGATTTTCCATTTTATGATTTTTCTGTGATTTACTATGATTTTTCAAAGATTCAGCCAAAATAAATAAAAAAGAAAAAGATAAAACTGCTGGCACGGTAGCAAGACCGCTATCACGGTAGCAAAACCACTGTCTGAAAACCGCCTAAGGGGTAATTTGACTGGTTTTGAAAAGTTCAGGGGATAGAATAGACCGTTTCATAGTTGAGGGGGTTAAGTAGTCTACCCCCATAGTTGGGGGGAGGGGTTGAAGTAGACTTTTTTCAGAAAATTTTTGTACGGCATACCCTGTTATAAAATCCTAAGTCCGCCACTGGTTTAAATTAAGGCGGCTTGGGAAAAATGTGAATGAGTGCTCCCAAGTTTGTTTCTTAAAAAATAAATTATCAAAATCAATATCACTGGCTTTGATTTTTAACACCATACTATGAAATTTATATATATAATATATAGTTTGCAAAAGATCTGATAGAACATGATCTTTTAATTTGATCAAACAACAACAACAACAACAACAACAACAACAACAACAACAACAACAACAACAACAACAACAACAACAATAATAATAATAATAATAATAATAATAATAATAATAATAACAACTAGGATCCCCCGTACATCAAAATCCTACACATATTCCCCTCCATTTGAAATTATAGCTCAGTTTAGTTTTAATTCGTCATACTCTAATTCGCAAAACTTCTACATTTGACAATTTTTAAGAAAAATATGATAGTTCATTACAAGTTCAAATAAATGCATATCAGAATTTCATGAAGAATGTATTGAAACTACTTTGATATTCTAGATATATTGATTCATTATTCTAAAATATTAGTCAAACTTTAAAAAGTTTGAGTTAGGATAAACTCAAAGTGAATTATAATTTAGAACAAACGGAGTTACCAATGAATGACAGCACCGTGCAATAGCGTAATGTTATTTCCTCTCTTTTTTAAAACAAAGGAATCATTTTTTTAAAGGGAGAAACAAAGGAATCGTTGATTTTGTATTGATACCTTATTGTTACAATTTGTACAAAAGCAATCTTGCTGAATGGATCGTTATTAATTGTCCTACTCCTGCCAAGATTGTTTTCTAACGTGCATGCTAACAACCTATATATTGCGTCATCCGACTAGTTCATGGTAGTGCGTTCTTCATGCTCCTGGCATATTTCTCTAGCCTCTTCAAGCCTTCTCTGGGAGATGCTGCTTCACCTAATTGTCTCACCGTTGCACTGCCAATGATCACACCATCTGCACCCCACTCTGCAATCTGTCCATGTACAATTAATATACTGTTAGAATTTGTAACTATAAAATTTGTGAATATTTTTGAGGCATTTATATAATTAAGTTTTCCTTTATTACCTGCTTTACATGCTCAGGTTTGGATATGCCAAAGCCAACAGCCACAGGTTTGTCAGTGACCTGCAAACAAAAACACAAGCCTGTGATTGAGACACTAGTAGTACTGATCTTGACAGTGGAGTCACGTCGTTGTCTGACAGGTAAAAAAAATGAATAAAAAATGGCATCTTTTCTTTTGCTTTTACGTTGGCAAGATGTATTATTACCTGTTTAACCTCATGGATGAGAGATTCGACACGTGTGTTCACGTTTGCGCGTGGACCTGTAACTCCATTGACGCTCACCTGTGATGCATGGGTCATGTAGAATAGATGAGCATGCCATCATCAGCAAGTTCAGGCGCTAGCAAAACTTTGAACAGTCAGTTGTCACTAACGAGATAGACGAATCCTTGTGAAGCTCTTGTGATCTCCTCCATCCTATCCGCTGGCGTAGATGGTGTTGTGAGCAGCACCAGCTCGAGGTTGTTCTTGATGGCTTCACTCCTGAGAGCGCACGAGGCCCCATACGGGAGATCAGGCACTATGAGGCCGTGCACGCCGGCGTCCTTGACGGCGGCGGCGAAGTCGGGCAGGCCCCAGTGCACGATGGGGTTGAAGTAGGAGAAGAGCACGACCGGGCAGGACAGCTCCGGCATCACCTCCTTGAGCATCGCCAGGACAGCGTCCGGCGTCGTGCCGCTCGCCAGCGCCCGCGCCGCCGACGCCTGGATGACCGGCCCGTCGGCGTAGGGGTCCGAGAAGGGCACGCCGAGCTCGATGACGTCGGCGCCGCACGCGTCCAGGAGCCGCAGCGCCTCCGCCGTCGTCGCCAGGTCCGGGTCGCCGGCGGTGATGTACGGGATGAACGCCGTCTGCGATCGACGATCACGGGCACGGCACACCAGAGCTCCAAGTCAGAATCCGTACATACGGTACACGCAAGCCGATGCTGGCTACATGCATATAGTACATACGTACCTTGCCCTGCGCCCTGAGCCTGGACATGGTCTGCGACACCGTCAGGCATCGGCCGCCGGCACCGGTGAGCTTGGCCGGCGCCGCCGGGGCAGCCGGAGCTGCCGCGGCGACCGCCCTTATAGTGCCTACAGACCTCCGCCGCCCCGGCATGGCCGCCGCCGCCGCCGCCACCCGCTTTGGGAGCGGCGCCGGCGACGATTGGACCACCGGGGACGAAGACCACCGGGAGGTCGATGCAACCTTGATCGCAGAGGCCATGTCTCTACTCTATAGTATACGCGTACGTACTTTGGTTGGATGTATGGATGGATCGGTTTTGGAGCTGTTTTATCCGCTACTGTGTGGGGAGCAAAGTCGGTCACCGTGGCTTAATTCGCTAGCTACACGAACACGATCGAGCAGAGCTGAGTGAGCTGTGTGCAAGTGGTGGATCGAACTCCTTATAGTTCCTTGCTCGAACTCTGGTCTGGAACGCTGGCTGTAGCTGTAGGATCAGATGAGAATGAGATACTGGGATGCTGGTGCCCTGCTCATAGCTTATATAGCAACAGCCGCAGCAGGATCGGAAGAGGGAGGCGACCTCGACACCCAGTGATGAGGGCAAGGCAGCAGGAAGTTGCCAGCGTGAAACTGATAGATAGCTCCGGTCGTTTGCTAGCTCCTCTCCTCAACAGTCGTCATGCAAAAAAACGTGTAACTGGTCCCACACACTCACTCCAGGTCCAGGGTTCTGCTCTAGGGGCACGCAGCAGGTGCTTTTCAGTGGTGAAACCGTGAAACAAATCGGTGTCCTCGATCGCAACTGACACGCGGAAACCTTTTCTCGCAGAAATTTGAAGGCTGCCGATGTGCGTATTTCTTTTCGAGGCAATGGGTGGATCTTTTTTTGGCAATCGATCACCACACATTTATCACCATAGTTAAGGCCCCGTTTGGTTCGAGGAGTCAAAGTTTTAACTCCCATCATATCAATATCCTCTCAAATGCATGGAGTACTAAATGTAGACTAATTGCATGTATGTCGGCACAGATTAGGAGTAATTTACGAGACGAATCTATTAAGCCTAATTAGTCCAAGATTAGAAACTTTTTGTCAAATAAAATGAAAGTGATACAGTGTTTGTTAAACTTTAATACCCAATCCAAACAGGGCCTAAAGTAAGGTAGACTATTCCAGTCTCTCTCTTTTTTTTTTTGTTGCGAGTAGGCTATTCCAGTCTCCCAGCGCAGCGCATGTATCATGTCACTCTTTCTCATGACAATTAGTACGATATAACTCACCTAATGCATAATAATATCAATGGTGTATTTTCTAAGAAATCTCTAAATAATTAATGCAGTACCATGTCGGCGTATTTAATGTCCATAAAACTCTATGAAACCTCCATTAAGATTGGCCGAACCATGCTACACACTACCACAAACCACAGTACCACGTCCTTTTGTCAAACCATGGCTAGTATCCCATCAATTTGTCCACCCCTTTAATTTATTTATTAGGTGAGATCTAGGAAAGGTACGAGTCAACACATTGAAAACCAAGTTCAAAACCTGTACTACTCCTACGTAAACAAATATACTCCTGTGTCGGTAGACATCGGAGTGTGTGAACAATCAATCAATCTGGGGCAAGTCTCGGCCGAAATGATGATCTAATGATGGAGCTTGCGGTGACAGCATCATGTGTTGACATTCAGGCACAAATTAATTAAACTAGCTCACCCAAACAAAGTTTAAGCATCACAGATAAGGGATACTACAGCGCACTGGCATCTAAACGCTCACTAGACATTGCTACAGTATTGCTCAGAGGTGCTGCGCGCGTAGGCAACAAATCAGCAATAAAGAAGAGCTGGTGCAAATATTTTTTTCTTTAGTCAACACATGTAAAATGCTTATCATTTAGTGCCTAAATTGTCGTCGTCCAGCCAGATCACGAATCTTGAACGGATTTCCAATTAAATGAAAGTTTATAGAATTCCCAGTTGGCACATGTAAAAGCCAGTTGGTATTTTTTTTAATGGAGAATGAGTAGGTCAAATGCGTGTGTACACGCTTAGCCCATTCTTTTTCTTTGCAGCGCGTAAACAATTTCTTCATGTTTCTAATCAGTTTAGTCACCCTGTTCGGCAGGCTGTAAAAACACTGCTGAACGGCTGATGCTGATTTGTTGTGAGAGAAAAACATTACTGAACGGTTGGCTGATTCTGGCAGATAAGTTTAAGCGAATAGGGTGTTGCATCTTAATTGTCGTCACCAATTAAATTAGCAGTTCGTTAGTCATCTGTCTAGAAGGTACTACTAGTGTAAACGAGGCCGTGTCACAGTTATGACCTGATTGGCCTTGGGGGCTTGGGCTCTCTACGTCTTCAGACGAAAGACATAAATAAATATGCTCTCACATACGACTAGCCACCACAATATGGTGGCCCGATGGCCCAACGACGACGATGGCCAACTCCCCGAACAACGGCAATCCATCGAGACCAGGATGAGCATGAGAAGGTAGGCACCTTCTGTTTGTTTCTTGATAGCCATGACGATGACAATGGTGCCCAGGTCAATAAGATCCAGCACCGTACGTACCTACACGGTGTTGCTGCCCATGGCGGACAATTTTTATCTCCTCGGGGGCACGGAGTGCAGAATCGAGCGCTGGCTAGGTTAGGATCTCAACTTAGACTCATGATACCATGTAGGAGGAATATAATTTGGTGGAATTGTCAATTGCATTGTTAGAAGCCTCGTTGCTGATTATATAGAAGTACATTGCTTAGATAAGACAAGCTAGAATTACATGATGCTAATTATCATATCGAAACACACACAAACACTCCTTAAACTTTGGAGTCCATGTCATTTAGGCCCAAACTTCCATTTCTTGATTTTTTGGGTCCCTGAACTTGTATTGAGCGCTCTAGCATATCTCTAAACAGGTTTCAACTCGCTCCATATGCCGATGTGACATGCTGACTTAGCGCTGACGTGGATCTGATATGATGGGTCCAGTACCTAAACTTGCACGGTAGTGCCATCTAAGTCGCGAACTCCCAACATTACATATCTAGATCCTAAACTTGTTAAACAGACCACACGTCATCTAGGTCATTAACTTACAAAAGTGCAGATCTAAGTCTCCAAACTTGCTAATCGGCCCACACAAGATCCAAATTATCATTGTTTAAGACAAGCTGATTGAGTGGGTGCTGAGAGTGCACCTTGCATGTGGGGCCCACATGTCGTCCCTCTCTCTTCGCCTCCAAAGTTTAAAGATCATTTTACTCTGAACATAACTCATCACTCCAACTCTCCAAGGCAAAAGCGGAAGGCGCATTTTCTGTGAACATAACTACTTGCCACTCCCAGGCAGAAGCTGAGGGGCCACTGTCAGACGGCGGTCCAAGTGGCCGTCCTTGTCCAAGCAGCGTGGCATGGGTGTGCAGGACTGCAGGCTATTGCAAGCGCGTGCAATGTCTCTGCCCTTGGTTAGTTCCCGATTCCACCACCCAAATTCTACTATGTAAAAAGGAGATTCCCTATCACATTAAAATATCGGCAAATATATGGAGTACTAAATGTAGATGAAATAAAAAACTAATTGTACAGTTTTGTTATACTTTGCGAGACGAACATTTTGAGTCTAATTAATCAATTTTTAGACAATTTTTTACACTAAAAAACAAAAGTTGCTACAGTGTTCCGGTAGCACTGCAGCAGCCAGAGCCGAATGCGTGGCCCCGACTCATTTCGTAGTGCATTCCAATCCCCATCAGTGCTGCAGCCACGGGCATACTAGTACGGAGTACTTCCAAAAGCATTCGTGCACAGATGCACTGCAGGCTGATTCCTATCTGATGGTGATGGCTGCTGGCTAAAGACGAGCTGAACGAGTACTCCTTCCGTCCCTAAATATCTGTCGACGTTTTTCTAGAAACAACTTTAATTAAATATATATTAAAAATATTAATATTTATGGTATATAATTAGTATTATTAGAAAGATCTTTGAATCTAGTTTTTTAATAAATTTATTTGGAGATAAAATATTGCACGTATTTTATACAAATCGAGTCAAACTTGCGAGCACAAAAACCGAAAAAGACACTTAATCGGAGACAGATGGAGTATCCCTTTACAACAGGCGTGCGCGAACTTGGCAGTAGGAAGGCCCGTTTGGTTTGAGCACGTTAAAGTTTAACTCTCATCACATCAATATTTCCTCAAATGCATAGAGTAACAAATGTAGACTAATTGCATGCATGTCGGCACAGATTAGGAGTAATTTACGAGACGAATCTATTAAGCCTAATTAGTCTAAAATTAGAAACTTTTTATCAAATAAAACAAAAGTGCTACAGTGTTTGTTAAACTTTAACTCCTCCAACCAAACCCCCACTAATACGCAAATAGTACTGCCGTTTAATTTGCATTTGTTTGTCGCTATGAAAAGGATGGATATATTGGAAGAAACCGTGAGGAGGAAAAAAAAAACCGCGTCAGGAGTCGGGACTTCTAGTGCGGACTTTTCAGCACGAGCATGAGCACACTTTTCTTAAGAATTCCAAGCAATCTAGTTCATGGTCTTAGGCTCCTAGCTGCCACATCTGGTTCTTTTGTACAGTACATGCTACGAATGACTAGTAGCTATATACTCACTCCAGTCCTAAATATATGTTGTTTTCGTTTTCAAAAAATTTAACTAAATATATATATATAATATTAATATTTATACATAATTTAAATCTAATTTTTTAATAAATTTATTCGGAGATATAAATATTACCCGCATTTTCTAATCGAGTCAAACTTTTAACATGGAAACCAACGGCGACAATTAATTAGGGACAGAGGGAGTACATATGATCATTCAATCAAAATTTTTACTAGGAAACCTCCAAAAAAAATTACTAGGAAGTAGCAATACATGTGTCTAAGGATCTATCGGACCAAAAGACCAGCTTTTTTTAGTGCTTCACCAAATTCAGTCTACTGATTGCCGTATTTATATTTTATTACGCCATCTAACTAACTGATCCGGTTACCTTATCAACACATCATGGCAGTTGGCAGGGCACTCTTCATGCACCTGGCGTATTTCTCTAGCCGTTTGCACTGGGGACGTTGTCTGGGAGAAGATTGGTTCACCTAGCTGCCTTACCCTCGCGTTGCCAATGATCACACCTTCACCCACCCACTCTGCAATCTTGCCTCCATGGGCAATTTATATAGATGAAAAAAGTTATTAAAAAAATTCAAAAAACTAACTTTGATACAATAAGGTGGTAGTAACTTTTTTCCTTTTACCCGCTTTACATGTTGAGGTGTCATTGTCAATATGCTAAATCCAACGACCACAAGTTTGTCATGCTAAAAAAAACGACCACAAGTTGTCAGTGACCTGCTAGCAACACCTAGGTTGTTGGCTATAAACACCCTGAGAGGATGGCTTTGGATGTCGTTTGGTTGCATGATTGTTTTTGCATTGGACATGAGAGAATTGCCTAGCAGCATGAAAAGGGCAATATAATACTTGGGGGCATGTGGATGTACCAACCATGATACTAGAAACTGTTGCTTGTGAGGATTTGTGGATTTAGGATTATTTATTTGGTTTATCTAGCTCATTGAATAACATCAACATTCTTTACACATCTCCCCTTTTCCGGCGGTTAAATACTGGGACTTCACCTTCAATGGAGTACATGGTGAAAGCAACAGAGTACAGCATGGCTACCAAAATCCACAGGGGAACAGAGCCACAACAGCTCATAAGCTATGACTGTGAAGAAGGATGTAGAGAGAGATTTGGAATTTTGCAAACTCGATTTGCTAGGTGAAGGAATCCTGGTAGACTTTGAAACAAGGAAATCGACTTTTTGGTACACAATGGCAGTTAATGTGATCATGCAGACATGCACAACATGTGATATATTGAGAATGAGCGCAAGATGTTAACCCCGCTTTTATCGTCGGAGTTTCTTAGCATACACAAGGAGATTGATTGAAGACAAGCAAAGTACTGATGAAAACCTTCTAGAGGATTTTGTTGAGCATCTTTGGTCCATTCATAACGCTACCTTTTTTTTATTGATGTAGTGAAGAACTTTTTCTTTAAAATATAGTTGTGATGGGACTTTATTTGTCTTTGGATGTCATTTTATTTGAGTCCAATTTTATTTGTGGTATTTAAATTTGGATAGTTTGTATTAACTACGAACTATAGTTTGAAATCATATAGTGTCAAAATAGATAGAATATATAGAGCTTGTGAGGAAAAAGAGAGAAGCAAAAGTAGAGACTTCCATTTAATAGTTATTTGTTGGAGTTGAATTAAAAACAAAGTCTCTAAAATTACTAAATTTGCCCTTCAAATATGAATCTTAGTTTAAATGCTCTGACAACCACTAGCTATGACGACTTCGCCGAGCAGACGTAATAACCCGGACAACACTTGCACCATTGGCTGGGAGTATACTCACTGCTCCTTTCGTCAAAAAAAAATACAATTATGAGATCCGTACCGGTCAAACTAGTTCTAGTTTGACTACCTTTATAGTGAACAGTATTAGCTTTTGTGTCTCTAAACAAATATATTATAAAAATATATTCTATAACTAATCTAATGATACTTATTTTATATTATAAATGTTAGTACTTTTTTTATATAACTTCAGTCAAAGTTTAAACTGTTTGACTCGTTGAAAATCAAGAATTACATTTCGTGGACAGAGAGAGCATACGAGTACACGATTGCTTCTAGACGTAGTAGTATGACTTTTCTTGCTGCTATAGCTCAATAGCTGTGCGGCTGTGCTAGCAGCAGCAGTTGCTATTGCTACTCAGGAAGGGACACCGGAGGCTTGACGGCTGGACAGTCAAATGCGCGTGCTGCGTGCAACATATGCGCGAAAATGTATTGTGTGATGGTGTGATGCCCTGCAGTTTTGAGCAACAGACTTGCCTATCAATAATGTCTGTGTTGCAAGCAACGCGGGCAGCTAGCCTGCTACGCGTGACTGGTTTGACAATAGTTTCTATTTTTCTAAGAGCCGTTAATATAGTATACCTCCTTTATAAATATTGTGTTTTTTTAGGAACGGGAGGGGCTTATGCCTCTACTGGGAATATATTAAAAAAGGAGGTTCAAATAAAATAGAAACAGATACAACAACGAATATAACAAAAAGGGGAGTTGAAGCTCAAGAAAAAAAGTTTTCGAACAAATTTACATTAAAAATAGCATTAAAATGTTTCAATTCTTATTTTTCAAATGAAATTGGATGAAGACAAAACTTCATGTTGTAATTGTAGAGCATCTAAAACTTTATAGTTGACGAGTTTTTTTATGGAGATTGTTTAAAAACTTAGATTTCTATTTTAAGTTCTCATATTTTTAAATTCAATTGAAATTTTTAAACGACCTCAAATGTCAAAGTTATGATCTAAAACTTTTTAGTTCAGGCTTTTTGATATGAGATCATTTGGTCAAAAATATTTAAATAAAAAACATAAAATTAATATAAAAATTAGCATGTTATACTTAGTTACAAGTGACTATGGTGTGGTTGTAGGATGGGCTCGTGCCAAGCAAGAGATCATGGATTCAAATCCTTGAGGATGTTATTGTATTAAAAATAGAAGATTCAGGCTTGTGACACCGCAATTTTTTCTCTTTTTGGCGCAATTTAATATTTGTTTTTTATTTTTAAAAAAGTTCTAGGGACGGTTGACTCCTTGAAAATCATTTTCAGGGGCAGCTGCAAATCATTTTCATTGTGTAGCGGACCACTTTTTAAAAATGGTTTTTTACCCTCTCTTAAATCGTCTGTGTCATGGTGTGTGGGGAGCGGCGTGATGAGTTCCATAATGATGCAGTGGGCTCCACCAGTGCAGGTCATTGTGTATATTTGGTTGCCTAATTTCACCCATCCTGGCTGAGTGGATCCATATAATTTGAGAAATTAGGCATTTGGTTATGTGCTAGACGTAGCCTGCATGAGCGAACGCAGAAATATACCTTCAGCTCCGTTTGACTGCAGCTGCAGCCGCCAGTCACTGCCGAACACGCTAATACATCCATCAACTTTAGTTTTACGTTGGTTCGTGCCCGTGCGTTGCTATGGGACAACTAAACTTTTATACTAAAAACATACGGATCGCACAATAAGATAATAATGCCGTAAAATTAAATACCGAAGTTAAGGTGACATTTAATCCAAAAGGCAAAGTTCGTGAAATTAACACAGTCACGGAGAGTGCGGCGTCGCAGCCTCACAAATTCTACTGTATAAACCTTTTCCGTGATGTGGCTAAGATAATGTTTATATCGGCACGAAGAAATGTCCGTGCGTTGTAACGGGAAAAAATAATGTCACGATAACATATGTTGATAACATATGTACGAACCTATGTTGTATTGTTACCCAAAAAACAATATATACTCCGCGCGTGATGTTTGCACGTCACTATTTAATATCAGACCATAGAGAAGTCATCGAATGACATGTTGCTAGCATAAACTTCTCCAAGTTTTGGTCTTAATGAAAAGATTGTTTATATGAATAGTTAGTTTTTTAAAAATCACTCAAAAACTGAATAACATAATAGGATTGTAAAAGAACATTATCAATGCAATATAGGTATTGTACTGAAATTTCACTGAATTGAACCTAACCGATGAACCTGTGGATTCAGAATAATATAAATAGTATAAGGAGTGGAACTAATTGATGGGCAAGAGCTTCCTAGCTATGAAATACATGTGAATGATAAATGCCTTAAAACAGTATGTCTGATCTGGTGAAGAACCTATACACTTTTTTTTTTGAGATGGAACCTATAAAACGGTTTCGCTAAAGGAAAAAAAACCAATGCAGTGTTAACTTTGGGTTTATATTAAGGTACTATTAAATACAAATTGGATTTGAATCCTATGAACTCCCATTTTATTCACCTCATCAAAAGACCCCTAAAGAATAAATATCTTTAGTTGTGCCTGCAAAACGGCCACATCTTTGCAACCTTTCTAGAAACAAAATGTTTTGGCATCTCCAAGTTTCCCTTCCCTTTTTGTTTGGGATTCACATTGAAAGCATTTAGGCCCCGGGAGTTGGTTTCGGTAATTGATGACAACGCATTATTACCATGACTAACGTGTGTTTTGCAGAAACTTTGATAAGTTAGGTCATGGGATTGATAACTGCTTTGTGCACTATGGTATTCATGCCCCTTTGATGGAAATCGTTTTGGTTTTCAAAGGATCAACGACAAGATTAAGGACGGTTAGTTCCGGATGTTAAGGTGTAGGGTTACATCCGGAATAGTCGTTAGGATCTTCGTTTCTTTCCTTTGGCCGTACTATAAAGGGGGGCATGAGCGAGTAGCTTGACCTAGGTGAGTCTTTTGTTTAGATGTGGTGCACACTTGTCAAACTTAGCACTAGGTAGCTCAAGGAAAACTCAAAGTTCAGTTGGAAGCAACTTGGTTCAAGTTCCGTCGCGTTTCGAAGTCGTTTGAGCCGTTTACCCTTGACCGGACGCGGTCTCTGTCACCACCGGACGCGTCCGGTCAGTACTAACAGTCACTGCATTTTCAACCTGGTTGACCGGACGCGGTCCCTGCGAGGACCGGACGCGTTGATCAGTCTGACACGTGTTTCAGAGGGTAAAAGTCTCATCGGACGCGACCGGGAAATGATCGGACGCGTCTGGTCACGTTCCAGTAAGGTACTTTGCTGACCTGACGCGACCGAGCGTCAGGTCAAAGTACAGTAAGGTTCTTGCACGACCGGACGCGTTCGGTCATCTCTGATCGGTGTGTCCGGTCACTCAGCGTTGTCGTTTGGTTTTTCGACCGTTACGTTCGACCGGCGCGTCCGGTCACGTCGACCGGCGTGTCCGGTCAGTGCGTGTTTTGCTGTTTTGGCAGGTAACAGTTAGATTTGACTGTGGGGTGTATAAATACATCCCCTCCACCTCTTTTAGAGGTCTCTTGCTCATTTGTTCAGCTGAGAAACACCTTTCAAGTGCAAGGGAGTGCAAGAGCCCTAGTAAGGGTAGTGATTTGAGAATCAAAGTTTGAGATCCCTCATTAGTGACTAGGGAGTAGCAAGTGTGCATCCATCTTCTCATTAGGCTTGTTGTGGTCAAGTGAGAGTTCTAGCTTGTTACTCTTGGTGATCGCCATCACCTAGACGGCTTGGTGGTGATTGGGAGTTTAGTGATCATCCGGCGAGCTTGTGGATGACCCAACTCATCTTGTGAGTGGTTTTAGGCGATTCACCGCGACGGAGTGTCAACGAATCAGCCCGTAGTGAGCACTTGATCCTTGCGCGGATCAAGGGGGAGCTACACCCTTGCGCGGGTGCTCCAACGAGGACTAGTGGGGAGTGGCGACTCTCCGATATCTCGGGAAAATATCGTCGTGTTCCTAACCCTTATTTTCAAGCATTTACTTTCTTGTATTACTTTCATTGCTTGATTTACTTTCCTAGAATTACCATGCTAGACTAGGATTGGTACTTATGGTGCAAAACTTTTTACCGGTAGAATCACAAGGAACACTAGAAGGCATTAGGGGTGAACTTTGGCTTATAGGATTTAATTCTTGCAATTAATTTTTAGAGAAACCCAATTCACCCCCTCTTAGGCATCTTGATCCTTTCAATTGGTATCGGAGCCGAGTTGCTCCTTATTTAGGCTTCACTGTCTAGAGCAAGATGTCTAATGGGGAAGGACCACCTCCCACCTTTGAGGGAGACGATTTTCCATATTAGAAAATTCGTATGGAGGCGTACCTCGAAGCCATAGATGTTGGGTGCCTTAAAGCCGCAACCAAAGGGCTTCCTGCTATCAAGGATCCTGCCAACCAAAGTGGTGACGAGGAGAAGTACGACCGGTGGAATGCAAAGGCAAAAAATGCACTCTACCGGGGCCTAGGCAAGGATATCTTCAATCGTGTGCATAATGCCAAAAATGCTCATGAATTATAGGAAAACCTTTGTGCTCTCCATGAGGGAACCAAGAGTGAGCCTGAGGAACGCTATCACATTGCTTTGAAGAAAATTAACTCTTTTGAGATGCTTTCCAAAGAAAGTGCTAATGAAATATACACTCGATTAAATGTTCTTGTAGAGGATCTCAATGCTCTTGGACTCACTCAAATGAGTCAATCGGATGTTGCAAGGAGAATCTTGAGCATTCTTCCCGTTGAGAAGTATGGTCATATTATCACCGTGCTTCACCAAAGTGATCTCTCCACCGCAACACCGACACAAGTATTGGGAAAGATCAATGCACATGAGATGTACATGCACATTACTCCGAAAGAGGGCTCATCATCTTCCAAGAAGAAGGACTTGGCCTTCAAAGCTAGCCATGACAAGAAAAAGAAGAAGGGCCAAGCCATGATGGTGCAAGAAAGCTCAAGTGAAAGTGATGTTGATGATGCATCGCTTGTACTCATGGTGAGAAAGACCACCAAGATGCTAAAGAAGCTCAACAAGAGTGGCATCAAGTTCGATGGCAAGAAGAAGAAGTTTTTCACAAGTAGCAAAAGGAAGCCTATATCCGAGATAGATTGCTACAATTGTGGTGAACTTGGCCACTTAGCTCATCAATGCCCTAAGCCTCCAAAAGACAAGTACAAGAACAAGAACAAGGGCAAGAGAAATGATTCAAGTGATGAAGAAGATGAGAAGAAGAAGAAGAACAAGCCATACAAAAAGAAGGATGGCAAGAGAAAAGATTTTCAAAAGAAGAAGGGAGGCAAAGCTTATATTGTTGGTGATTGGCTCACCGACATTGAATCATCATGTGAGTCCTCCGGCGATGAGAGCGACGATGATAAAGAGAAGGTCACCGCATTTGTGATTGGGCCATCATCATCTTCACCGACATCTTCATCACCACCTTCACCACCACCTTCACCATCATCGTCTACTTCTCACCTATGTCTTATGGCCAAGGGTGAACGAAAGGTACAAAACAATGAGAGTGATGATGATGATAGTGATAGTGATGATGAATATGATGCACCTTCTTATGATGAACTTGTAAAATTATTAAACAAATACTCTAAAATCATAAGAAGAACTAGAAATGAAAATGATGAGCTCCAAAATGAAAATGACTCACTCTCATCTAAGCTTGAGAATGCACATAATACTAGTGATGAGCTCAAAGATCAAAATAAAATTATGTCTTCTACTCTCAAGGAGCTCAAAACTTCTAACAAAGAGCTTAGAGATGAACATGATAAACTTGCGAATAAGCATGATGAGCTCAACACTAGGCACAACTTGTTAAAAGACAAATATACTACATTGAAAATCAATTATGATATTCTTATTGTTGCTAATGAGCTTTCTCTTGAGACACATGATGCTACTAACCAAGTTGTTAAGATTGATATAGCTACATCATGTGATGACTTGATTATTGAGAGCATTGAGAAAGGCTCTAGTGGCAAAGGCAAGAATGTGGTTGAGTCCGACAACTATGATGATTATGCCAAGCTCAAGAGTGAAAATGAGATGCTTAGAAATGAGAACAAGAAGTTGATGGCTCTTAAAAAGCAAACATCAAATGAGTCACTTATTGAAGAGAACAAAAAGCTCAAGCAAGAGAAAGAGCATCTCAAGACCGGCCTAAGCAAGTTCACAAAAGGTCAACATTTGCAAAATGAGCTACTCATGAACACCGTCATGAAGATGGATAGAAGTGGCATTGGTTACTTGGGAAATCAAGAGAAGAAGGCTAAAGCTCAACAACAACAAAGCAAGTCAAAGCCTAAGCCAAAGAGATGTGTTGAGTGTGGACAAGAAGGTCATTTTGCTCATGAGTGCAAAACTCCACCACCACAACCCTTGCCCAAGCATGCTAGACCCTTTACTTTCAATGCTCATTACATGCTTAGAAAAGATTCAAGTGGAAAGATAAAAGTCATGTTCTTGGGTCCCCCTAACAAGAATAGGCCTAAGAAAATATGGGTTACCAAGTCACTAGTTGAGAAAGTCAAGGGTCACTCTCAAGTTTGGGTCCCTAAACAAAAAGCTTGATCTCTTGTGTGTAGGTGAACTACAAGACCGGTGGATCTTATTGGGTTATTGATAGTGGTTGCACTCAACATATGACCGGTGACCCTCGTATGTTCACCTCACTTGAAGAGAATGGGGTATGTCAAGAGAAGATCACATTTGGGGACAATTCTAAGAGCAAAGTCAAGGGTATATGCAAGATTGCAATATCAAATGATCACTCTCTTTCAAATATGCTCTATATTGCTTCTTTGAGTTTCAACTTACTATCCATTGGGCAACTTTATGACCTTGGCTACCAATGCTTATTCACTCCTAATGAAGTGGTAGTTACAAAGATAGATGACAAGCAAATGATTTTCAAAGGCTTTAGATACAACAATCTCTATCTCGTTGACTTCACCTCCGAAGATGCAAACTTGATGACATGTTTGTTCACCAAAACTACACTTGGATGGCTTTGGTATAGGAGGCTTGCTCATGTTGGAATGAACACTCTCAACAAGCTATTGAAGAAAGAATTAGTAAGAGGCTTGAAGGATGTCAAGTTTGAGAAGGACAAACCTTGTAGTGCATGTCAAGCCGGCAAACAAGTTGCAAATACTCATCCAACCAAAGCCTACATGTCAACATCAAGAGTGTTAGAACTTCTACATATGGATTTGTTTGGTCCTACAACTTACAAGAGCTTGAGTGGGAATCTCTATTGTCTAGTGATTGTGGATGACTACTCAAGATACACTTGGACTTTCTTTCTTCATGACAAATCCGAAGTGGCAAATTGCTTCAAGAAGTTTGCAAAGAGAGCTCAAAATGAATTTGAAGTCAAGATAAAGAAGATTAGAAGTGACAATGGCAAAGAGTTTGACAACACAAATATTGAAGCTTATTGTGATGAGATTGGAATCAAGCATGAAGTTTCAGCAACCTACACTCCTCAACAAAATGGTGTAGTTGAGAGAAAGAACCAGACTTTGATCACCCTTGCAAGAACAATGCTAGATGAGTACAATACACCGAAAAAATTGTGGGCCGAGGCAATCAACATCGTATGCTATGCTTCAAATCGCCTCTTCCTATAAAAGTTTCTTGGCAAGACCCCCTATGAGTTGCTAAATGGGAAGAAGCCGGATGTCTCATTCTTTCGGGTGTTTGGTTGCAAATGCTACATCTACAAAAAATGTCAACACCTAGGGAAGTTTCAAAGACGTTGTCATATTGGCTTTCTTGTTGGTTACTCATCAAAGTCCAAAGCATATAGAGTGTTTAACCATGTCACTGGTTTGGTTGAAGAAACATATGATGTGAAATTTGATGAATCTAATGGCTCCCAAGGAGCAATTGAGAATTGTGATGATGTAGGTGATGAACCATTGAGGGAGGCAATGAAGAACATGCCGGTGGGAGACATCAAGCCTAAAGATGATGAAGACGATGTACAAATTGTCAATCCACCATCTTCATCACATGTGTCTCAAGATGATGATAAGGATGAGAGAGTTGAAAATAAAGACACTCATGTCTCTCATGAACAAGCCGAGGCACAAGCTCAAGATGTTGATGCTCTCCAACCATCTCCTCAAGTGGTTGATAGAAGAAACTCACCTTTACTTCAAGCACATCCATAAGATCTCATCATAGGAAGTCCTACAAAGGGTGTAATGACTCGATCTCAAAAGCTTGCTTCTTTTGTTGAACATCACTCTTTTGTCTCTTGTCTTGAACCTAAGAATGTAGAAGAAGCTCTTCAAGATCTGGATTGGGTGAATGCTATGCACGAAGAATTGAACAACTTCACCCGCAATCAAGTTTGGACACTTGAAGAGCATCCAAAAGGTGCAAGAGTCATTGGAACCAAGTAGGTGTTCCGCAACAAGCAAGATGACCAAGGCGTAGTAGTGAGGAACAAGGCAATACTAGTTGCAAAGGGGTTCTCTCAAGTTGAAGGTCTTGATTTTGGAGAGACCTTTGCACCCGTTGCAAGACTTGAAGCCATTCATATCCTTCTTGCATATGCATCGCATCATAAAATGAAATTATATCAAATGGATGTGAAAAGTGCATTTTTAAATGGCTTCATAAATGAACTAGTCTATGTTGAACAACCTCCCAGGTTTGAAGACCCTAGATATTCTAATCATGTTTATAGGTTGTCCAAGGCGCTATATGGGCTCAAGCAAGCCCCTAGAGCGTGGTATGAGCGCCTTCGGGACTTCCTCATTGAGAAGGGCTTCACTATTGGGAAGGTCGACACCATACTATTCACCAAGAAGCTAAATGGAGAGATCTTCATTTGTCAAGTCTATATTGATGATATCATCTTTGGATCAACAAATGAAGATTATTGTAAGGAATTTGGTGAATTGATGTCGAAGAAGTTTGAGATGTCTATGATTGGTGAGCTAACATTCTTCCTTGGTTTTTAAGTCAAGCAAATGAGAGAAAGGATTTTCATCTCTCAAGAAAAGTATACCAAGGATCTTCTCAAGAGATTCAAGATGGAAGAGTGTAAGCCAATCAAGACCCCAATACCATCTAATGGACATCTCGACCTAGATGAGGGAGGTAAACCGGTTGATCAAACTCTCTATCGTTCTATGATTGGTAGCTTGTTGTACCTTACCGCATCTAGGCCCGATATTATGTTTAGTGTGTGCATGTGTGCTCGCTTTCAAGCGTGCCCTAAAGAACCTCACCTAAGTGCCGCAAAAGAATCTTAAGATATCTTAAGCACACCCCAAGCATTGGTCTTTGGTACCCCAAGGGAGCTAGATTCCAACTAGTTGGCTATTCCGATTTGGATTATGCCGGTTGCAAAATTGATAGAAAAAGCACATCCGGAGGGTGCCATTTGCTTGGGAGGTCTTTAGTATCTTGGTCATCTAAAAAGCAAAATAGTGTGGCTTTGTCCACTGCCGAGGCAGAATACATTGCCGTGGGGGCTTGTTATGCACAAATCTTATACATGAAACAAACCCTCCTAGATTATGGAGTTGTTCTTGAAAAGGTGCCACTTTTATGTGACAATGAAAGTGCCGTTAAAATTGCTAATAATCAGGTACAACACTCAAAGCACCAAGCACATTGATATCCACCACCACTTTCTAAGAGATCATGTTGCTAAAAATGATATATCACTAGAAGGTGTAAGAAGTGAAAATCAATTAGCGGATATCTTCACTAAACATTTAGATGAGACTACCTTTTGTAGGTTGAGAAGTGAACTAAATGTGATTGATTCTAGTAACTTTAAAAAATGAGCTTGTGTTGTCCCTTGCATTGCATTGTATCATATGTCATGTTTAAATTTCTGCAATGCATCTAGGACTTGTCTAGCACGGTTATGATAACCCTCCTTTGGAGGAGTGAAGAAGTCTAACCATGGATCAAACTTGACAAGCAACCTAGTCTTCCTTTCTCACTTTGCATTGCATATGCATGGTTGTTGCTTTGTCGTTTCTTTTCAGTTTTGCTTTGAGCAACCTTTGTGTTCGTCCATGAATAGAGAGAGCATTTGACGCTCCCAAGGGTTCATAAACTCTATTGCATGGCCATACGTTGCTCCTTGGGTGTTTATTGCTTATTTTCTTAAAAAGAATACTAGCCTAAGGCAAATTATTTTGAAAAACTTGAGGGTTTGAGAGAGGTCCCTCATATCAGGTTCCAATTGGTGTTTATTTGAGTCTCTTTGAATTGGAACTTGATTGGGAGAAGTCACGTCGAAGATCGGATTGAAGAAAGGCGCTTTACAGCGACCGGACGCTGGACCGGACGCGATGCTGCTTCATCACTACGTCCGGTCCTGACGACCATCAGCGTGTCCGGTCATCCCGAAGACCATCTCAAGGATCTGTGACCAGGCATTGCACCGGACGCGATGTTGTGACCACCACGTCCGGTCCCAGCCACCACCACCGCGTCCGGTCATGCGTGTTGGGTTCCCGGGTAAACTCTGACCGGACTCTGTCAGCGTCCGATCATCTCTAACCGGACGCGTCCGGTCGTGCTAGGAGCTTACTGGACTCTGACCGGATGCTGCTCCACCGCGTCTGGTCATTCGACCATCGCGTCCGGTCATCACGTGAAAAGCGGATCTAAGACTTTTTAATCGTACATCTCGATCTATTTTTTCTTTCGGTCGTCTCCGTTTTTCATCTGCCATCACCGTCGAACCCTAGCCCTAGCTCGCTACTCGCCGCAGCCAAGCCGAGCCGCACCGTTGTGCCGCCGCCCTCCTCCGCAGCTGCGCCGGGCCACCGCAGCCGATCTCCTCCCCAGCGCCGTCGTTCGCACCTTCCCGTGCACCTACTGCTCAGCCACGCCGCATAGCTAGAAGCTCTTCTGCCGCGCCGCGCCGCTCGCCGCCGCTAACCGCGCTGCGCCGCTCGCCGCCGCTAACCGCGCTGCGCCGCTCGCCGCCGCTAACCGCGCCGCAGTCGCGCAGCCACACCCTTTGCCACACCTTCTCATCTTCCCATGCAGTCGCTGTTCCACCACACGCTAGCTTTGCTCCTCCACTGCCAGGGCTATGACCTAACCCTAACGGTCACGACGTCTTCGACTTCTCTTTGGCCGTTCTCCGACAAAGGTCTTTCGCGTGATTTCGTCTCCGCGAGCGCTCATTTGTTGTTTCCGGGGAACCCTAGCGCGTCGAGGTCACTTTCCTTCTCATCGGAGTTTCGCTCATCCGAGGTAGCTGTCGCGATCTATTCTTTTCTTATCTCGTATGCTTGCTTTCATAAGGACCTTACTTGTCTGGTAGTTAAAATATAATGCTTAATAGTAGCTCTATCTATTCTATCTTTACAGAGGGTTTTGTCGGTGCTCTGTGTGTGTTAGGTGATTAGTTTTGAATCCAAGGTCAAGCCTGTGGATACGGATTGAGGCCAAGCCTCACGAGTGTCAGTTCACCATCTTGCACTATCTGGGTTTTCTCAGTCACAGGGTTTGGTCAGTATGGTTCGCTGCAAGAATGCTAGTGGTGAAACGAGTGACGGGGACGAAAGTCCTCCCAGGATGACAGAGGTAGCCCATGGCAAGCGCAAGAAGTTAGCCATCAAAAAGAGAAAGAGGACACCCACTGAGGCAGAGATAGCACAGACAGTCGCTGATGCAGCAGAGCGTGCAGAGAGAGGTGGCAGAAGCAGTGGGATTCACATTGGCGAGCGTCGCTTTCATCTTGAAGGTCGACAGCTCAGTACTGAGGCCACAGAGGGGACAGAGGACCCACCTGCAGAGCAGCCCATAGAGGACACAGAGGAGACAGAGGAGCAGACCGTTCAGACTCTATCGCGTCGTCGCTCAGGATGTACGTGTGCTCAGGTGACTCCTAGGCCAGAGGGCCAGCGTCATGGAGGTCGTCCACCTCCCAGGGCTCGAGGTCACCCTCCAGTCGAGTACTTTGACCTCAGGGGAGCTACAGCATGACAGGTACAAGCTCTTAGGTTTGTCGAGGTTGGTCGGTGGTTCCCACCTCAGCGGGACCCTCAAGCTTCAGAGGGCTTCTACACACCTCTGCACGAGGATTTCTATAGAGCCTATGTTGACAGCGGGATTGCATTTAGACCTCAGAGAGTCTGTCGACTTGAGGCTTTAGTTGAGGTTGTTGGTGAGCAGCTCCATCCACACTTGTCCTTTCTACCTGGTTTGTCAGACTTTCTGGACGGACTGGAGCTTACTGCGGGACTTGGGTCAGAGAGTTCTACTCCTCACTTTGGATTGACCCTGCTCATGAGTTTATACACTTTGCATTCCGAGGCCGTGACCGTAGATTGTATAGCACCAGGGTACGGGAGATTCTTAGACTCCCTGCTTCAGAGACAAAGATTCACCAGTTGTGCTTCGGAAAGACTTCACCACCGAGACGTCCTCACGGAGGTACAGTACCACCCACAGATATGATCAGACCTTGCTTCCGTGAGCCGTTTGGCGAGGGGTCCAGACGTACACCTGCTAGCTTGACACCCCTTGCCAGAGTGCTTGATGCCATTGTGAGGCGGACTCTTCTTCCGAGGCTGGGATACAGAGAGGGCCTGACACGTATGCAGCTTTAGGTTGTTCATCACCTCATCTCTCAAACACCATTTGATATTTGGGATCTGATGCTATGTGAGATGGAGGACACTTTAACAGAGGGCTTCAAGGGTCACCGTCAGTTACCTTATGCATACTAGATTTGCTTCATTATTCGCTCTGCGTGTGACCTGCCTGTAGAGATTAGAGCTGAGATATCTGATACCATCACTGCATTCTTAGAGTATGATATTCGATAGTTGTGGGCTTCAGTGATCAGAGAGCAGGCACCTAGGCCGGGACAGCGTCAGAGGCCAGAGGTTCTAGAGACAACAGCTAAGCAGGACGAGACCGTTGAGGGTCTTGCTGAGGCCGAGCTTGCAGATCTTGATACTCAGCTAGCTGATCCAGTTCAGGATGATGCCACCGACAGCACTAACGAGAATTACCAGCCCATTCCCCGGTACCGCTCTCCTCGGTCTCACGACCATGAGGCCGGTGGTTTAGGATCAACCTCCCGCTCAGACCCAGCCATGGTGGCTATTCTTGAGAGGCTGACCCAGGCCCAGGAGAGGCAGAAGGTTCAGATGCAGCGACATACTCAAGACACAGCAGTTGCATTTGCTCAGATTCAGGCTCGTCAGGACAAGTTCCAGAGGAAGCAGCTGGAGTTTCAGAGGCAGCAGTTTGAGATGCAGAGGCAGCAGGCAGCCACCCAGCAGCAGTATCTTGAGCTCCTGTGACACCTCATCACTGTTGGGGTTCCTCTACCACCGTCTGTCCTTGCTCCAGCACTATAGTCCAGTGGACCTCAGAGTCAGGGACAACCGAACTTTCAGTTTACCTCTCCCCAGCAGCAGATCCCTCAGACCTTTTAGTCCCCGAGCTACACTCCTATTCAGACGAGGTTCACTCCACCAGCTCAGCCTAGACCTCACCTTCTCTCGGGCACTCCTTTCACTGACTTGAGTGCCTCCTACAGCGAGTTGACTGGTCAGCCGACACCCTCGCACACCACTGTTGTGACCTCTTCAGGGATGTCAGCTTCCGAGACTGTGGCTCTTCTAGTGTCAGGGACCGGGACTATAGAGACAGTGCCATCGTCAGTTGCCTCGACAGATCCTCCCACAGTTGGTACTTTTCAGGCTCAGGTGACAGAAACTGCTCCTATTGTTGCTACTATATCTTTAGTTCCTACACCTGCTCTACAGACCCAGACCACTTCACTGCCACATGTATCTACAGAGGGTCAGCCTGACAGTTCAGAGTCTGAGGAGGATACTTCACAGTTTGTGATCACTCCACGCTCCTCGGCACCTGACACGACAACTTCTATTCCCCCGTCGGATCCTTAGCTTTGCTTTTGGCGTTTGATGCCAAAGGGGGAGAGAGAGTAGATTCAGGGGGAGTGTTGATAGAGGGTTTTCGTTTTCTTTGTGTGCTACATTCATGCATCATGTTTATTTACTCGCCCTGCATTTTGTGACATGTGTGCTTGTGAGACTTTATTATATATCATGTCACTTAATTGGTTTTAGCTCATAAGGTTGTGCTTTCGTGCCTTACTCTGATTTCATATGAGCTATGTTTTCTGTGTACTAACTCTTCATGTTTTATCTTATGAGTACACTCAGTTGGCTTGGAACACATAAGCAATTTCTAACCCCTTGTGCTTATTGCTTTTTGCTTATGTGAACCAAGCATGTTCGAAAACCTCAACTTTTTAAATCTTCGGAATCTAAGTGTTGTCATCAATCACCAAAAAGGGAGAGATTGAAAGCATCTAGGCCCCAGGAGTTGGTTTCGGCAATTGATGACAATGCATTATTACCATGACTAACGTGTGTTTTGCAGAAACTTTTGTAGGAAGAGGCGATTTGAAGCATAGCATGCGGTGTTGATTGCCTCGGCCCATAATTTTTCCGGTGTATTGTACTCATCTAGCATTGTTCTTGCAAGGGTGATCAAAGTCCGATTCTTTCTCTCAACTACACCATTTTGTTGAGGAGTGTAGGTTGATGAAACTTCATGCTTGATTCCAATCTCATCACAATAAGCTTCAATATTTGTGTTGTCAAACTCTTTGCCATTGTCACTTCTAATCTTCTTTATCTTGACTTCAAATTCATTTTGAGCTCTCTTTGCAAACTTCTTGAAGCAATTTGCCACTTCGGATTTGTCATGAAGAAAGAAAGTCTAAGTGTATCTTGAGTAGTCATCCACAATCACTAGACAATAGAGATTCCCACCCAAGCTCTTGTAAGTTGTAGGACCAAACAAATCCATGTGTAGAAGTTCTAACACTCTTGATGTTGATATGTAGGCTTTGGTTGGATGAGTATTTGCAACTTGTTTGCTGACTTGACATGCACTACAAGGTAATAATGCATTGTCATCAATTGCCATGACTAACGCTCTGTCACGACCGGACGCGTCCGGTCAGTACTAACAGTCACTGCGTTTTCAACCTGGTTGACCGGACACGGTCCCTGCGAGGACCGGACGCGTTGATTAGTCTGACACGTGTTTCAGAGGGTAAAAGTCTCATCGGACGTGACTAGGAAATGATCGGATACGTCCGGTCACGTTCCAGTAAGGTATTTTGCTGACCTGACGCGTCCGGTCATCACTGATCGGACGCGACCGAGCGTCAGGTCAAAATACAGTAAGGTTCTTGCATTACCGGACGCGTCCGGTCATTCCTGATCGGTGCGTCCGGTCACTCAGCGTTGTCGTTCGGTTTTTCGACCGTTATGTTCGACCGGCGCGTCCGGTCAGTGCATGTTTTGCTGTTTTGACAGGTAACGGTTAGATTTGACTGTAGGGTGTATAAATACATCCCCTCCACCTCTTTTAGAGGTCTCTTGCTCATTTGTTCAGCTGAGAAACACCTTTCAAGTGCAAGGGAGTGCAAGAGCCCTAGTGAGGGTAGTGATTTGAGAATCAAAGTTTAAGATCCCTCATTAGTAACTAGGGAGTAGCAAGTGTGCATATATCTTCTCATTAGGCTTGTTGTGGTCAAGTGAGAGTTCTAGCTTGTTACTCTTGGTGATCGCCATCACCTAGACGGCTTGGTGGTGATTGGGAGTTTGGTGATCATCCAGCGAGCTTGTGGATGACCCAACTCATCTTGTAAGCGGTTTTGGACGATTCACCGCGACGGAGTGTCAAAGAATCAGCCCGTAGTGAGCACCTGATCCTTGCGCGGATCAAGGGGGAGCTACACCCTTACGCGGGTGCTCCAACGAGGACTAGTGGGGAGTGGCGACTCTCCGATACCTCGAGAAAATATCGCCGTGTTCCTAACCCTTACTTTCAAGCATTTACTTTCTTGTATTACTTTCATTGCTTGATTTACTTTCCTAGAATTGTCATGCTAGACTAGGATTGGAACTTAGGGTGCAAAACTTTTTACCGGTAGAATCACAAGGAACACTAGAAGGCACTAGGGGTGAACTTTGGCTTATAGGATTTAATTCTTGCAATTAATTTTTAGATAAGCCCAATTCACCCCCCCTCTTGGACATCTTGATCCTTTCACACATCTTTCTCGACTTCCTCTTCATCTCACTATGGTGCCAAGGTCAAGCTTGTCATTCAGAGCAACAATGAGTGTGGATCACTTGATGGCAGACATCATCTCTCATTTCTCTGGCTGTCCAAAACAGTTAGTTAATCCATTCTAGTAATAGTCCAACCTCTTTAACCAAATTGGTCAGAGGAGATCATCCTTTGCACCACTGTCTTGTCGGACAAAACCTGTTTACATGCTTTTATAGGATGAAAATAAGAAAGCTTCAGCACACAGCAATTCATGAGGCAATTGAAGTACAAACCAAACTGTTACTTATCTGGTGACTATATATTTTGTGCATATTCAAACATAAATAGAACACTGCTGCTGTAGTAAATGATCGCCAACCAAATTGAAGTTGTTGCATACCGGCAAGGTGGCTATGCAGTCCAAAGGGGTTCCATAAGATATATCGTGCCCCTAATATAAACTTAATCCACGACATGTCCAATGGAGGCCTCCTGAGGCGCCGGTGCGTAGTGGAGTTCTAAAGCGGGCCGATAATGTAAAGAGCGGTAGAGGTCGACCTAAACTAACTTGGGATGAGTCCGTTAAGAGAGATCTTAAGGAGTGGAATATCTCAAGGATTTAGCTATGGACAGGAGCGCTTGGAGATTGGCAATCAACGTGCCTGAACCGCAACATCTTTTTGTCTTGTGCCATTTATGTCTCTTTATGTGTCTCCCTGTTTCTCGTCTCTTTTGGGTTTCATCTCTAGCCTACCCCAACTTGCTTGGGACAAAAGGCTATGTTGTTATTGTTATTTATTATAGGCGTGGGTTCAAGTTGAGACCATACAATTGAAAGTAGCATGATGTAAAGCTGACCATTCCAAATGAAAAGCCTCTTAACTAAATGGTGGGGGAGAACATGTTTAGCTGTCACAAATTCAGATGACAACCAAATGCAGGAGTATGACAATGTACCTATACTTGGGATCAAATTTGCTTTTAATGGACTGATCACAATTCGTGCTGATGACAAGTGAATATTAGCTTACTGCATGCCATGGATCACCAAACATTAGAAAGAGACCTCTGATTAAGATTGATTGTCTTGCTTGCAAGAAACCATCCAACAATTATGAGTTACAAAGTATCAAACATCAGCACAAGCCTCTCACAAATTTAAAAGGAAACAAGGTGCTAGCCAGATGTATCATTTCGTTTACCAACTGCGGTGCGGAATCGATGTCATAATTCAATTTTGTCCATTAGAAAACAGGAATGGAATGCAAGAACCAATAAATTCTAGAGATTTTTTCATTTCCATTTTTTCTAGTTCACCTTGCAAATCCAATCCACAGTCTCTCTTCCAAGAGGGCTCCCATCCACGATGCTCCAGCTTGTCCGCAAAGCCCTCTTGAGGTATGTGGCCCCCATCTCCTACTCCACCACCGTCGTCGTCATCCAACCTTTCAACAACAGCAAGCAAAAATCTCTTAGAAATTTCTTAAATTGAAGTAGCAATCTTTTCTGTAATGTTCTCTTGTCTACCTTATTGTCAGGCAATTCTTTTGTGCCTTGCAATCCTATCCTGAAGTAGAATAAGGAATTACAATAGTAAGTTTCAGTGAGCTTTTATTGTTAAAAGAAATGAAATAGTGATAACAAATTTCAATAGCCATGAATCATTTTAGAAATAACGATAAACATCTTGCAGAATGAAAGTAAGAAGAGGAGAAAACACCATGTAATGGGCAGCGTCATGATATATTACCCACATAAAATGGCATTGATATTCGATTAGCTGGTTGAGTTGCCTGAACCTCTGCAGCATATTGACACAATACAATATGGATCATATTAAATATTTCTATCTAAAATAACAAAGCAACATGGTCTATCGCTATTGTACCTCATTCCATAAATTGCTATAGTATTAATTCCTACGAAGTGTAAATTACCTCAGTTTGAGTGTGCAGCCACTCATAATGGCAAAAGGTCAAATGTTCTAACAGAAATTCAGGGGTTTTCATCCATTGCCCCACCTAAGTTACTTCAGCTGTTACAACGTGTAAATATAGTGATCTAAACTGTCGAACGGTGATTGCATTTTAAAAATACTCTAATGAATGTTTTCAGTGGTGGAGTTTTGTCTGCGGAAAAGAGGAGGTAAAGCCTTTACAATTGTAATGGCCACCAAATAAATTAGTATTAGTAGGTATTGTCTGCTGAAAAAGTAATGAATAACTGAAGATGATGTGGAGACCAAGTCCGCAGGCCATCATGCGTGCTAGCCACACTCCCCTGCGCGTGCCGGATCATGAACAGTGGCCCTTGCAGGATTATGATTTATGAACCGTAGGGAGGGAGGGAAAACCAGGACAGGCGGCGCTATGAGGAGGAAATAGAGGCGGCGAGGATCGTCGATCTGTGCCACGATAGGAAGATGTTACTTGAGAAGATGCAAACTCATGGAGAACATACCGCTGATACATCAGACATGTATACATTCAGACAGTGGGCAAGCGGGAAGAAAAAAGTAATGGAACTCTCAACTCTGTGACATTAATCTTTATAACTGCATGTGATAATTAGTTAATCGCAGAACATTACTCTGCACAGTCATATTCTTGCAATCTCCAGTCAATCATCTCCACATCTCTGTAGCTTGACGCGAATTGGGTCCACCTTTATTCCTCGAAGAATTATATTAACATTTCAGATTAAATTATTTCAAACTTTGAAGCTGAAAACAAGAAACAATATTTCAAACTTTTTATTGTTACGATCAAAGAAGAACCGATTAGAGCTTGCATATCTATATAGCATTAGAACCCCAAAGAAGAAATGTCCCCAGTTTGTATTCATATATCTATATGCTCAGAAGCAGCATTGAAGAAGCAAAGTTTAGATTTTGGCAAACTGAGTAGTCATCTCTAGATAATGAAAAAGGGCTATATCTACCTGGGTGCCGCGGAGGTCGGGTGCAGCATCGTCCAAGAGCTCCTTCCGAGTGAAGACCATGGCGAGGAAGATGTGGGCGGCGTCAGCAATCTGTGAGGCCGGTGTGATCGATGACCATACGGAGGCCGTGATTGGACGCTAGAACAGAGAACACTTGTAATTGGATCAGATCCGAATAAACATAGCATGCAAAGCAGATCAAAGCACACATGCAGAACTGCAGGCACGGATCCAATAAAGGACATTTGGTGTGCACGTGAACGACTCATAATCTTTGAACGGGATCAAAGTTAGTCGCAGCGAAGAAAAGGGGTGACATACCTGCTGGGCGCGCGTTGCCGGCTAGTGGCTGGCATGACCTCGGCGTTGCGCGCGCCGAGGGCAGGACGCTCCTGGTCATGACCTCGGCGTCCGGCGGAGATGAGGCACAGTGACATTAAGAAGCGACGGGCGTGGCTCCTCGCGGATCTGCAAGGGGTGCTCGATCGGCGAGGTGCCGGTGCAGGCGCGGAGGATGGTTGCGAGGCGGCGGCGACACCTCTACGTCTCGCTGGCCCGGCGCCGGAAGATGGGCGAAGGCCGCGTGGGCGAGCACAGAAAGGGCATGCATGGGTTTTGATCGGTGATTTCCATTTTTGCTCCGGGGCTACGGTAATTGATTGATCCAATGGCCGGGAGAAGCTGCCGTTGATTGCGCGGTGATTTCTCCATGGGGATGGGGAGATCGCGCGGGGGCTTATGCTGCACGAGCGGGCGAGCCAGCGATTGTTTCACACGTCGGGCGATCGCGGGATGGGTGGTCCCACCTGGCGGCGCGCATGGGAAATCGTGTAGCGTGATTTCCTCCCAACAAAAGTTTTCTAAAACCAGCGATGGCACAGGGAGAACTACGGTGAGGCGAAGTTGATTGTCGCACTTGTCTTATCTTTAGTCTTTTTTTAGTTGTGGGAGATATGAATAATACAGGGCAATGAATTCAACTAAGTAATCAGCTGTTTGCCTAGAGATCAACCAAGAGAAAAGTCAGCCCCCAGTACGTGCTTCCGTCCAGTTAGCTGATCACAAAGCGTCATCAGACCCATTTATTTATTTCCTACTCATGTACCCTTATAACATAATTAAGTACTATATATCTGCATGATCATGGTAGTGCATTCTTCATGCTCCTTGCATATTCCTTTAGCCTTTTGAGCCCTTCTTTGGGAGATGTTGCTTCACCCAGCTGCTTCACCATTGCGCTCCCAATGATCACTCCATCCGCACCCCACTCTGCAATCTGTTTGTTCAGTGAAAGGGATATACACACATGCATGATGAGTCGAATTTCGCGATAAATCAACCAGACCATGCATAATAAATAAATCAGAGGCGGTAATAAAAGAAATTCACCGAACCTGTTTTACATGTTCAGGCTTGGAGATGCCAAATCCAACAGCCATAGGTTTATCGGTGACCTGCTTGCAAGCTGCAAGACAACCTCATCAGTGACTGACAGTATTATTTACATGATTTATATATTATCATGTTGCGCGTTGTCTGTCGTCGGTTACTAAGAAAAAGATGAATTTGTATTCACTTCCTTTCCTTGATTGTACTACCTGTTTAACCTCCTTGATGAGAGACTCGACACGCGTGTTCACGTCTGCACGGGAACCTGTAACTCCATTGACGCTCACCTGCGCGACGACGACAGTGAAATATAAATGTCATCAGCAAGTACGAAGGCACACTTAAGCTAAACTTCATCAAACAGCCAAACGCTAGGAGTTCTTTAATTTCATGTATATATGCCAGGCACATACAAAGCCTTCGGAAGTTTTTGTGATCTCCTTCATCCTCTCTTCCGGTGTAGCTGGTATCGTAAGCAGCACCTGCATGCATGCAGAGCTAGTGTATTAATGTCATGGCAGGCTGCTGCCGGTGCTGGAATCAGACAACGAACATCCTCTCCACGGCTCCATGCATGGTGATCGAGTCGACGACGTACCAGCTCGAGGTCGTTCTTGATGGCTTCAGTCCTGAGTGCACACGTGTCCGCGTAAGGCAGATCAGGCACTATAAGACCGTGTGCACCGGCTTCCTTGACGGCGGCGGCGAAGTCGGGCAGGCCCCACCGCAAGATGGGGTTGAAGTAGGAGAAGAGCACCACCGGGCAGGACAGTTCCGGCGTCACCTCCCTCAGCATCGCCAGCACGCCGTCCGGCGTCGCGCCGCTCACCCGCGCCCGCGCCATCGAGGCCTGGATGACCGGCCCGTCGGCGTAGGGGTCGGAGAAGGGCACGCCCAGCTCGATGACGTCGGCGCCGCAGGCGTCCAGGAGCCGCAGCGCCTCCGCCGTCGTCGCCAGGTCGGGGTCGCCGGCGGTGATGTACGGGATGAACGCCGTCTGCATGCGATGAGCACGGCGCACAGCCGCACACCAAAGCTCGATCAGTAAGCTAAGGTATACGTACGTATATATGTATGAGTACATGACTGAAGCACACAACACGAGTGCGCGCGCGCGGCGGCGCACCTTTCCCTGCGCCTTGAGCCTGGACATGTTCTGCGACACCGGCAGGCGGCACCGCGTGCCGGCTGGCTTGGCTGGCCCCGGTACCGGAGGAGCCGGCGGCGCGGCGACCGCCCTGACGACCGGCGCCGCTGCCTTCTTTCGCTGCGGCATCTTCACCGCCGCCGCGGCCGCCCACCGCCTCGAGGGCGACGGCGACGGCGACTGGAGAACCGCCGGCGATGAAGACGAGGACTGGGATGTCGATGCAGCCTTGACCGCGAACAAGGCCATGCAGTAGAGACGGTAGGTGGCGGGACCGCTATTGGTAATAAAGAGTCACTTGTGGCTTGCTGGCTCCCGAGCGTCTGTGCTGTGTGCCTGTGGCTGTGTTCGCTTGGCATGCGAACCCAAAATATTTTCTCTTCCACCCACCACATCGAATCTTTGAACACATGGATGGAGCATTAAATGTAGGTAAAAAAATAACTAATTACATAGTTTGTCTGTAAAGTTCGAGACGAATCTTTTGAGTCTAATTAATCCATGGTTGGACAAATTTTACCAAATAACAACGAAAAGTGCTACAGTAACTTTTCACCCAGTTTTTCTCAACTAAACACACACTGTGTTAATTTCTCTCGGACGCTGGAGCTGGAAAGCTCCGGGCTTTTCGAGTTTTCGTCGCGAGGATGATGGGATGCATGGGACGCTTCTTCCCACGTTTATATAGGCCTCGCGCCACGCGCCGTCGCCCTCACGGCGGCAGCAGGATGACTGTGGCATGAGGTCAGCTGCAAGTCGTCAGCGACGCGGCAAGGATTCGCCGCCGTGGCGCCGTGCCCGTGCAAGCTTGGTAACGCATGATGGTGCCCGCGCCGTCGATGGGTAGCACTCGGCGGTTGAGAATTCAGATGCATGCATGCGGCCGGCCGGTTCCCCGTGAATGAACAATTAAAAAACATGTTGGTCCCGTGTGATTCGTGGCCCGGTGCTTCCGTTCTACGCATCTTATTCCCTTCAGCGGTATTCCTATTGCACGTTTTGGAGACAAAGGTTTGTACAGTGCATGGTTCGAGAGTTGGCACGGCTATGTACTCCCTCTGTCCCATGATTAGATCAACTCCTTAAGTTTCAGTGGGAGTTTCGTGTCTCTGCTCGTTCTAAGACTTTTAGATGTTATACAAACACTTTCCTTTTTTTGTTTTCAGCCCTCATCTTATCTTTGAGGGAGTCAACAAAATGGTCACATTAATCTTCACTTAAATTTATACATATTGATTGAAATCATATCACGTAGACAGTATAATTATAAGCACTCTATTTTTATACAAAATATAGTACTTTAAACGTATAATACTATGATAGCGGAAACTCAATATTTTAAATAATGGAGAATGTTAAAAGCGCAAACCAAAGGTTGCTATGGCCTCCCTGACTTTTGAAATGCGCCTTTGGAATAATTAGTGGTTGCTAAGCTTAAATATTAATATCATCTTGAGTTTATCATTATTAGTCCCTCTTAAATCTTACTTAAAGCTCTGCTGGTGATCTTGGGCGGCATGATGCAGGACTAAAGAGAATATGCTATCATTATAATTAAGAATGCCATCGACATTCTTGTTTTAATCAAATAGAAGGAGATGTTTGAATAATAATACAATTTTTTATCTATAAGATCAAAATTTGAAAGTTAAAATCTGAAACTGCAACGTCATGAAAATTGGATTCGATAAAAAAAATAACATAATTTAAGGTTTCAACTAATACATATTAAATACACGTAGATGTGTCATGTGTAGATGGGGAAAAACTATGGATATTGACAAAAAAAAACGTAGAGTAATTGATAAATCCATGACAACCAGATGAAGATTATCCACACCATTGATAGAGAAATAACATTATATACAACTATATGTGCATCGAGCGCTGATATGTAATGTGCGTGTTCCAAATAACCGAGATGTAATACGCCCATCTCTTGACTAATTACACGATGAGAGATGAAAAATCAAACAAGAAATTAAACCATTTGGATCTCTATCATCAGCAAGCACGTGCAACTGATCATTCGTCTCGTCCCGCGCGCTCTGGGAATGAAATTTACATTTGTGTTGGGAAATGTTGGTACATACCTGAAGTTATAAATGTTTATAGTAATTTTTACAAATTTAATTCAAAGTTAAAGATAGTTTGACTTAGACTAGACCCAAAATTACATCCTTTTCTATAAAAACAAGTTGAGACTAGCTAGCTAGTTAGCAAATCCATTTGAATTGTACGTCTTGAAGTCCAACTGCATGCTCCTCACGGCTTAAACTTTGAAGGCTTCATGCGCCTGAACGTTTCAGGATTATTCAGATGAAAGAGGGAAAAAATCTAAGGTTTTCATTTGCCAAGTAAAAGTTGGCATTTCTAGTCAGCTGTTCAAGGTTCTTAGCTCAATTTTAAACCGATGAGTACAATTCCTGTTGCTGACTTCAACTACAAATTTTCAGTGACATCATCTCATGATGTGGTGCTCCATTTGAATAAAATCTTCAAATTTGACGGCAATTTTAAAATTTCGGCGACATCATTATATCATTTGTGTTTGCATGTCATGACAACCGAGAGTTTGCAGCTAGTGCCACTACTGGAAAGTCAAAATCCCCTGACGGTTTCGAATTTTCGCCGACGATTTTGTGATTGTCCTGTTCTTCACCGTCAGGCATATTAAAATGAATTTCCCTGACGGGTCATGTGGCAGAACCTCCTAATTACTATGGCCCAAATGTACTTGTTATCGTCTTAAAGACCTCTAACCACTGTACATGTGTACCACAGAACTTAAGAAATCTGTCGGGTGTCCTCGGGAAACCCGAATCATCCACGATCTTCCAAGCAGGATCAGATTTCAGAGGCATTACAATATTACAACAGTTTATATAATAAATTACATCAGAGTACAAAAGCAGAAGTCTTACATAACATAAGTTTACAAACTCGTTGTTCCAAACTTACAAAACTTAAGTTTAGTGTTACAACCATAGTAGTGGAGTAGCATTATTAACATTATTACAACACCAAAACGCGACGCTCTGCCCAAAAACCAAATATCTTACTCGTCGTCGCTCACCGCAAAGACTGTCATGCAACAGGGTCCAAAACACACCTGCTCATGAGACGCACCTGCAACAGGGGTTCAACAAACCCTGAGTACGAAAGTACTCAACAAGACTTAACCGACAAAACCAGGTGAAATGACTCAGGAATGCAGGCTCAGGGGAATCAAGGTGAGGTTCTAGCAAGAATCAAGGTTCTTTTGCATAAAAGCCACTAATAGTGAATCCTTAAGATCAAGGTTTTATTCCAGTATTATTTATCAACGGAATTTAAGTGATTCTAATCTAGATCATATAACTCATTCAATATCTTTCTGATTCTCCGACCAAAGTTCCATTTCTTAACTACGATGTAGGTCAGGCGATCAAGTCTCCTTAACCGAGGAGCAGCGACGATTCGAATAGATTAAACCCAGCTGGGGATCTCTAACCACACGACATATGTAGGACTCTAACCGACATATATCAACCTTCACTCGGATCCTCTAACACATGACCGGGTCCAGCGCCACCCAAGAGTACAGTACACCTCCAATCCAGCCATTGGCTACGAGGGTACACACTACTCTCGTCATCTCTCTACTCTCAGTGCGCGGTTAGCCATTCACATGTTGGCATTACCAAGGTCTTAGGCTTACCGGAGCATGTGATCAGTTGCAAAGTCTCGAAACACAGGCGGGCCTACAACGGTACGGTCCTTAACTGACTCAGTCGGAGACACTACATGGGGACTCCTTTCCCGATGCAAGTCCACCGACCGGTCTCAGATTATCATCATCATTATTCATCGAGCGGTTGTCCAACAACCCTTCAAACTTTGCTTAAAAATTTTAAAGTTTTCTCGTTAAGCATGGCTAAGCATACTAAGCATTTTCAAATAAAAACAGTAACAAGGATGATATTGAAGTATCAAGGATGGTAATGTAGTAATTAGGTTATCACTCAACTCCTATCACTTAGTGCAATAAAGTAGTAATATCAGTGAAGTAAACTTTTTAAAACACAAGGAAGGGTTAAATGTAATCGGGCTTGCCTTGGTCGACGGGAAACTCAGGCTCTGGATCAGTACCGCAGATGTCAAACCCCACTTCCATGGACTTCAGCTCTTCTTTGGGAACGGATTCGACTTTAGTAACCTCCTCGTTCACGGGGACTACACATGACGAAAGCGTATGCTTAAGATGATGAAGTAATAAACATGATGCTCGATGGATACATAACAAAGTCAACAAAGAGAGTACAACTTTCCTTCGTGGTACAGTTGAACAACAAAAACTTCTAACCTAACCCTAACCTAGGGTTTGATTACGTTAATTACTTTAATAAAGAATTTCGTTAATCTCATGAAATAACACTAATTAAGCCTTAACAACATAATTAAGAGAGCTTAAACAATCAATTAAGAATGCTAAAGGTCATTAAGGGTTAATGACCTAAAGTCAACACTCAATCGTAAAGTCAAACAAACCTAATCATTAAGCCCTAATTAATTGATTAACTAATTAATTAATAAAGCATAAATTAATAATAAAATCAACTTAGTCTAATTAAGCTAAAATTTTTATTTTAGGGAAGCTTATATCATAATTAAGTGGTAAAATATTTTTCATGATTTTGGACAATTAATTAAGCCTAGGAAAATTATGGAAAAGCCATTTAACAAATAAATGAGCTAATTAATTAACTTACAAAAAGTAATTAAAATTGGCATTTAATATTTTTCTTAAATAGTACACAGTACATAGAAGTTACACAAAAAATTTCACAAATTTTGGAACCCTAATTAATTTACAACAAAATAAATAAAGTTGAGTACTATTCATATTTTTGGAAATAGAAAAACGAAAACCCGCACGCTGGCCGCTTCTCCTCTTCTCCTCGGCTTGGCCCAGCAGCGCGTCCCGACAGCGCGCCCGCGCTCTCTCTCGCTCGCTCGCGGTGTGCGGCCTGCTCCTTCAGCCCGGCCCAGCAACCAGGCCGGCCGGCTCGCGCCCTCCCTCTCTCTCTCTTTCGCTGACGCGCTGGCCCCGCGTGTCATCCCCTCCTCTCGCTCTCCTCCCTCATCGCAGCGGCACGGTGGCCGGCCGACGACCACGACCTCGACGACCCAATTAACCCGACCAACATGACCTACTCCACCCCACGAACCCACTACACCATTAAACAGCTAAGCTCGAGCTCCGACGACCCCTCACCGACGACTATGGCGGACCGGAGGCGACGGTGAGCCGTGAAAACACGCCACCGGTGAAGTAGCGACTAAAACAACACGAGAAAAACGTTTAGGAGCTCACCGCGATCACAAAGGTGCTCTCGGTGAGGACGGAGATGGACCGGAGAGGCCTGGCCACGTGAGGGCGGTGGTGGCGGTGCTCCGACCGGGCGCGGGGAAGACGGCGGCTACGCGGGCGTTACGGGCGGTAGAGGTGGGTGCGAGTGGCCGAGGAGATGCGCGGGAGCGAGGCGGTTGCGGTGGAGCAGTTTGCATGGTCGGAGGTGGCTCGACGGAGGCGACGGTGAGCGGCGGAGCTGCGGTGGCGGCAGAGACAGAGGAAAAGAAAACACGACGTCGACAGTGCTTGGTATATATAGGGCGGTGAAAAAGACCTCAAGACGACGTGTGGCTAGTCACGAACTCGCTGAGGCCCGAGCTGGCGGTCGAAGGCGCGTCTGGAAGGCGTTCGAAGCTCGCCGGCGTCGGTGGGAGGTGGCGCCCTGCGGTTGGCGGTGATTTCAAAATATTTACAGAAATACCACTGGTGAAATTTTTCAAATTACTCTCAAATTTTCTATAGAAGTTGAAAATCTGTAAATAAAAAAATTGTTCAATTTTCAAAGTTCTACAACTTTCTCAATATAAACATTTTCCAATTTGGCCTAGATTTTGAAATTTGAATTTGAATTTAAAAGGGTACATTTTCTAGAAATCTGTAAATTCAAAATTACTTTGAATTTTATATTGAAACTTCAAAAACTTAAAATACCAAAGTTGTACATCTAGGTAAGACCTACAACTTTGCTATTCAAAATATTTTCAAATTCTGCCTCTATTTTGAAATTGGATAGGGGAGATGAAAAGGGGTCAATTTGAGATTTGAATCTTTTCAAAATTACTCCAAATTTTACACTGAAACTTTGAAAACTAAAAACACCAAACTTGTAGCCCTTGAAAAGATCTACAAACTTGGTTTTACACTTTTTCCCAAATTTTGCTTAGATTTTTGATTTATTCAAAAAGGGGTAAAAATTAGGGTTTTGCTTTTCAGGGTTTTCGGAAAGATTTCAAATTGAAACTTGATACTCTATTAATTGGTGATTATTTAGTGATCACACCATCACCCAAGGGTATCATTGAGTCAAGCATCATATGTTTGACCAAATGTCACTCTTGGTTGACCAGTTTGACTTTGGAAATTCTTTTAATAATTCCTCAAATTTGAATTCGAATTCGAATCGGAAAAATTGCAACAAGTTTTGGATTCCAAATTCTAACTCAAACTTGAAGCTTTATTTTATAAGTTGGACTTGAGCTCGTACTAAACACTTGGCACTAGTGTATAACACGGTCATACACCTCAAATTACGCATGGCATAAACTAAGTATTTGCGGTGACATTCGAAATTAGGGTTTTCGGATTCGAGTCACGCAGCGAGAAACACATCCAACCTAAGAAGGTAAACTTATTTTAGTTGATGCATAGCATAGTTAACCTAATCATTGATGATTTGCAGTGCAAATGATGACATAGCATATTTTTAGTTACTATAACACCAAGGGTGTTACAGGTCACCGTCAGACATTTTTCAATTTCCCTGTCGGCCTAGGCCTGACAGTTACTCCCTAACGGTGTACCGTCAGAAAAAATAGATTTAGATTTTCCTGATGTTTTATTTTTTAATTTTCCTAACGGTAATCGCACCGTCATGTAATTTCAGCTTTCCAGCAGTATGCGCTACCAGTTCAACTGCATGCCCCTCACGGCTTAAACTTTGAAGGTTTCATATGTGTGCGTTTCAGGATTATTCAGCCGAGAGGGTGAAAAACTAAACTTCTTATCTTAGTTTGCCAAGTAAAAAATGGCATCTCGAATCATTCAAAGCTTCCCAGCTCATCGTAAGATCTCCAAGTAGATAGTGTATTTATTTGGTATAGTCAGTGTTATTTTAAATGTTGAATGATAAACAGTTGATCACCCTTTTTGCCATTTAGACATTAAACGGAGTTAATTAAGTGGTCCAAACAGTTTTGTATAGTGCTACTAAAAGTTACGCCCTCTATCCCATTGTTAAGTATTGTTCTCACATATCGAGTATTCAACTTTAACCAAATAGTATACAAGAGATTACTAATACCTATGATACATAATAGGTATTATTAGATTAATCATAGAATATATTTCCATAATATACATATTTGAATATGGGAAATATTGGGGTGCAAGGGTGTGTAGCGGTGGTCGCACCCGATGTTGTCGGATCAGGTGCTCTATAGCATCGCTGTCCCACTGGATGGCGCTATCCCGAATTGTATTAAGCAGCTAATCCACTGCATCTGCCACACCTCTGCATCCAGCTAATCCACGGTTTGATAATGATTCTACGAGGACATCCATCCCGAACTCGCGTCCGAACGCGGCCCCGATACGTGACCCCCCACTCCTTATCCCATCCCGTGCCCCCAACTCCCCCGTGCCCACTTGCTGCCGCTTCGCCCGGCCACTCCCACCCTCTCCCCCCATCCCACCCCTCACCCCCCCCCCGCTCCCCCGCGCCCACTCGCTGCCTCTCCGCCCACCCGCTCTCCGGGCCGCCCCGGGGACGGATGCTGTGCCCGCGCGCCAATTCGCTGCCACCCCACCCGCCCGCACTCCCTCCCTCCCTTTCCATGACATCCGTTGCGACCCCCGCGCTCCCCAGTGACCCGGCTCCTGCTCCTCCCATCGGAGACGAGAATGACGGTGGCAGCTCCGACGAGGTTGGTCGGTTTTCCTCTGGATCTGATCCGCCTCCTCCTATGAATCTGAGCCTTCCTCCTCTTCCTCCTCCTCTGTATCTGAGGGAGGCGACGGTGGCTAAGGTTCCGGTGAGCTCTGGGGTCTTATTCACTCTTCCCTCCGGCGAGCTCGAGGTGGTGGGGCAGCCTGCACATCGAACCCATCCCTCCTTATTGTTTGTACGCCTTTTTGCTATTTCTCCGTGTTGCAAGGGGATTTTTGGGATGTTGCAACTGATGATTTTCGATTGTTGCAATAGGGTAATTCATGTGTTGCAAAAAGGGAGTTCTAATATTGGGATTGTTGCAATAGGGGATTTTAATTGTTGAAATTTCCTTTTTATCAAATGTTCCCGCACCGAAAGGTGATTTTTGAGTTGTTTTCCATTTTCATGTTTCATAGTTGATTTTGTGACGTTGCAGTACATAATTTTTCGATGTTGCAGTACATATTTTTCCGATGTTGCAGTACATAGCTTTGCGATGCTGCACTACGTAGTTTTGCGATGTTGCACTACATAGTTCACATATTTTTTGCGAGGTTGCATTTTAAAGTGTTTCGTGCTCTTGAGACAGGGGTGTGGTGGGGAACGGGGAACGGTGGGGAACGGGAGCTGGGACGCGTTGGGGGACAGAGGGTGCGCCGGGGATGGGGACGGGGCTGCGGGTGAGGCGCAGCGGGGCCGAGGCCGACGGCCGGAAAGCGAAGGACACGGAGAACGCGGTGTCGAAGTGTGGACGAAGGACGGGCCGAACGGAGGACGGGCCGCCGTGAGTGACGCAAGCGCACCGCACGCTCTGGCCTGGGCTATCACGTCTCGGATTGAACGGACAGCAGGTGTGTCCGGACGCTGGCTTGCGTCCGGACGGTCTGGGAGCTAGCTGCGCCGTTTGGCAATACGTACGGCGGGGTTACAGTCAACCAAGGAGACTTTTCAAGCTACCTAGGAGACATGTGCGCGTAGCCGCGTAGGCCATGTGTTTTTAACGAGTTTCATTTTTAGATTGATTCAACGAGTTTCATGTTCACTTTACTAGTAATGCTGCTCAATTTGAACTTTGAAGCACGGTGAAGTTGTCGCCGTCTGCGAGGTCGCCATCAACAATCACCGAGGACCCTGACAATTGAATTGAATTCTCTAATGTTGTATCGAAACACTGGGCCTTGCATGGGCTCCGTATCTTGGACCCAGATGTTCTCATCTCCACATGCTCGGACGGAGTGGACCCATCATTTCTTCAGCACAGTTAAAGGCCATTAGGACCGCATCCACGCCCATGGTCCCGTGTTCCACTCGCCGACGAGCAAACGGCCTCACGTATTGCATACCGCCGGCCGCCGGCCGGTGGTTGCAGCGGGAGAGCGAGCAGCGCAGCAGACAGTTGCCGACTTGGCAACATGCGACCCAAACTGCATTTAGGGGAGTTTTGCACACTCCATGGTGAATCATTCCAAAACGAAATATGCACAGTTTGTGATAGCTGACGTGATGTCGATGTTGTACAGATCGAAATTGCCATCTAGACAAAATAACGGTTTTAAAAGTTACTTAAGTCTTTAGTTTTTTTTTTGTTATAGGTGAGGTAGAGAAATGGGGACCAAACTTAGTTTGATGATGGTTAAAATGACTTTTTTTTTCCTATAAGAAACTTTTTTTGAAAAAATAGCAAAGAAGAGAGAAAGACAAAGTTATAAGGTCTTATTACTTGTTCCTACTGTTTTATTAAATTATAAGATATTTTGGCTTTTCTAAATGTATTGCTTTTACTATGTATCTAGACATAGTGTATATCAAATACAAAACAAAAACTATCAACCTAGAAAAGCGAAAACGTCTTGTAATTTCGAACGAAGGGGGTAGAAAACTTAGGTGTTTGGTTTGAGGAATCAAATCATTTTAGATGAGGTGATGCATCGTGAGTCTATTTCTCAAATTTGATGGAATAACTCCATTTCTCATACTAGAACTCCCTCCCTTCCAAATTATAAGATGTTTTATTTTTCTAAATTGATTCCTTTTACTATGTATCTAAAATAGTGTATATCTAAGTACACAGTAAAAACTTTGTACTAAAGTCAAAACGTCTTATAATTTGGAATTGATGGATTACTAATTATTAATTAACTTGTGAAGAATATAAGTGACGATGGATCAACTCCTTCCATTTTACGAACCAAATAAAAAAATGATGAAAAGTGACAAGACGATAAACTCATTTCTCAAACCAAATACCATATACTCCAAATACATATAAGCATAGAAAAGATGAACACATACCGAGAAAGGCCTGTCATTAGTCATTACAGAACCGAAGTCCATAGGCGATCAGCCCATTTATACTACCATCCTTTTCCCGTGCTCACTAGCCCACGCCTGACGCCTCAGCCCACATGAGGCTAAGGGTTTTGCTCAAAAAAAAAAATGAGGCTAAGGGCCCACCTCGCCGTGAGGCGACCGGGAGAGTCAATAAAAGGCGAAGCGACCCACCCACCAGTCCTCGATCCCCATTTCACTCGCCGACGAGCAAACGGCCTCCGTCCCGGGCCGTCGGTGGCAGCTGCAGAGCGAGGCCGAGCAACCAGTTACCGTTGCCGGCGGGCACAGTGGCCCCCTCGGTGCCAGGACATGGCCGGGCAACCGCCGCCGCAGGGCCCGGAAGACGATTTCTTCGACCAGTTCTTCTCCATGGCGGCCGGCGGCTCTTACCCCGGCGCGGCTGCGGGCGGCGGGCGCACACCGGGGGACCAGCCCTTCTCCCTTGCGCTCAGCCTCGACGCCGCGGCCGCCGAGGCTTCCGGAAGCGGGAAGCACACCGACGGTGGCAAGGCGGTGAGCGCGCCACCATCGTGCTCGCTTTCCCCTTTTCTGGCTTTTCGCCTTTGCACTTGCACCTACCAAACGAGCGCGTGCGTGCGTGCGGTGTGCTAAGCTCTTCGCTCGCCTCTGCAGGATCGGGAGGCTGTGCAGCTCCCCGGGCTCTTCCCGCCGGTGTTCGGCGGCGGTGTGCAGCCGCCCCACCTCCGCGCCACCCCGCCTACCCAGGTACTCTGCACGCTGCAGCGGGGGTGTAAAATCATGCGTGTTTTCGTGGCTAATTTGCAGCGCTTTTCCCCCCTAACTGTGCCATTTTTTTTTGGTGTGTTCTGGCTGGGTTTTAGGTGTTCCACGCGCAGCAGCCGAAGCAAGGCGGGGCGGCTGTCGGGCCACAACCGCCGGCACCGAGACCAAAGGTGCGGGCGCGGCGTGGGCAGGCGACGGATCCCCACAGCATCGCAGAGAGGGTAACGAAACGATCTCTGCAGTTAAAAATCGTGTGGCCTGGGTCGTTGGTTTCAGAATTAATGTTGTTCTGACGTGTGATCTGTATATATAAGTCGTAACCTGGTATTTTTAGGAGGGAGGGAGGGATATCATTAGTTTTCCGTTCAGTGTTGTGGTTTAGAAATGGGTTGTTTGTTCAACATGCTCAGGCAACCATTTGTCACATGTCTCGTTTTGCACTCTGTGATTGACCGATCAGCTTCAAAATTGTCTCATCTCTTGTTTTCAATGCTCTGCATTTTCTTTGGTCGCAAACAATCAGTAACCACAGGTTCAAAGTGTTAGCTAGATTATGTGCTGCAGTTTAGCGGCACGGGGGGCATGTGGTATTTTTCCTTAAGTCTCAGCTGCCATGCCATTGTATTGCAGTCTAAGTTGGATGATTCATGTTCTATATTATGTTGCAGCCGTGTAGCATATGCTTTTCCTTTAAGGTAGCTGCTTGCTTAGAACTTCAGTTGCATGCTTCTGGTAGCAGGAGAATTATGCCTGCTGTTTGTGCTTATTGTTATGGATGTTCACACCTAGTTTAAGATCTGTGTTTTTCACTTTTCATTTTCTCTCGTTTTACAGTCCTCTATCTTCTTATTCAGCAGTGTTTTGAACCATATTTGATCTACTGCAGCTAAGAAGAGAGAGAATAGCAGAAAGGATGAGGGCCCTACAGGAATTGGTGCCCAATACAAACAAGGTATTAGTGTTATCATACTTGTAGGTGTTATTATATAGGCAAAGACCCTATAGTCCTAGTTCACATGCCTGCCACTGACAGAATCTCAGCAAGTGATCTAGGCTATGATGTTCTGACGATATTATATTATTGTTGTGCTTGTTCCTCATTGTCGTGTTGACAATCAAGTCTTGTGCTTTTGAAGAACTTATTGTCATCTCACCGGGAATTGTGCTACATGAGTGTAGTATGCCTTTACTTTTGAGATAAGCAAGCATGTATCCTCAGGATTATGTAAATATTTGGGACAACACATGATTTTGAATTCCCAGATCCAGATTGTCATTCACCATGTAAGGTTAAAAGATGACACAGAGAAACTTCTGATATTATGTTTCATTTTTAAACTATGCAGACAGATAGGGCAGCTATGCTAGATGAGATCCTCGATTATGTGAAGTTTCTGAGGCTTCAAGTCAAGGTTCAGCTCAATATGCTAACATCTTTGAATCATTAACCACCAGTTGAATTACTTGTTTGATCACTGATGGGACCTTGATTCTGTAATGTTAGGTTCTAAGCATGAGCAGGCTGGGCGGTGCTGGTGCTGTGGCACAGCTGGTTGCTGATATCCCACTTTCAGTTAAGGTAAGCCTGTGATTTGTGACTCTGACTATTGCCCTCTGGTAACTTCACTTTTACTGCCATGAGATTATCAGCATAATTTGCTTGTGCTCTTGATTATTTGTTCTGCCATATCAAATCAAGGCATCATCGTATCACCACAACTGTGGTATAACCGTGAACCAATTGCTCGTTTGTGTGGTTTTGTAAATCTTAACTATAACTCTTCAAAGTTTTAAATCCTTAACCATTGCCAATTTTTTCATTTTGTTGAATGCTGATTGGGCAAACTCGAAACATTTGTGATCCTGGTTTTCATACCGACACTTGATAATTGTTACTTTGTTAGAATTGCAACTAATAACAGGTTTGGTTCAAATATGCTATGTATCCTGTTATCAGGACACAACATACATTTTGGTTGTTTTTTTCTTGCAAGAATAATTTCATTTACAATTTGTAAATGCCTTTAGAAGTTTGTCATTGACATACATGTTTCTCTTGTTGAAATTTCTCTCTTGCGCTTTCTAGGCAATGGTGTTGAAAGGCGCAGTCCATTCATCATCTTGTTTCAATAAGTTTTTTTACTCATTTTATGATATCTTTTTTATGTCACTACAAACTGTTTCTACTCCTTGCTTTCAGTGACAACCACTGTAGGCCTACAGTTCAAACTAACAAATGATTTCATCTTTACTATACAGCAGCTTGATGAAGTATACCAGCCATACTTTCTAGATTTACCATCACTATCTCTGTCAGCTAGGTTTTTTTTTATATGCCCTAACCATGCTTCATAGCCAAATTTCTGACACCTCACATATCCTCAGGTTGCTATAACATAACGAGCTTTATTTCTTTCTTGAGTGACCGTGTTGTGACTTGAAAAATTAATTTGAATGTCCTTTTCCATCTCGATATTTTCGTATATATTTGTTGTTGAATTTGGATCTTCCTTTGATTTCGTTAGGGGGAAGCAAGTGATAGTGGGAGCAAACAGCAGATTTGGGAAAAGTGGTCAACCGATGGCACAGAAAGACAGGTCGCAAAGCTGATGGAAGAAGACATTGGGGCAGCAATGCAATTTCTCCAGTCCAAAGCACTCTGCATGATGCCCATCTCGCTAGCTATGGCAATCTATGACACACAACATTCACAGGACGGACAACCAGTGAAACCAGAACCCAACACTCCTTCCTAGTATAGTGGCAGCAACCGTAACATGCATCCTTACAACTACTAGCAGGTGTTAACCTATCAAAGTGTAAGATAGAAATGCCGGTTTCGATTCACTAACAAGGAGGCAGGAAAAGACCTAAAAGATCCTCTCCACTTGAAGTTGTACCAATGGTATATGATGTCGTCTTTCCCTTTCCGATCTTTTGTTCAAAGGTGCTTTAATTGCGAGGATATGGTAAGCAATAACCTGCTCATGCTCCTACATCTTTCAATGCCCCCTATGAGTGTGAGTGATGGAGAGAGCTGCTAAAGAGTCTGGCATGCTCTCATAATGTTTCTTTCCGGGGCTGTAGTGCACTAGCCATACACTTTGTGGTGGGGGCTGCTTTTTTGGTAGTGGATGTATGGACTAATCAAAAGGGATTGATGTATGAGTGTGTCTGCGGCCTGCACAAATGGGTTGACAAAGTTTGAATACAAGATGAAGTGGAAGATGATGTTGATAGCGATGTTCTTTCTTCTCCATTTTTCCGAAGTGGAGGGCCGAGGCTTTGGTCAATGGAGGCTGAGCATGCGTTTCAGCATGCTAGTGGATCTGCTATCTACGTGCAATACTTTATTTATATGGATCCACACTCTTGATAAAAACATTCGTATAAAGTTGGGATGAGATTAATCCTTCAGCGTATTGGCATTCTCTGTTATGAGTTATCTTCTTCACCATTTTCTTGTTGAGTCTTTTCCATGTATGCCATTATAAAAGTTGGCAATTCCATACGAGCCACTAAAAAGTTTGAGTGGTCATAAGTGTCATCGGTCCGAACTTATTTGCCACATACGCCATTCCGTCCACTTTGACAACTAACGGTGTTAAACTGTGGTGAAAAAAGTCTAAAATACCCTCACATCGCTGACCAAATGTCATCTAATAGAGGCAGCTGCAATGTGCAGAGTTTAACAGGGGGTTATCAGAAAGATTCACGAGACACATGATACAGAAAATTGATAAGATAGAAAGAGGAGGGCTAAACTAGAAAAATATCTTCTTCAACCTTCAGGCATGGCCGATTGTACACGAGCGCTGGCCCAGGCGGAAGGCGTCGGCGCCAAGGGTAGGCCGGTGAGTGGCGCCCAGCACGCGAGGGCCCGTTTCTAGCTGCAGCTCGGTTGGGTATGGCGCCAGGCGGTGGGGCCACGCATAGCGGCAGCCGCAGTGCAGAGCAGCGGCGGCGGCACGGCGTTCCAGCGAAAAAGCTACGACACCGGCCAAACTAAGGGACAGGGAAGGAATAGGGGCTCACCCAAATCTTTCCTGCTGCCTCAGTCGAGGCGTAGATGCTGCGTAGCAGGCCGGCTACGTGTGCGGGAACGGGCGGCGGCGCACCAAGCTTGGCACGGTCGCGTCAGCTCATCGCCGGCGATGTCTCCGGCCAACCTGAGGTGAGCACCAGCACGGGGAGGACACGAGGGGTTCACCGGTGCAAGACATTGAACCAATTCCAAAGGACCGAGCTTACCCCAATTTGTGCATTGCTACGGCGGCAAGATGACCGGCGGCCGGAATTTCTAAAATTGGGCAACGACGGAGCACAACCCATGGCTTTATGTTGGTTGGGCGCTTAGCTAACTTCCCTACCTACTCACGGATGCAAGGAATTGAAGCGGGAGTCTCTGTGTTGCATGAATTTGAGTGTTGAAGGCGGTTACGGTCTCGCTGCTTCGTGGCCATCGGGTTCAACAACGTCGGCGAGGCCTGGACCGCGGCTGGCGGCGACTGCAATGGGACCAACGCGGCGAGGCGAGCGGGCCAGGGGAGGCGTGACCTGGCCAACGCGGCGAGGCGAGCGGACCAAGGGAGGCGCGACCTGGCCAACGCGGCGAGGCGAGCAGGCCAGCTAGTCACGGGCGCGACCTGACCACCGGCGAGTGCGCGCGGGATGCGGGGGCGAGGTCAGTGGTAGCATAGGAGGGTAGCGGCCCCTTGTCTGCTCGACCGGCAACCATGGCGCATGCAATGGAGTTCGGCGGCGGCTTCGGCGGCACAGAGCTCGGTCAGCGTGGAGAAGAGGAAGGAAGAAGAAGGGCATTTTTGACTTCTTTACTAATTGGGCCCACCTGTCAGGGGTGTCAGACGGCAAAAATGTAACAGAAGGCGGACGGAATGGCGTAGGTGGCAAATAAGTTCGGACCGATGGCACTTATGACCACTCAAACTTTTTAGTGGCTCGTATGAAATTGCTAACTTTTATAATGGCATACATGGAAAAGACTCTTATTGTTTCACATGCTAATTTGTGGACAGCAGCCGTGTGTTTGTGGTGTTCACTGTTCACTGTCAGTAACGACTTGTTTGCTTGTTAGTTTTTGGACTGGTTCCTTGAATCTACAATCTGAGAAGAAAAAAATGAGTGATTGTATGACGCTGATGATTTGTTTCATGGGTGATTGCTTCTTGTCGGTAGTTATTGAGCTTTATTTAATAATGATTTTCCACAAAGCACTCCTTCCTTGGCTTGATTTCCTTTTTATTAGGTTGTTTGGTGGAATTGTATTTGTTATATGGGAGCCTTTTTGCTAAACAAAGGGGCTGACCCAACTTTTATTTTACTAAATTGAAATGTTAGTTTTCAAGGAAGAGTGATAAAAACTATTTCTCGTGTGGTGCTTTTTCTTCTCCCAAATGGATTCATCGTTATGTCTATGTGGTCGACTTGTTGTATCGGGTTCTAATCGTTATGGACTACGGGTCGGTGTTCCCATTTTTCATTCCACATCCCGATCGTTATCGACATATTTTCGCTCGAATTAGTTCGTTTTTGATACATCATGATATCCCGTTAGTTCATGTTTATTTTTGTTTCCGACTTTCCAGGTTTTGATTTCATTTTCGTATTCAGATGTAAAAGTGAAAATGGGAAGGGGTCTATCTCGATTGCTTCTGACCGCTTTCATCCCAGGGGTTGTAGTGGTGTTTTTTCTTGGTACATCCAGCCGTTGTATGGGGGTGTAGTGGTGCTTATTCTTGGTACATCTACCTGATTACATACGTCCATCTGATTGGAAGTCAGTTTTCATCCTTAGTCATGTTGTTGTCACACAAAATCACGAGACAGAAGTGACGCTGATGCTGAATTGCTTATGCATCAGGTGAAGGAAGGTGAGCGAGCGTCAGGTAGGCATATCCTTATTGCCGCGGGCACAGCCGCTTGGATATCCTGTTTTTCTAGCCCACTCAAAAACCCCTAGGCCACCTAAAGTCCTAGCCCAACATCAGCCACCTAACGCCTCCTCCAGCCATGCCGCCATGCGGAGAAACGCCTCCCTTCCTAGCGCCAATCTTGCTGTGCTGCTGATCTGCCACCTCCGGTTGACGACGGCATGGCCCCGGAGAAGCCACCGAAGATGATTGCCCATTCTCGTTCTACATCTAAGGCAAAGAACAAGACCAAGACCAAGAGTGTGCGCCGCCTTCTGGAGCCTCCACCACCACTAGCTTCTAATTCGGGTAAGATATGTGTTATAATTAACATGCTGGCTACTGTGAATTTAGCGTATAAAATGAAAATAGTAAAGTGAGGGACATACTGCCTCGATTGAGGAGGAGAATGAGGAATATGACATGGACACTGATCCAGACATCATGAATGATGCCGATGAGCTATAGGCTGTAGCTTTTAACCAAGAGTTATGACTTGTTGTTCTGTTGTTTAGTTCTAATGCTTGTGTTTGTTTACTTGTGTTTATGAGGCTGAGACTTAAACTTTTGTTTTTGCTTGTGGTCTGTGGACATGTGGTTAACTATTAAACTATATGTCTGTGTGAATATGGCACCGTTGAAAGGTCTTGATGGCTAGAGGGGGGGTGAATAGCCTATTAAAATTTTCTACAAAGACAAGCTAAACAAGTTTATCAATAAAACAAATAGCGAGATGCGAGTTTTGTTTAGCCTACGGGGTGTTTGCAAGCCACCTAACCAATTCACAATTCTAGTAATTGCACTCAACCGCACAAGTCAAACCGAGAAGGAAACTACAACTAGCAAGCTACACAAAGAAGCTATTCTAGCAAAGCTAACTAGCTAGCAAAGATAACTAAGAAAGTAATGTGGAGTTGAGTTAGGAGGGTATCACCGAGGGGCGAAGTATTGAGCCAACCAATATGATCAACAATGAATACCAAGATAACCGAACACCGGGATCAATCAATCACAATATGAAAGTGATGACACGAAGATTTATCCCGAGGTTCACGTGCTTGCCGGCACGCTAGTCCCCGTTGTGTCCCTCTTCACCACGTGGTTCGGTGGCTAATCGGTCACACACCGAGCCTCTCAAAAGGCACCACAAGAACCTACCAAATGGCAAAAGGTTGCAATGACACGAGCAATATACTAACGTTGCCTTTGGCGCTTCGCCGAGGTAGGCACAAACCCCTCACAATCACCGGAGGTGGCCAAGAACAATCACCAACTCTTGCCAACGCCTCCAAGCTGCTCTAAGCCGTCTAGGTGGCGGCAACCACCAAGAGAAACAAGAATCCCGCAGCAAATCAACCACCAAGTGCCAACTAGATGCAATCTCACAATGCAAATGCACTTGGATCACTCAATCTCACTTCGAATATGCAAAGAAGCAAGAGAGATGAGTGGGAGGGGAGTTGCTTAGCTCAAAGTGCTCACAAGTATGTCAAAAGTTCGAGAGATGTCCGAGAGTGTGAGCCTTGAGCCGTCCAACGAGTATTTATAGACGTACCCCTTCGAATATAGCCGTTAGAATCTTAAACAGCCGAAATCGGGCTGACCGGACGCGCCGGTCGCCCAACGGCTAACTCGTGAAGTACTGACCGGACGCGCTGGTCCAAACGACCGGACGCGCTGGTCGCCCAACGGCTAACTGCGAAGCAACGACCGGACGCGCTGGTCCAACTGACCGGACGCGCCGGGAACGACCGGACGCGCTGGTCCCGTGAAGGACCGGACGCGCTGGTCGCCTGAGCAGCGCTCAACGAAGCAGTGACCAGACGCGCTGAAGAAAAAGACCGGACACGACAGAGACAGCGTCCGGTTAGAGTCCAGTAAGCTCCCTGAACGACCGGACGCGTCCGATCATCTGTGACCGGACGCGCCTCGCGTCCGATCATCGAACTGAAAAACACGCAGACACTGAACACTGACCGGACGCGTCCGGTCATGCAAGGACCGCGTCCGGTTCAGCGTCCGGTCACCTCTGTGACCTCCGTTCGCCTCCGTTTCTTTTCCGGACTTCCGGCGTAGTGGAAAATAATCGTTTCAACTTCTCAAAAACGCCTGAATCCCGCCTCGCAAGCTCGGCGGGAGGGAGAGAGGAACCCAAACCCTCTCTACCGCTCAAACTCCACCGCCGTCGCAAACGTGCTAACATCACCAAGTGATCTCGTCATGTGTGAGTGTGTTAGCATTTTCATAATCATTTTTGAGGCGATATTAGTTCTATCCAAATGCATATGATCATGAAATGCACATCTAGAGGCACTTAGGAGTCCAATAGCCGCGTCATTCCCCTCTTTATAGTACGGCTATCTATCCTATAATGTAACCACACCCACTAGGTGTCTTGGTTACTAAAACACAACCCTTAAGCATATACCTTTGCCTTGATCACGTAGGGTTGCGTCCAAATCCAAGTGTGGCCATCATGATCACCATGTCCATCTTGCCACCAAGCTTGGAGTGTACTAATCCTCATATGCTACATACAACTTAGGCATGGGATTAGTACTTAGGCATTGTCACTAATTACCAACACCAAACATAGGACTTTCAATCTCCCCCTTATTGGTAATTGGTGACAAACCTTTCACAAAGATATTATGATAAAATTTTGATTGAACCCATGTCACATTGTCCAAGTATATTACCATGTGTAAGAATTATGGACATGTGATCATGAATTCAAATTGATAGCAATGGCTCCCCCTACATGTATGCTATATGTTTGGATTTTGGAAGCATACATGTTAGATAGGAAAGATTAGGAGCATTGACTACCAATAGGTGCTAAGTGTTTAAGATTATAGACCTTTGAAGCGTGATACCATCGGAGTAGCGATAAACACCATCTTAGCACCTTGTGTAGTTAGATTCCACTTGGAAAAACACAAACATAACTAGAAACCTCGTGAGATCAACATTATAAGCAAGGCTCTAGTACCACTTTGAAAAACATGAAGCAAGAAAAATCTAACTACTTCCTATTCATGCTAGTACCTTAATGCAACATTCAAATTATACTAGCAAGTCACCACACAAGCAATGTATCGGAGAAAACGGAATGCATAACTATGCATCATACAAATGACGTGCACATGTAAATGCAACATTCATGCTTAAGAGCTTGCTCCCCCTACTTATGTGCTCAAAATTTTAGTTGATCCCCTTCTTTTATCAATTCTCCCCCTTTAGGATCTATCTTTGTGAACAACATTTTCTCCCCCACAATATTTTCTTCCTCTTTGAGTTCTATCTTTGTGAACAATATTTTCTCCCCCTTTGGCACCAATTGACCACAAGGAGCAAACTTTAGATAGATTATCATGTTGAAATATGGGGTGAGGATCAAGTTTGTGATTCAACCTAGATTGCTTGCATAAATAAAATACTTCGGTTTGATCCAAGGGCAAGCTTCTTCACACCTCACTAGAAGGGTTATCATGCACCATGTTGAAGCAAATATTTAGACAAGTTTTCTAGATTAAACACTTAGGATCACAAGCTACTTAAACAAGTTATATGCTACCACTAGATCATACAAGTCATGGAAACAATAGTGACACCATATAAACTTCAAATTCATTTAATTTTCATGAATGGTCCTAGAACATAAGAAATCATGACTAGATGCACTAAACATGTCCTTAGTATAGAATGTATGACATGTCAACCAATTGTACCTTGGGGCTCGAAGGAGAGGCATGTCATATCATGGGAGTGCATCAACTCATGTTGGAGAAATCAAGTATGTTCAACTCATTCTTTAGCTTGTGAAATCTCTTCTCATCAAGTGGCTTGGTGAATAGATCGGCTAATTGATCTTCGGTGCCCACACTCTCAATAGCAATGTCACCCTTTTGTTGATGATCTCTAATAAAGTGATGGCGAACATCAATATGCTTTGTTCTTTGATGTTGAACCGGATTGTTGGTTAGCTTCACGGCACTTTCATTATCACATAGCAATGGCACATTCTTGAAATTGATTCTAAAATCCTTCAATGTTGCCTTCATCCACAAGATTTGTGCACAACAACTACCCGCGGCGATGTATTCGGCCTCGGCGGTAGATAGTGCAATACTATTTTGCTTCTTGGATGACCATGAGACAAGTGATCTTCCCAACAATTGACAAGTCCCTGAGGTGCTCTTTCTCTCAACTTTGTCACCGACATAGTCGGAATCCGAATATCCAACTAGCTCAAAGCTTGCACCTTTGGGATACCACAATCCAACATCTTGTGTATGCTTTAAGTACCTCAATATTCTTTTTGTTGCCTTCAAATGACATTCTCTTGGTGAGGCTTGAAATCTTGCACACATGCATACACTAAACATCACATCGGGCCTTGATGCCGTCACATAGAGTAGACTACCAATCATCGATCTATATAGCTTTTGATCCACCATGTTGCCACTCTTGTCACTATCCAAACTTCCACTAGTGCCCATTGGGGTTGTAATACTCTTTGCATCTTCCATGCCAAACTTCTTGAGCATATCTTTGATGTACTTAGTTTGGCTCACAAATGTACCTTCTTTCATTTGTTTGATTTGAAGTCCAAGGAAGAAACTAAGTTCACCAATCATTGACATTTCAAATTCTTTTGACATCATTTTTCCAAACTCATCACAATAATCTTGATTGGTTGAACCGAATATGATATCATCAATATATATTTGCAACACAAATAAGTCTTTCCCAATCTTCTGGATGAATAGTGTTGTATCAACTTTGCCCATGATAAATCCTTTGGATAGCAAGAAGTCCCTCAATCTTTCATACCATGCTCTAGGTGCTTGCTTTAATCCATACAAAGCCTTCCTTAACTTGTATACATGATTGGGTTTCTTGTCATCTTCAAAACCGGGAGGTTGCTCCACATACACCTCCTCTTGAATGTACCCATTGAGAAATGCACTCTTTACATCCATTTGATATAGCTTGATATTGTGAGCACAAGCATAGGCAAGTAAGATCCTAATTGCTTCCAATCTTGCAACCGGGGCATAGGTTTCACCAAAGTCAAGACCCTCTATTTGTGTGTAACCTTGAGCCACTAGTCTTGCTTTGTTCCTTACTACTATCCCATCTTGATCTTGCTTGTTGCGAAAGACCCATCTTGTTCCAATGACATTGTGATCCTTAGGCCTTTCAACTAGTTCCCATACTTCATTTCTCTTGAAGTTGTTGAGCTCTTCATGCATTGCATTTACCCAATCCGGATCTCCCAATGCTTTATCAATGTCTTTGGGTTCTTCCATTGACACAAAAGAAGAGTGAGCACAAAATGATGTCAATCTTGATCTAGTTTGAACTCCTCTTTGTATGTCACCAATGATGGAATCCAATGGATGGTCTCTTGCAATGTTAGTTGGTTGAAGCACTTGGACTTGATTGCTTGGATGTTGATGTTGATCATGAGTTGAAGATGATGAACTAGCCACTTGTTGATCTTGTTGCACTTGAGATGATGTACTAGCTTGATTTTGCAATAGAGAACCACTAGCTTGAGTGATTGGACTTTGGAGCACTTGATCTTTGTTGTCATCTACATTAATAACTTGCTTTGGTCTAATATCACCAATATCCATTTCTTTCATAGCATTACTCAATTGAGTTCCTCTCACATCATCCAAGTTATCTTCTTCATCTTGAGAGCCATTTGTTTCATCAAACTCAACATCATGCACTTCTTCAAGTAAACCACTAGCCAAATTCCAAACTCTATAAGCTTTGCTAGTAGTTGAGTAACCAAGTAGAAATCCTTCATCACATTTCTTCTCAAACTTGCTCAATCTAGTGCCCTTCTTCAAGATGTAGCATTTGCAACCAAATACCCGAAAGTATGCAATGTTGGGCTTTCTTCCATTTAAGATCTCATATGGTGTCTTCTCTAGAAACTTGTGGCAATAGAGGCGGTTGCTATAGAAGCAAGCCGTGTTGATTGCTTCGGCCCAAAATGAATGACTCACATTATACTCATTCAACATTGATCTTGCCATATCAATTAAGGTTCTATTTTTCCTTTCAACTAGGCCATTTGATTGAGGTGTATACTTGGCCGAGAATTGATGCTTGATTCCAAGCTCCTCACATAGCTCATCAACTCTTGTGTTTCTAAACTCACTTCCATTGTCACTTCTTACTTTCTTGATTGTGGTCTCAAACTCATTTTGCACTCTCTTGATGAACTTCTTGAATATGTCAAATACATCACCCTTGTCCACAAGAAAGAATACCCATGTGTATCTAGTGAAATCATCCACAATCACAAAGCCATACTTGTTGCCACCAATGCTTGTGTATGTAGTTGGCCCAAATAGATCCATGTGCAACAACTCAAATGCCTTGGAAGTACTCATAATACTTTTCAATGGATGAGTGTTGCCTACTTGCTTTCCGGCTTGACATGCACTACATAGCTTATCTTTCTCAAATGTGACATCCTTCAAGCCTCTAACTAAGTCATACTTCACTAACTTGTTCAATTGCTTCATGTCAACATGACCAAGTCTTCTATGCCATAACCAACCCATACTTGATTTGGTGAGCAAACATGTTGAAAGTTAAGTGTCACTAGCATTGAAATCAACCAAGTATAGATTCTCATATCTAAAACCTTTGAAGATCAAGTTAGAGCCATCAACACTAACTATATCCACATCATCAACACCAAATATGCACTTAAAACCGAGATCACACAATTGAGCAACCGAGAGAAGATTGAAGTTCAACTTTTCGACTAAGAGCACATTGGAAATGCTATGATCATTTGAGATTACAATCCTTCCAAGAGCCTTTACATCACCCTTGCTATTGTCACCAAATGTGATGCTATCAATGCCACTATCATTTGATTTGAGAGAGTTGAACATTCTTGAATCACCGGTCATATATTGAGAGCACCCACTATCAAGCACCCAATGCCTTCCTCCGGCCTTGTAATTAACCTACAAAACAAATTAATGTTTCTTAGGTACCCATACTTGCTTGGGTCCTTGGAGGTTAGTCACTAAGCTCTTTGGTACCCAAATGACCTTCTTCTTTGGGCCCATAATTGGTGTACCAACAAACCTAGCATGCACACCTTTATCACCCTTGGTAAGCACATAACAAGAATCAAAAGGAATATAAGGTACATTAGCATTTTTCTTGTTCTTGTTCATTTTATTGCAATTAATCTCTAGATGCCCAACTTGCTTGCATCTATTGCAATAACGACCATTGCCCTTCACAAAGCGAGACTTTGGAGTAGCAAAGGCTGCCTTGCCCTTCTTGGGAGTATAGCCCAATCCCTCTTTGTTAAGAGAGAACCTTTGGCTACCTAAGCATTTTAGCAAGCGGGCATCCCCACCATAGGCGTTGCCTAATGCGCGGGTGAGATCATCCACCTCTCTCTTGAGAGTCTCAACCACAAGTGATGAATCACTAGTAGTAGAGGTAGAGTTGGTTGTGGTGGATGATGATGAGCTACATGAAGCATTAGTAGGACTAACAAATAAAGAATCATCAATAATATCACATGTTAGTCCAATATCACAAGTGACAATCACTTGCTCCTTCTTAGCTTCCTTCATGAGCTTCTCCAACTTGAGATCCTTTTCCTTGATGAGCTCAAGTAGAGTGGAGTGGGCTTCCTTAAGCCTAGTGTGAGCAACTTCAAGGTCCTCGTGGTCTTCCTTTAGACACTCACGAGAAGCCTCTAGCTCATCAAAGGATTTCCTAAGAGCTTTGAGCTCTTGTTCAATTCCTTTGCACTCCTTACTCTTTTTGAGAGCAACAAGCTCCTCCATCAAGGCATCATTTTCATTGCTCTTGGCAATGAGCTCTTGTTCCAAGATTTTGTATTTCTTGGTTGTCCTCTTGTAGCCCTTGCTCATTTGATCTATTATGCCTAATAGATCATCCTTGGAGTAGTCCTCATCCTCCTCATCATCACTCCTACAATCATCACTAGCACAAGAATCATCATCACTATCATCATGTTTTACCTTGGTAGGCTTGGCCATAAGGCATGTTGATGTAGTGTCGAAGATGGATGGCTTGTTGGAGAGGGCGATGTTTGCAGTGGCTCATCGAGTGATCCTCTCATCATCACTAGAGCTTTCATCATCATCACTATCGGAGTTGTCACTATCCCAAGTGACTACATAACCACCACCCTTCTTCTTCTTGTTGAAAGTGAAGCTCTTCTTTGCTTTCTTCTCATTCTCTTTCTTATCCTTCTTGTTCTTCTTGAGCTTCAAGTCCCCATTATGAAATCTCTTATCTTCATAGGGGCAATCCGCCACTATGTGATCGGGGCTATTGCAATTGTAGCAAAGGGTCTTTGCCTTTATAGTGTCTCTCCTTTTCCTTGCCCCATATCCTTTCTTCTTTATGAACCTTCCCATCTTGTGCACAAGGAGGGCCATGGTCTCATCATCGAATGGATCATCATCATCATCACTTTCTACCTTGCTCTTGCCCTTAGAGGATGAAGCCTTGAATGCAATGGGCTTCTCTTGCTTGACCTTGGTCTCCTTCTTCTCTTCTACCTCATCTTCATCATCATTGTATTGGACATCGGTCATTATATCTCCAAGCACATTGGTTGGTTTGACCTTGTCCAATCCCTCTCTAAAGATCATTCTTCTCAAGGTGGCAAACTTCTTGGGTAAGCACATCAAGAATTTGTGTGAGAAGTCCTTGTCCTCAACCTTCTCCCCAAGCCCCTTGAGATCATTGACAATGACTTGGAGCCTATAGAACATCTCCGGGATGGATTCATCATCCTTCATCTTGAATGTGGAGAACTTGTCCTTGAGCATATATAGTTTGACACTTTTTACCGTTGAAGTACCTTCATATGTTTCTTCAAGCCTTATCCAAAGCTCATTTGCCTTTTCAAGATCTTTGATTTGCTCAAATACTTTATCATCAATGGCACGATAGATTGTGTCAAGTGCCGCCGTATTGCATTGTTTGTTGATGCGGTCATTGGGAGTGAGGTTTTCCTCATCAAGAATGACGTATCCTTCTTTGGTCACATCCCAAACCTTCTCATGTATATTGCCTAGATATTGCTTCATCTTCCTTTTCCAATGATCAAAGGAAGAGACGCCATCAAAGAATGGAGGCTTGCCATTAACATAATTGAACATAACTTGAGCCATCTTACACCGAGGTTATTAAGCCTTACAAACGGTGACCACGGCTCTGATACCACTTGAAAGGTCTTGATAGCTAGAGGGGGGGTGAATAGCCTATTAAAATTTTCTACAAAGACAAGCTAAACAAGTTTATCAATAAAACAAATAGCGAGATGCGAGTTTTGCTTAGCCTACGGGGTGTTTGCAAGCCACCTAACCAATTCACAATTCTAGTAATTGCACTCAACCGCACAAGTCAAACCGAGAAGGAAACTACAACTAGCAAGCTACACAAAGAAGCTATTCTAGCAAAGCTAACTAGCTAGCAAAGATAACTAAGAAAGTAATGTGGAGTTGAGTTATGAGGGTATCACCGAGGGGCGAAGTATTGAGCCAACCAATATGATCAACAATGAATACCAAGATAACCGAACACCGGGATCAATCAATCACAATATGAAAGTGATGACACGAAGATTTATCCCGAGGTTCACGTGCTTGCCGGCACGCTAGTCCCCGTTGTGTCCCTCTTCACCACGTGGTTCGGTGGCTAATCGGTCACACACCGAGCCTCTCAAAAGGCACCACAAGAACCTACCAAATGGCAAAAGGTTGCAATGACACGAGCAATATACTAACGTTGCCTTTGGCGCTTCGCCGAGGTAGGCACAAACCCCTCACAATCACCGGAGGTGGCCAAGAACAATCACCAACTCTTGCCAACGCCTCCAAGCTGCTCCAAGCCGTCTAGGTGGCGGCAACCACCAAGAGAAACAAGAATCCCGCAGCAAATCAACCACCAAGTGCCAACTAGATGCAATCTCACAATGCAAATGCACTTGGATCACTCAATCTCACTTCGAATATGCAAAGAAGCAAGAGAGATGAGTGGGAGGGGAGTTGCTTAGCTCAAAGTGCTCACAAGTATGTCAAAAGTTCGAGAGATGTCCGAGAGTGTGAGCCTTGAGCCGTCCAACGAGTATTTATAGACGTACCCCTTCGAATATAGCCGTTAGAAACTTAAACAGCCGAAATCGGGCTGACCGGACGCGCTGGTCCAACTGACCGGACGCGCCGGTCGCCTAACGGCTAACTCGTGAAGTACTGACCGGACGCGCTGGTCCAAACGACCGGACGCGCTGGTCACCCAACGGCTAACTGCGAAGCAACGACCGGACGCGCTGGTCCAACTGACCGGACGCGCCGGGAACGACCGGACGCGCTGGTCCCATGAAGGACCGGACGCGCTGGTCGCCTGAGCAGCGCTCAACGAAGCAGTGACCGGACGCGCTGAAGAAAAAGACCGGACACGATAGAGACATCGTCCGGTTAGAGTCCAGTAAGCTCCCTGAACGACCGGACGCGTCCGATCATCTGTGACCGGACGCGCCTCGCGTCTGATCATCGAATTGAAAAACACGCAGACACTGAACACTGACCGGACGCGTCCGGTCATGCAAGGACCGTGTCCGGTTCAGCGTCCGGTCACCTCTATGACCTCCGTTCGCCTCCGTTTCTTTTCCGGACTTCCGGCGTAGTGGAAAATAATCGTTTCAACTTCTCGAAAACGCCTGAATCCCGCCTCGCAAGCTCGGCGGGAGGGAGAGAGGAACCCAAACCCTCTCTACCGCTCAAACTCCACCGCCGTCGCAAACGTGCTAACATCACCAAGTGATCTCGTCATGTGTGAGTGTGTTAGCATTTTCACAATCATTTTTGAGGCGATATTAGTTCTATCCAAATGCATATGATCATGAAATGCACATCTAGAGGCACTTAGGAGTCCAATAGCAGCGTCATTCCCCTCTTTATAGTACGGCTGTCTATCCTATAATGTAACCACACCCACTAGGTGTCTTGGTTACTAAAACACAACCCTTAAGCATATACCTTTGCCTTGATCACGTAGGGTTGCGTCCAAATCCAAGTGTGGCCATCATGATCACCATGTCCATCTTGCCACCAAGCTTGGAGTGTACTAATCCTCATATGCTACATACAACTTAGGCATGGGATTAGTACTTAGGCATTGTCACTAATTACCAACACCAAACATAGGACTTTCAACCGTGTGGCAGCCGAGCAAGCAGTGTGGGTGGTACATATGTCCATGTGATTGGAAGTTTGGAACTTTACTTCAGCGGGTCAACTTCTCTGAACAAGATAGCTTGATTGGGTGGTACAATATTGGCGTTCTAGTATACAATGTTTGCTTAGAAACCCGCTTATAGTATCTCTAATCAACAAGTAGTGGTACCAGAGTAACAACACTACATGGGATATCTTTGTGCGGTTTTAGATCAGTTCTGTAGTGTTCCTCTTTTTAATTATCAAGAGTTTGTTTTAGTGCACCATATAGCTATTTGTTTCTCACGAGGCTCCATTACCCCCCTACCTTTTCTGTTACAAAACCTCTCTACATGTTTGTGTTGCCTCTTCTAGATAGACAAGAGGATTATCTTAATAACGAGAGTTTTTCAAGTATGCAATGTTTGCTTATAAAGCCGCTTAAAGAATCTAGTATGATTGCTAATCAACAAGGAGTGCTACCAGAGTAAGAGCACTACACGGGATATCCTTGTGTAGTTTCAGATCAGTTCTATAGTGTTCCTCTTTTGAATTATCAAGAACTTGTTTCTCACTACTCCATTGCCCCCACCTGCCTTTTTTGTTACAAACCTCTACATGTTTGCATTGCCTTTTCTAGACGGATAAGAGGAAATCTTAAGAATGAGAGTTTTTCATTTCTTTGGCTGCATATTGTTTCTTGGTTGTAATTTTATATTGTTTCTTCTCCACTTATGATCCCAAATTTTGCTCCTCTATTTTATTTCTAAAAGAAAGTTTTGCTTCCGCTATGAAGAGGACACGAAAAGCTAAGAGGGGTGGTTGTGATCTTGCACAGTCAAAAGCTTTGAAGGTTTGCAGGTATGTCTAATTAATGTATGCCCTTGATTAATTCACCTAAAAGATGTTAGGTAAACCCTTTTTCCACCTCAACCAAAATATTTGCCGACCTGGCATGTGTCACAGTCACAGATTCACAGTTGTCCTATACTACATTTATGATATTTCTTGTGCCAATTTGAAAACCGTATGCGTTTCTTATTGGAATGTGCATTATGATTTTGTTTTCATGAAACATGTTCATACGACTTGAGGTCCACATTTAACTCTCTTGTTCCTTTTCTATGATTCTATCAATGTAGGTTTTGGCACCATTTTGCGTATTAATGCACTGGTTTGATCCATTTGCCTTTTACGTTAGTAGTCAGCTAATCATTTTATGTTCTGCAGGTGTGGAGCAAGACCCTTAGGTGAGAAATCTAACAATCATCCAAATGCTGAGCACACAGGCACTGCTTAACATTGTGGTATTATGCAAATTGTTGCAGTTTGTAGTGGTATGCATTTAGAAGTGCGAGTTTAACATTTTCATTTATATATCAACTAGTCTGGCCCTTTCACTTATTGTTAGTTCTTACCTGTTAGCATCATTCTTGGGTACGTTCATGCATGCTGCTTTCTTCTAATGTTAATTCTTGCTCAGGCTATTGTCATAATATAACTGTTGCTACATCCTGATCATTATTGCAGAATTTAGTGAATCTACATAGATCTTTAAACGCGGTGATGACCACTGTTCATCAATAGTAACGGGTTCCACCCCTCATATGTTATTGTTCATCAATAGTAACCCGTTAGCCTTGCACATTTCTACCCTTTCCCTTCTCCCCCATCACACCTCCTTCCAGTAAAAAAAACACCCAAAAAAATAAAGAGAAACCACCCGTGCGAAGCACGAGGACCCACACTAGCAGATCTTTAAATTCGGTGATTGCCACTGTTCATCAACAACAACAGATCTCCTCCCCACTTAACTTACTGTTCATCTGCAGTATTACCCGTTACTTTATTTCTACCCATTAGTAAACAGTACTCACCCGTTACCCCCACAGTACCTGTTGGTGAACAGTGATCACCCCGTTATCCAAAGTACCGGATCCTATTACAGTTCCATCCGCGTCGGTTGCTATTCCATCTTCCCTCTTTTTTTTGGCCAACAACCTTCGCCCGTGCGAAGCACGGAGTCCCTCACTAGTTTACTTTATGTGTATAGTCACTTGACCTTGTATTTTTTTTGCTCGAACACGATCACTTGACCTTGTTGCACCAGTACAAGGAGATTTTCTCAACTAGGAACAGTTAGATGTAGACTCCATATATCGTGTATTGTATTTGTTATATGGGAGCCTTGTTGCTAAACAAAAGGGCTGAACTAACTTTTATTTTACTAAATTGAAATGTTGGTTTTCAAGGAAGAGTGCTAAAAACTATTTCTCATGTGGTGTTTTTTCTTCTCCCAAATGGATTCATTGTTATATGGGTGGTGTTACACAAAGAATAATCTTTTCCCCTCAGCTTATTCTAGTGACTATTATGATACAAATAGAGTCAGCATTCAACGATGCCAAAGGTTCATAATCTATTTTGCCTAAGATAGTGCGAGATGAACTAATGTTGAATAGCTTCATGCTTACTTGAGAAATAACCTTTTGGTGGTTGGTAACAGTTGTACTAGTACAGTTTCTATGGTGCCTTAGTTTGTGTAGCCTGGTACTGCTATTACAGCATTCTGCACCGCCTGATGTTGCTCCATGCTGAACACGGCTAAGATGCCCCTAGAGACTGGAGTTGATGTTGCTTTGCAATACTCTAGCCCTGTTCGCTTGAGCTTATAAGCCAAATCAGCCAGTCATTCAGCAGTGTTTTTCTCTCACAATAAATCGGTGAACAGTACTTTCTGCCATGACTTTTCTGCCAAGCGAACAGGGCATCTGTTCGTTCTCCTAGTAGCAACGGTGTTTGAACCGTGTTGCATTATTTCCATGCTAGGCTTGGAAAGTGTTAACTATCGCTGATTGCTTGGGATTGCAAGGCAGGGGTTGAAAACTGGAACGGATCCTAGCAAAATGGTTTGCCTGTTTTTCTGCTGCATATGCATAGCGGGTAGCAAATGATGGAACAATTTACAGTTGTTATGGACTTGTGGCTTGCGGAGGCAGTTCTTTTTCTCATTAGACTAGTTGAGTGCCCGTACATTGCTACGAGTATACATAGAATCTCATGACAGATAGCCATATGGGCATAACATACCTAAAATCTCATCCACTCGTTAGCAATTTATTAGACATAAAGCTAAATATTAACCATTAAAGAAAAGAGGCCTGCTAGAAAATTCTATTTTTTTTAAAAATAGCAAGACTAAAAGTAAGTCAAACAATTTCTAAAAAATAAGCTAGAGATTGTTGAACCTAACTATATGAAAGAGCTTAGAATGAAGGATGACTTAGATCAAATGGGCCCAAAAAGGATGTCTTGAGACACATACGCTCTTGCAGAAGCTAAAAGGGAAACACCTCCTTGGATGTCGCCATGTCGGGTTGATGAACATGGTACTCTATGGTTCGAGGAACGAATTTGTGTACCCAGAGATCAAGAGATTCGAGACTTCATCCTCTATGAAGTTCATAGCTCCAAGTTTTCCAACCACCTCAATTGCACCCAGATGTACTCAGAGTTGAGGAAAAGATTCGAGTGGAGGCAAATGAAGACCGACATAGCCGCTCATGTAGCCCATTGTGATACATACCAACAAATCAAGGTTGAGCATCAAAGGCCAGCAGAACTTCTCAAGCAAGTAGAAATTCTAGTCTATAGATGGGAGAACATCGACATGGATTTCATCATAGGATTGTCCAAGACTCAAGAAGGATATAGCTAGATATGGGTAATTGTGGATCACACTAGCAAAGCATCCCACTTCATTCCCATCAAAATCGGCTATACAGTTGATAAGCTTGCACATGTACATTACCGAGATTCTTAAACTGCATGGGATTTCTAGCAGCATAGCATCTGACAAAGTCAAGTTTGTAGCCAAGTTCTAGGATTACTTGCGGAAAGCAATGGGAACAAACATCGAGTACAGCTCAGCATCCCATTCTTGTGCAGATATGCATGCAAAAGTGGTGAAACAGGTCATTGAGGACATGCTTAGAGCTTGCGTACTGACATACAACTCTAATTGGGACAAAGGCTTACCATATGCGGAGTTCTTCTACAACAACACCTACCAGTCCAACTTGGATATGTCACCATTAGAGGCTTTCTATGGCAGGAAGTGTAGAACCCCATTGATGTGGTCAGAAGTCGGTGAAAGATCTATCTTTGGGAAGAAGAAGATCAAAGAGGCAAAAGTGAATGTTGCTAAGGTTGCAGAAAGCCTGAAGGTCACTATGAGCAGACAGAAGAGCTATGCAAACAATAGAAGGAGGGATCTCTGTTTTCATGTTGAAGATTTGGTGTAACTTAAAGTGACACCCCTCAGAGGCACTAAGAGGTCTGACATCTATGGAAAGCTTTCACCTCGCTTCATTGGACCCTACCAGATCTTGAGTAGAATTGGGAAGTTCTCCTACAAGCTGGAATTGCAAGAAGGCCTAGTTGTAGTACATCTAGTGTTTCATGTCTCACAATTGAGAAAGCGTCTGAGGTTAGAAGAAGCAGTGGGTCTATACAACACATTGGAGTACCTGGAACACCCTGTCAGAATTTTGGACAAAGCTATCAAGAAGACCAAGAGCAAGATCATCCCGCTTTGCAAGGTTCTATGGCACCACCATACAGAAGACGAGTGCAGAATGAGTACCCACACCTGTTCACTAAGTGAGTGCGCTCAATCTCAAGGACGAGAGTCCTGTAAGGGGTGGACTGTAACAACCCATAGATTTGCAAGTAATGAAAAACCCAACTTTTTAATTTTTTCTTAAAGCATCGCTGATGTTGTGTTGCATGTAGTATTAGGTCAAACTTAAATCAAATGTTTCCCCTTCTAACCCTGATTTCAAATGAAGACTAATCCTCTCTCAAACTGAATTTACAGTAATCTTGTGCACCATGTAGTATAGATGCATGAGTGATTTGGTTTTTATCTTGTGGGTGCTTGGAGGTAGCCCTTTCTCCTAAAATCCATGTGTAGAAAATAGAAAACATCTCCTTAATCCCTTGGGCCCAAACTCCCTCCTATACCTCCCTCCCTTGCGTTTCATCAATCGGCCCAGCCCTCTACCAAGCCCAGCTCGCGCCCTCCCCCTCAGGCCCACTCGGCCCCGCAAGCCAGCCACCGCGGCCCAGTCCACCGCGCCACTGGCCCATCTCGAGCATCAGCGCGCGGCCCAGCTCCCTCTTCACTGCCGCTCACGTGCGCTGCACGCGCAGGGGAGAGCCTCTGCTCGCTCCCCTCGGGTGCCGCACGTGCGCTGCACACGTGATGTGAAAATGGAGGGAAGTAGTACTAGTGGTTTGGCATACCGACCACTAGGAGGAGCTAACCCTAGCCTACTTGAAGGTATAATAGTAGGAGGTATGGACACCAGCGACGAAATCCCCGAATCCCTTACCCACCGGCGCCGGAGAAGCCGCCGGAGGCAAGGAATTCGGCAAAATCGGTGCCGGGAAGACAATCACCTCTTTTTCGCCCTAGAAAACTGTAGCAAGGGGAAAGAGAGGTCGAGAGAGATCTATATTTTTCTAGCCCACTCAAAATCCCCCAGTCCACTTAAAGGCCCAACATCAACTCCCCAAAAGGCCCAGCCCATCATAATTCATAATCAGGGTTAATACCCTATTCTGTCTCGTCTCTACCGTGAGTCCGTGGCCCCATCCATCCCGAGCTCTTCTGCGGCAAGATTCAAAAAAAAAAAAGCTCTTCTGCGGCCGCCTTCACTTATTCCGTTCCTCCCTGTCGCCGCCTGCCCCAGCCGCCGCCACCCGGAGACGCACCTGGCACCTCCTGAAGCTTGCTCCAGCCACGCCGCCGCCTGCTCCTGCCACCACCGCCCTGAACCTCCCTGACGCCTGTTCCAGCCACACCGCCGCCCGGAGAAACGCCTCCCTCCCCAGCGCCAATCTTTCTGTGCTGCCGGCCTGCCGCCTCCGGTTGACGGCGGCATGGCCCCGAAGAAGCCACCGAAGATGATTGGCCCCTCCACCGGAGAAGGTCCTTCTCGTTCTGCATCTAAGGCAAAGAACAAGACCAAGACCAAGCGTGTGCGCCTCCTTCTGGAGCCTCCACCACCACCGGCTTCTAATTCAGGTAAGATGTGTGTTAGAAGTAACGTGCTGGCTACTGTGAATTTAGGGTACAAAATGAAAATAGTAAAGTGAGGGACAGATTGACTCGATTTTTTTGAAAGTAACAGATTGACTCGATTGATGCGGAGAACGAGGAAGATGACATGGACACTGATCCTGACATCATGAATGATGCCGATGAGCTATAGGCTGTAGCTTTTAACCAAGAATTATGACTTACTGTTCTGTTGTTTAGTTCTAGTGCTTGTGTTTGTTCACTTCTGTTTAGTGAGGCTGAGACTTAAACTTTTGTTTTTGCTTGTGGTCCGTGGACATGTGGTCAACTATTAAACTATGTGTCTGTGTGAATGTGGCACTGTGCGGCAGCCGGGCAAGCAGTGAGTGTGCTGAACTGCTTATGCACTTGAGCAATCATCACATATGTTATGTTTAAATATTTAAAACTTGTGTCTTCGTGCATGTTGCCATGGTGCTATCATTAGTCCACTACAATTGCTTATGCAGTTATGTTATGTCTTGGTCGACTTGTTGTATTGGGTTCTAATCGTTATGGACTATGGGTCGGTGTTCCCGGTTTTCCTTCCACATCCTGATCGTTATCGACATGTTTTCGCTTGAATTAGTTCGTTTTCGATGTATCGTGATATCCCGTTCATGTTTGTTTTTGTTTCTGGCTTTCCAGATTTCGATTTCGTTTTCGTATTCCAATGTAAAAGTGAAAATGAGAAGGGGTCTATCCTGATCGCTTCTGACCGCTTTCATCCTGGGGGGGGGGGTGTAGTGGTGTTTTTTCTTGGTACATCCAGCCGTTGTATGGGGGTGTAGTGGTGCTTATTCTTGGTACATCTAGCTGATTACATACATCCATCTGATTGGAAGTTTGGAACTTTACTTCAGCGAGTCAACTTCTCTCAACAAGATAGCTTGTTTGGGTGATACAATATTGGCGTTCTAGTATACAATGTTTGCTTAGAAACCTGCTTATATGATTGCTAATCAACTAGTAGTGGTACTCGAGTAACAACACTACATGGGATATCTTTGTGCGGTTTCAGATCAGTTCTGTAGTGTTCCTCTTTTGAATTATCAAGAGCTTGTTTCAGTGCAGCATACAGCTATTTGTTTCTCACTAGGCTCCATTACCCCCACCTACCTTTTCTGTTACAAAACCTCTCTACATGTTTGCATTGCCTCTTCTAGATGGACAAGAGGATATCTTAATAATGAGAGTTTTTCAAGTATGCAATGTTTGCTTATAAACCCGCTTAAAGAATCTAGTATGGTTGCTAATCAACAAGCAGCGGTACCAGAGTAAGAGCACTACACAGGATATCCTTTGGCAGTTTCAGATCAGTTCTATAGTGTTCCTCTTTTGAATTATCAAGAACTTGTTTCTCACTAGGCTCCATGGCCCCCACCTGCCTTTTCTGTTACAAAACCTCTCTACATGTTTGCATTGCCTCTTCTAGACGGATAAGAGGAAATCTTAGGCATGAGAGTTTTTCATTTGTGTGGCTGCATATTGTTTATTGGTTATAGTTTTATATTGTTTCTTCTCCGCTTATGATCCCAAATTTTGCTCCTCTGTTTTATTTCTAAAAGAAAGTTCTGCTTCAGTTATGAAGAGGACGCGGAAAGCTAAGAGGGGTGGTGGTGATCTCACTGGAAGAGCTCAGAACAGACGAGTTTGCAAGGATGAATGGGGCTCAGGTCTGCTAGATTTTCCTCTTTTCTGCTAGGTTTTCCCACACATTTTCACAGCTTTATTTGATTATTCACAGTTGCCTTAATGTTTTATTTCCTTCAACTAGGTCACTTCCTTGGGGACAAAGATATTTGGACTGGGCTGAGTGATGAGCTAAAATTATATTTGTCTAGAAGTGTTGCCTCAATTACTTTGTGCGATGGTAATTATACATGCTTAGTGTTCCTAGCCTTCCAACTAATATATATTGAAACTCATCCAGCTATAAATGATTTAAATTGTGATCTTCTGTGTATTGGCCTACAAAAAGGCGACATGTCCAACAATTGAGTGTTGCGGAGATGCGTATGTTGCGTTGGTGTTGTGGGCACACAAGAAGGGATAGAGTCCGGAACGACGATATTCGGGATAGGGTTGGGGTGGCACCAATTGAGGAGAAATTGATTCAACATCGGTTGAGATGGTTTGGACATGTCCAATGGAGGCCTCCTGAGGCGCCGGTGCGTAGTGGAGTTCTAAAGCGGGCCGATAATGTAAAGAGTGGTAGAGGTCGACCTAAACTAACTTGGGATGAGTCCCATTAAGAGAGATCTTAAGGAGTGGAATATCTCCAAGGATTTAGCTATGGACAGGAGCGCTTGGAGATTGGCAATCAACGTGCCTGAACCGTGACCTCTTTTTGTCTTGTGCCCTTTATGTTCCTTTATGTGTCTCCCTGTTTCTCGTCTCTTTTGAGTTTCATCTCTAGCCTACCCCAACTTGCTTGGGACAAAAGGCTATGTTGTTGTTGTTGTTGTTGTTGTTGTATCTTCTGTAGGAGATACAATTTTATTTTCATGTTCGGGCATAGCTATGGAATGCCAGGGGAGCCACCTCACAAGGTTTCTGACTTCTGCAAGTTTGGTTAGAGCTCTCAATCTTACAAACAAAGACCATGATGACTTAAAGGTTTGCGCTGACGATCATTCTTTACTAATTTGTTTACTTAGATAATTGTATGCTCATTTCTTGCCTTATCATTTTGTAGATTGAAGTCCGTCTTGAAGGCAGTGAAGTGTTTATGGGGTTCGTGGCTGAATTTGATAAAGATCGCAACTTTGCTGTTGTCAATGTCCGTTCCTTTGTTGATGTTCAGGTTGGACTTTTCAAGCATGCACGGGAAGTTCTACCCCATAGTGAGGTATTAGTTGTAGGGCGTGACGTCTCTGGTGAAATGATGGTCAGGAGGGTGGGATTGAATGGTGATTCAGGGATATGTGAGGATGATGAAGATCTTGATTGTAAATTCTCTGAGGTACACTTGCATGAAGATACAAGCATTCTATTCTATTTCTGTTATGCATGCTGCTGCTTCCGTTATTGCTGCTGTAGGCAATAAAAATGATTTTTAATTTATATTTAACTCTTGTCCTATACAACTTCATTTTGTTCAGATGTAACCCTTGTTGTGTCTGTCACCTTTATCGTGTTATTAGGCTTGGGAAGGTGGGCCACTTCTTTTTGTTGATGGGAACTTTGTTGGCATGAACCTTTTTTTGACTATGAGAAGAGCTGTTTTTCTACCATGTGGCACAATTCTCAAGCATCTGGAGCATTACTGGACATCCCAGCAAAAGAAGACTGGTCTTGCACAGTCAAAAGTTTTGAAGGTTTGCAGGTATGTCTAATTGATGTATGCCCTTGATTAGTTCACCTACGTTATTGTATCTCATCTCTTCTCCTAAAAGATGTTAGGTAAACCCTTTTGCCACCTCAACCAAAATATTTGCCGACCTTTGGCATGTGTCAAAGATTCACAGTTGTCCTGTACTACATTTATCATATTTCTGCGCCAATTTGAAAACTGTATGTTTTTCTTATTGGATGTGCATTATGATCATGTTTTCATGAAACATTTTCCACACGACTTGAGGTCCTCATTTAACCATCTTGTTCCTTGCCTATGATTCTATCGATGTAAGTTTTGGCACCATTTTGCGTATTAATGCCGCTGGTTTGATCCATTTGCCTTTTAGGTTAGTAGTCAACTAATCATTTTTATGTTCTGCAGGTCTGGAGCTAGACCCTTAGGTGAGAAATCTAACAGCCATCCAAAAGGTGAGCACACAGGCACTGCTTAACATTGTGGTATTATGCAAATTGTTGCAGTTTGTAGTGGTTTGTATTTAGAAGTGCAAGTTTAGCATTTTCATTTATACATCAACTAGTCTGGCCCTTTCACTTATTGTTAGGTCTTATCAGTTAGCATCATTCTTGGGTATGTTCATGCACGCTGCTTACTTCTAATGTTAATTCTTGCTCAGGCTGTTGTCATTATATAACTATTGCTTCATCCTGATCATTATTGCAGAATTTAAGTGAACTTACTTTCTGTGTATAGTATTAGTGTATGTCAGTGCTGATCACTTGACCTTGTTGCACCAGTACATGGAGATTTTCTCAACCAGGAACCGTTAGATCTAGAATCCATGGGTTACCCTAAGTTACCATCAAACAAGCCAGGAGGTGAGTGCGTGCTTCTAAATTTGTTGACCTTTTACAGCTCTCCCGTGCCACTAACAACTCTTCTACAATGTATCTTTCTCCAGCTGGTGTGATTTTGATTAATACTTTTGAAGAGACTTTTGGTGACATGCATGGTGAAGGTGTCTGGAGAAAATTTGGTGAAAAAGCTTCTAACATAAATGACAATTTTGTTGCACTGGCTTCATTCAATGGTGATATTACAATGATGTGCCATTTACTATTTCATCTCTGTTTTGGTTACAACGAGCTGATAACCAGAATCATGGCACGCAGGAGAAAAAAGGTTTTTTTGCATGCACAGGGTTTTTTATTGAATGGAATGGATCTACAATAATTTTAACATCAGCGAGCTTGGTTAGAAATTCTAGTGACGAGAACAAGATTATTGAAAACTTGAGGGTTGGTACTCATTGTGTTCTCTGTGACTACTGTTCCTTTTAAGATGTTGTTAAGTCTCATCACTGTATTATTTGCAGATTGAAGTATTGCTTAAGCTTAACGACCAAGACCAATGCAGAGAAGGGACACTACAACATTACATTCTACATTACAATGTAGCTCTGGTCAGTGTCAAGGATTACTCTGCTCCTCGTCCATTAAAAACGCTGCTCGATTGGGAGGAGTCTGGCAAAGTAGCCACTGTAGGGCGTTGCTTCAAATCAGGCGCACTAATGGCTACTTGTGGGGAACTGGTTTCCTGGTCAGGAACACTTGATTGCAATTTCCTTGTTCGTTCCACGTGTAAAATCAGTAAGGTAATCCCCTATTTCTTCACGGTGATAGTAAATAACTCCCGACCTTTTTTCATAAGGTGTAATCTGACTGTCCAAAAGTGAGCTTTGACTACCGTTACATTACTCTGCTCTCAAGCCCCCGCGTCGCCCCCCCCCACGCGGGCGACTCGGGCGGAACCGAGCCCAGCGTCGCCCCCACCCTCTTCCTCCATCTCCCGTCGCGCCGCCGCCGGAGCGGGCCGCCGGCAGGGCCGCGCGACCTACCAGGATGGTGGCGGCGGGGCTCCTCCTGGTGGTGGTGACTTAGGAGTGGCGTGGGCGCTCCTTCCCCTCCCCCATCTCCTCCACTTTCTCCTTGACCTAGCGGCGGTGGCGGCTCCGGCATGGTCCAATCCAGGGCCTAGGCGGCCGGAGCGGCGCATGGGTGGACAGATCTGGTGCCTGGTGGGCTGGATCCGGCGGGGAATGGCGTCCGCGCGGTTGGTCTGGCCAGGGGCCGGCTGTGGACGGGGAGGCGGCCGGAGTTGGCGGTCTGGGCTGCGTTGGTTGGCCGGACGTCTGCTCTTGGTGGCTGCTTTGGCCTGTTCCGATGTCTCCCGCGCCCTTGCGCTTTGCGGCGCGGTTGTGGGCGGCATCGGCGGACGCGGGCACTGCACGCGTGGGGATGCGGCGGCGGATGGGCCGGTCGTTCTTGCCGGCCTTGTGGTGGCGGGTTTTGGCACTCAATTCGTTTGTCTCTGTCGGCGTGCTGGCACAGGCTCCAGTGAACTGCGGTGGGCAGCGGCCAGTTCCATGCGGAGGTGGCAGCTTCGGGTGGCCGGCGGCCGGATCCATGGGTCCGGTGGCTGGATCTGGGAGGTCAGCGGTCGGGGTCGCGTGGAGGGTGGTTGGGTGCGGCCGGGGGGCGGGTGTTGGTGGGCTGGGCGGCTAGGGCTTCTATCCCACTTCCCTGGCCCCCCCTTTTCTCCCCGTCATCTTCCTTCACCCTTACCGGCTACCGCAGCCCCATTCGGCTTGCTGCTCCGGCGGTGGGCTTCCTCTTCGGCGCGCTTTGTCCAGCTTCGCTCTGGGCTGGCTGGTGGTTGCAGCTCCCCTTGGCTCGACCCGTCGTGTGATCGGTCGGGGCTTCATCATGCGGCTGCGCTTGCTGCGAGGACGCTCGTGGTTCGCGTGGTGGCGTCGGGTGTCGGCGGGGACGCCCGTGTTCGTCACTGGTGCCTTTCTTCGTGACTGTCTCCTTTGCGGGGGCCTCGGGTGGGCGGTGGTGGTGCGGGGGTGAGAGGTCATGGCGTAAGCCTGGACAGCGGCGTCTGTGGATGTTGCTTCCTCCTTGGAGGCGTCCTTGCACCTCTCCTCCTATCCGTTTTGGATTTGTAGGTGAAAACCTTTCCTTGCGGGCTTGCGATGTCGGCACCTTCGGCGTCGTGTCCTTCTTGGAGGCGTCGCGAGGCTTTCCAATCCCGCTCTACTGCCCTGTTCCTGCTACCGGGTCCTGATCGTGCTTCCGGTGGCTTCGCTAGGGTCTTCTGTTCCTTTGTTTTTTCTTTCTTTGTTTGAGTTGTTTCCCTGCTTTAGTTGCTTCCCTGCTAGTTGTTCTTCGTGCAGGGGCTAGTTGGGTCGTTTTCGATCAAGTTGAGTTGCAGGTTGAGTTGAGTTGGCTCTGTGCTTTCGCCGGAGCATTTAGTAGCGAGGAGTTGTTAGTTGAGTAGAGCTCGGCCTCTCTGCGAGAGGCGGCGTGTTGTTTAGGATGAGTGGTACACTCTCCTCAGTGGGTGGTTTTTGGGTCCGGTTTCCACTTAAAAAACTGGGCCACCACTTTGTTTTTATTTTCTTCGTCTAATAAAAATAGCGACAAAGCTTTTGTCGTCCCTTCGAAAAAAACTACCGTTACATTATTTTGCTACATGGTCATGAGAGTATTTTGGAATATGAATCTAACTGTATTGTTCAGCCTGTTCGTTTGTGCTTTTGCTGTGGCTGATTGGCAGCAGCTGCAGACCTACCAGCTGAAAATCGGCTGCCTTACCTGGCTGCAGTTACTGTGGCCGCTGCAACTTCACCGCTTGGGGGGCAGACCCAGTGCCAGAGGCTCCCACACGAGTGGGGTCTGGGGAAGGGAATAACCGAAGCAAAGTCTTACCCCTGCAGAAATTCTGCAGAGAGACGGCTTCGAACCCAGGACCTGGTGACTCGACGAGCTAGCACTCACCAACTGCACCAGGCCTGCCCTTCCAACTTCACCACTTGCTGCTGCTAATTTACTGGTTGTCTGCTGCAGCCACAGTCAGATCTTCCTAACGGAACCATTATTTTTTGACAAAACCCAGGTATGATTAGATTAATCAATGGTCAGTGCTTGAATTTGGATAGAAAATATTCCTTGTATTCTGAACAAAGAATAGTTACATCTGAATGAGTTGGCTAGCAACAGAAATCACAGCTTGTTCATGTCAACTTGTTAGGCTGGGATTGGAGGCCCTCTTGTTAATTTCGATGGGGATGTCATTGGCATGAATTTCTATGACAAGAGAATAGGAACTCCTTACCTATACTGGGACGAAATTTGCATAATTCTAGCGCGGTTTGAGACAAAAAGGTATTGCATATAACACATGTTTTTTTGGGTAACATTTTAAGAATCTTGCTTTGGGTGAATCATAATATTTTTATTGATATGTTTGACAATAAGCTTGGTGAAGCTGGCAATGACGGTGCACCTTTTTCGTGGAAATTGGAGGATGATGACAAAACTAAGTTAAACAGGTTGGTAGTCGTTATATAGTAAGCTAGGGTTAAGTTCTGGACATATGAATTATTTCATTGAACTCAACTGCAGGTGGCCTGTGCCAATGCCTTCTTGGTGCCTTCCTGAGGATAAATCTGATGATGATGATGAGTTGGGCTTTGTAACAAAATCTGGTCGCAGGAGGAGATACAGTTACTGTCGGGGAAAGAAAGTAGTGCTCTTTTAGATGCAATCACGCCTTCGATTGGTATCACCATCTCCATAACCTGTGGCTTGCCAAAGTCTTGTGATGTAACGTTTGTATCTTGGGATTATTTGGTGCTATATTTTGTAATAGCATGCATTGGCGGTTAAGTTGCACTATGGTACTTGTGAGCTGTTTTGTATCGTGGAATTATTTGGTGCTATGCTGTTGTGCCAAGTACTGGGCACAAAAGAAAATTCAGTTCTACGTTGCGAGCTGAACTATGCTTAAGAGTAGAACCAATCCTAGCAGCCCCTGATTTTCCTTCCTGAAACATTTTATTAAAACAGGCCATTAGCTACTCAAATAGAAAGGATTCAACATTACTTTATTGGTAAAACTTGTCAGCTTCAATATCTCTGCATTGACTTATCTTTAAAAAGTAAAGCAAAGCTCAACCTCTAGATATGTAAACAGTTTTGGGAACTCAAAACTCACCAGAATGTTGTGCTGATAACGACTTTGGACAAGTTTTGGACTCCTGCTGTATAGTTTTGTCATTCTCAATGGGATCGGAAGAGCCCAAGTTCTCTGTGTGGCTTCGATGAGAGTGCCCAAGAGCATTTGGAAAAGCCTAAAGGAGTAACCATGCAGGCCAGTGTCCTTCTCCATCTAAAGAACTAAAAACAAAATGAACAAAGCTTTTAAAAGCAGCAAATGACCTTCAAGTTCTATGTCATTCTCACGAGGAGCCTCTAGCATTGACATTCCATTTCTCCTACATGCTATGGCCTCGATGGCCCATTAGGTAGTATATATAGGTTGACCCAAATATTCTTCTATAATCATAAAACATAATGCTATCAACACTTTTAGAAAAGATATGTACAAGATTAAAAATATCATCATAATGTATTAAGATTATTAGCAATGCATCCAATTAAATAAATGCATATTTTCCACTACGCCGGAGGCGGAGAATTTCTCTAAGTCACCGTGGATAGAAACAGAGGCGAAACGAGTCACTGGAGGTGACCAAACGCTGCACCTGACGCGGTCTCGGCATGACCGAACGCGTCCGGTCAGTGACAACAGCAGTCAAGCGCGGGACGCTAGGGCTTTGCACCGGCGCGTTCGGTCAGTCACGGGACCGGCACGTCTAGTCAAGCCCTAGAGAAGCTGCAAAGCATGCGAGGTTGATCGGACACAGTGGCGCGTCAGGTCACGATCGACCGGACGCGTCAGGTCGCGAGTGGGTGCTTACTGGAAACAACCGGACGCTGGCACTATGGTGTCCGGTGCGTCAAGCGTGCGCGTCAGGTCGTGGTTTCACGCGCGCGAGCTGTGCATGACCTGTGCGTCCAGTCTTGGCTAGCGGACGCGTTAGGTCGCTTGGTGACCGTTGGCGCATGGTGACCGTTGGAGGATCGAGCGGCCGCGGTTGAATCCAGGGCGACACGTGGACGGCCAGGAGCGATCGGACGCAGTGCAGCGCGTCCGGTCGCTGCGAAAAACGCCCAGTGAAGGGGTAACGGATCTATTTGACCATGGGGTTATAAATAGAAGTGGTGGCTGGCCTTGGCTGTGACTGAGCACCTTGGGGATGTGTTGTCCTTGTGGGTGCTTGGTTTAAGAAGTCTCCAACTCGTTTGTGCTTATTAGATTGCGAATCAATAAGCGAGTGAGTGATTCTAGTGCGATTGTATCGTGAGGTTGCATCGAGTGGCACTAGGTGTTCGTGTTGCAAGCCGGTGGTGCTTGTTACTCTTGAAGGTTGCCACCGCCTAGACGGCTTGGTGGCTTGTGGCTCCGTCAAAGCTCGCACGAAGATTGTGCGAGGCTCCGGAGAAGCTTTGTGAGGGAGATTGTGCTCACCCCGCGAGGATCGCGAAGAGCAACTCTAGTAGAGCGTGTCATTGAGCTACCACACTTGCGGTAGGTTCTTACGGCGCCTTTGGGAGGCTCCGTTGTGGATACCGATTAGCCACCGAACCACGAGGTGTTGGTCAACACAACGGGGAATAGCTTGGTGGCAACCAAGTGAACCTCGGTGAAAAATCATCGTGTCAACTTTGTGTATTTCTTCACGGTGGTTTGCATCCTCTCTACGTAAGCTTGTATTTACGTTATATACATAGTGCTTGTGTAGTTGTTCTTGTAACTAGTTTGCTTGTGTAGCTACCTAGTTACCTTTTTGCTTGTGTAGCTAGAAGTATCCCCTTTGAGTGGCTAATTTGGTTTGTGTAATCTTGTTAGTCACATTGCTTAGTTTGTGTAGCTAAGTAGTTTGCGCTCTCTAATTTGGCTTGTGTAGCCTTGTTACTGAGCATTGTTAGTGAGCCTAAGAGCTTTGTGCTTTTGCTTCACTAGTTGTGAAGGAGCTCCCTCGGTCGGTAAAGTACTAGTGCATAGGTTTATGTGACCTCGTGTAGAATTGATTAGGTGAACTCTTGTTATGTTTGACACCTTAGTTGCTTAATTAGGACCTTTTATAAGGTGCTAAAGTTATAGATAGAGGGGTGCAGTCTTGGTTAGACCGATAGTTTTAATTTCGTACTTATTTTGGTTAGCCGACGTAATTAAGTTTTAGAAAGGACTATTCACCCTCCTCTAGTCCGCCATCTCAACCCTTCACGCGCACGGTGTGTTCAGCGAGCGGACACCAGCCATGGTGCACTGGTGCGTCCGGTGCACGGTTGCGTCGCAGCGGACGTAGACAACTGGACGCAGTGCGTCAGCGTCCGGTCGAGGTGACGTCAACAACGCGTGAAGGCCGTCAGGCGTGAAGGCTTGACCGGACGTTGGCTTGCGTCCGGTCCCGAGACAACGGACGCGTCCGGTCGTGAATTTGGCTCTCGGGGAGCTCTCTGGTCGAATTTTGCCGCGATCGGACTCTACATTGTAGTGCGTCTGGTGCTTCACAGCGTCGTGTCCGGTGTGACTTAACAGCACGAGTGATCGTTCTAGGTGACCGTTGGAGTTTAACGCTCCTCGTTCAATTGCAGACACGTGGCGAGCATCTAGCGGGCTTGCGGCGTGGCAACCGGATGCTGTGGCACGTTAGGTGAGTTTGCACCTGCACATCCGGTCAACTTGAGCTGAGCAGGATTGAGAGCCTAATGGCTCTATTCCTTTGGGGGGGCTCTATAAATATGTGTTGGCCGGCTCTAGAGGATCTCTCTTGGTATTTTGATTATCTTGACATCCTCTCGAGCTGAGAATACTCCCTCCCACTCATCTCTCTTCCTTGGTTGCTAATCCAAAGTGAGATTGAGTGATCAAGTATATTTGCTTATAAGTTTACATCTAGTGGCACTTGGGAGATCATTTGGCTGTGGGATTCTTGTTACTCTTGGTGGTTGTCGTCACCTAGACAGCTTGGAGTAGCGGAGGAGTTATGGCAAGAGTTGGTGATTGTTCTTGGCCACCTCCCGGTGATTTGTGAGGGATTCTTGGGCTTATTCCCCGGCGGAGCGCCAAAAGCCACTCTAGTGGATTGTTCGTGTCATTGAGCTACCTCACTCGCGGTAGGTTCTAGCGGTGCTCTTGGAGAGCTTGGTTTTGGATTGCCAATTAGCCGTCGAACCACGAAGTGTTGGTCGACACAACAGGAACGTAGCATACTGGCAAGCACGTGAACCTCGGGAGAAAAATCGATTATCTCTTGCCTATTTGGTATTCTCCTAGCGAATTGATTGACTATTCATTGATTGGTTCATCTCCTCGTCGTGACGGTATAACAAGCATCCCCTCTCATTTACCTTCGCGCAAAGTAGCTTGTCTTGCTAGTTTAGCTCTTTTGTGTAGTCTTGTTGCTTAGCTAGTCTCTTGTTCTCTAGTGTAGAGTAGTGACCTAGCATTGTGTGAATTAGAGATCATAGCAACTAGACTTGTTGGGATAGGAGGCTTGCAACCCCTTTAGAGCTAGTGCAAAATTGCTTTACGCCATTTTTGTTACTAACCCTTTGCTCTAGTGGTTTGTAGAAGTTTAAATTAGGCTATTCACCCCCCTCTAGCTAATTAGGACCTTTCAACAATGTGGGTCTATGAAGGTCATAATAAAAAAGAGAGTACATGTTCTTTTTGCTGCTCCTTTTTAAAGGCCTCTTCTGAAACCTAATTCTAATCTATGTTCGAATTACTTGGTCCTCTGCATTGATAAGGGTCAAACAAGAGCTATGGCACATACAATTTTACATGGTCAACCCCATGTGATGTAGATTAGATTATTAAATTAGGTTCGTATATATAGAGAACAGCATTATATTATTGGCAAAATATCTCTAGATTTCATATATTAGTTCCATCACTATACAAAGATATGGATCATAGTCTGCAACAAAATATATATATATACCTAAGCTAAGCTCCTGTGCTTTACTGAATCCATTGCAGATTTGTAGTTGCTCCTGTACACCTGGTAAATGTAATTTGTAGGAATTACATACTTTAACTCACAAAAAAATGGATTGGTAGGCAGGATATAGGTTGTTTTCTTCGCAGGTAATTCCAGTTCAATTTATGGTTGTTACTCTATATAGTTTTCATGTACTGAATTTCTATCAGTCTATGGAGTAGTGATTCAGCTATGTAATGATTGTTTTATGACCTCCTCTGTTTCTTTTATTTTCTTGCCCATCCAAGCTAACAGGAATATGTATATATTTAGCTCTTGTGCTTTACTGAATCCATTGCTCTTGTGCACTTGGTAAATGTAATTTGTAGGAACTACATACTTTGGCTCACAAAAAATGGATTGCTAGGCAGGATATAGGTTGTTTTCTTCGCAGGTAACTCCAGTTCAATTTATGGTTGTTACTCCATATAGTTTTCATGCACCAAATTTTTATCAGTCTATGGAGTCGTGATTCAGCTATGTAATTATTGTTTTATGACCTCCTTTGTTTCTTTTATTTTCTTGCCCATCCATCTAAGGTCTGATGGAGCGTTTCAATCAACATGGAACTTATTTGACTATGTACCAGTGCCTATAGTGGAATGGAGACATGGATTTGTGCTTCAAATGTGTCAATTGTTCTTATATGAGCTTATATAGGTTTCTTAATTAACTTGCCCAGCCATCTAGAGTGAAAGTCCCTAGTTTGGTTTTTGGCTAATTGATGAAACCCTAGTACTAATCTCTATGCTAAGTGTGTAGGATAGATGAGATTAGTACATTCCAAGTGTGGAGCAAGATGGATCATGGTGATGATAACGATGACCACAAGATGATCTAGTGCTCACATTGGAAAATAAGAAAGAGAAAATCAATATTCTATGGAGCTCAAGGCAAATGTATAAATAGGATTTTGTTTTTGGTGTTCAATACATCATAGAGGGTGTGATCACGTTTAGGATCGATAGCCGTACTATAAAGAGGGGAATTCTTTGGCTAAGCGATCTATCGAGTGCCACTAGGTGTCATTGATCATGCATTGCATCTAGAATCCTAGTGTGCTAACATAACCCTTGAAAATGTTTGTGAAAATATGCTAACACACGTGCACAAGGTGATATACTTGGTGGTTAGCACATTTGATCAAGGGTGGCGAAGTTTGGGAAGCAAAGGTCTTGTTTTTCACTGAAAAACATTGACCGGAAACTGAACCCAAACTGACCGGATGCTGGGGTCTGCGTCCGGTCAGTGCTGCAGTGGCGCGCGCAGCGGGCGAGGCTGCACCGGCGTGTCCGGTCGATCTCTGGTGTGGACCGGACAATCGTGACCGGACACATGACATCAGCGTTTTGAAATCTCGTGGCAAAGGTCGTTGTACTGACCGGACGCTCGGCGAGTCCGGTCAGGTTGTCGGTGCTCTGGATGCTCTCTGGAATCAACCGGACTTGGGCGTCGCGGCGTCCGGCGTTGAGCGGGGGCGCGTCCGGTTGTCACTAACCGCGCGAGGGCCTGTTCCAAGTGACCGTTGAAGATGAGCGGCTGTGATTTGAATGGGACGCGTGGCGTCCATCCGTTCGCTTGGCGTGGAGTGACCAGACGCTGGGGCTGCGTCCGGTCAGGCCAGATATGTGCATCCGGTCAACCCGATTCCAGTGGAAGCAGAGAGCCAACAGCTCTATTTATTTAGGGCTCTATAAATAGTTGGTGGCCGGCTTGGGGCTCACTCTCTTGGCATTTTGATCATCTTGACATCCTCTTAAGCTGAGCATACTCCCTCCCACTCATTTCTCTTACTTGGTTGCTAATCCAAAGTGAGATTGAGTGATTCCAAGTGTATTTTCTTGTGAGTTTGCATCTAGTGGCACTTGAGGATCGTTTGAGCTGTGAGATTCTTGTTACTCTTGGTAGTTGCCACCACCTAGACGGCTTGGAGGCAACGGTTGAGTTGTGGTAAGAGTTGGTGATTGTTCTTGGCCACCTCCCGGTGATTTTGTGAGGGGTTCTTGTGCCTTCCCCGGCGAAGCGCCAAAGGCAACTCTAGTGGATTGCTCGTGTCATTGAGCTACCACATTTGCGGTAGGTTCTTACGGTGCTCTTTGAGAGAGCTCGGCTTTGGATTGCCGATTAGCCGCCGAACCATGAGGTGTTGGTTGACACAATGGGGACTAGCGTGCCGGCAAACACGTGAACTTCGGAAGAAAAATTCTTGTGTCACTTGCCATTTGGTATTCTCCCGGTGATTGTTCTACATCATTGTCCATTGATTGATTGGTTCATATCCTCTACACGGCGGTATAAAGATCACTTCTCATCCTTGCATTAGTTGTTTCATCTTTTGCCTTAGTTCTTTTAGCTTGTGTAGTTGCTTAGCTTGTTTCTAGCTCACTAGTGTAAAGTAGTGACTTAGACCTTGTGTGACTTAGATATCATAGCAACTAGACTTGTTGGGATAGGTGACTTGCAACACTTGTCAGAAGTTAGTGCCAAAAGCTTTATCACCTCATATTTGTCTAACGAGTTTGCCTCCTAAGTGATTTTGTAGATTTTAAATTAAGCTATTCACCCCCTCTAGCTAATTAGGACCTTTCATAGAGGTCTCATGATTGTTCTCCCGCCGATTTTATTGCAATACTTGATATAGTTTCAATGCTCTCCTCTATCCCTTTTATTTTCTTGTCCATCCATCTAAGGTCTGATAAACTTGCAGCTGCCATCATGGACTCGAGACTGCTTGGATTAATGGGCTGCTAGGAAATACTGATGCAAACACTGGTGTTTTCCCTCAGGTTGGCATGTGTCTCTGTATAACTCCTGTATTTGATTAGATAAGCATATGAGTCGATATTATTTCTTCTGTCACAATAGATTAATTAACCAGTGTTTTCTGTAATACAGTTCATTGACTCATCTGCCCATTAAAATGTTCACCATCCTCATTCCGTGGATTCCAAAATAAACAGCCTGTCTATTCAATTTTATTTATTATTTTTGTACCTTACATATTTTAAAGTACTAAATAAGATAGATATTTCCTTTTTTTCTTAAGTTACCTTAATGTACTTCCACACTTTACACGCATAATAGGTTTTTGCAGGCCCTAAAACTATATTTTGGTTTATGCCATGTAACACATGCCCTGTATCACCAAACTCTCTACTATTCTATTCACCCGTTTATTCAGAAAAATTAGAATACTGATTCGCTAATCCTGAGTAGTGATTTTTATATCTGTTATTTTGGTCCTCGCTTATGGTGGCAACATCTAAACATTTGTTACTTTGTTAATTCCTGTAGGCTAAGATCTTCAGAGGCAAAAATGAATGAGTATTCAGACAAGACTGAAGAACTTGGTGTAGTGCTTGCTACCGAAACGGTATGCTTTTTCGTTATCCTCTTGTCTTGCTGCTGTATAAACTATGTCCTTTGATCTCCTCGAGGCCCCCACAAAATTAGGACTGCCTTTTTTCATTGGTTCGCTTACCTGATGGACTACACATCCATATGAACGGGTGTTCATAGCGACACTCTTGCCTTACAACTCTGAGTTTAGCATATTATATGTGTGCAAATCAACCACTAAATCTGATGAGTCTTACTCGAATTAATTCCTGGCACACCTTTTAAGTTCAGGCTCAAATTGTTTCTGCAATTTTTATAATAATGTTTTTAGTAATGCATTGAAGGAAGTAATCAAATTCAAGGTCCCATTCAATGCTCTCTCTCTCTCTGAGACCATCTTCTCATCCAGCACCTCCTGTCCGCAGGCTATGCCCTTACTTATGGCCGCACCCTCTCTGCTCTTGTGCCCAGAACCATCTTCTCATCTCTCAGCTAGGTGCCTGCTATGTCTAAAGGTGTCCCTTCAATTTTTTAAAATTGGCCCTCCATTAGATTGTTGCTATGTCTAAAGGTGTCCCCCTATTTTTAGCCCTCTGTTTTTTTTTTTGCATTTCCTACTCTTTGTGATTATGCAAAATTGTAGCAACATATTTCCTTATGCACTATACATATCTTCCTCTCTTGCCAGGGATCAAGTATTCCATCTCTTGTGCAATGCCACACTCTTCATGTGATTCCTTACCTGCCCTTTGCAAAAATTCATGCTCATTTTGATCCTGCCCTTATATGCAGCAGCATAGTATTATACATTTTTATTTCAATACAAAAGTGTATGAGATCAAGACCCCGAGTGTTGTTCAGGTACGCCATCTTAATCATTATATTGCCTGCTGCTGCCTGCGGTTTCACAATTATTTTCCCCGAGTTCAGTCTGCAACAAGAATTTGTAGAACTCATTTGCCTTCTTGACTACTTAGTGAAATTTTTTGTTCTGAACCTCCATCCTTATTATTTACCTCAGTTAAATGTTACTATTTGTTGACTTCATTTCCTTATAAGCCAGAATATGGACACCATCTATTCTAATCTTTCACATCTCTAAAGACAGTTTTCTTCACCCATTCTGATAAGGATAATGCAACATATGTCAACCACATATGCTACTGATTTTGTACTCTGGACAACAGGTATATCCTTTAGTGCTTCCTATGATACCTGTCATTCTCTTTCCATCTTTTCAGTAACAGATTCTTACTGAAACCTTTTCAGTTGTGCTCTGGACTTGCCCACTACAATATTATTACTCAATCTACATATTTCAATTTTTCCCCAAAAATAAAAATGGCAGTATCATTTAGGTTTATGAAGACGACATCACAAGCGGCTTCTTGTACGTAAAGATTTTCTCTATTTATGCGAACCTGAACCTATTCTGCTACAGAGCAACAGTTATGAAACTGTCTTTCTCTTTATTACAGTATGTTTGGAAAGCATTACAATTCTGACTTATTCCATGTGCTAATTTAAAACCCACCTGCAGCTATTGTGCCTATGGTTCCATAACATACTTGAAGTGGGGGCCAATAATTATACCATTGGTGTATACATGATAATGAATATAGGTTGCAAAGGCGCAAAAAAAAACTCGATCTGCGGTGGCTATACAGCCTCCGGGTATTAAAGCTTAAGAAGATATTTTCACGCAGATCGAGAAAACCCCCGAACCCCTTGTCCCACCCTTACACAGCGGCACCGCAGCTCCGTGAGATGAGCTAGTCACAGACCTGTGCTTTAGACGTGAGAGTTTTTTTTCCTCCGGTCACAGTAGCCGAAGCTATAGAGGGTGAGCCTCAAAGGGCTCGAACCCAGACCGACCCCGGAGGGAGGTACTGAGCCGGGTTGACCATCCAGTCAGTCCGACCGTTCCCCAAAGGCACACAAGCTGTTAGGATCAATTAGATGTTTCAGAACACCCTGCAGATAAGTTGTTCAGTGGCTCCGCTCAAGCCATGCTAATAGCCAGACAACCTCTGTCATTTGTGTTTATTTTTTTTGTTTGTTGAGATGCTAGAAATAACTGTAAACAAAACAATCAGCCTCTTATTAGATAGTGCTCAATGTTTCAATTGGAGGTTCACATCTTTACATTTTGGTTTGTAGTTGGTCATGGCGTCAATGTCCAAGAGATGCTATATTCCCTTTGTCCAGTCCATTTGTACGTTTGCATCATCAGCCTATGAACTATGACATCTTTTTAGTTCTTTCTCTGTCTGCAGATTGTACAAATTGAACAGACGATAGTTAAGCAGACGGGGAGAGAGGCACATATGAATACTATTGCTGGCAGTTTCCTATCAAACACATGAGCTCGTGTGTTAGTCGTTATTCTTATGAAATTCCTGATGTATGGGCAAACTTTCATTTGGGTTTTCTCAGTCTTTAGTGTAAGTAACAACCATTATATTATGTATAAGCAACCCAGTTCCCTTCAAGTATACTCCCTCCATTCCAAATTATAAGGCATTCCAAGAATCTTGGAGAGTCAAAGGATCTCAAGTTTGACCAAATTTATATGATAAGATAATAATATTTATGACACCAATTAAGTATCGTTAGATTCTTCATTAATTATATTTTTTATAGTATACCTATTTGATGTTATAAATTTTTGTAATTTTCTCTATAATTTTGGTCAAACTTTTTAGATGCTTTGACTCTCCAAGATTTTTGAAATACTTTATAATTTGGAACGGAGGGAGTAGTATCTACATACACATATGGCCGCAGCGGAGCGTGCCCTGTGCCTCCTACTCTGTCTACTTAGTCTAACCCATGTATCGTACCCCTTTCTCGCTCATTTAATATAGCCTTTTGAGAGGAAATGTGTTACAAGTTACCTGATGAAATGTTGTCTAGTGTAGCCTGTTTAATATAACTCATATAATTTTTACATGTCATCCAAATACCCACGCTGTATGCATGCTGTAAATAAAACTTATCCTTAACTGAATCAATCTCAACAGAATACTTATCCCTCGGGGGCGCGCGTTTGCCACTAGTACGCATGAAGGCCCAGCATTTGCGACGTGGGCATTGGCAAATGGCAATTGCATTTTGGGGCTAACCGCAAGGCTCACTCGGCCCATTCCAAGCCCCGCCTTGCGTACGCGAGCCAAACGCTCCTGGGTCTTGGCAGCCTCCGTCTACACCTAGGGTTCCGGCGATGGCGCACGGCGGCTACCCGCGCCGCGGCGCCGCCGTCCGACGGCCCAAGTCCTCGGCCTCCGCACCAGTTGCCGACCGCAAGCGGAAGCGGACCGCCGCCGCCAAGACCACCTCCCTTAAGAACCAGATCCGCTCCACTGAGCGCTTCCTCCGCAAGGTACTTACCGACACCTGGGGTCTGCTCGGCTGAGCTCGGGACCCTCTAGTTGCTCGCTGTTCTTCCACCATGGATGGGGTTTAGCTGTTGCGTGTGGAGCGCTGGGTGTTTCTCTGGGAACCTCTCCATTTCTAGTTAATTGGGAAATTTCGCCGAACGTAGCTAGGAATTTTAGCATGGCAGTCTTTCTGCAACGATGAATTGCTCAACCACGAATATTTTTTTTATTTGATGATACGGTAGGGTCTAATTGATGCTTCAACTTAGGCCTCTGTTTGTTGCATTCGGCTCAGCAGACTTGTTCATGGTGTAGCTGGATTTCTGCAGCTTGCATAGGTGCTATCATGTATTGATTGAGAAACTAACATACTGAAATGTTGACTATGCTGCTCAAACGGATTAATCAGAAATGCTGTGAAAGGGCATTTGTTCTCGTCAGAGGAGAAATGAGGAAGCCTAATTGACCTTGATTTAGAACAGTGTAGTCACGGATATGTCCATGCCTCTTTCTATGCATCAACTACATATAATTGCTGGCCAACAGAATCTTCACCTTATATTGGAAGGAGTCAAGTAGGCATAAGTGACAACTTATATAATTCACTTCTATGGCGGAGGAGGGGTGAGCATAAGCTTAGCTTGTTTGTGCTATTTTAAATCAAGGCCACTTTATGTGAACAACCTACATATATAAAAGCATAGCACATCTGCTTCCATTTTATGTTCTTCTGATTACATCAATGAACCATAGCCCCCTTTTCGTCTAGCCATGTTGATATGTTACTGCTCCATGTTTAATTTTCAGGACCTTCCTGATGACATTAGGGTTGCTCAAGAGAAGAAACTGGAAGAACTGAAGAGGCAACAAGAGCTTCAGAATCAACTTGCTGTTCAGCGAACATTGCAGTTGAGAGATAGAAAGATAAAATTCTTTGGTCTGTTATCATTTCCTATTCATTTCAAGTTCCTTTTCTCTGCACGTATGTACTTACCATTTTCTTGATGTTGGTGTTCAAAATACAAAGAGAGGCGGAAGATTGAGAGGATGATAAGGCGCCTTGAGAAGCAGCAACGTTCAAACGGTGATGATTTCAGCAATAATCTGTCAAATTTACGAGAAGATCTTGAATATGTTAGAGTAAGCTTCCTACATTACTACCCTGCCCTGCCCATGATCCTATGATGATATGAGATATAAGTATCATTACAACTTCCTTTTCCTTGCTGTATCGTTCTCTTTGCATTAGATTGGAGGGTCTAATCAACCATTGTTTATCTGTACCTGCTTGAATCCTGAGCTAAAGCTTATATATCTCAACTCATGTGTAGTTCTTCCCAAAGAATGAAAAATATGTCTCACTGTTCAATGGAGGGAATAGCTCAGATATTGTTCAAGAGAGGAATAAATGGCGTAAACAGATCAAGGAGAATCTCATGGCTGCTGCAGCAAATGGAAAAGATTTAGAAGGTGCCTGCTTGCTTTACTATTCGCTTGATGGCCTTCGAAATTATGGTACCCTTTTATTGAATATCTAATGTGTGAAGTACTAAAATTTATTCTTGGTCATTTAACAGAGACAGCAAGCGATGATGATACCTTGGATGTGAGTGATGATGACTTCTTTATGTCTGGAAGTTCAAGCGATGAAGAGGCTGATGATGAGTGGACTGACAAGAGTGCTAAGTATGGTTCACGACCGACAGCTTTTAGACATTGTAGATGCTTTTAAGCTTCCATCTGATATATCCTGCAACATGATATCATGCTATGATGCTATCACTTATGTATATGAGGTCCTAAATCTAATGCTTCCTTCTGATATATCGTCCATATGCTTCCCTCTGGCGCTGTGAGAGCATTGCTACTGCTGTGCTAATGTATTTTTGTTTCTTTCTTGACTTGGTGTGCTAATATGTTCTTACTTCTTTCTTCACTTGGTGTGCTAATGTTACTTGTACCAACCATCTGCAGGGAACCAGCTTCGAGTGCTTCAGGTAGGGCAGCATCTGGCATGTCAAGTGATGAAAAGAACCAGGTACTTTTATTAGGGGTGTTTCAGTTTTCTTCAGAGCTCTGGGAAACTGTTGAACTTTGCATTTCCTTGTATTTAACCCAACCAATTCTGTTTTGCAGCGTCAGAGAGATGCTCGAGTTCTTATGCCACCACCACGCTCATTAGCACCAAATAGAGCCAGACATGCAGATAAACGTGTGATATCCAGCTCAAGCAATACTTCAAACAGCACAAGCGGTGAATCATTTAAAAATAGAAGAGTACCAAATCGTCCTGGGGATAATAACAGCAATCTGAGTTCAAATTCTGATGCTCATAAACCACGCCGCAAAAGGAGGCATAAGAAGAAAAAGAAGCTGGTATAACTTTTCATCCACACCATAGACCCTTTTTTGTGCATCTTTTTAAGGTTGTCATATTTTAGAAAGCATAGGATGAACTATGTCTGAAACTTTTCATCTATCCTATATATTTTTTTTCAAACGTCACTATGGGTTTCAAGCTCATTTGTCACCATATGGCTACTTCTGCCTAAATTATGAACTATAGATCCCCTTCTGGTCTATGAAATTTGTTAACCATCGAATGGCCAAGCTATAAAAGTTTATCCATTGGGTCTTAGAAATCATAAGTTCATAACCATTAACATTCCATGCATCACAAGTGGAGATCTGCATACACAGTAACTGTAATAAAATATGAAGGGAAATTCGGCCACCTGATGTGTGTTTGGCAGGAAGTTAGCTATGCTTAACCTATTTTGAGGCAAGTTGGTGATGATATCTCATATCTGTGGAGTTGGTTTTGCCCTGTACCGTTTTGTCTCCCATATACAAAACAGTGTTGGTGGTTAACTCTCTTGTAACAATAGATATATGCAGTCTCACAATGCTACTTCTGTATCTCAACAGGCATGATGAATATTCCCAAGGCGCGTGCGCGTGAATGGTGGGGTGGAAACTGAGATTCCCAGCGAAGTTTGACTTTCAGCATGGACTGCATGGTCAATTTGGAGAAGAAAAAAGCACAGCATGTGCGATGTACCTGAGCAAGTTGATGATTTTGTATCCTCGCTCCTGATGTAAAACGACTCTACATCCATTTGTTCATGGATATCACTTACGGTGACCAGATCTTGCCAGTCTACCGAATGCGTGTTCATCGTTTTCGCCGTGAAATTATGTATGTTTTTCATTGTCTCCAATGATTCTGTACTACTGGAGGGGTGGAACAGCGTACAGCGACAGCTCCATGGATTCAGTACACCCCGTGTCTAGGTCTGGAGATGGTGGCTTTTATCCTTGCTAGGCTGTGAATTGGTTGCCTGCTGGCTGCTCCCAGCTCTCAAGAGATCTCATGACCTGTATGCATGATACGTATGTTGCATTGTCCCCCTGCTGTCTGATTCGCATCTACCGTGGGGTGTGGGTCTGGTGCACATTGTCCGTTGCTGAAGCATTCACCGTCAGCTGCAAGGGGGACTTTTAGGGTGTGTTCACTTCGCGAAAAGTAGGTGAAAAGTTACTGTAGCATCTTTCGTTGTTATTTGGCAAAATTTGTCCAATCATGGACTAACTAGGCTTAAAAGATTCGTCCCGACATTTACAGACAAACTATGCAATTAGTTATCTTTTTTACCTACATTTAATGCTCCATGCATGCGTCGAAAGATTTGATGTGATGGGTGTAAGAGGAAATATTTTGGGTTGGGACGGAGAAGTGAACAAGGCCTTACTGTTGTGATACTGTGCTCTGGTTTCCTCTTTACCGAGCGACGTTACCGTGCCAGATTCGGAAACATCTCCTTGTCATCTTTGCCCGTCTGCCTGAATTTCTCGTGCACCCATGCGTTGCACTGCATGGTACGGCCCCTGGAGGTCCCGGCTATGGCTGTGTTTACTTCCTAAAAAAAAAGTACTGTACAAACAAAAGATTTCCCGTCACATCAAACTTGCGATACGTGTATGGAGTACTAAATGTAGATGAAATCAAAAACTAATTGTACAGTTTGGTTGTACTTTGCGAGACGAACGTTTTGAACCTAATTAGTCAATGGTTGGACACTATTTACCAAATAAAGCCAAAACATGCTACATTACTTTTTTTACCCATTTTCGCGGAACTAAACACAGCTATGTTTGCCGCTGCGCTGCGCTGCAGTGACATCCTGGCTGCGTGGGTGCGCTGCAGTGTCACGGTTTCTGCTGTGTGCTCCATGCTACGTACCGTCACTCTCAGAAGTTCATGTGGTAGGCATGCATCTGAGATCTGGCTGAGCTCCATGGTAGCTTTCACTATTGAGTGCCACTATTCCTCTCTAGTTATTTGCGTCTGCATGAGTATGCGTAACGAAACAAACGACCAAGGGGACCGGCGCATCTGCGTGTTTATCAGTATGTCTATACTAGTGTCGGTACAGAGATGGTTGCAGCAAAGGAACGGTTGTCCTGTGCCTGCTCAGGTGTGGCAGTCTTAATGGCAAACTCCATGCTGTACGCCTGTAGTATCAAATTAGTTGAGCGCAGAAAAACGATGGCCGTTGATGGCTATCGACTGCCAGAAAGGACTTGTCGACTTTACCCAGATCTGAGATGCATTGCGATGTGATGTCTACCGCTCTGGCTTTTCTCTCATATAATTTCAACTGCCTCCACTGGAGATTGGAGAACGATGTGCCTTAGAAACGGAAAGACACGAAGAGAGTGAGAAAAGCAGCAGCTTTATCAGACAAAACAGTTGCCATACTAGTAGTGGTATTTTCTTTGTGACTTTTATAGTGTCCAGAGATACCAAAAGGAAAAGGATGTTGACACAAGTTCGAAGTCGAATTTGAAATTTCCCTCTCTTTTCCTCATCCATTTTCTCAATCTTGTTCACTCAGGATCCAGAGGTGGAGGTGGAGCTGGAGCTAACCGAAGGAGGTGTGCTTGCCTTGTTGGTGTAGCGAGTTTTAACATGGGGTGCATAAATATATGGTGCAAATTTAGCTCTAATCATATTGTTCTTATCTTAATTTTGCGCGAGTGCGACTGCACCCTAGAATGAATTAATATACATCCACCCAGGTCACATACAAAAGGGAAACTCAAAATTGCAAATGAAAAGCTACAGCTTATGTGCACAGCACAGTACAAATCCTAGGTAGCTCGTCCCGATGCTACTTGGCTGAATGAATCTCTGATCTGCACATCCAGTCAGCCGTCCACACTCCACAGCGCTGCCCGCATCATCCGTCCATCCCATCTGATGACAGGACGACGTGACGCGTACGCCGCCGTGATCCTTGAACCGTCACCTCCATCTCCATGTCCATGGTGTGTACGGGCCGGCGGCCGGGCTGGCTAGCCGTAGAACACGACGATCGACGCGTGCATGCATGGGTATACCCATGCAGGCCCGCATACACAACGCCCCAATTCCATGTCTGTAGAGCACCATGCGTATCCATCGAATCGATATAAAGATCTTCTTCTTCTTCTTCTCTCTCGCATGCATGAGTGATGAGTTGGACCATAGCTGGTCCTCCATGCATGCATCCAACGAGTTCTTGCATCCTCGTTGCTTGATTATCTTGCTTCGGACCCCCTCATGATCCTCAGCTTCTTGCAAGAGCAGATGAACATACTGCAAAATCCACACAGAGAGTGAGCAATTTGTCAGGTTTCCTCTTTTTATGTCGGACCCGTACGTGATCCAATTAATGGATAGATAGATGTTGCTGCTTACTCCCATGGTACGTCGCCGGCGAGCATGAGGTCGCCGTCCTTGTCCTCGTAGGCGATGGCGAACTGGCAGCCGCCATCGGCGGACGAGGAGGAGAAGCAGCCGAAGAGCGCGTCCAGCGCGTCCCTCAGCTCCCGGTAGCCGCCGTAGGTCCGCAGGTCCACCTTCCGGAGGTAGGGCGCCCCGTCCATGCTGACCTTAACATACAGGCCTCCCTGCTCGCCCTTGCTGGTCCTCCTCGCCTCCGCCGCGTGGAACGCGTTCTTCCGGTACGCTCTCACCGGCGGCCATCCCACCACCTGCACCCTGCGGCGTTCACGGACACAGCGTCAGCTGAGCTGCTAGCTGCTAGTACCTGCTAACGAAAGGGCATGCATGTGCTGGCGACTTACTTGGAGGCCGGTGCGGCGTCGTCATGGTCGTCCGTCCCGGACGCCTCGCTCTTCACCACCGACGAGGACGGCCGTTTCGCCGCCGCCGACGACACCGGCTGCACGACGGTGACGTCGCTGTTGCTCCCGGGCGGACCAAGACGCAGCTCCGCGTCGATCATCTCCATGGCCGGCGCCGATCGATCGACAGAAAGAAAATGCTCGCTGGTGGATGCACGAGACGACGAGAGATGATGGCAAGAAGCAGAGAACAGCTAGCGTGAGAATGCTTGGCTTGCACTGCTCGTCGTCGTTCGGTTGGTTGCGTGCCTTGGAGGCTCGCATATATAGAGGCGGTTGCAGTTGCGTGCACTAGTCTAGCCTGGCGGGTGGGTCCTCTCCGAGGGGGGACATGGAGGCCGGGTGGGTGTGCGGCCGGGGCCCAGCCGACAGGTGGGGCCTGGGAGGTGGACCAGCACGTCGGGGGCTAGATTCCTTGCGATGCCTGTCGCCTCGGGGCGGCAGGCGCAAGTGGCTGTGGGGTGCGGGGCCCGGGTGTCGGTGGGCCAGGGCATGCCGCTGCTGCTGCCACCTTGCGGGGCTCACACGTGTCGCGGCTCGCCCAGTCTGGTCTCGCTTGGATGGATGGGGCTGGCCGTGGGCCGTGGGCGCATCGCATGCAGGCGCCAGCCAGCTCATGGGCCACGTCGGCGGCGCGTCCTCCGATACCGTGTGCGTAAACGACGATGACGGATACTGCTCATGCATACGCGAAGAGAGGTAGCGTCGCGCCGGTAGTGGTACTGTAGATTCCCGGCACTCATGCAGAAGAGTTGCAGAGCCAGTCTGGAGACTTGCGTAACTAATGTTTCTTGATTAGAACAGGTTAGTGACGTTTGTGTTCAAACAAACTCCGGAAAAAAAAAGGAAAGAAAAACGAAAAAAAAGAAGACAGAGAAGAATTAGAAAACGATGATGAATACAAGTAGCCCTGTTCGCTCAAACTTATCAATCATGGTACGATGATTTCTCTCAAAACAAAACAGCATCAGTTGGCTTATCAGCCGTAGAAACTATCAACCGAACAGCTCACAAATTAAGCCTGTTCATCAGGACATTTGGGAAGAAAAAGTTCAGGGCAACGATAAAAAGTTAAGTGTATAGATTTATTTCCATTTGGTACGATTTATTCCAACGAGGCACTTATTAGTTATTTGATCTCAAAGACTGTCATCTGATTCAGTTGGTTGGAGATTGTTACTGTTATGCCTAGTCGTTAGACTAGGCTACACTCCGGCCGGCAGCATGCATGTACGCACGCAAGGTGATTGTGCTTGCGAGGAACAAAATCATCGTATATCCCGGCCGGGAACCAAGCAGATCATCGATTTATATATAGTACATAAACAAAATACAAGCATCAACAAGCAAGCAATGTTGCAGCAGCATCGCTCCTCGTATCTCGCCCATATGCCCGCGGACTGAGCAGCAATAGACGGATCGATACGGCCACGCCACGCGAGTGGATGGCGAGAGATAAGAGATGCCGATCGACGGGGCCGGGGAATAACATGCGCTAGCTTAGCTGCTGCAATGGCTGCATGCACGAGGCACGGCCATCGGGCCATGCATGGCATGGCCCAAACGGCGAGGGCATGCAGATGCACCAACCAACCAAGCAACCGCACGCGAAGAGAAATCATGCAACGCACGCGCGCGCGCACACGCACATGCATGTCGCGGGCTGTGTTCGGTATAGGATAAATGAGCTAGCATACCAAACCAATTACTTCCAAGAATACAATTCTCACATTTCGAGAAGTCAAACAGTTTCAACTTTGATTAAAATTGTATAAAAATATATTAACACTCATGAGACAAAATAAGTATCATTAGATTAGTTATAGAATATATTTTCATAATAAATTTATTTTAAGACATAAATATAAATAATATTTACTATAAACTTATTCAAAGTAGGATAAGTTTGACTGGCACGTTTCCCATAATTACATTCTTTATCTGGACGAAGAGAGTAAGCAATAAGCCCAGCCCGAAGCGACGATGACAACGCCAACGCAAGCAATGCAATGCAATGCATGCAAGCCCACCGGCAGCGGCAGCGGGAGTAGCGGACCAGACATGCTTTCGATCGCTGCCCGGCCGGTTGGTGCCTCTGTCCCCTCTTGACAAGGAACCAACACGAGCGCGCGCGCACGCATCCATCCCCGGCTGTCCCCGTCCTCCCCCCTCGTGTCGTCGTTGCCGTGCCATCCATGCAAATCCTCCCGCTGTGCGTGGCCACACACCGCACAGCGACCTGGCCATAATGGGTCGGTCGCATTGCCAGTAGGTGCGTCGCCGCAGCAGCACAGCGCCGGGAATGGACGAACTCGCTGTCAGCCTGTCACGCCCGCACGCACACGCCCCAGTCGTCGACGACCTGTTGCATGCACTGCATTGTGGCGAGTGGCGACGTTTGATTGTTCGTTGGGTCGGTGCGTGTGGGCCGGTTTAGTTTGCAAAAAAAAAATTCAAAAAACTACTGTAGTAGATGGGAGCATTTTCGTTCTTATTTGGGGTGGGTTCACTTCGCGAAAAGTAGGTGAAAAGTTACTGTAGCATCTTTCGTTGTTATTTGGCAAAATTTGTCCAATCATAGACTAACTAGGCTCAAAAGATTCGTCCCGATATTTATAGACAAACTATGCAATTAGTTATCTTTTTTACCTACATTTAATGTTTCATGCATGCGTCGAAAGATTTGATGTGATAGGTGAAAGAGGAAATATTTTGGGTTGGGATGGGAAGTGAACAAGGCCTTGGTAATTATTGTCCAATCATGGACTAACTAGACTTAAAAGATTCGTCTCGTGATTTACAGCTAAACTGTGTAATTAGTTTTATTTTTTATCTACATTTAATGCTTCATGCATGTGTCCAAAAATTGATATGATAGGAAATCTGAAAATTTTTAAGAAAATTTTTGGGAACTAAACAGGCCCTGTGTGGGTCTCTCTCGATCGGCAGGCAGCAGCCAGGCATGTGCAGCGGCAGCCGGCAGTGTGCATGAGAGGGATAGATGCCTGCAATGCATATGCCGTGCGTGCGACCTGTGTGCCGATATGATCCATCGAGTGTGTGCCGACATGATCCATCGACCTGTACGGTCGATCGCGAGAGGATCGGAAGGTGGGGTTCCCTACCGGCACGGCATTGTGTGTGTGCCGATATGATCCATCGAGTTGCTAGCTGCAGCTAGCTGCGTGCAGCGTGCTCGCCGGATCGGCCGGGGTATAATGCGATGGGCAACTTGCGACCGATAAATGCAACAGGACGGTGCGTGCAACTTGGAGAAGGTTCGTTCGTTACGAGCGCGTCCAGTCGATCGTCTCCATCGTCTGCTGGCGTCGCGAGGTGATGTGCCATGCATGCCAGCAAGTTTCTATTCATTCTTCAGCTTGAAGATTCTCAAAGAAAAGCTCCCGCCTGATGTCACCACCAAGCGGGGCATTTTCATGCTGTCACATGACAACAATGATTTTGTGTGTGTGTGTTTCGCAAAATCATGTTCAGAAGTCAAGATTTATCATGGTTAATTAGAGGTGACATCAATAACTTATGAACCTGGATCCGCCCCTATGTCACATCGTTGGTTACTATATATTTTTGTTCGAGTAAGATACACTTGTGATCTTTAAATTTAGGAAAATGTATCATCTATGTCTTTAATTCTTATTTTTTTTATTTTTTGGTCCTCCAACTTGTCTTGGATCCCATCGGTGGTCTAAAGAGGCGCTCGCCCAATTCACTATCTTATGTGGCATGTGAACTTAGTTACATGGGACGGTGGGACCAGTGGCGGATCTAGGAATTCATAGAAGATGGGGCTCAACTCATCTTCAACCTCTAAAGCTCCTCCTCCATCTCTTTCATGCCTTCAAAATTTAGGAGGGGCTCAAGGAGGGGCTCCATTGTTGCGGAAGCGGTAGGGGGGCTTGAGCCCCTCCCGCCCCACCGCTGGATCCGCCCCTGGGTGGGACTGACATCTCTCTCTCCCCCCCCTTCCTGTCTTCTTGATCTCCCTTCTCTGCCTCGTTCCCTACTGCTTCACCCCTGGTCGCTCCCCCTCCCCTTCGCGCTGCCGCACCTAGGGCCAGTGACAGTCTGACAGAGATAGGTGGCGAGGGGCAAGACCCCCTCTAAGACCATACAATTTCTGCTAAACTTTTAAAAAATAACTAGATTTTTTAAAATAATATTGTACTGCCCCCTCCTCCTAAAAAAGGGTGGAAGCATTTCTAAAGCCTTTTCCTGGGGCCGACCTTCGCATCGCCACACGCTGGTCACACCATGGCTGCTCACCTCCCTCCCCTACTTTGTGCTTGCTTGGGGCCGATCCCAGCGCCTTGCCCGCTGGTGCCCCCATGCCTCCTCGACTCCCTCGCCCACTAGACACTGCTCGCCATGTCGGTGAAGGTGCCCCCACACCTTGTGCAGTAAGGTGCCACCGTTGCTGTCGGGCACTACCACCTGTTGCTACCTAAAGGGAACACCTCCGTTATAAGTTATAACCCACTGCACCATCCATGCATGTTGTCCTCAACAACTGCTTCACCATCCTAATCTATGCCCATGGGCCCATCGTCATCGTGGTTGCCCCAGCCAAGACTGCGCAGGCAGTGCTACCACGGGTTGGAAAAAGCTCCGCTGACACCTCCGATGTAATTGCCGCCGCCATACTCACAATTCAACTCTAGACCTCTCTCGACAACCCTTCCCCTCCCTTCTTCTCCAAGCTCCACCCTTCTTCTCCGAGTTCCAGTCCCGACGAATCCCGATCCATGTCCTTGTCCTTGTCTTTTGACGCTGCCGTCGGCTGCGGTTTCTCTGCCATTTCCCAGGAAGAGGCAACAGGATGATGCCGAGAACGAGGACGGTGTGAGTGACGTGATGGGGTCTCTAAGGGCCATTAGAGACGGTTTCCTTCGAGCGAGGTGCTGTGGGGCACCCCCGCCCGAACAGCGAGGATGATAGGAGGTGGAGTGTGAGGCTCCTCGCCTGCAGAGGCGGTCATGGCACACATGAATTACTTGCAATTGTGAAAGTTTTGGTTCTGTTTTGAACTATCAATTGCATGCGAGTGCAACAAAGATAGTTGGCTTCATTTCCTTTAACAATGGCGTGAGGAATAAAGTATACATGATCAAATTTTTAGACCAACTCATGTATAATGGCCTCTTTATTAATAGCATATGTAGGTAATAAAAGAAACATGATATTCTAGGTTGATTTTTGTATAATGACTGATTTTTTTGGAAACAAGATGTATAATGATTGTGGTAGACAGTTTATCGATATGTTGAGAGCATCACTTTAATTTTATTTACCCTGATGAATAACATTATAAGTTGTTGTTGACACCGTTTTTGGCACGTGTCAAAATGATCAGAGTGGGCTAATCGGCAGAAGGAAAGTTATTGTATTACGCTGGTAGAAGGGTGCCGATGAAAATCAACTTGTGAGGATTGTTGCCGATGAATGGTGGTGACCGATGGAAAGGTTGTCGTTTAACTTAGACTCAGAGGCGTTGCTGACAAGATCGGAGATGTTATTGCCGATGCCGATGAAGGAAGATCTGAAGATTACTGCCGATGAAGCTTGTGATGACGGAAAGCATGCTGATGAAGAGGAGGTCGATGAAAATTTCATCGTAATTAAGGTGGACAAGAAAGTAGATAGGTGTTGATTTCCTTTCTATATTTGTTAGAGTATGATTCCTGTAAGAGTCACGTTTTTCCTTAGATATGGACTCGGTGTCCTAGTCGTGTCTGGTTATGTTTCTTCAGATCAGGGTATAAATATAGACTGAGGGATAATGTAAAAGATGAATCAATCAATATCAAACCAATTTTACTCCTATTTGCATCTACTTACTTTTCGACGACTTCGTCAATTTGTATATTTTTCTTTTTACGAGTTCTCATCGATTCGACAAGCTAGATCGCTTCAGTGCGACCTTCGATGATCCTCGAGTTTCATGTGAGTACCTCTTGGCTGTGGCTTTCGGGCGTATCGCTGTTGTTAGGACCAAAGTACTCGAATTTTCATCCTTGTCGATTAACAGGTCAAATCGACCGGCACACTTTGGATATTGGATTGGGTATTAGCCCTTTGTGTTTGCAGATCCACTTTTGCATCAACACATCTTTTGGCACGCTCGGTGGAACAAATCAACACGATCAATATGTTCAATCCTGAGATCGACACGGGGAACGTCATCGCGATATCGGAAGATCTCAAGGAAGAGCAGAAGCAGGCTATGGAGGATTACATGCAGCTCTGTCTGAAAGGTCCTTGTTTGGTTTTGGTAATTGAGTGACAACCTTAGGTGGACTAATTGTGTTTAATGAGAGATACACAGGAGATTAGTCCACAGGTGATGGTGTCATGGAGGAGCTCATTGCATATGAGACATGACATGGAGTCATGTGGCCAAGGTGGCAAAGATCAAGATGAGGCTTGGCTCGACGGACCTGTTGCAAGTGTGAAGGGCAAGTCGGAGGCTTTGGAGCGATGGACCGTGAGGCGGTGAAGCTTAAGCAAGACTTGGCGCCGATGGACCGACGCAACGGTAAAGAGCAAGTGAGGTCAAGATCGATGGACCAAGGTCACATGATGATATGAAGTGGATCATATCATTTGTGATATGGTTGGTGCATGTGTTGCATCAACGTCAGAGGAGATGGAGTGGAATGCGCAAGGCAAAGGTATAACCTAAGGGCATTTTCATTTCACCGGTCATAGGTGTGTAGAGAAGTTTATGACCGGGTTTAGGATAGATGGCCGTACTATCAAGAGGGGCAAACTTGTTTGCATATCGGTCATCTAGTGCCACTTGAGCGATCTAACTTTGCATACGTGTTAGGATCGAGTGGCGAGGCAAGTTGAGTGGTTAACTCCTTCGGTAAAATGATTATGAAAAATGCTAACACACGTGCACAAGGTGGTGATCACTTGTTGGTGTTGGCACATTTGTGAAGGTGTTGAAGTTTAAGCGGTAGAGAGGGTTTGGGGTCCTCTCTCCCTCCCGCCGAGCTTGCGAGCGCGGGATTCAGGCATTTTCGAGGAGTTGAAATGCCTATTTTCCACTACGCCGGAAGTCGGAAAAGAAACGGAGGCGAACGGAGGTCACAGAGGTGACCGGACGCTGCACCGGACGCGGTCATGGTATGACCGGACGCGTCCGGTCAGTACAGCGCAGACGCGGATGTTAGGGTTTGTAACCGGCGCGTCCGGTCATGCGCCCAGTGGGAACTGCAGAACGCAAGGATGATCGGACGCGCGGCGCGTCCGGTCACATGCGACCGGACACGTCCGGTCGTTGAGGGAGCTTACTGGACTCTAACCAGACGCTAGCACTGTCACGTCCGGTCGTTGCGTGGAGCGCGTCCGGTCATGTCTTTGCGCGCGCGGTCCTGTGCGATCGGCGCGTCCGGTCGTTGCCAGGGGCGCGTCCGGTCGTGGCAGCGGCACGTCCGGTCATGGCAGCGGCGCGTCCGGTCGCTGGTTTGACCATTGGGGGTCAGTGACCGTTGGAGAATCGGACGCGGCTGAGCGCGTCCGGTCAGTTACGACCGGCGCGTCCGGTCGTCCCGAAATCTGCCCAGTGAAGGGGTAACGGCTCTATTTGACCGTGGGGTTATAAATAAATGTCTTGGCCGGCCGTGGCCGGTAGCTGAGCACACTTTGGCCTTGGTGGCTTATATGGTAGTGCTTGGAAGCCCTCTAACTCACTCATGCTTGATAGTGTTCATCGGATCGAGTGAGAGAGCGATTCTAGTGCGTTGCATCGAGAGGATTGCATCGAGTGGCACTAGGTGATCGTGTTGCAAGCCGGTGGTGCTTGTTACTCTTGGAGGTTGCCACCTCCTAGACGGCTTGCTGGCTTGCGACTCCGTTGAAGCACGCGTGGAGATTGTGCGTGGCTCCGGAGGAGGATTTGTGAGGGGGATTGTGCTCACCCCGCGGGGATCGCGAAGAGCAACTCTAGTAAAGCTCGTGGCTTGGAGGATCCCCATCTTGAGAGTGGATGTGCGGCACCCGCTGAGGGTTTGACTCTTGATAGTCAATTAGCTCGTGATCCATCAAGTGGGTGTATCGCCACAACGGGGACTAGCTTGGTGGCAACCAAGTGAACCGCGGTGAAAAACTGCCGTGTCAACATTGTGTACATCTTCTCGGTGGTTTGCTTTCGATTCACAAGCTTGTATTTACATTCATATACTTGTGCTTGTGTAGTTGCTCTTGTAACTAGTTTGCTTGTGTAGTTAGCTAGTTACCTTCTTGCTTGTGTAGCATAAAAGTAGCTCCCGTTGCGTGGCTAATTTGGTTTGTGTAACCTTGTTAGTCATATTGCTTAGTTTGTGTAGCTATGTAATTTGCGCTCTCTAGTTTGGCATTAGTTGCCTTGCTATTGAGCATTGCTAGTGAGCATAGGTGGCTTCGTGCTTTTGCTTACTAGAATTGTGTAGGAGCTCCCCGGCTTTGCTAAAGTACTAGTGCATAGGTTTGTGTGACCTTGCTCTAGAATTGTTTAGGAGAGCTCTTGCTAAGGAAAACACCTTAGTTACATAATTAGGATCTTTGTGAGGTGCTTGTGAACTTAGATAGAGGGGTGTAGTCTTGGCTAGACCGATAGTTTTAATTCCGCATTTGTTTCGGTTTGCCGACGCGATTAATTTTAGAAAGGACTATTCACCCCCCCTCTAGTCTGCCATCTCGATCCTTCACTGTCTAAAAACATTCAGCTTGAACAGAAGCGGAGAAGTCATCTAGAAGCAAGATCTGTCGTTGCCTCGGCAGGTTACCTTTGACTCCAATCCTGGTAAACTTCAAGAGATGGTTAATTCTGCAGTAAATCATGCTTTGATTAACCACTCCAATGTGTTATCCAATACTGTTCATAATGCTGTGGTTCGAACGTTTAAAGAGGGACAAGTACCACCACTTTACGTTGAGCCAGCTTATCACCAACTAGAACCGGCATCGGTCCATGCTCCATCGGCTCCCTCAGCCGTTGCGGGTACAGAAGTTACTTCTCCTCCAGTTTCGGCAGGTTTGCCTAATGTTCAATCTACACCGATAAGATCAGGTCCAGTGCTTTCAGGAGGACGAGTTTAGCTCAATACAGATCTATCGGCATCAGCTATGTCAGGGCCTGTGTCTCAGAATAGCCAGATTCCTGTTAATTGGTGAGGATATGGTATGCCTCCAGAGTTGTCTGCCATCAACTCTAGGTTGCCTCAAGTGTTTGACGCAGCATGAAAAGCTCCTGTATAATCGGTTGCTCCCGTTTCACCGATGACTCAGGTACCTCAATATACCACATCAACTACTGTGCAACCAACTTCAGGAGGTTTCCAGGTGCCTTCGTTTCCAGCACCCAATACAAGTCAATCAGCAAGCCTACTGCCGATGTAGCAGAAGGCCCCTGCTATGAGTCAACCTGAGGTGCAGATCATGCCTCAAGCTGGTTATGCTAATTGTTATCCAACAATATCAGCAAGTTACCAGCCATCGGCAAGCTTTATGCCGATGAGTTCTAATAATGGTTAGTCAGGACAGTTACCTGTTCAGCATGCAGTTTAGCAGAACTATCAAGTTACAGGAATTCAGCAAGGTCATATGCAAGCTAGTTTTTAGAATCAGGCATCGACAGCTCAGCCGATGAATCCTTTCCAGCAGGTTAATGGGCCACAAGTAGCGATGAATATGCCGATTGCTGGAGATCATGTGCCACAAAGACACGTGGAGGGATATCAGCAGGTACCTTCTGTAGAAATTCAGCCAGTTCGTCAGCAGGAGGTTGATGCTTTTTGGGCCAATAAGATAGCAGAAATCATGAGAGATCAGTTTGAGATAAAACCCAAAGTTAATACTTATTCTTATCGGACTCCATACCCTCCAGCATATGATTTAATTCCTCTCCCAAATTGGTACAAGGTACCAGATTTTACCAAATTTTCTGGAAAAGATGATACATCAACGATGGAACACGTCAATCGCTTCATTATTCAATGTGGAGAGACAGCTAGCAGAGATGAATTAAGAGTTCGGTTATTTTCATCATCTTTGTCTAGATCGGCATTCATGTGGTTCATATCATTGCCACCAAATTCTATTATTACTTGGGCTGATCTAGAAAAACAATTTCATAAATATTTCTTTGCTGGAATCCATGAAAAGAAGCTTACCGATTTAGTAAAATTGAGGCAACGTAATGATGAATCGGTAGAAAGCTTTGTGCAGAGGCTACGAGATATAAAGAATAAGTGCTATAGCCTAGTACTGGATGATCGGCAGCTTGCCGATCTGGCTTTTCAAGGGTTATTGCCACATCTCAAGGACAGGTATGTTTCTCAGGAGTTTGAAAGCCTGGGTCATCTTGTACAAAGGATCTCTGATCAAGACACTAGGGTTTTTGAGCCTAAAAAGAATTGGAGCAAAAAAGTATCATTTGTTGATGAGGTAGAAGACTCTGATTCTGATGAAGAATCAGTTATCGGCTTAGCTGAGTGGGTTAAGAATAAAAGGCCGATATCTTGTTCTTTTGGTCAGAAAGAGCCAGAGAAGTTTACCTTTGACTTCACCAAAGCCGATAAGATATTTGATCTTTTGCTTCAAGAAGGTCAAATTAAGTTGTCACCCAATGATGTGATTCCATCGGCATAAGAGTTGAAGAAGATCCAGTACTGCAAATGGCATAATACAACTTCACACAGTACAAATGAGTGCAAGGTGTTCAGGCAGCAGTTGCAATCGGCCATCGAATCTGGGAGAATTAAGTTTGGCAACTCCAAGACCTAGAAGCCGATGAAAATTGATCAGCATCCTTTTCCAGCAAATATGTTAGATGCCAAGGGTAAGACCAAGATATTGACGTCAGAGGCTGCTGAGAAAAGCGCATCAGTGGATCCCCAACATCGGATAACTACCGATGACGCAAAAAGCAAGGGTCTGCTGGGAGAAAGTGGTAGTTCCAAAAAACCTCCTCGACCTGGCATTGTGATTACTCATCGGCGACAGCAGGAAAGAAGGCAGCAGGAGGGTTGGCGTCGACGTAAGGACCGATATCGACAACAACAAGAAGAGAGACGTTGGGAAGAGTGGCATCGGCATAAAGATCATTGGTGGTGCCCGTTTTTCATCCATTGCTGGGAAGAAGGCATTAAATTGCTAACTGTTGAAAATTACCCTGAGTGCAATGGTTACTATCGAGCCAATCGGCCAGAAAGGAGGTTTCAGCCTGGTAATCAGGGCTTATCTATCAATGAGCCGATCAGAGGCAGAGCATCAGTGCATGATCAGCTGGGGGACAGACTCAATGTACATGAAAGGCTTGGTAAGCGCGCTGGATATTTTCCAAGGAATCAAGAAGAGCTTGAGAAGATGGCAAACGCAAGAGTTCCCGATGAAGAAATATTCTATAGGGACCCTAATATACGTCGTGTAGAATCAACTGAGATCTGTTATCAGCTGGTTTCGAAAACTAAGCTTCCTCGATGGTGCCCTGAGGGTCTGACAAAGACACAGAAAAGGAGGATGCAGCGTGAGCGTCAGGAAGACCTATACAGAGAGAAAAGCTCTTCCAATGAGAGGCCCAGACATCGGCAGTGGCAGTTGAAACACAAAGGGCAGGGCCCATCAGCAGATATTAATATGGTATTTATGTTGCCGATGGAGTTTCTGGCACCCTCTGATGATGAGGAAGAAGTTGTTCTCTCCGATCAAGTAGCTCAGCTGGCACTAGATCCAATGATGGCTATTTTTGAGAAACCTACCGATGACGAGAGACAGCATCTCAAAGCTTTGTTTGTGAAAGGCAGAGTTGATGGGCAGCCTGTATCTAAGATACTTATCGACGGAGGAGCTGCGATTAATATTATGCCCTATGTGATGTATTAGAAACTTGGCAAAGGAGATCAAGACTTGACCAGAACTGATATGATGCTGAAAGATTTTGAAGGCAATGTGTCACCAGCTAAAGGGGCAGTATGCGTTGAGTTAACCATTGGCAGCAAAACCTTGCCGACGACGTTCTTTGTTATCAATGGTAAGGGTGTGTACAATCTGCTTCTAAGAAGGGATTGGATTCATACCAATTGTTGTGTTCCTTCCACAATGCATCAATGCCTCGAACAGTGGGTCGAGGATAAGATTGAGGTTGTCCCTGGTGATTCTTCTTATATCATCGCATCGGCAGAATCAGATACTTATGAGCGAACCAAATGCATATCAGAAGAAGTTTGGGAGAAATAGTTTCTCAGAGTTGCTGACTATGAAATTCCACCGATCCAAGCAGTCGGTTCGGAAGAGGAGTTTTAATGGATAGGTTTGCCGATGATGGAAAGTTAGGTCAGGGGTTCACATCGGCTGATGATTTAGTAGAGGTAGATATTGGTAATGGTGATAGGCCAAGGCCTACTTTTATTAGCGCTAAGTTAGATTCCAAGTGTAAGCAGCAAATAACCAATTTGTTAAAGGAATATAAAGATTGTTTTGCTTGGGATTATACTGAAATGCCTGGATTAGACCGATCGATAGTTGAACATTGGTTACCTATCAAATCTGGATTTTGGCCATATCAGCAGCCAGCGCGCCGATGCAACCCTAATATACTTCCTAACATTAAGGCTGAAATAACTAAATTAATTGAGGCAAGGTTTATTCGGCAGTGTCGATATGCGGAGTGGATTTCTAATGTGGTTCCTGTTTATAAGAAAAACGGGAAACTTCGTGTTTGTATTGATTTCAGGAACCTCAATAAAGCCACACTGATGGATGGCTATCCAATGCCTATTGCTGATTTGTTGATTGATGCTGCAGCCGAACATCAGATTATCAGCTTCATGGATGGTAATGCAGGTTACAATCAAATATTCATGGCTGAAGAAGATATTCCTAAGACTGCTTTCAGATGTCCAGGTCATGTAGGGTTGTTTGAATGGATAGTCATGACCTTCGGTTTGAAAAATGCCGGTGCTACTTATCAGAGAGCTATGAATTTTATTTTTCATGAGTACATCGGCACATTAGTGGAAATCTACATTGATGATGTAGTGGTTAAGTCTGGGGATATCACAAAACATTTAGCCGATCTACGAAAGATACTGGAGTGCACGAGGAAGCATGGATTGAAGATGAATCCTAATAAATGTGCGTTTGGTGTATCGGCAGGTCAATTCTTGGGTTTTATGGTGCATCAGAGAGGTATTGAAATAAGTAGGAAGTCTATTGATGCAATTAACAAGGTAGTTGCTCCTGCCGATAAAACTGAATTGCAATCTTTGATCGGCAAGATTAATTTTATTAGAAGGTTCATATCTAATCTATCGGGCAAGATCAAGGCTTTCAGTCCGTTGCTTAAATTGAAGGCCGATCAAGAATTTGTATGGGGAGCTGAGCAGCAGTTGGCCCTAGATGAAATTAAGAAGTACTTGACAAACCCTCCAGTGCTAGTTCCACCCCAACACGGAAAACCCTTCAGGTTGTATTTGTCAACTGATGATACTGTTATCGGTTCAGCTCTTATTCAAGAATTTGAAGGGAAAGAACGTGTTATTTGTTATTTGAGCAGAAGATTGGTGGATGCGGAGACAAGGTATTCGGCCATCGAAAAACTATGTCTGTGTCTATACTTTTCTTGTATCAAATTGAGGCATTATTTGCTATCGGCCGAATGCACTGTCATATGTAAGGATGACGTGGTCAAATACATGCTGTCGATGTCAATATTAAGTGGTAGAATTGGCAAGTGGATTTTAACATTGTCAGAATTTGACCTACGTTACGAATCGGCTAAGGCAGTTAAAGGGCAGGTTATGGACGATTTTGTCACTCAGCATTGCAGTACAGTGGACTCTCTGGAAGTTGCTCCTTGGACACTTTTCTTCGATGGGTCTACATGTGGTGAAGGAGCAGGTATCGGTATTGTGTTGATTTCACCTCAAGGAAGGAAGTATGAGTTTTCATTGCCAATTGTTGCTACATCGACAAACAATCAGGCTGAGTATCAAGCTTTGATAAAAGGGTTGGAATTACTTAAGGAGATATGTGCCGATGCTGTCGAGATCTTCGGTGACTCTATGCTGGCTATAAATCAATTAGCTGGGATTTATGAATGCCGAAGTGAAGTTTTGATCTCATATCATGAGAGATGTTTGCAATTATTGAAAACATTTAAAGATTTTTGTCTTGAACATATTCCTCGATTGCATAATGAAGAAGCTAATCGGCTAGCTCAGCATGCTTTAGGGTATTAGCCTATCCAGGAGGTGCTGACATTGGCAATTGATACCAATGACTGAAGAACGGAGATTGTCGATTACTTAAGGGATCCATCTAAGAAGGTTGAAAGACGTATAAGATTTTAGGCCACTAAGTATGTGCTCCTCGATGATGAATTATATTATCAGACTATAGATGGAGTTTTACTCAGGTGTCTTAGCGGTGATGAATCGAAAAGCTTGATGGGTGAAATTCATGAAGGAGTGTGTGGGGGCACATCAATCGGCTTTCAAGATGAAATGGATGATCAGAAGGAATGGATACTATTGGCCGACTATTCTTGAAGATTGCTTTAAGTATTTTAAAGGATGTCAGCGGTGTTAGAAATTCGATAATATTCAAAGAGCGCCTGCATCAGCCATGAATCCTATAATTAAACCTTGGCTGTTCCGGGGATGAGCTATCGATCTCATCGGTCATATTTATCCGCCATCGAGCAAAGGACATAAATTTATACTTGTTGCTACCGATTATTTCATAAAATAGGTTAAAGCAATTCCTTTGAGAAGGGTAACATCGTCTAGTATGATCAATTTTGTGAAAGAGTATATTGTTTACCGATTTGGAATTCCTCAAACTATCACTACCGATCAGGGTACTATGTTTACATCGGGAGAATTTGATGAGTTTGCTATTGGTATGGGGATTAAAGTTTTGAATTCTTCTCTCTATTATGCTCAAGCTAATGGTCAGGCTGAGGCTTCCAACAAAGGAATTATCAAACTCATTAAGCGTAAAATTAAAGAAAATCCTAAGCGGTGGCATACAATATTGAATGAAGTCCTGTGGTCATATCGGATGGCATGTCATGGTGCAATCAAAATAACGCCTTATCAGTTAGTATACGGACACGATGCAGTATTGCCTTGGGAAATTAAAACTGGCTCTAGGCGGATAGTTTCTCAAGATCAACTGACAGCCGATGACTATGATACTCTTATGAAAGACGAGTTAGAAGACGTGGCAGGTCATCGGTTGAGGGCTTTAGTTAGCATCAAAGAAAATAAGAAAATGGTAGCCAGATGGTATGACAAGAAGGTGAAGGTAAAGGAGTTTGCCGATGGAGATCTGGTTTGGAAATTGATTTTACCGATTGGGACTAAAAGCTCAAAGTTTGGCAAGTGGTCTCCTAACTGGGAGGGTCCTTATCGGATAAATCAATTTGTTCCTGGCAATGCATATATTCTAGAAACCCTCAAAGGGGTTGTGTTTTCTAGAGCATTAAACGGAAAATATTTAAAGAAATATTACCCTAGTATCTAGATGGATGTATAAAAGTATAAGTGCCGATAACCGTCCTATCGGCCAAAATCAGACAAGGGTATCAGTGTTTCCTAAAGCACCGATGCAATAAACAGGATTTACAAATTTAGTAAAGATTGGATGGCCGATATCGCACGCAGGCGAATCTGATCAGCTTCCTCTATCTCTTTGATATCTTCATCGGCGGTACCCTCTACTGGCCTAAGTTTTTTCTTCACTGCCAGGGCTTTGCGAGCTTGGATATCTCTTTCTTGCTGGAGAGCCTTGATAGCATCAGGTAGCTGGCTTTCTTCCCGCTTGGCATGAGTTAGAGCTGCCTCGACTTCTTTCAGTTCAGCTAGTAGAGCCATTCTCTTTGCCGATAAGTCCGAGATTTTCTGCTTAAGTTCGGCACCCGAGGTCTTCAAACTGCCGATGTTCTTGTGCTTCTCATCGGCGGTCTGCTTTAATTGTAGCATCTCTTCTTTAAGCTGGGCCTAAGCGGCTATATCGGCAATACGTTGAGCAGCCCTCTGATATTGGAGTTGTTGGCTTTCTAAGTGGGCTGCTGGGAAGAGTGCTTCTTCGAAGTCGGCAGGGACCTGGCCACGGATTGTTTTGAAAATTGCTTTTGCAGGGTTCGAATCATCTACCAACTGGGCGGTGTCTTGCTGCAGCAAGTTCAGTAGAGCCTCCAGCTTGGACTTGACTTCTGTCGATATTGTCCCCAGTGCGAGTGAAGAGCTTGTCTCCTCTCCCTCATTGTCAGAAACGTCGATGGCGAAGGAGAATAAACTGTCTAGAGAGTCTTGTTCCTGAAAGAAGAAAAGTGGTCAGTCGAGGACAAGTATAAATATTATAAATCGGCTAGATCAGTCGGCTTACTTGCTTCAAGGTAATTTCTTGTCTTTGACTGGAGGAAGCGATCTAGAGTGTGCCATATGAAGGATCGGCTGAGCTTGCCGATGGGATATCTTCAACTTCAGGATTAATTGGTGCTAAGACTGATGGCAATTCCTCTGTGGTCTCATCAGTAATTGGTCCTTGGGAGACGACGACCGATGATGTGTCCTGTGTAGAAGGATCGACTGCTTGCTCAATTGCATCGACTGGTTCTGATTGGCTCGGAGGCCCTAGATCAGGTGTTGGGATCGGTACGGACTTCTGCCGTTTTCACTGTGCCTCGGTGTCTGTTGAAGCTTTGCGCTTTGTTTGGGCCTCAGCAACGGTTGGCTGGGGGGCATCGGCACTTGTTGGTTGTGAAGATTGGACATCTGAGACACTTGCCGATGTACCCATTTATTGCTGCAAGACAGGTGTAAGACATGATGTTTAACAAGTTAAATATAGAGTTAAAGGAATACCTCTGAAGGTTTGTCAGAGATGGTAGTGTTTGATACAAGAGGAGTTGTCGATGATGATCCAGTTGTAGTTTTTGCGTCCTAAAAATTAGTGTCAGTACGGTCTGAGATCGGCATGGGTTGGAATAAATAAGGTTGTTACCTTGAACGCTTCTATCAGGGTCGCAGCGGTAGCCGATGGAGTGGCCCTAGTCTTAGCCAATTTTGGCTTGGTAGTGATTTTCTTGGTACGGATTCTCTGATGAGTCAGAACAGCCAGGGTAGGAGCATTGTAGCCGATCGGTGATATTGGGGATATAGGTCGAAGGTCAAAGGGTCTCCCACTCCTGCTCGTGGATGGTGCTGGGTCATCGACCTGTCACAAGAAAATTAGTTGCCGATGAAATTAAAAGTGGAGAGAAAAAACTAGTGTTAAAAGAAACTTACTGCGTCATCAGGTATGACATGCTCAGGGTCGATCAGATGTCGATATGTATGAACAGATGCTACAAATAATTGTCCCTTCCACTCTTGCCACCATAAACTTATATGATTCAGTAATGAAAGAGGCTGGCACCTAGGTGGATAGATCAACATTTGTAGTATCGACATCAGGGGAGAGTTGCACTACCTTGCTCCAGTCTGATCCGCTGGTGATTGTTTCTCTCGGCTTAATCACATCGGTAAAGCAAAGTTTAATTAGTAGCTGTCCAAAGGCCAATTGACGTGATACTGCCGATGGATTGTAGAATTCATAGGTGATGTTGGTGTTTTTTCCACTGCCGAATGTATTCACCGGGATTGCCCAGGGAGTAATGATGACCATCATAAGTTCATCATCTTTGTTCAAGGCATCATCGGCGAAATTGAAGAGAAGGAGGAATATGGCTTCTTCGTCGATGTAGGGCATCCAGGCCCGATGATCACAGAAAAGACTGTTGTAAAAGCTTTGGAAAAATCAGCCGATCTAATCTTCGTTGGCCTCTGTCCCAGAAAGAACTATTATGGCTTCACCAAAATTGAGGGGTGGGCGTGTTGCCTATTCTTCATCTCCAAGTTCATAATCTTTGGCGATATCTCGTGGGAATTGCTGAGCAAAGAAATCTCATTACAAGCGTTTGTGCATGTGGGCATTCAGCCACATGTTAATAAACCACCACGGGCCTCCTAAGTTGCCGATGGGTTCACCAAGCAGAAGCTTCTGAGACACTTGATGTAAGAGGTGATAAGTGGAGCTCAGGAGATATCGGTCAAGAGGGAACCTTACACCGTTGGTCAGTAGTTCAGCTGCGGAGAGGTAAGCATTGGTTGGCCCTACCGATCGACCACAGAAAATGAATTTTTCTAACCACATGTTTAGGAATGTGGCATGTTCCCTCTGACCAACTGTTCCGGTCTTCCTGTATTCCTGGATATACCCTGTCCAACCACCGATGTTACGGGTATTCACCCTATACTCAGATTTTCTGCCATAAACGGAGGCATCATCGGCAGTTGAAATATCTAAGCCGGTGAGCATGTATACATCGACAAGAGTGGGAGTAGCTGGGCCGTGTCCAAACATGAAGGTATTTGTTATGTCTGACCAGAAATAAGCTGCAGCAATCATCATCGACTCATTCTTCTACATATCGGCAATGGACAGTTTGATGCATTGGTCTAGTTTTTGCTCTGCCCAGTACACTTGCATCGACCCGATTACCCTCAGATACCAATATTTCCACCCCTTGGTGGTTTTAGGCTAAGATCGGAAGGTATCCTTCCATAAATTTAAAGAGAAATTCTAGGCTCTGAAGGGAATTTTGTTGGTCTCTGCATTGATCAAATCGGTTGGATCTGGGTTGCCCATTGGACCTAAGCATTGGATGTGCGGCTGATTGGTTGGAATGACTAACTTGTTGCATAGTTCCTAAGTTTGGAGGATCAAAAGAACAGAGGAAAAGAGAAAGAAAATCACCAACTATATGAACTTGCAAGGGCAAAAGGGATTACAGTAAAAGGGGATGAAGGAGAAACAAATCGCGGGGACATCGAAGTTGATTGCCATTATCTTGAGAAGGATGGAGACACGGCTGGAGACTCGAGGTTGCCGTTGGGGAAGGTTCTTGCTGGTTGGGATCGCACGGTTGTTCGTCGGGGTCACCGCCGGAGAGAGAGAATGTTGAAGGTTGGAGTCTAAGAGTACAAGATGAACATTTGGGAGAGATTTATTTATAGGCCGATTGGAATAGGGGCATTCTGGACTTATCTCTCTGTCGCGCGCATGTAGGTCGAGGTGGTTCAGATGGATATGGTAACTGTTCGCACGATAATCAAGGGATTGTGCAGGTGGTTTGATGGCAAGCAAGCATGACTCGAAAGAAATCTCGGTACAGGATATTCTAATTCCGAGATCGGTAGCGTCACTGTGTTAGGTTCTTGCCGATGGACTGTTGTTTTTTGACCATAATCGGAACGAGAGTGATTGAAGATTGTGCTATATTTACTGAGACGCGTGAATCAGGGCTGGGTTTGATTGGATTTGGTAACAGATTATGTCATGCTTGGAGGATGAGCTAAGATAATTGGATAAAGGCAATCGTTGTATGGAGTAAATTTCGAAACATTAATGATTTTATACTCCGAAATTGGGGGCATGTGTAAGGTCCAAATAGGCTAGAGGGGGGGTGAATAGCCTAATTAAAACTTCTACAAGAATTACTTAACCACAAGTTAGTATGAAAGGTGGCGAAGCAAATGCACTAGCTCTAACTAATTAAGCAAGCCACCTACACAAGTCTAGTACAAGGCTATTCACTAAACACAACAACAACTACAAGCTAGAAACAAGAAGTAATACAAGAGAAGAGCTTTGAGTGATTATATCGCCGTGTAGATATGCGAAGTACCAATAAATCAATCACACAAGAGAAATCCTCGGGAAGAGAATGACACAAGAATTTATCCCGAGGTTCACTTGCTTCCCGGTAAGCTACTCCCCGTTGTGGCGATACACCCACTTGTCGGTTCGTGAGCTAATCAACTATCAAGAGTTGAGCCCTCGGCGGGCGCCGCACAACCGCACACAAGATGGGGATCCTCCAAGCCACGAGCTCCACTAGAGTATCCAATTCACGAACTTCCGCGGGGAAGGATCAAGAACCCCTTACAACACTTGGTGAAGGCTCCAACAATCTCCAATTGTGAACTCAATCACCTCCGCTGCTCCAAGCCGTCTACCGTGTCGGGAAACACGGAAGAGTAACAAGAAATCCACAGCAACTCGAAGATCAAGTGCCTCTAGAATGCAACTCTCAAGCAATGCACTTGAATCTCACTCAATCTCACTCAAGATGTGCAACTATGCAAAGAGATGAGTGGAGGGGTTGTTCTCTAGCTCAAAGTATGTCTCTAGTTCTCAAAATGTGCAAGAGTTACCCTCAAACCCCGGCCAACGTCTATTTATAACGAAGGGGTACGCAGCTAGCCGTTACAGACGACGCAGCGAAAAACGCACTGACCGGACGCTCCGGTCAGGGTGACCGGACGCGTCCGGTCACTACACGACAGCAAGAAACAGTGCGTGTCAGAACTAGCCGTTGCTGTGATCGGACGCGCTGAACCGATTGACCGGACGCGATAGTGCCCGCGTCCGGTCGCATTCCAGTATGCTCCCGTTGAGACCGGACGCGTCCGATCGCACGTGACCGGACGCGCCGCGCGTCCGATCGTTACTCCGCTTCGCTCTACCCTTCTGGACGCCTGACCGGACGCTCCGGTTACGTGAGGGACCGGACGCGCCGGTCGCGCGCTCTGATTCGCTCAGGAGAACTGACCGGACGCGCTGTCGAACTGACCGGACGCCACAGTGCCAGCGTCCGATTAGAGTCCAGTAAGCTCCCTGGATGACCGGACGCGTCCGGTCATCAGTGACCGGACGCGCTGCGTGTCCGATCATCAAACTGAAAACCGCGCAGACGCTGAACACTGACCGGACGCGTCCGGTCATACAGAGACCGCGTCCGGTCCAGCGTCCGATCATCTCTGTGACCTCCGTTCGCCTCCGTTTCTTTTCCGACTTCCGGCGCAATAGAAAATAGGCATTTCACTTCTCCAAAAAGCGCCGAATCCCGCCTCGCAAGCTCGACGGGAGGGAGAGAGGAACCCAAACCCCTCTCTACCGCTTAAACTCCACCGCCTTCACAAACTGTGCTAACACCACCAAGTGTACACCACCATGTGCATGTGTGTTAGCATTTCATAAATCATTTCTCAAGGCGTTATGTTAGCTTTTTACTAGATCCTAATGCATATGCTCAAGACATTGATCTAGTGGCACTTGATTTCCGAGCTAACCGTGATTGCCCCTCTTGATAGTCGGCCATGTATCCTAAACCCGGTCAATCACTTCTTTACTCATCTTAGACCGGCAAAAGAAAAACCCTATGGTTATACCTTTGCCTTGAGCTCTTAGATCCTTCTCCACTTGATCATCATGTCCTTCCTTTTATGTGCATCTTCACCATGATCATCATTTCATGTCCATGCACCATCTCTTTGTGATCTTGTGGCCACCACACCTTGCCACATACACCTTCATCACATGTGTTGCTTATGCCTAACTCAAAACACTTAACACATGGCATTAGCAACTTGGTGTCATTAATTTCCAAAACCAAACTTGGGCTTTCAGCATGTGTTGACACCGTTTTTGGCACATGTCAAAATGATCAGAGTGGGCTAATCGGCAGAAGAAAAGTTATTGTATTACGCTGGTAGAAGGGTGCCGATGAAAATCAACTTGTGAGGATGGTTACCAATGAATGGTGGTGACCGATGAAAAGGTTGTCGTTTGACTTAGACTCCGAGACGTTGCTGGCAAGATCGGAGATGTTATTGCCGATGCCGATGAAGGAAGATCTGAAGACTACTGCCGATGAAGCTTGTGATGACGGAAAGTATGCCGATGGAGAGGAGGTCAATGAAAATTTCATCGTAATTAAGGCGGACAAGGAAGTAGATATGTGTTGATTTCCTTTCTATATTTGTTAGAGTATGATTCCTGTAAGAGTCACGTTTTTCCTTAGATATGGACTCGGTGTCCTAGTCGTGTCTGGTTATGTTTCTTCAGATCAGGGTATAAATATAGACTGAGGGACAATGTAAAAGATGAATCAATCAATATCAAACCAATTTTACTCCTACTTGCATCTGCTTACTTTTCGGCGACTTCGTCAATTTGCATATTTTTCTTTTTACGAGTTCTCATCGATTCGACGAGCTGGATCGCTTCAGTGCGACCTTCGACGATCCTCGAGTTCCGTGTGAGTACCTCTTGGCCGTGGCTTCCGGGCGTATCGCTGTTGTCAGGACCAAAGTACTCGAATTTTCATCATTGTCGATTAACAGGTCAAATCGACTGGTACGCTTTGGATATTGGATTAGGTATTAGCCCTTTGTATTTGCAGATGGCATCAACAGTTGTAGGCATTTGAGCATACCACGGTGCGTGGTGAAGTTGTAGTCGTGTCGTGTGGCAACATATGCATGTAATGTACGGTATCGGCATGGAGGCAGGCAGCCTCAGTCCAGGCGGCTTGACAGATCCGGGCCCGGGGTCGGTCGGGGCCCCTGTCCCGATCCGGTCGCCCGGCCGGCCGGGCAGGCAACGAGCGCACTTGCACGCCGCGCGTAACGTAATTGGCGAAGCCCCCACCCGGGCCCGGTGCATGCTGGATTGCTGGATGCCAATGCATGCAAAAGCCACCACCAGCGCCGCCAGGTCAATATGGGCGTCACACAAAGGCAAAGCTGGGCCGTGCGTGCATGTGGCCGTGTGCCTACGCGCATGCACTGCCCTCTTTACTCGGCTGCCGGCTTCAACCGGCAACCACCCCCTCCAACGGGACGAGCTAGCTAGCTTGCTTGGCCACCACACCGCCACCGCGTGCGCGCGACCCGGCCGGCGTGGGCGTGGGCGTGGGCGTGCGCCCGTGCCCCCCGGGTCCCGGGCCGGTCCAAGCGTACAACGCGTGCGTACGTTAAATGTTAATTCTGGCCTGCCGATCGAGCTACGTACGTTCGTCCGTCTCCGCACGCGTCCGCGAGCGCGGTCCGGCCCACGGCCACGTCGAAGTTGCCGCGTTCCGCCCCCGATCTCCACCGTCCCAGCACAGCCCACCATCGCAACACCACATCTCACGCTCACGCCCGCCCGCGCGTACCTAAAAGCCACCGATGGGCGATGGCCTCTCCGTCCTGTGGGTGTCGTGTCTTGGCTCCTCCGGGTGCAGTTGCAGCGTTGCTTTGGTGGATCGCTGCTTGCCCAAAGATGCCGTGCTCTGCTCTCTGCCGCTTCCGCTTCGCCGCCCCGCCCATTCACCATCACCACACGGGAAACGAAACGAAACGATTTGGCGTGCATCTGAAGCCTGGAGGGCCTGGGCCGGCAGCTGGTGCTGCTGGGCTAGACCACCGCACCGTCGTACCTTGAATCCTTGATGGGCAGGGCAGCTTGCCCAGGTTGGCTATCAGCCTCTGTATCTCTTGATTCTGAAAATTGCATCCGTGATTCTTCAGGCAATGATCCTCACACCAATGCAAGCACACGCTAAAGCACAACTTGTAACTAGTGTTCAGATCACGATCGCGCGCAGTATCAACGCATAGGCATTCATAATGATTAGGAACACATGCAGACACAGATACAGCTTGGACTCCTCACCTTCAATTTGTCCTTGATCATACAGTCTTTGCTGACTTTGCTCCGGGAGTTTCAGGTAAAGACGATGACAGTGTAGGTTCAGGAAGAGGTGCAGCAGCGCTCTTGTTGCTTGGGCCAACAATACCGAGGCCTTTGATGTAGTTCTGCAGAAGGGTGCCTGGTTTGGGCCCCTTGGAGCTAGCACGGCTCCGCCTCCGTGCAAACTTCCTTCTCTTTGTTGCGTTCCAGTGGTTTTTTATGGAGTTCTCTGTCCTGCCGGGTAGCCGCTTAGCTATCTCTGCCCATTTGTTGCCCACTTCCTTGTGTGCTTGTATCAGAACCATGTCTTCCTCGTCACTCCAAATGTCTTTCTGCATGCATTTGAGGTTCCATAAATAAAAGATGGTTAATGGGTGAATGAATTGTATTGTCCAGACATTATCATGATGTCGTGAGCTTTTTTATATTGGTATACCCCTAAAATTGTAGGAAGTTGAATGGATATTTTCACGCATTAAATTTCTTGTGTTTCCCATATTTTTCTTTTTATATAAAGAATTACCCAATTACTAATGGCGATTGGCTAAGCCCCTAGATTTCTTTCTTTTTTCTTTTTCTTTTTTGAGAGAGAGGGAGAGGGGTTTCTCATTGTTGTGACCGTACCATCTATCATTCAGTTTTTTGAACTTGTTACACGATGTCAAGCTAAAAAGAATTCCCTTCTTGTTTTACTACTTGACAAAAAAAATATAACTAAAACTCCCAAATAATAATGTACTTCAAGGTGAATAACTACGTGACTTCTCTCCCGTGTTCCTATCTCTCTGGTTAATTTCTATCCCAGTCTCCTCTCGGGCACTCAATGCATCTAATACACAACAAAAAATTACTAAGGCTGACTAGTAACTCCTAGAATTTACTGCGTCCATAATGCATGTTTGACCTATGACCGTTCCAAATATTACTAAATGTACTAACATAAAAAATTCAGAGAACCGGCCAAACAAAATAAAGAAATGTCCAGCACTGCAATACGGTAAATACTAATCGATCCCTTCGTTTTGAAATATATGGCATATTAGGATTCAATAAAGTCAGACTTCATAAAGTTTGACCAACAATTATTCAAAATATGTGCATGCTTTGTAGATAAAATTTGTATCGCTAGATTCACATCCTAAACATCTTTTAAATACAGATTGATTTTGTAGCAATTGGTGATATATTGTAAGATGGTCAAAGTACACTTCTAAAGACTTCTCCAAATTCTAACGCACCTTATAAAAAGAAGAAACAGTGGGAGTGCGATATAACTGGTAAGGACGCATATACTTTGCTACAGGTGAGAAGCAACAGAACAGTATTGGTTGTGTCATCAACATTGAACCGAAGGATGTGCTCAGAACGAAAAACGTTGAACTGATTAAGGAAGAAGTTTACCTTGATGTTCGGCCTCAAATGGTTGTGCCATCTTTCTCTGCATTGCTTTCCCACTCTTCCTGGCAGCAGTTGTGCTATGTAAGACCACTTCCTCAGTCCAAATTGTTCCACTAATTTTACCAGCTTCCTGTTAAATTTTCCAAGAACGAGCTCGTTGATAGATGAGAGAGAACAAGTCATGAATTACAGTAAACAGTAGAGAAGTTTTACTTTAAGGAGTAATAAGGAAGAAAATATTGATAGATTTTAACTTTTACCTATCTTCAGCTGGAGTCCACTGCCCTTTCACAACATTGGCTTTCTTCAAAGAGGTCTTCTTTCTTGGCAGAAACCTGCCATTCATCTCATATGCCTTATATGATCCAAGGCCACTGTCCATGAGATGAGAAACCTCAGTTTTGGGAGTCAGCAGAGGTAGCTGAGATCCAACTCTATGACCAATCGATGAAGTACGGTCAAATATGGGCTTCTTGATTTCTCTTTCTGCAAAGAACTCGTGTCCAAGGCCGTTGAAGGTTGCAGATGTATAGTCCCCAATAACTTCAAACGGATGATGATCAACAGGATGGAGCTCATAGCGTCCATTTTGCTGCATGTACGAATCAAATGGCAGGTAACTACAAATCCCCGTGTGGGGCTGAAAGCAACTGAAATCCATGAGGATCTCTTTTTTTTGCGATCACGCCTAGGCGCTTTTTTCAAAATCGATGAGGATCTCAGAAGCTATGTAAGATGGAGGGAGAGAGATTGAGTTGCGAGTTTGCTATCTAACTGCATCTCTCAAAAAAGGAGAATAGTACATGATGTCGTACTAGTATTATATAGAGTCCTCGACAAGGCTTGTTCCCTTCAACACAACAACTTAATGAAAGCTTAATTTTTTATTATTTATTGCTAGTTAATGACCTTATTTACTATCAGCAATTCTTAACGACTTCTTGTATTCCATAGAAATAGGTAATAAAGTGCACTTTAATCTCAAACTTGGCTTACACATATCTTACACCTTACTGCTGCAGATATTGCTAGTGGTATGCCATCTAATGACACAATGCAATTCAGATGCTACGGAGTGACTGTACAACCCAACTGCAGTATGAAAGGTTTTGGAGGCATGCACACAAGTAAAAAAGTATTTTGTAGAAGCTACAGTACCCAAGTAATATATGGAGCCGATTGAGGTTGGTAATCAAACCTGGAGCTGGAGACAAAGTGTAGAATCCTAAGTGCTGAGTGCAGCCGCCGATCGTATCGGTGACGGGATTAGAATTGCTCTTGCCTGGTTATGTGTTTATTGTTAGATTTCGCAGTTCATAGGTTCGTTAGATCGGGTACGAATTCGTTGTAGGAAGTAGTTAAAAGTGATTCACAGTATATGTATAAGGCCTAATACAACTACTACCGCAAGTACGAGAGAGAGGAAAAAGGAAAAGGTGGAGATCGCAAACCATCAGTAGGAGCAGGAGTAGCCGATCCGGAGGAGGCGCCGGTGTTGGGGTCGTTCGCCGGCGTCATGGGTTCGGTGGTGATGTAGATGGTCGGTGCAGTGGCGTCGGCTGGCGTTGCCGGCGTCGGTGGCGCTTCCCGTCGTTGGCAGCGCCCCTTCTCTAGATCGGGTTTAGGGTTAGGAATGTTGGTGGGGAACTGGCTGCGCGGTGAACCTCGTTGCTCGAGCCCCGGCCCCCACCTCCTATTTATAGCGCTGTACGACGGGGGCCCACCAACCATATTGGGTTGGGCGCCCCCGATCAGGGCGCGAGAACAAGGCCCAAAAGGCCGTTGGGCCTAATGGAGGGAGATCATTTCTAACATTCTTCCCCTTGATCTCTCATCACTTTCTTTGTTCTTTAATTTCATACTCAATCTTTCGATTCATATTTTTCTGATTTCTATCATATTCCATTGCAGATTAGTGCATTGAACTGTTTCATCGTCACAGCAATTAGTGCCGTTAGACTAACAGCCACAACACATTTCTCTGTTTGGAATGAAGTTTCTTCTGGGCCCTTCGTATGTTCGGGAATCATAGGCTTTCCCTTAAACCTATGCCGGCTACGTGTTCTCTGAACACGTTGGGTGGTAAGCCCTTTGTGAGCGGATCCGCGAGCATTTTTTCTGTACTTATATGCTCAAGATTTATAATATGATCCCGAACTTTATCTTTTACAACATAGTACTTTATGTCAATATGTTTGGCAGCACCACTTGACCTATTGTTGTAAGCATACTGTACCGCTGGGTTGTTATCACAATACAACATCAGTGGTTCATTGATATTATCAATCACTTTCAATCCGGGTATGAATTTCTTTAGCCAATTCACCTATCCCGTTGCCTCATAGCATGCTACAAACTCGGCATACATTGTCGAGGATGTAGTTACGGTTTGCTTGGAGCTTTTTCACGATATAGCCCCTCCTGCGAGAGTAAATATATATCCTGACGTGGATTTTCTTTCTTCTCCCGCATAATCGGAATCTGAATACCCCTCTATCTGCAGGGAATCAGATCTTCTATACGTTAGCATGAGGCCTTTCGTACCCTGCAAATAACGCAGGACTTTCTTCACCAATTTCCAATGTTCTATTCCTGGATTCTTTTGATATCTGCCAAGTAACCCGGTAACAAAAGCTAAGTCAGGGCGTGTACACACTTGAGCATATTGTAAACTTCCAACTGCTGAAGCATACGGTACCGCTTTCATTCGATTAATCTTATATTCGTTCTTGGGACATTGATGTTTCCCAAATCTATCACCCTTGACTATAGGAGCAGGTGAAGGACTGCACGCATGCATACTAAATTTCTTCAGAACCTTTTCTACGTATGCTTTTTGCGATAATCCTAGAACCCCTTTCTTCTGTCTCGGTGAATCTCTATTCCCAAAACGAACGAGGCCTCACCGAGATCTTTCATATTGAAGTTTCAGGACAAGAATTTTTTCGTTTCCATTAGTAGATTGACATCACTGCTAGCAAGCAGAATATCATCCACATACAAAATCAGAAATATATACTTTCCATTCTTGAATTTTGCGTAAACGCAATTGTCCTCAACATTTTCCTTAAACCCAAAATCTTTTATTGTTCTATCAAATTTCAAATACCATTGTCTTGAGGCTTGTTTCAATCCGTAGATTGATTTCTTTAGGCGGTATCCCATATTTTCTTTTCCTTTTACAACAAAACCTTTCGGTTGTGCCATATAAACATTTTCTTTCAAATCCCCATTAAGGAACGCCGTCCTTACATCCATTTGATGTAATTCCAAATCATAGTGGGCTACAAGTGCCATTATAATTCTGAAGGAATCTTTACATGAGACTGGAGAAAACGTCTCATTGTAATTAATCCCTTCTCTTTGCGTAAAGCCTTTCGCCACAAGTCGCGCTTTAAATCTTTCTATATTCCCTTGGGAGTCATATTTTATTTTGTAGATCCATTTACAACCTACTGTTTTGGCTCCTTTAGGAATAATTTCCAAGTCCCAAACTTTATTGGTACTCATTGATTTCATTTCATCTTCCATGGCCTTAAGCCACTTTGATGAGTGGTCGCTTCTCATGGCTTCTTCAAACGAGGTGGGATCATCCCCCATCTGAAATTCTTCTGTTTCATAAACTTCATAGTCATTAGAAATAGCTGACCTTCTTGTTCTTTGATACCTTCTAGGGGTCTCTAACACTTGTTCCTCATTGGGTTGTAGCTGTTCTTCCTCATGTGCGACATTTGGTTCTATAGGTTCCTCAAGGACAGGCTCCTCAAGGACAGGTTTCTCATGTTCATTCATTGTCGCCACGGGAGAACTTGCAACAGGTGTTGGCACTATAGTGTCTTGCACTGTCGGCGCAACAGCAACAGGTAGCGTAAAGAATGGTTCTTCAACCATCGGAGTGGGTACATGTACCCGCTTCTCCTGAAGGCTTATTTCTCGTGCTACCATGCTCCCCCTGATCATGTTATCCTCCAAGAACACAGCGTGTCTTGTTTCTACAATCTTCGTATGTCTGTCAGAACAATAGAAGCGATATCCTTTCGATCTTTCTGGATAGCCAATAAAATGGCAGCTGACTGTCTTGGAGTCTAACTTTCCTATGTTTGGGTTAAACACTTTTGCCTCAGCCGGACAGCTCCACACACGCAAATGGTTAAGTGAGGGTTCCCTTCCTATCCATAATTCATATGGTGTTTTAGGCACCGATTTGCTAGGTACTCGATTAAGTATGTGAATGACGGTTTTCAGTGCCTCCATCCATAAACTAATCGGTAATGTGGAGTAACTTATCATGCTTCTTACCATATCTATTAAGGTACGATTGCGTCTTTCAGCCACTCTATTCTACTGAGGCTCCCCCGGTGTGGAGTACTGAGCGACTATGCCATTTTCCTGTAGAAACTTTACAAACGGTCTAGGAATTTGACCATATGGGGTATGTCGCCCATAGTACTCTCCACCTCGGTCTGATCGTACTATCTTTATTTTCTTATCATGCTGATTTTCAACCTCAGCTTTAAATATTTTGAATTTATCCAATGCTTCCGATCTTTCTTTAATTGGATAAATATAGCCATAACGAGAGTAGTCATCTGTGAATGTTATAAACGAATCATAACCATCCACACTTTTCACAGGAAATGGACCACATATATCAGTGTGCATTATTTCTAAAGTTCCTGTGCTTCGTTTGGCATTTTTCTTAATTTTCTTGACATACTTTTCTTTGATGTAATCAACGCATTGTTCTAAATCTGAAAATTCTAAGTGCGGAAGAATTGATTCTTTAATCAGCCGTTCTATTCTCCCCCTTGAAATATGGCCCAAGCGACAGTGCCATAATTTCGAAGAGGCATCATCAATTCGCTTCCGCTTCTTAGTTACATTCGCAGATTGGGAATCATTCATATTCTCATCGCATACATTATTCGCATTCTCATTAAGAGATAATAAATAAAGCTTGTCTTGTCGGAAGGCAAGACCAACACATTCATTATCAACTAGTATCTTACATTTGCCATTACCAAAATGACAATCAATTCCATCATCATCAAGTTTCGAAACACTTATCAAATTTATACGCAAAGAGAGAACATAAAGCACTTCTTTAAGTCTAAGTATAAAGCCATTATTCAATTCTAAAGATAAATCTCCAATAGCTTCAACATTGGCTTGCACTCCATTTGCAACATTAATCGTTCTTTCTCCTCTTTGCAAGGTTCTCGTCCCACTTAACCCCTGTAAAGAATTTGCAACATGAGTAATTGCTCCTGAATCAATCCACCAAGTGGATTTAGCATAACATAAATACATGGATTCATCTACAAATGTAACAAATTCATCACCTCTCTTTAGTAGAGATTTTGGAAAGTCTGGACAGTCTCTCTTGTAGTGTCCTTTCTTTAAGCAGTGCTTGCATTGATCTTTCTCAGCTCCATCATAGGAGTTGTTCTGCTGATTTTCAGATTCTTGGGGTTTCTTTCCCTGTGAATTTGAGGAAGAGGACTTATCCCACTTGGATTTCCCTTGTGGTTTAAAGTTCTTGCCATTAAAATTCTTTGTTTTGTTATCCTTCACAAAATGAGCAGATTCACCCTGTGAGGACTTTATCCTCTCCTCTTCTTGAGCACACATTGAAATAAGTCTTTCTATGTCCCATCTTTCAGGCTGCATATTATAGTTCACAATAAAAGTGTCATATTCTTTTGGCAAAGAAGCAAAAATCAAATGAATCAGGAAATCATCTTCCTTCAAATTCATTTCTTTTAGCTTAGATGCCGTAGTGTTCATCTTCAAAATGTGCTCTCTTATGCTACCACCTGTGTATTTCTCATTCACAAGCTTCTTTATCAGTGAACTTGCTGTGGCCTTGGTAGACCCAGTAAACTGACTCTTGATTTTATCAAGATATTCTGTGGCAGTAGCACATTCAGGGATTGAGCCCCTTATCTATTCTTCTATGGTGGCCTTGGCTACCAACAGGCACTTGCGGTTGGAGAGAGTCCATTGCCTATGTTCGAGGTCATATTTTATTCTTATCTCAGCATGATCACGCTTTCTAGTAGCGAAATCAGCGTCAGATTCATTTTCGTCTCTCACCAGGTCCTCTGGTTCAATGGGACACGATGAGATGATGGCAAAATCGACCTCTCCCAATGCAAGTTCCAGTTCATATTTCTCCCGCCACACACGATAATTTGTCCCGTTAAGTGTCGGGATATTCACGATGTTCACAATGCATTTTCCTCCTGAAACCACATCAGAGTAAGTGAGAAATATTTATACATAAAATCATATGCTTTAACTCAACGTTAGTTAAATTGAAACATATAATTCATCCATGCAATAATTTTACATCACCGTTGGGCAGAAATAAAATCAATGCACAATTTTTCATGGATCAAAAAATTATAATATTGTTATTAACAACGTTGGTCAGAAAATAACAATACTATAATTCATCTTCAATCATTATTCATTTTTCAAAATCAAATTCTCCCGTTGGTTCGAATTTGATAATGAAAATAATAATATCAAGTACGCAGCGGAAACAATAATAAAATTCTCATATTATTATTTTCCAGAAGCACAAAAAAAAATCACTATTTTCTGAGCAAAATGTCGTTGGACAAAATTGCACGGAAAATTCTTATTCAAATTCATTCAAATATTCATCAAATTCATATAAATATTGCTTCTGATTTTTTTTTTGAAATTTCTCTTCTTCTTCTTCAATTTTGGCCCGCAGGTTTTTCTTTTTTGCGCGGCCTAGCCAGCCCGGCCTAGTCAGTGGCGCGCCGGCCAGTCAGCGCAGCGTGCGGCCCACGCGAGCGCCCCGGCCATCACCGCGCTCGGCCCGGCAGGGGAAAAGCCAGCGCTCTCCGCGGGCCGGCCCGTTCGGCCAGCAGCTCTCGGCCCAACAGGCCGCCATGCCCTCGCGCCCAGGCCGCAACCTAGGCCTGGGCCGGGATTTCAGCCCGAGCCGCGCGCCCGCCTGGGCCGAAACTTGGCCCATCATCGGCGCTCGGAGGATCTGAACCGTTCGTTTTCATCGGACGGCTCTCCTCGTTTTTCGCTGGATCAAAACCAACCGGTTGACCCTGAAAACCCTAACTCTCTATTCCTTCTCTCATTGCTTTCTTCCAGCCGCACAACCGATAGGGCCGCCGGTGCATGTCGGGCGGCGGCCGCCGGCAAGGAGCGGCTCTCGCTGGAGCATGGCCACCGGCCTTCCTTTCTCCTCTTCCCTTCTTCTCGGTCTCCACCGTAGGCAACATGGAAAGCAGCGCGCGGCCACCCATGGCCCCTGCCGGAGAAGCCGAAGACGGTGGCGCCGCTGCTGCCCTCTTCGCCGGCGCGCGAGCTCGCCCTAGGCTGAGCTCGCCGCCGTCGAGCGGGCTAGCAGACGGCGCCCTTCTCGCGCGCGCACGGTGGCCGCGGCTGTTTCATCCTCCACCGCGCGGGCTCCCAAAGGACCCGGCCGCCGACGAGCAGTGACTTCTTTGGCCGTGTTGAGTTCGTGGTTTCGTTAGGGTTAGGGATTCGTTCTCTGATTTGATTCTCATATTCTTCTCCATTTCCCGGTTAGGGTTAGGGTTCATCATGAACCTTTTCTTTGCCCGATTTAGGATCGGTTTACCCAATCTAGGGTTCTTGATTCATACACCGTGGCTCCGATACCATTGTTAGATTTCGCAGTTCATAGGTTTGTTAGATCGGGTACGAATTCGTTGTAGGAAGTAGTCAAAAGTGATTCACAGTATATGTATAAGGCCTAATACAACTACTACCGCAAGTACGAGAGAGAGAAAAAAGGAAAACGGTGGAGATCGCAAACCATCAGTAGGAGCAGGAGTAGCCGATCCGGAGGAGGCGTCGGTGTTGGGGTCTTTCGCCGGCGCCATGGGTTCGGTGGTGATGTAGATGGCCGGTGCAGTGACGTCGGCTGGCGTTGCCGGCGTCGGTGGCGCTTCCCGTCGCTGGCAGCGCCCCTTCTCTAGATCGGGATTAGGGTTAGGAGTGTTGGTGGGGAACTGGCTGCGCGGTGAACCTCGTTGCTCGAGCCTCGGCCCCCACCTCCTATTTATAGCGCTGTGCGATGGGGGGCACCAACCATATTGGGTTGGGCGCCCCCGATCAGGGCGCGAGAACAAGGCCCAAAAGACTGTTGGGCCTAATAGAGGGAGATCACTTCTAACATTTATTACACAAGGAAAAATTCTTAGCCCATGAGCTCTAGAGTTAATCAGTCTCCACACGCACCAAGATGACCTTTCGAAAAAAAAACATACACCAAGCTGATCACACCAGAATCACATAAACGAGTAAACGTGGGCTCAGTAGTTTCCGACGCCGTCGACTCTCTACCTGCAAGAGGACCGCTGCGGAGTGCGGCGAAACTCAGGCGCTCGGGAGGAGAGGAGAGGATTATGTCGGTGTCGCCGGCACGCCCCCTTGCGATACGGCGGCAGCATAGAGCTGCCTTGCCACCGGATCCTCCGGCGGCGGCCGAGACCCGAGAGGACCGGACCTCAACTCGTCAAGACGAGAGGGGCTCTCCGTTTCCATCGTGTGGGATGCCCATGCCCCAGCGTAGCAGTCTAGCAGAGTGCCAGAGTGAAGCGGGCCGACGGCGCACGAAAACCCATGTATACTATGGGCCTCAACCAAATCTTTGGTCAGGAAATTTTTCTGAGATTTTCCTCACTCGTCTTTAAAACTGGATCTTTTTTATCTCCATAGCTTTTAAAATTATTTATTTTTTGCACTTAGACTTTTTGCCTGGCGCTACGTGCTGCGAGGAGTAAATCAGACTTCATTAGTACGGAGTAGTTCAGGAAGATAAATCAGAAACTAATTGTTCGAAAAAAAGAAAACCAATATTTTTTATATAATTTTTTTAATGTTTAAGGCATATATATATATATACACCACAAAAGTTTGGAAGAATAATACTGTACAGTACTAGTAGAAGATAAACAACACGAAATTTTTTCTCGGGCTCGACCAAAAAAATGATTTGTTTTTGGCGAAATGTAGAGAAATTTGGAGGGACTTTTTTTTCCTGGAAAGTATTTGACCCGGGAGACGGCGTCGCGGCGAGACGTTGAAGCGGTCCGGTCGGCTTGAGCGTGACGCCGACACGCCACACGCCGAGTGGTTCCAGAACTTTGGGGGCACGTTTAGTTCCTAAAATTTTATAAATATTTTTAAGATTTTCGTAACATTGAATTTTTGAATGCATGCATAAAACATTAAATATAGATAAAAAATAAAACTAATTACACAGTTTAGACGAAATTCACGAGACGAATTTTTTAAGTCTAATTAGATCATAATTGAACATTAACTGTCAAATAACAACGAACGTAAGTGTTACAGTACCCTTTCAAACAAAAATTCGCGAGCTAAACGAGGCCCAAGCCCAGAAACCGCTACGCGTCGTCACTCTCGCGGTCTCGACTCGTCGTCGGTCCGTCCCCACCCAAAGCCCCCAAAGCGCACGGCGCACTGTCGCTGTCGCGGCCGAGGAAATCGAAGCTGCCAGCGACGCGATCGAGCGCGACGCGGGTGAGAGCCGTGAGGGAGGGCCTCTGCCTCTTCGGCTGGCGGCATGGAGAGCGACGTGCTCGCCTGCGAGGCGCCAACCGCCGGCGCCGGCGCCGACGCCGCCGCGGCGCCGGGAGCGGGAGGGGACGGAGGAGCCGGGGACGTGGTGATGCTGAGGCGGTCGGCCCTTGAGGCGTGCCTCTCGTGCCCGCTCTGCGGTCGCCTCTTCCGCGATGCCGCCACCATCACCGAGTGCCTCCACACCTGTGAGTAACTCGCCGCTCCGCCAACCTTTCAGTAACTGGCGTGCATAGGTCTGCTCGGGTCCTGTGGGCTGTCGCTCGCTCAAAGCCGTTTTTCCGGGTGCTGCGTCGCGAAACGTGGAAGGTGGTCACGGCTATCCTTCCGCGCCTCAGATTTCAATTTTTGCAGTGATCTGTCTGGATTCTGAGGTGATGCGCGAAAGGTGGCATCTTCTCGTCCAAGCGTTGTGAATTTCTCAAAAATTACGAGGGTAAAGGTGTGCACTTTTAGTGTGTGAAATTCACGTTATCTGTATGTTTGTTGCGGAGTGGGTACGCTCTAACTTTCCGGAAATGGAAGGTTTGGTTCACTTTTGCACTGTTTTTTTGAGGGATTTGAGGTGATCGGCGCGGTCGATTGCATGAGTAGTGGCCTGGTGGGTGCTGCGTGTGCACGCCATGATCCATGAGAAAATCACATGGACCCTGTTTGTACCGGGAGTGTGTTACGACCTTATGTTGTTTATTTATTTTTTGCGTAAGTGTTCTAAACTTAATGTTCACCTAAAAGTGTTATAGCCTTAATGTTCACCTAAGTGTCGTCTCATGCAAAATGAATTACATAGGTTGTTTATTGGGAAGTATCTGGTGATGTGAGGCTTTACATAACATTGGCAGAGGTGGCCTTTCCATGTTGCAGGCCTGATGTTTTCTAAATTGGCCTCCTAATATGGCAAAACGTATCACAAACCTTTTGCTGTGCTGGGAATTTTTTTGCATCATTTGTTTATTTTATTTGTCCCCACTTAAGGTAAAAGCTAATTTCGGAGTAAGCTTTATGCTTGCCAGAAAAACCATTGACTGTTAGGTTGGCTGTTCATTTCATTTCTGTAGTGGTTGGGGAAAGAAAAAGAAAGGTAGAAATTACTAATGTCGAGGCAGTAGTGAGGCACCATTAGTCCACTACCAAATAGAAACATTGCTCAACCTGTTTCTTCACAGCTTCGGGTGAGTCTTCCAGTGTGTTTATAAAGTTGACTTTCTGAGCTAACGTGTGTTGTGCACTCTGCAATAAGTTAATCTGGTTCATATGTGTGAAATGTATGGTTTTATGCTTCAAGAGTTGCTTATATGGCCAAAAATGGTGATATTTCATTTGTCCTGTTCTGGAGATTCTGCAACGCACCATCTTGAGAACAAGTATGTTATGCTCTTGTCTTTGGTCAGGAAACAAAGTCCTTGTTTGTGGCAAGGTGCTATAGCTCATCATTAGTGGGAGAGCCAGAGAGGGTGAAGGACTTTGTTTTTTTTTATTTATGTAAACAGTGCTTTTAGCCTTAACTGAGGTAGATATGCTAACTAATTTGAAGTCGCTTCCTCAAGCCACACCAAATTGCCACCTTTCCCTTCAGGTTTCAGCTGTGCTAGCTGTGTAACCAAGTCGGGCTCGCTGCTGGTAGTACCTAACAGTGTTTGGCATAACAAATACCAGTATTGTACTACTGTGTTTATTTATTCTTAATTGGATTAGTATCTTCCAACATTTTTTCTTCATGAATCGTGAATTGCACCTCTTCCATTAATGTTATAACTTATAAATACCATCAGTTTGCAGGAAGTGCATATCAGAGGAGTTCATAAATAAGGAAGTGTGCTGCTGCCCTATCTGTAGCATTGATTTGGGCTGTGCTCCATTGGAGAAACTCAGGTTTGTTTTTTTTCTTGAAATATATTTATATTGGGTATGGCATTATCCATCATCCTTGAAATAGTATACAACATTAGCTAGTGTGAGTGTGCAACATAGCGGAACATACATGGACCAAATCTGTGAAAATGTTCTCCAACATTCTCCTCTCTAGTATCAAAAGTGAGTTAGCCTTTAGCAATCTACTATTGACTATTGTAGCAAATGTGCCGTCCTGGCTTTTAACATTCCCTGCTCAGCACCCTGCCATGTTGGATCTTGTTTTCACAATGACACCATTGCATTACCATGCTGTTGTATTAGTTGCATCATTTAAATTGCTACCGCTCCATGTAACCTCCTCCTGTATAACCTTGGCTATCGGATGGCCATAACATGATGTATATGTGATGTGCTTCTTACTTGGTTATCTTGGGAATAATTCCTCTTACCACAATATTGTAAATATGCTTTATTTTTTGGTAACTTCTGAAATGCCAAGATTGGCCCATTAATTTAAACTATGATAAATTATTACCTTGCATTGAAGCAACATGCAACAAGAAAATTTACTTTTTCTGTATATTAGTTTTTCTTGTAATGTACTTGATCTATTTTATAGCTATAGCTTATGGCTCATGTCAACTAACTTTCTGTACAGAATTGATCATAGCCTACAGTATGTAAGGTCAAAGGTATTCCCTTTTAAAAAGAAAAAGTTTGAGGGCCCAGAAGTCACACCGCCAGTTACATCACCTATCAAGATGAAAGAACGATCTCTCTCTTCGTTGACAAAACATGCTCCTCAAATGTCTATGCAAAAATACTTGACAAAAAGGAGAACAAAAGCCTCATGCTTACGCAACCTCCCTTTGGTATGTAGCTTTTCTTTCACTGGATATCCTTAATAAACAATTGTGCTAAGAAGTTATAAGCTTGGAACCTTGTTCCATTATCTAAAAAAAGAAGTTATAAGCTAAATCCCCTCAATTGAAAAAAAGTCCCATTATGTGTATATATAGGAGATTGTGTAGTTCACTCTTGCCCTTCTATTTTTCCTTTGTTTTGTTTGCACGGATGTGGTGAGCCTAAAAGTTCCTGTATGTGTTAGGTCTGGGGACATTATGGATGACCCATGTTCCCTAAAAAAAGAACGCTTGTTCACTTCCCTCAGAAAAAAACAGACATGTTCAATCTTCTTCTATTTTATTTCAAACCTTTATAATTTCACATATATATATCAATATCACGTTCCATGTTGGTAAGGAAGCATGGAACCTGAATGCGATATATGCATGTGTCATATGCAATTGCATTATTTTGTTGGCAAAGTTATTTCACATCTGAACTTCCTTTAGTTCCTGCAGTGAGAAATTTCTGTGCTATTTTATGTTTTGAAATTCGTTTACTTGATTGAAATTCATTATATTTTGTTGTGACTAATTCTTATTTACTGCTTATGCCATTGATATGCAGCACTCAACCTTGCGGGGCAGTAGTAATATCACAAAAAAATCTGGGGGATGGAGACCTTTAGGGAGTCACTTTCGAGCAGCTAAAAACAAAAAGTCTCTTAGATCTAAATCAGAAGATGTAAAGACAGCTGAAAAAAAGACTGATGATCCAGTTGATGTAACTCTTCCCAGTCAAGCAAAGGCTAAGAAGCAGTTTACACGACGTGGAAATCTGGACAAGAGAACTGGAACCAAGAAACTATTGGCTTTAAAGGGAAAACAGAAAAATACAAAGCCAAAGAATACTCCTAATAAGAGGAGATTGCGAGCATTATGGTTCTACCTTCTTGCTGCTTTTGACCAGTAACAAACTAGGCCGCTTGTCTTACAAAGTTCCATTTGTTGTTTTCAAATAGATCAGAAATCATGCTGCTGTGTTGATCCTTGCAGGAAAGGACAGCCTCCTCTACCGCAGATACCATCAAAATTTTTGAGGATCAAGTGAGTTATCTCAACGCACTTTCTTGCTTGAAACACTATATGCCTTTTCTGCACTAAGGGTGATTTCCTTACTCTGTTGTCCTAGGGATGTAAATTTGCCTGCTTCCTTCATACAGAAATACCTTGTGCAGAAACTTAATCTTTCAAGTGAAGCTGAGGTTTGTATTTATCTCCTAGTGACAATTAATACCAATTAATTACTTGTATCTCGTAACATCCAGCTCTTTATTTGTTTATTTTAAAAAGCAAAGCATATCGTTTCATGATTATCTTTGAATTATCAATGAAAACTGTGACACATTGTTTTCAAATATTAATTCTGTGAAGCTGTTTCACTTCGGAGAGTTTCGTGCTATTATCTTTGTACTGAGCAACATCTACAAAAGCTAACAAACAATACTGCCTAGTGCCCAATGTCCATCCATCATCTTCTGTTAATTGGCCAACACAGCAAAAACTCCGATTGCTTCCAAACTGATAACAAGGCAGTCAATCAGTTTGCCTCCCAAAAAAAGAAAACAAAACAAGAGTAGCCAAGCAGCCCGCAGTGAGCAGCATACAGATTCTATTAGTGCAGTAGAACCCCAAAGTTTTTCGCATAGCTTAGTGCATTCAAATATTTTAACAAGGTTTGCTACCATCGGTGGATAATATAGATGTGGCCAGTGTAGCAGATACCGTTTTGTTTCTCATTTCGGCTACTTACAACAGAGGTGTGCTTGCAGGTGGAGATACTCTGCGGTGGCAGACCAGTGAACCCAGGAATTCCCCTGCACGACCTAGCAGATTACTGGATTGACAAACGACCAAAGGGCCGAGTGCGGTCATCTGTGGGCACGCCTGCGGCTGAATTCGTGCTGAAGGTATTTTATGCCAGGTCAGGAGTGCCCCTTCCTGAAACTGAAAAGAACAAAGATTGATGGAGAGCTTCCCTTCGTTTCAGAACCAGCAGGGCGTCTTTCATTCATAGGAGCCATTGGTTAAGGATATCTTAGCATGTACATAGATGTTAGTGTCACAGGTTTAGAAGCCTTCATGGGCTTACTATTATATATCCTTTATTTAGCTCAGTGCATTTTTACGGCTTATATTTCCCTGACAAAGTGTGTACCTAGGCTGTGTAATTATAATTGGATGAGATGTCGACTTGTCGAGTGAGCTTGTGCTGTAAGCAGGGGGCCAGTCGCCCCCTGCATGAGTCTACGCTGATGTATAGTGGAGTTTCTTGATTGCACTGGAAATTGTCACTGATTCTGGATGTGGCATAACATATTGAGTATTGTTTCAGGGCATTTGGTGCTGAGTTCTGCCATTGTGTTAAGTCTGGCAAGTGCAGGCTGCTCAACCCAATAGCTGTATCTAATAAGACGCTTCTTCTATTTTATCTTACGAAAGTATCTGACGGTATATTCTCGTGATTTTCCTGAAGGCAGAAAAATCGCTTCATGCGGAGTGGTTATGTAGATTGTGTCTGGTTGTCTCACAGCCCAATGTGGCAACACGGGTACGCAACGCAAACCACGAGTTGCCCAATTGAAGCAAGAAGAGAAAAGAACCGAAAAGGCAGACGCTAGGGAGACAGAAGCTGCTATTACATTACACGGTTATACAATTTGGGGCCCACAAACGAGAAGCGGAGTGAACCTCATCTAATCACCTAGGCAGCAGCCAAGGGTCGCCCAGGTCCGCGTGCCTGTTCCGCGCAGAAGGATCAACCGAATCCAAAATCGGCTCGCGGAGGAACGCCTCATGGCACAGCACTGACGACTCCCCAAAGCAGGCGACGTGCTGGAGTCAAACATCTGCACCGAGCACGAAAAATCAAAGGGTGTGTTTAGGTGGGGGTGTAAAATTTTTGGAAGCACAGTAACTCTTTTGTTTGTATTTGGTAATTAGTGTCTAATCATAGGCTAATTAGGTTCTAAAGATTCGTCTTGTGATTTACAACCCAACTGTGTAATTAGTTTTAGCGCCCGGACGCCTGGCTCCAGGCGGCGTCTGGACGCACCCCCCCCTCCCCCCCACTCGCCAGCTCCCGCCCCGCGCTGCCTGCACAGAAGAAGCGAAAAAGGAAAAGAGAAAAAGGAACATGCCTGTCCTTCCTCCACTCGCCACGGAAGGAAGACGGGGGCGCCCGCAAGCGCACGGGATCCGCCCACTGTCAACTCACCACCACAGCCTGCTCCCTACCCCCAGCTCGTCCCCCCGCATGCCCGCTGCAACATAAGGGTGAAAAGACGCTGAAACACCATAAACGTAGTATTGCAACAATGCCCAACGAACTGCTTCACCAATAGATTCAAGCAGTTGAAACATATAAATTGCAACAACAAAAAAGGCAAAAAGATCTAACACTGGAACGATGGAGTTAAAACACCTTGAACATGTTATTGAAACAAACAAGAAAAATAGCTGAAACATTTTGCTGAAGCTGCTGAAACACAATGAAACATATTAATACAACACCACCTGAACACCTATTGCAACATCGACTCAAAACTACTGCAATATCCACAGAGAACCGTTGCAACAACGGCGAAATCTGAACCCGCTCGCCGGAACCTTAGCCACCACCAAACCATTAGATCCAGAGGAGGGGGAGAAGGAGGAGGAGGAGGGGTAGGAAGAGGAGGGACCAGATCGAGATCCATAGGGAGGAAGGAGGGGGAGGGAGGCCTCAGATCGAGATCCCTCTCCACCTACCTCGTCGGAACCGCATCGTCGTCCTCGTCTCTGGAAACATGGAGGTAAGAGAGCGAGAGAGAGAGAGAGCAGGGAGGGAGGGGACGCGCGCGGCTCACGGCTCGCCGGAAGCTGCCGCCATCGCCCACGGCTCCGGCAGCATAGAGGAGTTGGAGGTCGCAGCGGGGGAGGAAGGGAGAGGGGGGAGGGAGGAAGGAAGGGAGGGGCAGCTCGCCGGCATGGGGGAGGAGGCGTGCGGGTGCGGCGCGCGTTGGAGTGGCGGAGCGGCGGAGCAGCTCGTAGGAGGAAGCATGCGAGCGCGAGCGAGAGGATAAGATGGAGGAGGAGACGAGCGAGTGGATGCGGAACGTCCGGCGCGAGTCGGACGTCCTCTGTATATCATTACCGATATTTAATGCTCCATGCATGCGTCCAAAGACAAGGAATCTTGTAAAATTTTTGAAATTTTGAAGGAAGTGAACACACCCTTTAGCGCACGCCTCTGCCTCGACAGCGCCTGGATTCACGGCAACAGACACCAGCTGCCTGCACGACGCGGCCTCTGACAACATGGGTTCAGAGCACGCTTGCTTGACAGGAGAGGGTGAGCCAGTGGCCAGTGCTCGAGGCAGGCACCGAAGTCAACCGGGGCCACGAGGGTATGCATGGGCGACTGGTCAGCTCGGCATACGGAGCTCCGGCTCCAGCCAAAACAGGTTCAGTTGCAGATTCAACGGTAGAGCAGATTTACTTAGAGAGCTGAAACAATTTTTTATACTGTTTGGCAAAATAGTTTCTCCGGGTTATTGAAAAGGAGAAAATATCCATAATACCCTTCAATTTTTCTTTTTCCCCTTTTCTTTTCCTTTCTCTTTTTTCCTATATTCTCTCCCCAATCTTATCTGTTATCATATCTCCTCAACCACCGCACATGGACAGCACGTCCGCTCGACTCATCGTCCTTCCCTCTTCCCACGCGCCGCCGCTCGACTCTGGCCCACCGGTCCGCCGCTCCCGTGCGCCGTGCGCCACGCGCCGCCTGCTCCGGCTCTAGCCCACCAGTCCGCCGCGCACCATCGCTCCATGCCCCCACGCCACCCTGCCTGCTCCGCCGCGCGACGTCTCTCCATGCCCTCACACCGTGCTCGCCTGCGCTGGCCCGTAGGTCCGCCACGCGCCACCGCTCCGTGCCCATGCGCGAGCAAGAAGAAGGCAGGGGCACCCACGGCCAAATCCACTCGCGCCTGGCAAGGATCCGGTGGGAGCTGCATTTTCTGGCTCCACCTTCCAAAACGGCACTGTGAGAGCACGATTTCCAGCAGCTCCGCACGAGGAGCACTTCTCCTGTACCCATTTGGTAACTGGAGCTGAAAAACTGATCCAGGAGCTGTCCCGGGAGCCATGCCAAATGGCCCCTTACTATATGTAGGAGTACTTCTGCCACAGTGACACTGCGACAGGTCATGGCTCCTCACGTCGACGTGACCGGGCATTGGACGTCCCCAACTAGGACATTAATTGTACCATCACCTGAGCGTTTTGCTGATGTGGCAAGGTAGTTATTGAAGAGAGAGAGAGCAAAAATCGTAGAAATCAAGTCTAAGTTAGAAACCATGTCTACACAAGAACTAAGACATGAAAGGATGTGATTGGTAGAGAATGGAAAGAGAATGTATATGATTGAATAAAAAGTTGTTCTATAAAAACTATCCATTGGGACCATGGTTTATATACATAGTGTCTATGAAAATTAATAGGTTCTAGCATTGGGACTGCCCTCAAGATCCCTGCATTCAGGTTGTGTGCAATGTCGTTGATCCATTAGCCATTGAGCACACCTTCTCGCACTGTCCTGTTTTTATGTCTACTGTGGCAGCACAGCAATGGAAACTATCTTAGCCTATGTCCCTCGGAGTTAAGCGAGCGCTAGCCTTGTGCATACACCAAGTTCTTCTAGGGTAGCACTCGTCACAGACACGATAGCAAATCCGGACTCAATTGCCTTTTGCCCCACAGCCCAACCCCCGGCCCCCAACCCACCCCCACCCCCACCCCCCACCCCCAAAAAAAATCAAACCAAAGCATTGCCGCATCCAAACTGTGGTTATCAAAATCGAAATTGGCTTCTATAGACTAGTCGCATAGAGTGGTATAGAATAATCTATCCTACACATGGTGTTGCACTCCATGCCATTTTTACTATAGATGGGGCCCATAACTTGATGCATACACTAGAGCTATCGAGCTTTTTGTTTTGTGTTTGCGTATGATCAGCCTTAGGGTTTGTTGAACATTGAACTAACTCATACACTAGAGCTATCGAGCTTTGTTTTGTGTTTGTGTGTGATCGACCTTAGGATTTGTTGAACATTGGACCCGGTTGAAAGGTCTTGATGGCTAGAGGAGGGTGAATAGCCTAATAAATTTTCTACAAAATGTGCTAGACAAGTTGATTAGTAAATCAAATGGCGAGATGCATGTTTTGCCTAGGCTAAGAAAGTGATGCAAGCCACCTATCCAATTAACAATTCTAGTATGGTTCACACAACCGCACGAGTTTAAACCGCGAGAGTAACAATTGAAAAAGTTACACTACTCAAGCTAACAAAGCAACTAAGCAAAACTAAACTACAACAAGATAGTAACACAAGTAATGTATGAGTAGGTATAGAAGTGATTTCACCGAGAGGCGATGAATAGAGCCAACCAATCAATGATTTCAATAGATGATATTCAAGATAACCAAAACACCGGGATGAATCAATCACAATCAAGAAGTGAAGACCAATGATCTATCCCGAGGTTCACGTGCTTGCCAACACGCTAGTCCCCGTTGTGTCCCCCCTACACCACATGGTTCGGTGGCTGATCGGTATCACACACCGAGCCTCTTAAAAGGCGCCACAAGAACCTACCAAATAGTAAGAAGTTCTGACACGAGCAATCCATTAGAGTTGGAATTCGGTGCTCCGGCGAGAAACCACAACAACCCCTCACAAACCAATCACCGGAGCCGGCCACAAACAATCATCAACACATGTCGGACCTCCTCCAAGCTGCTCCAAGCCATCTAGGTGGCAGCAATCACTAAGAGTAATAAGAAACACCATAGCAAATCAATCCTCCAAGTGCCTCTAGATGCAAAGCAATGATCAATGCACTTGAATCACTCAATCTCACTCAAGAATCACAATCAAATGCAAGGAGATGAGTTGAGATGAGAGGGGGTGCTTTGGCTCAACTCAATGTGCTCACAAGAATGTCAAAAGTCCAAGAGAGGGAGCCAAGAGTCGGCCACCAAGTATTTATAGACGTACCCCTTCGAAAAGAGCCATTGGGCTGAAATCATGCACGATAGACGCGTCTGTCGCTTTAGCCTCGGCGTCTGACGCATACCCGAGTGCCACGTGTCCATGCATTTGAAATCCAACGGTCTCGCACCTAATTCGACAGACGCGTACATGAGTTTCACCTCAGCGTCTGTCGCCCCGACAAACGCAACACAGAGAGCTCTATTTCATGAAAATGATCGACAGACGCGTCCCTTGATCGCTTGTTAGACGCTGCCTGAGCATCTGTCGCTCGCACGTTTGCCCAACCGTGAAACCCTGAGCGACAGACGCTGACACAGCGCGTCTGTCGCTCAGGCGTCCATGCGTCTGACGCTCTAGCCGAACAATGGCCAAGCCGGGGCAGGCCGACTGTAGCAGAACCGCCTAAATTATATGGCCCATATGCACCTGTCATTGTTCCTAAGACTTCTGACGGCTATACAAGTACACCAGATAACCTAAGAAGATCTGTCAGGTGCCCTCACAGGACCCTGATTCAACTACATTTGACAACTCATACCAGGATTAACAAAGGAGTAACTACAACATTACAACATTTGTATAAAACTTTACATCAGAGTGCGGAAGAATAACAACAATGAATTTATAAATCATGATTAAGTTAACTTTTTACAAACTTAACTTGTATTGTGGAAGTCGAGTAGAACTACAGGAGACAACTTAGGTAGAGCACCTAAGTTAGGAGAGGTCGACCAGATCATATCAAACCCACTGACATGACCCCGGTTAACAGCACCAGTCAGTATCTGCAACAGGGGTTAACAAACCTTGAGTACTTGAGGGTACTCAACAAGACTTACCCAACTAAAGAAAAGATTTCAAGGGCATGCTAGCTTTAGGGAATCAAGGTACGGGTATTTAAGAAATCAAAATTATTTTGCAGAAAAGCTTACTAGAGTAAGTCCTTACTTTCAACATTTTATTTTTATCATTGATGGTTCATTAACCAATTCTAAGTGATCCTAATCTAGATCAAAGTAATTCTCATCACGATTCTTTTCTATTCTTTCCTCAAATTTCAATTCTTAACTACGATGCAGGACATGTGATCGAGCCTCCATAACCGAGGAGCAACGACAATTCGAACCGATTATACCTAGCTGGGGATCTCTAACCTCACGACATATGTAGAACCAAATCTTGCATATGTCAAACCTCATTTAGATCTCCCAAAACCAGAACGTGTCCGTCGCCACCCGAGAGTACAGTACTCCTTGAACCCGGCCCGATTCTAGCCCCGAGGGTACACGCTACTCCCGCCATCTCTCCACTCCCAGTGCGAGGTTAGACGTTCTCGTAATGGAATCACTAACATCTCGGGCTTACCCAAGGCATGAGGCTAGTTGCAAAGTCTCGAAACACAAACAGGACTGCAACATACGGTCCTTAACTAACAAGGCGAAAACACTACATTGAGACTCCTTTCCCAATGCAAGTTAGCAGTGGCCAAACCACCCGCCCGATCTTCTAATTCATTCTCATATTTCAATATTCATTAAGTATGCCGTCATGGCCATGTAAACACTCATTTAAAAATCTTAATTCAGTAAGCATGGCAAAACATACTATGCATTTTCAGTAAAACATGTATCAAGGGTGATATCGCAATAATCAAGGATGATAATGTAGCAATTGGGTTATCACTCAACTCCTAATTACTTAATGCAGTAAACCATAGTATAAATAATAAAGATTTTTAAAACTCAAGGTAGGGTTTAAATGCACCGGGGCTTGCCTTCGTTGCAGCGATGGTTAGTTCTCGTAGAAGTCAAGTTTGACACCAACACCACGTGTGGATCACCTTTTTCGAAGCTTGATCGTCACCAACCTCGTCAACACTTGTTCAACACGAACCTTCTCACTCTCGTAAGTACTACACGTAGATAAATGATGTGATGTTTAATATGATGAAATGCATGCCATGATGCATGATGATGAACAAGACATAGTATAAAAGGGACATTTAGAAAGGATAAACATTAGTTATTTACTTGAGTACAACTTTTCTTAGCGGTACAGTTGCAATCCAACAGAATTATTAAACTACTTAACTTTACTTTTTACCCAAGAGGTTGCATCTAATAAGCAAGTAAGTCTATTACAAGACCACTAATTACTTACATAAAAAATCATTAACTATTAATGATCTATGTTAAACACATTAATTATCATTAACAAAACTTAATTAACAAGTTAATCAGGAGCTCAAGCAACTCAATAAGATGCCATGGATCATCACATGTTAATGACCCAAGGTCAACCATCAATCCAAAAGTCACACAAAACCCTAAATGATTAAACACTAATCATTTGATTAACTGATTAATTAATAAAGCATAAATTAAGTATAAAATTAGAGTGATCCAATTAATCCTAATTTTTTTTATTTTAGGAAGCTTACATCATAACTAGGTGGCAAAACAATTTTCATAATTTTTGGATAATTATATAAGCCTAGAAAAATTAGGGAAAAGTCATTTATTAATTAATGAAGCTAATTAATTGACCTTCAAAAAGTAATCAAATTAGAAATTTCATATTTTTCCATGAAAGATAACATCATGAACAAGCTACACAAAAATTTTCATCATTTTTGGTGCTAAAATTAATTCACAACAAAATAAACAAATCTTAGCACTATTTGAATTTTAGAAAAGAATAAAAAGTAAAAACCACTTCACCAGCTCAGCCCACACCTTCCTCCCTCTTCCTGGCCCAACCGGCCCAGATCAGCCCACCCGCCTTCCTCCTTGCTCCCTCCCTCGACCTGCTTCTCCTGGCCTAGCCCAACAGACCGGGCCCGCCCAGCAAGGCCAGGTGGTCGCCCCCCTGCTCTGGCCAGAGGCCATGGTGACGGCCGGCCGGCCATCCTCGCCGCCGGTGAGGTTCCGGCGGGGCGGACCGCACTCGAAGGACCAGCATGGTGTCACGATCAAACCCAAGGCATGCCTCCAGAAACTCGGGCATTGAGGAGCGCTCGACGCCGACCATGGCTGCCACGGCGGAGCGGCGGCCACGAGTGGGGCACGACATGGCGGTAACGGTTAAAGGAAAAGGTCAGCGAGCACCAGTGACTGACTAGGAACATGATGGAGTGCTCGGTTGAAGCAGAGAGGCGATGGATGGAGCTGGCCATGGTGGAGGCGCACATGGCGGCCATGGCGGACCATCGCGATGGAATTTGCGCTCGCGGCCGATGCCAACCAAGAGAGACAGCGCGAGTGGCCTCAAACGACGTGCGAGGGGTGGGCGAAGCTAGCTACGGGATGAAATGAGCAGAGGTGGAGTGAGCGTGGTGAATTTCGTCGGCGCGTCGAGTTCACCGGCGTCGGGCAGAGAGAGAGAAAAAAGAAGTTGGCCGGCGTCGGCTTTTAAGAGAGTGAGGTCGATGTCGTGGCCTTAACAGCGTCTTCACGAACTCATCCACCCGGTTAGGTACGTGGCCGAGTGTTATCACTACTGTCCTAGGTGAATAGGATGAGGAGGAAGAAGTCGCTGGGCCTCGCAGGGGCGCACGGGACCGACGGCCCAACAAGAGAATCACTGGAGACGAGTGGGCTTAGGTGCCTGCGTGCACAATTCAGGCTAAGGCCTTGTAAGGAGATATAAAAGTAGAGATGTGAGCACTTGAGAGCTTCACGCTATTGTAAACAACCAAACTCTATTTTCTACCTAATCATTCCTCGCCAGCCACCCTCCTCTCTTCCGTGTGCTGTTCATCTTGCCCCTTCCCAATTCTTCCAATCTTCCCCAATTGCTCCTATCCCCAACTCCGATTCCGCTAACAATTGGTATCGGAGACACCGTTCCTCGGCTATCCATCTGTTTCCGCTGAATTCCATCGGTTGTTTGGGCAAACGGATCTGGTTGGCTTGATCTGGATTCATGTAGTGAGCTGCTAGACGAATTTGGAACGCTGTAATTCCAATCCACGCTTGAGCGATTTGTGGTGCGTTGACAGTCTGGATCGGCCTGATCTGCTTCCCCATGACTACTTCACTCGACGACAGCACCGATTGGGAGTCATGAATCCGGAGACAAAGCTGATCCTCGAAGAGATGCGCAAGAGCATCTCCGACCATGATCTCAAGTGGGATCAGCGCTTCTCCGACCAAGAATCCTGCCTCACTCGCCAGATTCAGGACTCGGAGAAGACACAGGACGCCCGTGTCGTGACTCTGGAGACGAAGCAGGACGCCCGCTTCTCTGATCTGGAGAAGTTTGCCGCCTCCTTCGACGAGTGGCGCCCCGACATCGAAGGCACCGTCGGCGACATCCACTTGGAAGTGAAGAAGCTCTCACTCGGTTGGGGTCGCGCCAGCGTCGACAACCCCCTCGACACGTCTGGCGTCCTCGCCCCGGCGCCGAACGCAGGTCCGCTTCTGGCTGGCTTTCTCACAACGCCCGTGGTTGGGCCCGGCCTCGCACATCAGTACCGGGAGAGTGGACCGGAGGTTGTCACCACCCTCATTCATTCCCCGGTCAAGGGTGAGCATATGATTTTCCCCCCTCCCAACCCAGTTCATAAATTTCCTTCTGCTAATACCCATATGTCCGAGTTTGATCCTGCTCAAGTTGGTGGTATTGGGCATGATCATAACAAAATTCCTAAGGTGGATTTTCCAAAATTTGATGGGGATCAACCCAAACTTTGGCTCAGTAACTGTATCGACTACTTCCAGTTGTATAAGGTCGATACCAGTAATTGGGTTTGCATTGCGCGTATGCATTTTGTGGCTGCCGCTAAGCGTTGGTTCAATTCTATCGAGTCCCAGTTACAGCAGTGTAGTTGGGATCATTTTGCTGAACTTGTGATGTCTAGATTTGGCCAGGAACATCATGAGCTGTTATTGCGTCAACTCTTCCAGATTCGTCATACTGGAATAGTCCAGGAGTATATTGATCAGTTCTCTGCTATAATTGATCAGTTGGGTGCCTATCACAGCATCACTCATCCACTATTCTTTACTATGCGCTTCCTGGATGGCTTAAAGGATCATATTCGCATTCCAGTTTCCATGCAATGTCCACAAAACTAGGATACCGCTTGTGTTCTCGCCCTGTTGCAGGAGGACCTGACAAGCTCATGGAAATCGGAGGTGCGCAAGTGGGATGTTTCTAGTGGGGCGCGGCCGTTTGCCCGTTCGGCTCTGCATCCACCTTCACCGCGCATTGACAAGCCTGGCGCACTATCAGAAACCTGGGTTTACACTGACCCTGGGCGTTCACTGTCCGCCGACGAGCGTTGGGCTGCTCTTCGCTTATCCCACCGTGCTCAGGGGTTGTGTATCCGCTGTGGTGTCAAGTGGTCCAAGGATCACCGCTGTGCCCAAGCTGTGCAACTTAATGCTTTGGAAGAGGTGTTGGCTTTATTCTCTGTGGATGATTCTGTTGATGCTATGGAGGTTGATCAGCCACCCAAACATGCAGAAGTATAGATGTTACTCTCAATGGCTGCAGTTTCAAGTATATCTGCCCCTCGCACTATGACCTTTGATGGGTTTCTGGGAGACACACCTGTCCGTATTTTGTTTGATTCTGGGAGCACACACACTTTTATCAGTACTGCTATGGCTGCTACTTGTCTGAATGTGCAAGCACTCTATCCACCTGTGCATGTTAAGGTTGCTAATGGCCAAGTGCTTACCTACTCTCAATTTATACCATCTGTTGAGTGGTCTGTCCAGGGGTTTACCTTTCACTCTGATTTGAAGGTGTTACCTCTTCCATCTTATGACATGATACTGGGTGTCGATTGGTTGTCTAGTCACAGCCCCATGAAGGTCCATTGGTCTCAACATTGGCTACAGATTCCTCATCAGTAGGGCATAGTACAGTTGCAGGGTACTTGGTCCTCCTTACCAGCTGGTGCTATTCTCCAGTTGTGTTCTCCTGAAGTTGTTGCATCTGATCCCTCTCCCGAAGCCCCACCTGAAGTACAGAAATTGTTACAGGATTTTGCTACATTATTTGAACCACCCACACAATTGCCACCATCTAGAAATTGTGATCATGCTATTCCACTTCAACCTGGTGTTGCTCCTGTGTTCTCCAGGCCATATCGCTTTGCTCCAGCCATCAAGGATGAAATCGAAAAACAAGTGAAGGAAATGTTGGAGGCAGGTCTCATTCAGAAGAGTTCGAGCCCCTTCTCCTCCCTAGTGCTCTTGGTGAAGAAGAAAGACCAAACCTGGAGGTTCTGTGTCGACTACCGTTTGTTGAACTCTATCACACTAAAGAGCAAATACCCAGTTCCTATTATTGATGAATTACTCGATGAGTTGGGTCACACTACTTGGTTTTCCAAACTGGACCTCCGTTCTGGTTTCCACCAGATCCTTCTGCGGCCAGGCGAGGTGTTCAAAACCGCATTCCAAACACATTTTTGGCCAGTTTGAGTTTGTGGTGATGCCGTTCGGCTTAACTGGGGCACCGAGGACATTCCAGGAGGCCATGAACTCTACACTCACTCCTCTGTTATGGAAATTCATGTTGGTCTTCTTTGATGACATATTAATTTACAACATATCTTATGCTGAACATCTTGACCATATCCAGCAAGTACTAGTCCTCCTTCAAGCTCATGACTGGAAATTGAAATTATCCAAATGTGAGTTCGCCAAGAGAAGCATCAGTTATCTGGGCCATGTGATCTCTGGTGCCGGTGTGGCTACCGATCCTAAGAAGATTACAGCAGTATCCTCCTGGCCAACCCCCACTTCTGCCCATGAAGTCCGCAGCTTCCTCGGTCTTGCGGGATACTACCGCAAATTCGTCAGGAATTTTGGTCATCTCGCCCGACCTTTGAAGACCTGCTGCGCAAGCATACCATCTTCCATTGGACGCCGACACATGAGCAGTCTTTCCAGGCAATGAAAACAACACTCGTAACAGCGCCGGTCCTGGCATTGCCTCACTTTGCCAAAACTTTCTGTATTGAGACTGATGCGAGCGCAACTGGTATTGGAGCTGTACTCACACAGGATGGCCATCCTCTGGCCTATATCAGCCATGCATTAGGACCCAAGTCTAGAGGCATCAGTACCTACGAGAAGGAGTATATGGCAGTCCTTATGGCAGTCCAACAATGGCGTCAGTATCTCCAGTTTGCAGAATTCATTTTTTACACTGATCAGCAAAGTTTGGTCCAACTTTCTAATCAACGCCTACATACTCCGTGGCAACAAAAACTCTTCACCAAACTTTTAGGGCTCCACTACCACATAGTGTACAAGCCTGGTAGCACTAATCAGGTCGCTGACACCCTGTCTCGCAATACAACTCCCATCTCTTCTTGTGTTGTTGTTTCAGTTATCTCTCCACAGTACCTTCCTCCGCTTGGGATGTCATATCAATGGATTTCGTTGAGGGTCTGCCACATTCAAAGCACGTCAATTGTATACTGGTCATGGTTGACTCTTTCACCAAATATGCACATTTCTTGGCTCTGTCTCACCCGTTCACTGCTGCTACGGTGGCCAAATTGTTCCTGGATCAAGTATACAGACTACATGGCCTCCCTTCCGCCATTATCTCTGATCGGGACCATATCTTCACCAGTAAGTTCTGGTCTAAGCTATTCCACCTCGCTGATGTTAAGTTGCAGATGAGCTCCAGCTATCATCCACAGTCTGACGGCCAGACGGAGCGCTTGAACCAGACCATGGAGACTTTCCTTCGCTGCTTCGCGAATGCCTGTCCTTCCAAGTGGTCTTCCTGGCTCCCACTTGCCGAGTTATGGTATAACACTTCCCCTCATTCTGCTGTTGGTCGTTCACTGTTTGAAGCATTATACGGTTACCCTCCTCGCCACTTTGGTATATCAGCAGTAGATGCAGTTTTAGTGCCTGAACTCTCAGATTGGCTGCGTGATCGCCATGTCATGACAGATCTCATTCAGCAACATCTATCCCGTGCCAAGGAATGCATGAAGCGTCAAGCTGATAAGCTCCGGTCTGAACGTCACTTCCAGGTGGGCGATAGGGTGTTCGTTAAGCTCCAGCCTTATGTTCAGACTACATTGGCTCACCGCACTAATCAGAAGTTGGCCTTCAAGTACTATGGTCCATTCGCTGTGCTCGCTCGCGTGGGATCTGTTGCTTACACTCTGGACTTGCCGTCATCCTCTACGGTTCATCCGACATTCCATGTGTCATAGCTTAAGAAGGCTATACTCCCGGGTACCACTGTTTCTCCATTATTTCCTTCTGACATTGAGCTTCCTCGTACCCCAGTTGCTGTCCTCCAACGTCGCTAAACTTCTGACGCTTCTGGAGAGCAAGTGCTGATTCAATGGTCTGGCTGACCCAAGGACATGGCTACTTGGGAGTCTTGGGACTCTATCCATCAAGCCTTCCTGCGTCCAGCTGCTTGGGGACAAGCAGCCTCTCAAGCCCGGGGACTATTATCACTACTGCCCTAGGTGAACAGGATGAGGAGGAAGAAGCCGCTGGGCCTCGCAGGGGCGCACGGGACCGACGGCCCAACAAGAGAATCGCTGGAGACGAGTGGGCTTAGGTGCCTGCATGCACAATTCAGGCTAAGGCCTTGTAAGGAGATATAAAAGTAGAGATGTGAGCACCTGAGAGCTTCACGCTATTGTAAACAACCAAACTCTATTTTCTACCTAATCATTCCTCGCCGGCCACCCTCCTCTCTTCCGTGTGCTATTCGTCTTGCCCCTTCCCAATTCTTCCAATCTTCCCCAATTGCTCCTATCCCCAACTCCGATTCTGCTAACACCAAGCGCTGAGAAACGTCGAGAAAGCGTGGCGGACAGCGCACGCCGGTGAGCAGAGAGGGAGAGGAGAAGAGAGTCATGGCTGTTACTGTAGCAAGCATGCCACCTCACTTTTGAAATTTCAAAATTACTTCTGATTTTGCATTGAAACACAAAAATTTCCAAACACCAAAGCTGCTCAAAAATCTGCACTCTACAACTTTTCTTTTGTGACCAAACTCAGATTTTGAAGAATTTTTGAAATTTGGATTTGAATTTAAAAAGGGGACAAAATAGGATTTCTGTAAATTCAAAATTACTTCAATTTTTTTAATACAACTTGAAAATCTGTAAAAAGAGAAAAAGTATAACTTTTGAAGATCTACAACTTTCATAATTGGGCCATCACCCAATTATTCCTACTTTTTGAAATTGAGTTGAAATTCAAATTTGGGATTTGAATCTTTTCAATTTTATTCAAAATTTTACATTGAAACTTTGAAAACTCAAAACACCAAAGTTTTACATATAGGTAAGACCTACAACTTTGCTTTTTAAACTATTTTCAAATTATGCCTCCATTTTGAAATTGGAATAGGGAAATGAAAAGGGGTCAAATTTGAAATTTGAATCTTTTGAAAATTACTCCAACTTTTACACTAAAACTTTGGAAACTCAACACACCAAACTTGTAGCCCTTGAAAAGATCTACAAACTAGGTTTTAAACTTTTTTTCAAATTTTGCTTAGATTTTGAATTATTTCAAAAGGGGTAAAAACAATGTTTTTCTTTTCCGGAAATCAGGGTTTTGAATTCAATTGATTATTCTTTTTAACTAAAACTTGATTAATCCTTATAACCCTAATAAAACATTATTTCATGTGATAAGCAACATGGCATTATTAACATATTAAGCATACTAGTAACAACAACACATCAAATTACTATTGTATTGAAACATGTGAAACATGTATATATAACATGAAACACCCTATTTGCAACATACGAAACAATACCAAGCAACACATGAAACATCACTATGCAACAGAGATCTAGTATATGAAACATTGCTTGTGCAACATGAAATGCATCTTATGCCTTAATGCATAATGATAATGCATGATCAGTACTTAATCAAGTTTTAACTGCTTTTTAACATCTAGGATGTTACACCGACAGACGCTCCCACAACGTCTGTTGCTCCTGGAGCTGGCGTCTATCGCCATAATTTTAGTGAAAAACGATCGCACGACATCGCCACTTCTTCCAACTTTTGGTGTAAAGGAAAATGGTCATTTCAATTCCTCGAAAATGCCTAAATCCCGCCTCGCAAGCTCGGCGGGAGGGAGAGAGGACCCCAAACCCTCTCTACCGCTCAAACTTCATCGCCTTCGCAAAGGTGCTAACACCACTAAGTGATCATCGTCATGTGTAAGTGTGTTAGTATTTTCACAATTATTTTTTGAGGCGTTATTAGCTCTATCCAAATGCATATGCTCAATGAAATGTCACCTAGAGACACATGCGGGACATGAAATGATATGTCATTTCCCGTCTTCATAGTACGGCTACTAAACCTAAACGTGATCACACCCACTAGGTGTCTTGATCACCAAAAGCAAACCCTAGCAAGATACCTTTGCCTTGAGCTCTATAGGGTTGCACCAATCCACCATTTCTTCTCCAATTGTGGCATCATATGATCATGATCACAATGTATCCTTGCCATCATCTTGGAGTTGTACCAATCACCTTTTGCTACCACACTTAAGCATTTGTGATTAGTACTTAGGCATTGTCACTAATTATCAACACCAAACATAGAGCTTTCACCGGTGGAGTGTGGTGAGCATGCACGAAGGAAAGAGCAGCGTAGCCGACATGGCGAAAAAATGAGTACGTTTGATTCCTAGGTTTTCGATCATTTAAGCCTAGCTATTTTTTAGACCTGACCTAGCTATAAACAGCCAGCACAAGGCAACTCCATATTCTTCCATATTATGGATAGTCTTAGCGCGTCTTTGTTTGCGTGGCCCAGTAGAGCCATCGAGTCTAGGGGGTGCAACCCGGGCTATTCGTTTGCCTGGGCTAGCCCGCGAGCTAGGCCGTCACGACCCTTAAAGCACCCTTGGGCCTAGCTGTGGGGAAACGAAAAATCTCTTGGGCTTGGCTGGAGCGGGTGCTCTCCTGTCTCATTTTGGCCCGAGACAGGTGGCCTCGGCGCGCTCGCGTGGGAGGCGAAATGTCCATGCACGGCGCCGCTAGGGTTTTCGCCTGTAACACCCGAGGTGTTTGCCACCAGTTAAGTAGTGGGTTTGAGCTCAAACATGGTAGATTAAGTGGTGATGAAGATGTCAAGGTCAAACCTATGGAAACGAGCCCCAACCTAAACTTGGATGTTGCACCTCGCTTTACATATATTCAGTTTTCAATATATATGCTTGGGTGGTGTTATTGCAATATCTTCATATGTCTCACCTTAGTACCTATTTATATTGGTCACTGGAAAAGTTTCATGACGTTTGGAATCAAAAAGTCACATGAAATGATAAGTTATATGCTTGTTGGAATGACTTTACTAGGTGCTAGAATTGCATTAATAAGTGAATGGAAATATAGGTCATCAACCAAACCTTGTAACCTTGCCCAAATGACTCTAGATGGACTCTACAACAAAAGTCAAGAAAGGTTCGTGTTGAGCAAATGCCCAAAAAATGCTCCAATTGATCAAAAAGGATAATTTAAGCTTCATCGTGATTCTACTTTGGTCAAAGTAGAACAGTAGTTTCTATACCAGTTTTGAGGTTGGACCTTAAATGAAAGTTGTAGTCCATATCATGTAGAACAAACTTTGTTTTTGGACCAAGAGCTAGATCAACTTGGAAATAAGTCAAACAGAGGCTCGAAGATTGAATCAGCGGCTGTTTTCAGACTTAGAATTTTTCTAAGTCTGGAATTCATCGTCGTCGACGTTGGCATGTCGCGTTCTCATGTTTTCGTTAAGCAACTTGAGTTGAGCCAAAAATAAAAGTTGGAGCTTACATCTTGGAGAAGAGCATGCAAAAAGTTGGATTAAGTTTGATCAGGTTTTAACCTCCGAATGCGAGTTTCCGTGACCTCCGTCAACATGTTGGCATTGTCATCTTGGCATGATTTTCTCTCCTAATCTGTTGGCCTAGTGACCTGGGTGCCTTAACGAAAAACGTATAGCTTCATGTGGGCTTCAAACTTTGTTTTTGGTTCGAGGTCCAATTCGGCCGGGATGAAGCCCAAATTGGCGCCCACCTCAGCCTCATCAACGCACGCCACGTGCTCGCTGAAAAGCCCACGCGTCCACCATGCACCAGAGCGCGCCCCCACCATTGTTGCCGCGCGTCCTACCCTTCCTGCGCCGTTGGGGAGAGGCCGAGCCACTTTAACGCCCTCTGCCTCACTCTACCTCACTCCCCACACTTCCATGTTCCTTCCTCTCGCGCCTTGCTTGCCATGGTGGTGCCCAGCGCCCTGTCTGCCGGGCGGAGCTCCGGGATGCTGGCGCTGCTACTCCTCTGGCCTTCTGCCGCCCAAGCCTAGCACCCTCTCAGCATCCTGCTCGCCTGCGCTGCCCTGCAGCAACGCGCTTCACCTCCTACGCCGCTTCCACGTTGATGCCCTGCCGGCCGAAGTCAGTCAGAGGCTGACGTCTCCCTCCTGTGCTCTCTGTACGAGGCAGAAGAAGAAGGACCCGCGTGTAAGAGGGAAACAAGTTCAGGGGGTTTTCTGCACTGTCATAGACTCATGTGAATAGTGCCGCGAGGACTGTTTTGTGATTATTTTGTAGAAACTTTGGAAATTCATAGTAAATTGTAGAAAAATTGTAAAATAGTAAATGAGGACTTTTTGGAATCCTTGTGAAATTATCTATGCATTAGATCTATAATATGGCATGTTTTAGTTTAAAGTTTTCTCTGTAAAAATATATTTATGTAGCTAGGTTTTTAATGCTAGATGTATTTGTCATTTTCATAACTGTAGATCTAGGGCTCCAAATTAAGTGAAATTTTTGTGGCATGCTACTCATATGATGTTTAATGTGTGGTAAAAATTTCATGATTTTTGGTTGTCATTTGAGTGAGTTATTAGTGTATCTTGCTCTCACATGAATTCTTGCAATAGCAATTTGTCTTTTTTATAGATATTGATATACATGTCCAAATGACTTAAAATTTGTACAGTAGACTATTGGGTGTATGTAAGATCTACTGTAATTTTTATAGATTTTATTATAGACTTTTGGTATATGTTTATTATTTCACCTTGCTATCTAAATAAATTAAGAAATGCATTAAAAGAATTTATTTAGTGATGAGCACTATGCTTTTTGGTGATCATTTAACATGCACTTTATGATGGTTACATTGGTTGTGGCCAAATATATGTTTGGAATATAAGTTAATATTTATTCTTGCAATTGATGCTTTCCTGGACAGTTTCTGGGACTTTGATAATTGCACCATGAAAATGATGTTTGATGAGAAACATGCTTATAACAAAGTTGTAAATAACTTATTAATCTAGCTTGTGTTAAATTTTGGTGGCATTTGGCCTTATAGTTTGTGAGTAATGACTGTTTCAAGTTGGGTTCCAGAAATAGTTGTTCTCTGGAATCTCTGGACCAGATTCTGTAATTATACATGTTTGACTTGGTTAACTTGAGAATCATGCTAAGATGATTAAAGATGAATTATAGACAATTTCATAATCTTTCCAGAATGTCTTGTTGCATTGCTATTGGATTTGTATAACTCCAGTTATGATCCAAACATGTAGATGTTGTTTGTAGTCCAGAAATTGTCAGATGCTAGTCATGGTTGTTTACTCCATGTGTTGCTAAGTGTGGCTTATACCCTTGATGACGGTCAACTTAAGATACTGGTGATCTTGTCAAACTTGTGTTATGCTTGGTGTGCTTGCCCTCTTTAATTGGTTGTGTGATGTTAGTTAATTAGCTTTTGGTGTCTATGTCTTAATCGTGTGTTTACTTGAATGATTATGTGATGCATCTTGTGTTACCATTCATCATATTCATACGCATGCATCTTGCATCTCATTTAGGTTCGCTAGATGCACCACGTGAAGGATGAGATGTTGAAGCCAAACCCGAAGACGGTGTTTGGTGAAACTATCCCGAAGATGGAAGTACTCAGCGAGTGTCATCTGACAACTACTGACTTGTGTCGGATCCCAGGCAAGCCCCGGAGCATTCTAAGCCTCCTACTTTACAAAAGCAATTGAGTATATATATATGTTATATATGTATTGTTGCATTAAGTTATAGGAGTTGATTGAAAACACTTGCTGCATATATATCCTTTCCTTGTCCCATAAATATGCCTGAAATCCTATTTTAGTTTAGGATCGAAAATATTGCTTAGCCCTGCTTAGACCGGTAGCGATCGGTGATTTCCTGTCACCTGAAATTATAGGTGGTTACGGGAATACTTTAGCTATATAATGGATGATATCCTGGAAATAACCAAGTGTTGGTGGTTAATTGGAGACCGGGCGGAATAAGTATTGGGCAACCAGACAGGGTTTTGGGGTGCTTGTAGTTTCCGCCTGTGTCGATTAAGGACCGACCGTTGTTGTCCCTCGGGTCATGTTGAACGCATGCCTCACATTTAGCTGGCCGAATAAGGTACCTTTCGACCACGAAGCTGGGAGATTATTCTGGCCGAGTGGATTGCCCGCAACGCACTGTACCGAAGCAGTAGTGGCAGGAAACGGGGGCGCGATGATAAGGCCAAAGAGCGGTCGGACGGCCCCCGGGTACAAGTGGTTCCTGGCAAGCTCGCGACTTTACCTGAATGGTTGACTCGGTGACCAACACCTCACTTTAGCGGGTGAGTGAGGTTTGTGTGAGGAATAAATCTCCAGCTGGATAGGAATTTGATTCGAATCGCCGTCGCTCCCGGTTAGTGAGCACTTGACTCGAGCTACTGCATCGTAGTAATAATTATGGAACATGGATGGTTATGTGGATGATGTTGGAAATGCTAAAACCTAAAATGGTAACCTTTGATGTTAATGGTTAATCAAGTGATTGCTTTAGCATAGGTGCTTACCTAGATTGAATAGGTTATAATAAAGATGATGCAAAAATACTTAAATTAGTTTATTCATGATAACTTATGCTTTTCGCAAATGAGTCAAGCTAGCCCACTGAAAGAAAGCCTTGCATACTCCTTGGTGTCATTATTTCTGGTTTATGACGGGTAAGTCTAGCTGAGTACCTTCTCGTACTCAGGGTTTATTCCCACTTGTTGCAGGTTGTGATATAACATAGCTACTGCAAGAATTGGAAGACTCCGGCTGTAGTGGCGGAGTGTGATCATGGGCATGATCCGTCTGAGCTATCTTGTCTCTCTTGCTTTTATGGGAATTTGACCTTGGTACTGGCATGTATTTGAATTAAGGTGATATTAGTTTTCAAACTACTTTGCTTCCGCTACTTTTGAACTTGAGTTGTAATAACTCTACTAAACTCCGATATATGTTGAATTACTTATGAAATAGATGTAACATATGATCTGTTATGTTGGACCACTACGATCTTGACTTGTATGTTGGTTGGTTTGAAATCCATCGTGATTTTATTGGACTACCGGAGTTATAGGAGCTTAAGTACGGGAATTTAATTGCTCCGGCGATTGTTTTTTGTACTTTTGTTCTTATAATTTGGGCGGTTCCGTGACATCGCCCTCCAATTTATCCTCCTCCCTCTCGTCTTCTCCGCCGCTTCTGCCTCTCGCTCCCTCGCTCTCTTCCCGCTCTCGCTTGGCCCGGTGTTGACAACGCGGTAGCATACGTTCCCGGTCCTTGTGGTTGCGGAGTTCTCCCACTACCGTCGTTGTGGAGGAGGTGACGTTGGTGGTGTGACTGGAACATCTCCATCTCCGCTTCGCCAACCGCTTCGTCTCCTTCGCTAGGTGCTGGTGGTGGCCAGTGTTCCACATTGAAAGGTCCTTATTTGGTTTTGGTAATTGAGTGACAACTTAGGTGGACTAATATGTGGTTATGTGAGATACACAGGAGATTAGTCTACAGGTGATGGTGTCATGAAGGAGCCTATTGCACATGAGACATGACATGGAGTCATGTGACCAAGGTAGAGAAGATCAAGATGAGGCTTGGCTTGATGGACCGGTTGCTAGGGTGAAGGGCAAGTTGTGTGATGGCTTGGCGCCGAAGGACCAAGGCAACGGTGAAGAGCAAGTGAGATCAAGATCGATGAACCAATACGGTCACGTGATGATATGAAGTGGATCATATCATTTGTGATATGGTTGGTGCATGTGTTGCATCAACGTCGGAGGAGATGGAGTGGAATGCGCAAGGCAAAGGTATAACCTAGGACATTTCTATTTTACCGGTCATAGGTGTGTAGAGAAGTTGATGACTAGGTTTAGGGTAGATGGCCGTACTATCAAGAGGGGCAAACTTGTTTGCATATCGGTCATCTAGTGCCACTTGAGCGATCTAACTTTGCATACGTGTTAGGATCGAGTGGCGAGGCAAGTTGAGTGCCTAACCCTTTGAAAATATTTGTTAAAAGCTAACACACATGCACATGGTGATGTACACATGGTGGTGTTGGCATATTTGCAAAGGAGAAGGTGTTGGAGTTGGTGTTGATCAACTTGGAGAAGAGAGAAATGTTTTTCGGTGTTCTTCGGACACTAGGATGACTCTTAGAGTGGAATACTGCTTTGATCCATTGTGAATTGGATCAAGTGCTTTAGTGGGTTGTGTAGCCCTCTGAGTAAGCTTTCCAAAATGTCCAAGATCATCGAAATCGGAGTTCGGAGCTAAGAGATATCGCCGTTTTACCGAAGGGTGGTCTGTGACCAGACTCGTGACCACCGCGTCCGGTCAGTTTCGACCACCGCGTCCGGTCAGCTGCGACCACCGCGTCCGATCAGTGTTTTTCGTGGGCGAAAGTGACCGGACGCTGCAGCGAGTCCGGTCAGTGATGACCGGACGCGTCCGGTCACTTCGGGAGCTTGCTGGAACCTCTCTGTTCGCTGTTTCGCTGCGACCACCGCGTCCGGTCCCGTTAGTGACCACCGCGTCCGGTCAAAACAAGTTTGTACGCGCGAAAACTAGCCGTTGGAGCACGCTACTGACCACCGCGTCCGGTCAGTTTTGACCACCGCGTCCGGTCATCCCGAAAAGGACCCAGTGACGGGCTAACGGCTCTATTTGATCGTGGGGTTATAAATAGATGCCTTGGCCGGCCGTGGCCGTTAGCTGAGCACACTTTAGCCTTGGTGGCTTTATGTGGTAGTGCTAGGGAGCCCTCTAACTCACTAATGCTTGATAGTATTCATCGGATCGAGTGAGAGAGCGATTCTAGTGCGATTGCATCGTGAGGTTGCATCGAGTGACACTAGGTGATCGTGTTGCAAGCCGGTGGTGCTTGTTACTCTTGGAGGTTGCCACCTCCTAGACGGCTTGATGGCTTGTAGCTCCGTCGAAGCTCGCAAGAAGATTGTGCGAGGCTCCAGAGAAGCTTTATGAGGGGGATTGTGCTCACCCCACGGGGATCGCGAAGAGCAACTCTAGTTGAGCGTGTCATTGAGCTACCACACTTGATGGTGGGTTCTTGCGGCGCCTTTTGAGAGGCTCGGTGTGTGACCGATTAGCCGCCGAACTACGAAGTGTTGGTCGACACAACGGGGATGTAGCTTGGTGGCAACCAAGTGAACCTCGGGAGAAAAATCACCGTGTCAACATTGTCTACTCTTCTCGGTGTTTTGCCTTTGTGCAACACAAGCTTCTATTTACTTTTATATATATCGTGCTTGTGTTGTTGCTCTTGTTCTAGTTGTGCTTGTGTAGCTAGCTAGATATCTTCTTGCTTGTGTAGCTAGAAGTATCCCCTTTGCATGGCTAATTCGGTTTGTGTAACCTTGTTAGTCACATTGCTTAGTTTGTGTAGCTAAGTTATTTGCGCTCTCTAATTTGGCATTGGTTGCCGTGTTATTGAGCATTACTAGTGAGCTTAGGCTTTATGCGCTTTGCTTACTAGAATTGTGTAGGAGCTCCCTCTTGCTTGCAAAGTACTAGTGCATAGGTTTGTGTGACCTTGCTCTAGAATTAAATAGGAGAGCTCTTGCTAAGGAAAGCACTTTAGTTGCTTAATTAGGATCTTTGTGAGGTGCTTGTGAACTTAGTTAGAGGGGTGTAGTCTTGGCTAGACCGATAAGTTTAATTCCGCATTTGTTTTGGTTAGTCAACACGTTTAAGTTTTAGAAAGGACTATTCACCCCTCCTCTAGTCCGCCATCTCGACCCTTCAAGTGGTATCGGAGCCGGGTCTCTCATTTGTGGTCTTCACCGACCCGAGAGGATGGCAGCTTATGGGCTAGATGATTGTGTGGAACATATTTTTGATGGCACTCACTATGCACGGTGGAAAAATCACATGCTTGATCATTTTCGTGCTCTTGGCCCTAAGTTTTGGTGGATCATAGTTGTTGGCTTTTCTCATGACTTGGATGGGTGTGGTAACCGTACCCAAGCTTAAAAAGATTGTCGAACACTTGATGCACAAGCTAAGTTTTATCTAATCAAAGCTTTGAATGATGAGATTTTTTACAATGTGAGGGGTCTCTTAAGTGCACATAGCATGTGGACGGCGCTCAAGCATCACTATTGTGGCTCCTCATTTTGGGATGATGGAAAATTCAAGAAGGATGATCACATAGTGATGGAGGTACATGAGGATGTTGAGCATGACCATAACAAGGTGGTTGTGGAGGATTGCTCCATCTCAATGTCAAGTGATGACAAAGATGATCATACCACAAGATCACTTGATAAGAAGAATGATAATGCCACAAGTGATGCAAGCAATGATTCTACTTCATACACACTTGATGGTGAAGATGATGGCTATGAGAGTGATGCTTCAACAAGCTCTTCAACATCATCACATGGTAACACTAAGATACATGTTGGTGGTTTTGTTGTGGATTGTGATGATCCAAATTTAGAGCTTTTATATAAACTCTCAAGAGCCTTGAAAAGGGAAATGGAAAGAGTAAGTAAATTGGAAAATGATAACTCTTTTCTAAAAACCACATGTGAACAATAAAAGCATCTACTTTATGTTACTACTTGTTCACATGAGGAGCTAAAATTGGCTCATGAGGAACTTAGTGTTGCTCATGATAATTTAACACTAGAACATGCTTTACTCACTAAGAAGCCTTCTAATGAAGAAACCAAATCTAGTGAGAGCTCATCATTTGGGTCAAATGATCAATCACATATTACTAACCCTTGTGATGTAGGCAAGAAGCATGTATCCACCTCTTGTGATGATTTATTATATATGCCATGTTCTTCACAATTAGATGCTTGTTCTACTTCTATGTTTTGTGAGACTAACCTTTTGAAGGAGAACAATGAGCTCAAAAGTGAAGTGAAGAATTTGAGCAACAAGTTAGAGAGGTGCTATAACTCTAAAATCACCATTGAGCATATCATGACCAATCAAAGAAGATATTGTGATAAGAGTGGTATTGGCTACAACAAGAGCAAGGGCAAGATTATGAAGAAGCAAGATGCAAAGAAGCTATCCCAACTCATGTGCTACCGATGCCATGAAGTGGAACATATTGCCAAGTGTTGCCCTACTAAGAAGTCTCAAGTTAAGCCAAAAGCAAAGCCCCAAGCTCAAGTCAAGATCAACCATGAAGATGATGATGACTTGATGTAGAAGAAGAAGAAAACAAAAAGGGGTGGAAGAGCAAGGCATCCAATGCAAATTCAAGATGCCAAGATGATGAGCAAGAATCAAGATGAGAAGAAAGTACATGCTCACATTGAGTGCTTCAAGTGTGGAGATATGGGACACTTTGCCTCGGGGTGTCCTACCAAGCTTGAAAAGAAGATTCAAGCAACTCGTGAGAGGCAAGGCAATGAGAAGCAACATATGAGCAAGGAAGAAAAGGCTCAATCTAAGAGAAGTTGCTACTCATGCCGGGAAAGGGGACACATGGGACATTCATGTCCCCTAGGTAACACTTCTAAGCATATTTCAATTGATGATACTAATGTGCTTAGAAAGGATGTAAATGGTACCTCTATTGTTGCTATTGCAAAACATCCCGCTACTCATACTAAGACAATGCCTAAGTATGTTGTACCTAACTTGAGAGGACCCAAACTTGTTTGGGTACCATCAAAAAGTGGATGAATATGTGTAGGTACCATGGCATTGGAGGCTTGACTCAAATTGATTTCATATTTATCATTATATGTTGACTCAAGTATTGAAGCTTATTGCAATTCTATCCCAATGCCAAGTCAAAATGAGTGAAGTCCAAAGTACTACAACATACAAGTGTCATGATCAAGTTGTGGATGATTTATTGGAATTATTTGATGGCTTGTAAATGTTCAAGTTGAAAGCTTGCTATGAATAATCATGAGCTAACCAAGGTATATCTCTTGTTGATTATTTCATTTGGGTGCATATGAGTTGATTGAATTGGATAAATGTGCAATGTTGCTTGCTATGAGATGATTAAATAGATTAAAAAGCTTAGTAATCAAGTTTGGATTGGTTTATGTTGGATAATTTCATGAGATGACATTTAGTAAGTGGATTGGATGGATATATGTCTTGTGAAAGTATTCAAACAAGTTAGTTTCAAGTTTGATTCATATTTGATGAAGTATTGCTCAATGTATTGAAATCTGTCCAAAGTTGAAAATCTAAGCTAGCAGTGATCTAGTCTGAGTTTGGATGATCAAATCTACTTGGATTAGCATGAATTTTGGTATGCATGCTCTAGACTTATGTTATAAGATGCTGTACAAATTTCATGAGAATTGGATAAGAGATGCTTCGGCTTTGGAGTACATCTTGTCAGCTATAGTGCAGCAGTTTTCAACATGTAGCAGTGGTGGAAGATTTGAAATCTGGTAGCAATCTAGATGTCAAATGAATCTCAAATTTTTACAGCTGCTAGATGACTTAGTTAAGCACATCTCCACCAAATTTTATGGCATTTGGATCTGTACATTGGGAGATATGAATTATTCTTTGAAGGGTACAGAATCTGCCAGAAAAGTGATAATCATTGGATTAATCTAGAGTCACTTTGATTGAAAGGTCCTCAAGTTGGAAACATGTTTATAAGTGGTTGAGGTACCTAAGTTTAGTTTTGGATTGATCTAGAAGCATGACGAGCAATGAGTACAAGACTTTTGTATTGTGAAATGTACTTGGTGTACTTATTTGGTACTCAATTTAAAGATCAAGATCAAACTTAAGATGAAGATGAAGTTTAAGTTCTAGTGATGATTGGAGATCATTTGGTAGAAAGAAAAGAACTTAAACATGTAGGAAGAGTTGGACTCAAATGTAGATTCAAGGATTATTCATCAAGATTGAGTTCATCATTTGGATCAATCAAACTATATCATTTCAAGTGAGTATCAAGAGTGGTTCTTTGGAGAAAGGTCACTTCTCCCTAGTGAGGGGCTTGCCGCCATGTGTAGGTGAAACCAAGTTTGGGACTTGGAAGGCTAACATGGAAGCGGTGATCCGAGGAACTTGTGACGCTTAGTTGAAGCAATCAAAAGGGTTGATCAAGAAAAGCAAGCAACACCCAAAAGAGAGCTAGTCATATATTTCAAGTGGTATTCTAAGTAGTTCTCTCATGCAAGCATTGATCAAAAAGATGAAGCAAGCCAACCACAACTCAAGAGATAGTGCACTTGATCATAAGTGGTTTTCATTTCATATGGGGTGAAGAATGGATTTATCTATGATGATTGGTCTTCACCAAGCTTATAAATTGGACTTTACATTGCTATTGGAGTAATGAATTGGAATCTATGTGACTATCCTCTACTCCAACATAACAAAGGTATCATTGCAATGTGCATGATCATTTCATCTCTTACTAGTATGCGATTAGTGTATATAGTACATGCTTACTAGGATCATGCATAACAAATGAAATGTTTAAATTCATAGCCTACCACTATTACTTGAATTATTTAAATGATCTAGTGGTATGTGTATGAATTTGTTCATGAGCTAGTGAACCCAAGTACTTGATCTAGTTTGGATTGCTAACAAGTGACAAGTACAACATTGGTAAGATAACCCTTAGCATGAGGTGTGAAGAAGCTTGTCATTGGATCAAACCGGACTTGTAAGCTTATGCAAGGAAAAATAGTTCAAGACACATTAGAAGCTCATGACAATGATAAGAGTACAAGCACAAGACAACAATAAAAATGGATATCTAGTTTGTTTCAAGTGGTATCTAGACTCAAATTGACCTTCCAAGTGATATTCACTAGTGGTGTCTAGATCATGATCTATAAATGATATCTTATAAGTGGTACTCATGAAGATAGCAAATGTTCAAGAAGTGAATATTATTACCAAATCCTTCAAAGTGGATCCATACTAGAAAATTCTTTCAAATGGTATCACATTCCTACTCATGGTATCTTCACGTGGTATCATTCATGCAAGACGATAGTTTCACAAGTGATCCTCAACTTTAAGTGATCAAATCAAGAAATGCTACCCTCATCTTCAAGTGGTATCTCAAGTGAATGACACATGCTATGACATAGGGGGAGGAGCCCCACCGATTGGTATCAAGGTCAAAGATCCTATGTGGTATCTCAAGAGCAACCATAAAGTTTGTCATTCCAACATATGTGGTAATGTCCATAAAAAATGCAAGATTCAAGTCTCAACCATCTACCCCAATGCTAGTCTTTGCATCAATGAGAAACATACCCTTTATGGAAATTGATGACAAAGGGGGAGAAGTTGGAACAAAGATATGTCAATGCACCGGGAGAGATTGACTTAGGGAGAGATAGATGATATTGGACATGAATATGGACAAAGAGGGAGCAATCAAAATTCTTGGACAAAGAAAGTACACAAGTAGGGGGAGCAAGCTCATGAACTTTGATTGATTACATTTGATATGTATATAATTCATGTACTTGCTTGCATTGCATAAAGTTCTTAAATTCAATATGCATGCTTGTGTGGTGTATGCTAGTTATAGAACTTGAATGATGATTTGATAACTAGCATGCATAGGATGTTAGCTAGACTTGTGATTATCATGCAAAAACTAGAACCATGCTTATAATGTTGATCTCACGGGGTTTCTAGTATTTTTGATGTCTAGCTACTCATGATGCTAAGGATGATGGCAAACTTGTGATTTTCAAATGATATCGAGCTATCAAATGGTATCGAACTACAAAGGTTTATTCTATACACCTTAGCATCACTTAGTAGTGCTAACCCTCCCACAAATTTCATATTTATGCATATGTGCAAGCTTGAAACCAAACCATTTGAGCACATATGTAGGGAGAGTTATCACTACCAAGTCAGATTTTATGCTGCTTATCCAAATCCTAACATAGAGCTTAAATATTGGATAAGTGGCATAAAGTCCAAAAGAACTTAATTTCCATATCTTTGTAGAGTTGTCATCAATTACCAAAAAGGGGGAGATTGAAAGGTCCTTATTTGATTTTGGTAATTGAGTGACAACTTAGATAGACTAATATGTGGTTATGTGAGATACACAGGAGATTAGTCCACAGGTGATGGTGTCATGAAGGAGCCTATTGCACATGAGACATGACATGGAGTCATGTGACCAAGGTGGAGAAGATCAAGATGAGGCTTGGCTTGATAGACCGGTTGCTAGGGTGAAGGGCAAGTTGTGTGATGGCTTGGCGCCGAAGGACCAAGGCAACAGTGAAGAGCAAGTGAGATCAAGATCGATGAACCAATACGGTCACATGATGATATGAAGTGGATCATATCATTTGTGATATGGTTGGTGCATGTGTTGCATCAACGTCGGAGGAGATGGAGTGGAATGCGCAAGGCAAAGGTATAACCTAGGATATTTCCATTTCATTGGTCATAGGTGTGTAGAGAAGTTGATGACCGGGTTTAGGATAGATGGCCGTACTATCAAGAGGGGCAAACTTGTTTGCATATCGGTCATCTAGTGCCACTTGAGCGATCTAACTTTGCATACGTGTTAGGATCGAGTGGCGAGGCAAGTTGAGTGCCTAACCCTTTGAAAATATTTTTTGAAAAGCTAACACACATGCACATGGTGGTGTACACATGGTGATGTTGGCATATTTGCAAAGGAGAAGGTGTTGGAGTTGGTGTTGATCAACTTGGAGAAGAGAGAAATGTTTTTCGATGTTCTCCGGACACTAGGATGACTCTTAGAGTAGAATACTGCTTTGATCCATTGTGAATTGGATCAAGTGCTTTAGTGGGTTGTGTAGCCCTCTGAGTAAGCTTTCCAAAATGTCCAAGATCATCGAAATCGAAGTTCGGAGCTAAGAGATATCGCTGTTTTACCGAAGGGTGATCTGTGACCGAACTCGTGACCACCGTGTCCGGTCAGTTTCGACCACCGCGTCCGGTCAGCTGCGACCACCGCGTCCGGTCAGTGTTTTTCATGGGCGAAAGTGACCGGACGCTGCAGCGAGTCTGGTCAGTGATGACCGGACGCGTCCGGTCACTTCGGGAGCTTGCTGGAACCTCTCTGTTCGCTGTTTCGCTGCGACCACCGCGTCCGGTCCCGTTAGTGACCACCGCGTCCGGTCAAAACAAGTTTGCACGCGCGAAAACTAGCCGTTGGAGCACGCTACTGACCACCGCGTCTGGTCAATTTTGACCACCGCGTCCGGTCATCCCGAAAAGGACCTAGTGAAGGGGTAACGGCTCTATTTGACCGTGGGGTTATAAATAGATGCCTTGGTCGGCCGTGGCCGTTAGCTGAGCACACTTTAGCCTTGGTGGCTTATGTGGTAGTGCTAGGGAGCCCTCTAACTCACTCATGCTTGATAGTGTTTATCGGATCGAGTGAGAGAGCGATTCTAGTGCGATTGCATCGTGAGGTTGCATCGAGTGGCACTAGGTGATCGTGTTGCAAGCCGGTGGTGCTTGTTACTCTTGGAGGTTGCCACCTCCTAGACGGCTTGGTGGCTTGTGGCTCCGTCGAAGCTCGCAAGAAGATTGTGCGAGGCTCCGGAGAAGCTTTATGAGGGGGATTATGCTCACCCCGCGGGGATCACGAAGAGCAACTCTAGTTGAGCGTGTCATTGAGCTACCACACTTGATGGTGGGTTCTTGCGGCGCCTTTTGAGAGGCTCGGTGTGTGACCGATTAGCCGCCGAACTACGAAGTGTTGGTCGACACAACGGGGACGTAGCTTGGTGGCAACCAAGTGAACCTCGGGAGAAAAATCACCGTGTCAACATTGTCTACTCTTCTCGGTGGTTTGCCTTCGTGCAACACAAGCTTGTATTTACTTTTATATATATCGTGCTTGTGTTGTTGCTCTTGTTCTAGTTGTGCTTGTGTAGCTAGCTAGATATCTTCTTGCTTGTGTAGCTAGAAGTATCCCCTTTGCATGGCTAATTCGGTTTGTGTAACCTTGTTAGTCACATTGCTTAGTTTGTGTAGCTAAGTTATTTGCGCTCTCTAATTTGGCATTGGTTGCCTTGTTATTGAGCATTACTAGTGAGCTTAGGCTTTGTGCGCTTTGCTTACTAGAATTATGTAGGAGCTCCCTCTTGCTTGCAAAGTACTAGTGCATAGGTTTGTGTGACCTTGCTCTAGAATTAAATAGGAGAGCTCTTGCTAAGGAAAGCACTTTAGTTGCTTAATTAGGATCTTTGTGAGGTGCTTGTGAACTTAGTTAGAGGGGTGTAGTCTTGGCTAGACCGATAAGTTTAATTCCACATTTGTTTTGGTTAGCCAACACGTTTAAGTTTTAGAAAGGACTATTCACCCCCCTCTAGTCCGCCATCTCAACCCTTCACACGTGCCTCTTCTTCTTCCTCTGCTCCAGATCTGCTTCGTCTTCCCCCGGCCCGGTCCAGCGCGGTGGTGCTTGTTTGCCTCGACATTTCCGCCTCGTCTGCTCCTCCTAGTGTTCCTCTTCGCTCGTAGCAAGGTGATATCCCCTTTCGGTTCCTTATCTCCTTTTGGTAGTTGATGTTAGTTCGGAAAACTGACACCTTATCTAGGCAAACAAACAAGGAGCCGGCACCAGATAGGCCACACCGGTCCAGGGCAAACAAACAACCCCAGTTGCACCGGCTAGGCGAACCTAGTGCAGGCCATGCCTAGCTCATACGAGCCGGCCACCCTAGTCAGCCTAGTGCAGGCCATGCTTAGCTCATACAAGCCGGCCACCCTAGTCCACGCAAACAAACACACCCCTTATGAGCCAGTTTCTATATGCTTCCTTATAAGAAACAATGTATTGACCATTGTGTGGACCTCTGAATGGTAGTGTGGGCACTCAAGAGTCGAGAGCCCTGCCACTTCTCTCACAACACCATTTTTATGAATTAGTGTTTGGCAAGAGTCATAGAAGCTAAAAATGAACCTCCTAAAAAAACTCTAACAAAAAGGGTCTGATAAAGCTTGAAACAGGACCACGGGAGGGGTAAATTGTCATTGTTACGCGGTGTCGAAGAAGCAAACAAGCATTTATGTGAGTGTTGTCTAAATTACCCCCAAAGCAATAAATTCTGACCTCAAATTGTATTTTCCAAAAGAAAATCACGGTTTACAAAAGTTTTACTCTTGCTAATGTCAAATATAAGTTCATTATTAGGGCGTTGCTATGGAAATATTTTTTCAAATATATCAAGTGACATCAACGTTTTGTTGTAAAACTGTATGATCTTTTCGGTTGACGGTTTAACTAAATATATGTTTGAATGGACTAGAATAAGTTACTAGCTGTAGAAAGAGGCTCTAACTATTCCAAACAGCTCAACTCATATTTATAACCTATTTTATTGAAACTATTCAATTCAATTACCTATGATTTATAGAAGGTTATTGCTACCTCTCTCTCTCTAGCTATTGTAGGCTACATACAATTTAGCTGATCCAGTAGGAATAACAAGCAATACTTTTTAAGACGCAATTTTGCGTTTGTAAGTGTATCCTTCAATGTGATACACGGACGCAGTGACTAAAGTCTAAAACAAAATCAGGTGAGCCCTTTATTTTCTTCATCACACATTATTCTTTAACTATTTGCCACTGTTATGAATGACATAATTTTGCACACTAGTTTTAGAACAAGGGCCTGTTTCCAAGTCTAATATTTGCCCCTCAAAACTCTTTGAATTACAGAATCCAATTTTTCCGCCATAGGCCGAAATTCATTGTTAGGATGATCGGTGAGCCCACTTATTTTACACTCGGTTTGGGCCAAAACCGTTGGAAGAAAAATGTCGTGCCCAAAAAAATACGATAACTATCGGGCGAAACTCGACTCTGCTCTGCTCAATGTCGAAGGGCGAGAGTTTATTGTGGTGGCACCCAACCCTAGAACTACGCTACCGCCCCACCTCACATCATCGGTCCCTCCCCATACCCAACCACTCCTCGATGACTGCTCGCCAAACCGTCGGAGCCGACGGAGGCCTCAAGCGAGTGCACGAGCCTGATCTGCGACCTGGTCCACGGCAAGGGCGCGCCCAACAGGAAAGGTCGAAATCGACGATGGCTTAGGTTTGGCTCAGACGACACGAGATAACTATTGATTTGAGTGGCGGCTCGGTGCTATAGAGGAGAGGCTAAGCAAGATGCATACGAAGGAATTGGTGGATGTGTGCTCAGGCCATCTTCAGCAGTTCCCTAATACCTTCCCCTATCCCTATAAAACTGTCATATTGGGACAACTATGTTTTTTTCTTGCTCCAGCAGTTTCCCAATACCTCTCCATTTTTTTGTGGCCACCAATATTTTCCTCATCTCCCCTCAAAGAAAGGGGAAGATACAACTCTCCTAATACCAGGGGACCATTCCAACTACCACTTTTCAGTCATATTTTCTCTTATACTCCTGTGAGACCCACCTTTTATATATGTATTGGGGGTACTACTACAACAACTCCCCAGTAAATCTAGAAAGTGATATTGGGCTACCCCAATACCATCTTATTAGGAGAGTTGTATTAGGAGACTGCTGGTAAATTCACAATGTGTATGGACCAAATAGCCCATATACAAGGGACCCACATCATCGGCCCATAACTATTATTTTGTCTACACGATGTTTCAGCCAATAAGTAGTCCATAAGGTAGGTCCTATATGACATAAATTTTTTTTCGTCAATACAATCCTGTGCAAGACCAAGAAAGAGAGAGGGAGGAATAAAAAAGTAACATTTTTTTTATTTCATATGCGTAGTCCATAAGTTTATAGGAACCTTTTGCTATGGATTACTCTATGGACTGATCTCATAATGTTTCAGGTACCTGATAGATATTATTTTAATAGCTATAGACTACTTTTGAGCAACATTGTGGTTACTCTTACAGGATGTGTGAAGGAAGACCAAAGCTACCATGAAATTACATGTATACCCCTATAAAAGTAGTACTAACATGTAATGATTGCACTTTGGAAAAAGAGAAAGTAGTGAGATTTTAGTAGCATCTAGCCGTGTGTTTGGTTGGGGGTTGGGTGGGTTGGGTTGGATCCAACCCAGTTTTTGAGGACGGAGCCAACCCGTCCAGTGTTTGGTTGCACTTCTGATTTTGGGGACGGAACCAACCCGTTCAGTGTTTGGTTGAAGGAAGTTGAATGAAAACACGGGTTGATCTAAGTCAACCCGGCTGGAGCGGCTCCGTCCCTCAGATTTTGAGGGACGGAGCCAACCCGCATCTGAGAGAAATATTCCACCCTGGAGCCAACCCAACCCTCCCATCCTCCAACCAAACAGCCACGGGAACGGATTCGCTCCGACCCGGCTCGTCCCACTCTCCAACCAAACACACGGTAGATGGTCCATAGGCTAAAAATGCTCTTCGTCTAGGACAATATTTGAATTTTAGACGTGGAATTATTTTGGGATGAAGGACATATTTGTTACCAGCGGACGATTATTGACTGGTTTTCTTGTGCACATTAGAATACTATTGTAAACAATTTACAGGTGTATACGTTTCCGTAACCTCCAGACTTGGTCAACACTTTAAAAAATTAATATAAGAAATAATATATTGCTATATTTTTACCACTTTTGCTTACATGACTACTCAGGTCAATGAGTCAGCATAGACTGGCGTTTGACTCACTCAAATACTTGGCATCTTTGCCAAATACCCTTTTTTTAGTGATCAAACCATCTTTTTGTTTAAAACAAATACCTCTAGCGTCTTCTTACCCCAGCAAAAAACGATTCATTTTTTCCTCAGAAAGAAGACCATTTCCCGAAATCGAAGCTGAAAATTTGGGGTTACCCGCGTACGCCCGCCAAAAATGGTCCCCCAGGGCCCTCCCACTCGAAAGTCGAAACTCAAAACCCAGCGTCGCCTCGCATTCCTCCTCTCTGCCGGTCTGCCCTCCATTATTACCTCACCACTCCCCCTCATCTCTCCACTGCCACTTCTCCTTCTCCTACACGCTTCGCCTCTCCGAGCCGCGTTCGCCCGCGCCCGGCGCCCCCGCCGCAGAACCACGCCTCCGACGCAAGCCGCCTCTCGCCCACTCGTCGCTTCGTCGGTGAGCGCGTTGGCGTCGCTGCTCGCTTCGTTTTTACTACCACCCCAAATGTAATAGTAGTACTACTAGTACTTTGGCGGGGGTTTTGGGCGCGGTTTTCCTTCCATGAATGGTTGGGAGTGTCACGTTTCACCGATCGGAGGAGCTTCTCCGGTATCGGGCCGTCGGCCGCCTGCTGCGGCGCCCAGAAGTTCGCCTGCCTTGTGTAATCTGTAGCGAGCTCTTGTTTGCGGTCTCTAGTGTGGTACTGGGGTTTTCCTTTATAGGAAAAATCTCCATCCGTGTGATTCTGAGTTCTGACTTGGTGTGACCTTCCACTTCGTGGGATCTCGCCTGAGGGGCGAGCGTTGGAGGATTTGGGGCTTCGTTTCACTGCGTGCTGCTGTCATGGAGTCGCGTGCGTAGGTTGCCTTGGTTGTGTCCAACAGTTGATAGTTTTCTCGTCTTGATCGTGCCGCTGCTTGTAGGCGATTTATATTTGGGTCAGGATCTGACGTGGATTTTTCTTATTTTTCTGACTTCCGCTTTAACGGCCATATTTGGTTACACTGTCATGCAGGAGCAGGAACCGCGAATTCGGTGATGGAAAGGTGACCTGCTCCAGGGATTCTGCTCATCGTGCTGGTATATCTTTTCTCACGTGATTATGACTGGAATTCAGTAAACAACCTTTGTAGTTTTTATGAAGCAGTTGTTTAATTTTGTTCAAATAAATGTAAGTAGTAGCTACTGAATTGATGCTGGTAGCTATGAACTTTGTTGTGAAATCAGTGAAAAGTTACATGTGCATGCTTCTTTTGGTCTCGTCGACTTGCTAATTGTAACTGGTTTTGCGGTTGCACTTCCCAGGTAGTGTAATTCACAAGAAGTATGCGACTGTTGCTGTCTCTTCAATGTTCGTTAGTAGTTTTGTCTGACCTAGTCATGAAATGGTCGATAGCTATGGTCCTGCCGTACTTTTCTAATGAACCAATTCTCACAAATTATCTCTTTTCATGGTATCATATTTAGTGAATGAACGGGTGAATATTTCATTGCAATCTAGTTATGTGGTGTTGATGTGTTTTCTTACTCTACATTTTAACATGATTGAATTGAAAGGCACACTTACCAATAACTCCCTCTGTTCCGAATTATAAGATGTTTTGGCTATTCTAGATACATTGCTTTTATCATGTATCTAGACAATGTATATTTAAGTGCATAGTAAAAGCTACGTATCGTTTATATAATTTGGAATGGAGGGAATGTTTAATAGTCTCATTACAGCACAAGGTACTCCATGTATTCAAGAATACGTGGCAGTTTTTAGATAAATGTATTATTTTCACAGCAAAATCTAAATAGTAACAGAGATGTTAATAGGAGGAAGTTTGTTGTGTCAAATTTAAAACATTGTATGTTTCCAAATGGAGTAACAGAGATATACTATGCACTTGCTTTTGCTCTTGAATATCTCAAACTAAATCTATATGCTGCAGTTGTGTGTACAAGGTAGTAGTTTAGGTCAAATTCTCAAACGACAATATTCACTGAAGTTGCGACGTTGCGTTATCATGCTTTGAGTGTAGTGTAGTTTTTGTTTCCTATTGTGTTTGTTTCCTGACTTAATTACTAAAACCATTTTAGCTTGCTATTTGGTTCTTACATTTGTTTTTGGAAATGTTACTTGACACATTTACTTAATTCTGAACTTTACAGGGGTGTTATGGCAAAACATCAACGCTCTGCTGTTGCTACAGCTACAGGTATTGTTTCTAAATGACTTGTAGCTGCAATATAGCAATTTTCCTTTTCAATAAATTCTCTGTAGTGCGCCATATGAGGCTATGAACTGTGGCACAATTATTTCTACTGATGCATTAAAGGTTGGAAAAACTGATATATGCCAGCTAGGCTACCTCAATAATCCAATTTTATGTCATGCTTGTACTGTGATATGTATTTGATACTAGAACGTGTCTGATATTTTATATGTATTTATATGAATTAGGGAAGTGTCAAATTTAGTTTGTTCTTTAAACAAAGGGGAAACCCAATATGCCTTTATACAAATTTTCGTCAAATTTTACATTTAGGTCATCATGGAACCACAACCAAATGAATCGAATCGCTAGCACCCAACTTGGGCTCTTCTTCCTCTGTCCTTTCTGCCGCCGCCGCCACCACCTCCCTTCTCACCATTGTCTCCCTCACTATCATTCACGCTGCCTCCTTCCTCTATCACACTTCGCCATAGCTTGAGCTCATGTCAATGTCGAGGAGGCAAAGCGTGCATTGCTTTAATCAAGGTATTTCTTTTGCATTTATTTGTGAAACTTTTTAAATCGTGTCGCTGTAGGCGTACCAGGTTCCATGGTGACCTAGTAACGCAGGGAATATAGTTGAGGACTCTTTCGTATCGATGTTTTGATTTTGGTTTGGTATTGTAATCTTAGCCAACTTTATTTTGCCTCAAAGTCAAGGAAAGGCACCATACATGTATAGTCTTTGTTGTACATGGGCGGGGTTAGCCGTTAGAGTGAGCAGTAGTAAGTTAAAACACTACTCAAAGAGAACCTTTAGAAGTATCAAATTTAACTGTATATTCACTATTTCTTAATTGCATACATTGGGATTATTGTTCATGAGGCGTCACTGGCACCAGCTTGTTTAATGATAATAATATTTGGAGGTTAGAACCATCCTTGTTTCAGCGCATGCACTTATATGGGATCTTTATATGAATGGTTAAAAGGCTAGCTGAAGAACTTGTTCTCTGTAAACATGCAGTGTCCAGTATCTACACTGTAGTTAGTGATTTGCCAATCTGCAATCAAACTAGTATAGCATCTAAAACGGATCAGATCCTGTCTTTTCTAACTTCATCATCTTGCCTGAATCCTGCAGTTCTAGTTATCTTGGAATGGCTGCATATGCACTCATGTTCATTAGGCAGGCTGGGCATGCCTAGATGATTGCATGTAATACATGAATTCAACATGGTGCATCTTTTGGTGTGATCCAGAATTGAGCTGTTGCTTTCTGCACATATTTGAATTATTATCTATTAGTATTAAATACGATTCTGTCGGTCAAACTCTTTATCTGAACCCCTGTGTTTCATCTCATCCCTGCATCTGCATTCAGTTATTTTAGCATGTTTGTTGCTCTTCTGGATTTCAGGAACAAAGAAGCGCAAAGCAAAGCTGCGGAATAGGGAAGATTCCATTGAGAATGAAGAAATGGTGACTGAACATGAGGCTAAAACAGATAGCAATGACACCACTGATGAGCCTGTTGTCCGCAAGAGACCAAAGAGGGCAGCTGCCTGTTCTAACTTCAAAGAGAAAGAATTGGGCTTATCCGAGGAAGATTTAATTATCACAATCAAGGAAAGTAGGGTGGAAGAGGAAGAAATAGAAGCTGTTAGGTTATCAAAAACAGAACCTGAAGACCGTCGGCCTTCCAGAAAACTCATTGATTTCTCCTTGCATGATGCAGATGGTAATCTACAACCATTTGAAATGTCTGAAGTTGATGATATTTTCATAACAGCTCTTATCATGCCTTTGGACGATGGTCTGGAAAAGGACAGGGAAAAGGGTGTACGCTGTTTAGGATTTGGGAGAATCAAGGAGTGGATAATTTCTGGCTACAATGAAGGTACTGCAGTAATATGGATTTCAACAGAAATAGCTGATTACAAATGTGTGAAGCCGACAAGCAGTTACAGATCTTATTTTGACCACTTCAGTGAGAAGGCACGAGTCTGTGTTGAAGTTTACATGAAGATAGCCAAATCAGTTGGCGGAAATCCTCAGTTGGACCTGGAAGAGTTGCTGGCCAGTGTTGTCCGTTCCATTAATTCAAACAGAAAATCTGGTGGAACAATGAACAAGGACTTTGTGATCTCCAATGGTGAGTTCATATACAACCAACTTGTTGGGTTAGATAAGACGGCAGCCAGCAATGATGAGATCTTGGGCACACTCCCTGTTCTTGTTGCATTAAGAGAAGAAAGTAAGTCTAGAGTAAAATTCAACAAGTTCTCAGCTATGCCTTCAAATGGAGCTCTGAAGATAAAGGATGAACAGCATATGGGAGTAGGTGACAATGATGATGAGAAATTAGCAAGACTATTGCAGGAAGAGGAAGAGTGGAAGATGATGAAGCAGAGAGGCAAGCGTGGAACTTCACAGAAAAATGTATACATCAAAATTAGTGAAGCAGAGATTGCCAATGACTATCCATTGCCAGCTTACTATAAATCATACAATCAAGAAATGGATGAATACATATTTGATAGTGACATTAGCATCTATTCTGATGATATGCCAGTGAGAATCCTGAACAACGCCAAAGGGTGCTTAGTCCAGATGGCTAAGTCACTCGAGCGGCACTCCACAGGTCCTGAGTTCGACTCCCCGTGGGAGCGAATTTCAGGCTGTGGTTAAAAAAATCCCCTCGCTCGCCCCAGGTGCCAAAGCACATGTGTGGTGATCGGCCCATCTCACGGGTAACGTCTCCCAGTGTCTGGATGGGGTGAGGGTTCGGGGGTTTTCTCGCCGGGTGAGAAGGCGACTTCTTCTCCTTTAAAAGCTGCGGCGGCAGTCTTAACCGCCCCGGTCGAGTTTTTTAGAATCCTGAACAACTGGGCTCTATATAATTCAGATTCCAGACTCATTCCATTGGAGCTCATCCCTATGAAATCGGGTGCTGAAAATGATACAGTGATCTTTGGATCAGGTTTTATGAGAGACGATGACGGTAGTTGCTGTTCAACTGCTGAGTCAATGCAGCTATCTTCTTCCTCAAGTAAATCGAACCAAGATCTGGGAATTCCTATTTATCTGAGCCCAGTCAAGGAGTGGGTTATTGAATTTGGTGGTTCAATGATCTGCATAACCATTCGAACTGAAGTGGCTTGGTAAATATCCTGACAGTTCCATTACATTGTATATTATTCACTGTCTAAAATTTAATGCTATTTTGTTATTAAAAGAACAGCTCGGCCCTTAAATTTGACACTTTATTTTAAGCACGGCATATTGCAGTTACTTTTTATTTAGCCTTCTTCCAACTAATATATTATTATTGATATCATTTTTCCAGGTACAAATTACGACAGCCAACAAAACAATATGCACCATGGTGTGAACCGGTGCTGAAAACAGCAAGGCTTGCTGTTAGCATCATCACTCTTTTAAAAGAACAAAGTCGTGCTTCAAAGCTTTCTTTTGCCGAAGTGATTAAAAGAGTAGCAGAATTTGACAGTGTGCACCCTGCATTTATATCATCAAATACAACTCTTGTTGAAAGATATGTTGTGGTACATGGACAAATTATACTTCAGCAGTTTGCAGATTTTCCAGATGTGTCTATCCAACGGAGTGCCTTTGTCACAGGCCTTATACTGAAGATGGAAGAAAGAAGACACACAAAGCTGGTGATGAAGAAAAAATCTCAAGCAATGAAAGGCGAGAATCTGAACCCAAGTGCAAAAATGGGTCCAATATTAAGAAGGAAGCTTATGCGTGCAACAACTACAAGATTCATCAGCAAGATATGGGGTGATTATTATGCCACACACTTTCCAGAGGATACAAAGGAAGGAGACGGAAATGAGCAAAAGGAAATCAATGAAGAGCTAGAAGAAAATGAAGATGATGACGATATTGAAGAGGATGTAAATATTGAAATGGAGCAGGCTGCGAAGACCCCACCATCAACACGATCTAGTAAGTCATTGAAGTCTTGCAAGGAAGCTAAGTGGAAAGGGCAGATAGCTGGAAAAACAGTGTCTGGTGAATTTCTATACAAATGTGTTACATTTCAAGATCTTAGTATTGGTGTTGGTCAATCAGTCTCATTGGAAGATGATTCAGGAGAAGCCATCATGTGTTTTGTTGAGTACATGTATGAGAAACATGATGGTACAAAAAAAATCCATGGAAGAATTCTGCAAAAAGGTGTTCAGACTGTTCTTGGCAATGCTGCAAATGAAAGGGAGGTTTTCTTGACTAATGATTGTCAAGAATTCGAATTAGGTGACATCAAAGAATTGGTGACTGTCAATGTACAGTTGATTCCATGGGGTCACAAATACAGAAAAGAGAATTCAGAAGTTAATAGGATTGAGAGGGAGAAGGCAGAGGCAAGGAAGAGGAAGGGTCTACCTGTGGAATATTTTTGCAAAAGCTTATACTTGCCAAAGAAAGGTAGCTTCTTCTCTATCCCTCATGATAAACTTGGCATTGGAACTGGTGCCTGTAGCTCCTGTGAGGAGAGGAACCAAGCTGGTGATGAATTCAAGATACTTTCAGGGACCAGTTTTGTCTTCAAGAATATTGGATACAATGTTCATGACTTCCTGTATATTAGGCCTGATTTTTTCTCCCAAGGAGAGGGCTATGAGACCTACAAGGCTGGAAGAAACGTGGGCCTGAAGCCTTATGTTGTTTGCCATGTATTGAGTATCGATGCTCCTGATGGATCTAACAAAGCGCATCCAGAATCAACAAAGATCAATGTAAGAAGGTTTTACAGGCCGGATGACATATCGTCAACAAAAGCCTATACGTCAGACATAAGAGAGGTTCGCTTGTTCTGTCTAATCAATGCATCATTCTTCTTTAAGTGCTGTAGATGAGCTTGTGACTTACCACTCACACTTCCCTTTTTTCTGTTGTCACTTGGGATTTAATGCTTGCATTCTGTCATTTGATCCAGGTATACTACAGTGAAGATATCATGAGTGTGCCAGTGACAATGATAGAGGGAAAATGTGAAGTTAGGATGAAGGATGACCTTCCAAATTCAAATCTTCCAGTGGTGATTGAGCATGTATTTTACTGTGAACTTTTGTTTGATCCTGTTACTGGAGCCCTGAAACAGGTCAGACATTCTGAATTTCACCTTTCATTCCTCAGTTGCTTAGATTGTTTTCCTGAGAAATTTCTTTAGATGATTAACTGAGCTTATCTTTGCATGATCTTGAACCAGCTTCCACCCAATGCTAAACTTATGTCATTGATAAGGAAGGCACCTTCTGCTTCCAAGAAGAATAAAGGAAAGCAAATTTGTGATGATGAGCTAGATGGTTCAGATAAAAAGGATATGCCGTCAGACAACTCTCTTGCAACCCTTGATATTTTTGCTGGCTGTGGTGGTTTATCTGAAGGATTGCAGATAGCTGGTATGCACTTGTCCTGCAGATTCTATATGGGTTGATGGGAACACCTTGATTGCCACAGCTGTTTTACTTTCTGATCATACAATTCTGCAGGTGCGTCAAAAACAAAATGGGCAATTGAATATGAAGAGCCTGCTGGGGAAGCATTTGGTGAAAATCACCCAGAAGCAGCAGTATTTGTGGAGAACTGCAATGTTATTTTGAAGTATGACAATTGTTTATCATGTATATGCTTATTCATGCATTGCACCTTCCACTCATTTCTGAGTATTGTCTTGCAGGGCAGTAATGGATAAGTGTGGTGATGCTGATGATTGTATCTCTACTACTGAGGCTGCTGAACGATCATCAAAACTTTCTGATGAGAAGATTAAGAATCTGCCCGTGCCTGGCGAAGTAGACTTCATAAATGGTGGACCTCCATGTCAGGTCTGTTGTTTTATCTGACTATAGGAAACATTTTATGCTTGTTTTTTATATTCTAAACCAATTGCATAACTTTCCATATGCATCCTTTTTGCAGGGGTTTTCTGGGATGAACAGATTCAATCGAAGTCCCTGGAGCAAGGTTCAGTGTGAGATGGTCCTAGCATTCCTCTCTTTCGCAGATTATTTCCGCCCAAGATTCTTTCTCTTAGAAAACGTCAGGAACTTCGTTTCATTCAACAGAGGCCAGACCTTCAGATTAACACTGGCATCACTCCTGGAGATGGGATACCAGGTGCTTACTGTTCTTACTTGTCTACTAAGTTGTTCTTGCATTCTAGCTTTTTGTCCAACACTAAATTTTGTTACCTTTTTCCTTTACATGTTCTCAGGTTCGATTCGGCATTCTAGAAGCCGGTGCTTATGGTGTCGCACAGTCCAGGAAAAGGGCATTCATCTGGGCTGCTGCACCTGGAGAGACCCTTCCGGAGTGGCCTGAACCAATGCACGTCTTTGCTAGCCCTGAGCTGAAAATAAACCTCCCTGATGGCAAATACTACGCGGCTGTCAAGAGCACTGCTGCAGGGGCACCTTTCCGGTCAATAACAGTTAGAGATACAGTTGGGGATCTCCCACCCGTGGAAAATGGTGCCAGCAAACCAACAATACAGGTATGTGTCAGTGTCACTGCAACTTAATCTCCAGTCGCTTTCTTCTGTTGGTGCCCTTGGCTGGTAGCATCAGCTGGATTTACTCCTTCCTACGGTGCAGTACGGGAGTGAACCAGTGTCATGGTTCCAGAAGAAGATCAGAGGCAGCACCGTGTTGCTGAGTGACCACATATCCAAGGAGATGAACGAGCTGAATCTCATCAGGTGCAAGCACATTCCAAAGCGACCTGGCTGCGACTGGCATGAGCTACCGGATGAGAAGGTAACCACAGCCTGCTCCTTTGTCCACCAGTAGTTGTTTTGTACTACTTTTGCTCTAGGTAACTTGCCAATCGTGATGCGAGTACAGGTGAAGCTGTCAACCGGGCAAATGGTGGACCTTATACCCTGGTGCCTGCCCAACACTGCCAAAAGGCACAATCAATGGAAGGGGCTCTATGGGAGGCTGGACAGGGAGGGCTACTTCCCCACGTCCGTGACCGATCCCCAGCCTATGGGCAAGGTCGGCATGTGCTTCCACCCTGAGCAGGACAGGATCGTCACTGTTCGTGAGTGTGCCAGGTCTCAGGTAATTTGCCTTCGCATCGCCTGTAAACATATAGATCATTGGTTCCTCAATAGCTGCTGCAATTCAGTAACAGTAATCGATCAATTATTTAAGAGTTTTAATCAATCAATTAGTAGCTTTGGCCTGCTCCAGCGTTGGTACTGTTTGAATTACTACTTAACAAGAGGGAGACTGACTTCGGAGCATTTCTTTTTGAAGAACTTCAGAGCATCCATGTGCAAGTTCTCTCTTAACATCCCAATCCTGTTCACATGGTCTGTGTACGCAGGGCTTCCCTGACAGCTACCGTTTCGCGGGCAGCATCCAGTGCAAGCACAGGCAGATTGGCAACGCCGTGCCGCCTCCGCTTGCCTACGCGCTCGGGAGGAAGCTCAAGGAAGCCATCGACAGCAAGCGCTGAGCGTCTTGCCTGCCGTGCCCGTCATTTTTGGGTTGGTCCTGGTGCATGTGATCAGCACAGCACTGGACTTCCGGCATTTTGAGCAGAAAAGACTCTTTAACTTGATTCCGGGATGGCTACACGGAGGGCCTTTTAACGTCTAGTAACGGGAGGCTTTAAACTAGCTAACACCAACAGGATTCTGGGGGATACAAGCTTAGAAACAGAATCATAGCATTGGTGGTATAGTATTTTGTGGGCAGTGACTATTATGTCACTGAGGGTACAATCTTTTGTGGACGGTAACTGAAGACATTGACCCCGTTCGGCTGGAATTATAAGCCGGCTGAAAAACACTGTTGGCTGATTTTTTGTGAGAGAAAAATACTGTTTCGGCTGAAAAAACAAGCCAAATAAGACGGATTATAAGCCAGATGAACAGGGCCATTGGTGGTATAATCCTCTGTGGGCAGTCGTTTAGTAATACATTAGCTATTGGCATGAATTAAATGTGAAATTTGAATGACTTTATAGGCATCTTTTCAAGCAGAGATGCAGTCAGGATCTATTGCCACCTTTTCTGGCTCTGATCTAATCTTGTTAAGGTCAGAACCTTTTATTCCTAGTTCAGTTGGAATGTTGGATGGATGGTTTACAGTTTTACACTAGTATGACTTTCAATTTCTCTCTTAAGAAAAAACAGATTCAAACCAATACCAGTCACGAAAGTTTTACCCTAAAACTACACTCAATACTTAAAACCAAGTAAAAATTTCTCTTAAACTGAGCACAAAAATCGCTATACATAGAATGCAGACAAGAAGAGGAAGTCAATAACACCTCAAAACGATAAGAACATTCAGGCACTCATGAACACCTTGCAAAATCCGAGGATGGATCAGAGCCACCAAGAATCCCCTGCCTCAAGAAGAGCAGAACACAATCAACAACCCATCAGCTGAATGTCCCCGCCGTATCTCAATCATCATCTAGGGAGCGCGTAGCCGTATGCGCTATCCGTAAACGAGTTGCCGGCGACATCGAACGCGTCCCTCTCGTCGAGGTAGAAGTTGACCCTGAAGGCGGCGTGCAAACCGATGACGGCTGCCGCGACGACGAGGGAGACGAGGAGGTTGAGCCCCGCGCGGGTGAGCGCGACGGCGACCACGGTAGCCGCCGAGAGCACGGCCAGCACGACGCGGTCGTCGACCTCGCGGCCGAGGCACACGAGCGGCTCTCCGTCGCCGCGGCCGAAGTAGAGCCCCAGCCAGGCGACGAAGAGCGCCAGGAACACGAGCATGGAGACCGGGCGGTAGACGAGGCCGAGGAAGACGAGCACGAGCGCGGCGAGCGCGTAGTTGGCGCGGAAGTAGGCGAGGTTCCGGCGCGCCCTCGCGCGGGCCTCCCCGCAGCTCTCCGGGCGCGAGAACGCCGTCGGGTCCAGCACCTCCCGCCACGCGCGCGGCCGGCCCGCCGCGGCGCCCGCGAACGCCCGCGCGCGGGAGAAGAAGGCGACCCCGGCCTCCGCCGCCGTGGCCGTGGCCGACGACGACGACGAGGGCGCCGCCTCGCCGCCCGCGACGTCCTCCGGCTTGAGCTGCGGCGGCGGTGGCGCAGGGGTCGAGGTGGGGACGTCGCCGTAGCGCGACCACGACGCGGTGGAGGAGGACATGGCGGGGCGCTGGCGAACCGCAGCCGCCGGCGGGGGGTCGCGCTGGATCGGGCCTCGGGCTGTGAGATTGGTGCGGTGGCTTGCGCTGTTGCGCAGCTGTGTTGGGTTGGCCGCTTGTTGGCCTGGCCTGGCTTCTTCGATCGCGGGGATCTGGATGGAGAGGAGAGAGAGAAGGGAGGGGAAAGGTCTGGGGATTGATTTTAATTGCCCCAAAATTGACCACTTCCGGCCTTATTTAATTTAATACCCATTTTTCGAGATACTAGAGCGCAGCGTCGGCATATGGATTCCGCAGAATAAATACTAGATTGCTCAAACGAAAATGGATTTGCATGTACTGACATGAGTGGCACAACCATCTCCCAAGTGCAAATGATCATGGGTGTGCTGTGCCATATGGATACACGAGTTTTCTTTAAAAAAAAACACTTTCCTTGCTGGACAGTGTTTGGGCTCTCTCTCTTTCGCAAAGTTGAGTCAAATTCATGTGTTTGCATAAATTAGTGAAGATTTAATCCCTAAGCAAAGTTGAGTCAAATTCATGTGTTTGCATAAATTAGTGAAGATTTATATAATCCCTAAAGAAGAATTTTGATATAAAACACTGCAACCGTTCCAAGTTCCTCTCTACGACGAATCATTGGTTCCAAAACCACCGGCCTTCACATCGCCTCTCTCTCCTCGCGTGTACGTGTACGCGTACGCCTATCGCGGCGGCTCCGTGAACATTAGCCGTCATTGTCGTGTCATGCAACGCAGCCGTGTTCCCGGCCGCGCCTAGCCTGTCGGCATGCTACGTCCGGTCCGGCTCGTGTCGTCCCAGCGGATTCGGATTGGACGTCGTGCCGCGGGGGGATCGCGAAGCGGGCGGCAGCGAGGACATGGCACGTGCCTGACCGCCCAAACAGCATGGAAAGGAAGAGGATCGGGATCGAACTTGAAGTGACAAGGGGGAATATCCGGGAAAAAACAGACAGGAATGCAGATCCAAAAACCCGCCGAAAAACGCACACCACGGCAACCAGGATCGTTTCGGCTGCGCGAAAAGGACGAGGAATAAAAAGCCCCACTTCAACAGTAGGCAAACCGGGACGTCGATTTTTCCAGGGGCCTGCTAGCTTCCGGACGTCCGGATCCGGGCGCTAGCGCCGGACGCTGCCCCAGCCCCGCTCCTCCGAAGAATGTTAATGAAAAGAAAAACCCAACCCCCGCCTCGCCCCGCACAAAGAGAGAAAGCACGATCCCCCGCGAGCCCCCGCCCCGCCCCCGCACGAAGAAGCGTGTGCCCCCCACCCCTCGCGAACGGATCTGCCACCACCCGCAACACATCCGTGCCCCTCGCCACCAGTTCACCACCATACTCCGCCCCCCAAGATGCAGCAGGGAAAAATAGATGCTACTGCAACAAACGAAACACTCCTATTGAAAACAAAAACAAGGGGAAAACTAGAGAACCAAAAAAAGGAAAAACAATTGAAACATCGAGAAACACCTAATGAAACAAAACAGAAAAAACTGGTGAAAAACAAGAACAGAAACATTAAAAAGATAGTACTGAAACATTTAAAACAATAATACTGAAACATTGAAAAAATAATGCTGAAACATCTGAAACAATAGTACTAAAACATTGAAAAAAATAATATTGAAACATCTGAAATTATAGTAGTGAAACATTGGAAAAAATATACTGAAACATCTGAAAATAATAGTATTGAAAACATCATAAACTCTTTTTCTGTAATAGATGAAATCGGGCGCCCCCCAACCACGGAGGCAACCACCCCCGCCTCGCCGGACCCACCACCTCCGCCCACTGCCGGCTTGCTCCCCCCGAACTGCCCCTGCAAACAACGAAAACAAGGCTACTGAAACATCAAAAAATCAATAAATGAAACAACGCAAAAATACGAATTGCAACATGGACAAAAATCCATTGCAACAAATGAAATTTATCTGTTGCAACAACGCAAAACAACGAAGAGTATACTACTGCAACATCAACAGACAGCCTATTGGAACAACCCAAAAACACCACTGCAAAACAAAACGACGGAGGGAGGAAGGGGAGAAGCAAGAGGAAGAGGAGCACGACGAAGAAAGAGGAGTTAGCAGAGGAGGAGGGGGGAGGAGCCTTAGATCCAGATTCATGGAGGAAGAGAGAGGAGAGGGGAGGAAGAGAAGAGGTACCTAGGCCTGATCCGGCCGCATCCACGGCCGCCACTGCCAGATCCGCCGGATCCACAGCCGCCATCGTCGGATTTGGCGGATCCACGGTCGCTGCCACCGCATCCGCCATGGCGGAGGCCCCCGGCGAGCAAGCGTGAGGAACGTTGGCGAGAGAGCGAGAGCGAGAGTGAGGAAGCACGAAGGCGCACGGGGAAGACCGGAGGATGCGGGCGCGCGACGCAGGCTGGAGAAAGGGGAGGGAGCGGCGGAGGACGGTGCGTGAAGGCGAAGAGAGGATGAGAGGGCGAGGCGAGGCCGGGCGGGGTGAGTGCGAGTGAGGAGTGGAGCGCCGCGCGAGTGAGTGGGCGTCGTCTGACGAATGGATAAGAGGAGGGGGAGAGGGCTCGGGCAGGACGGGTCGCACCGCGTCGCACCCGTCGGGTGCGTCCTACGTCGTCCGGACGTCCTCACCCAATCAATTCTGTTTTTTTAAGAAACCGGGAAAACTATATTACATAAACTTTTTAATGTTTACACCAAATCTTACAAAGACCCTCTCAAGAAAAATGAAACTACAGTCCAGTCCTTGCAAGATCATGGTCCTCCGGTTGACCTCGTCGCTAGTGGTCGGAGCAATCTGCAGCTTGAAGCCGACCCCCTTTCGGACGACAGCTCTTCACAATTTTTCGATGCCACCATGAGTCGCATATCGAGAGCATCGACATGCTGTAAGCTCGTTGAACGTCCTGACTGAAGAAGATGGTCGTCGGCCATCACATCGTCGGTAAAACAAGAAATCTGGCGCCTCAAAGGCTACCGGCAGCCCTGACTCACCGAAGAAAGATACAACCCGAAGGGAAGCAAAACCACCAAAGAAGGTGGGGATCTAAACCCAACCCGATTTCTCTACAAGTTGGTAGACAAACCTTCCAAAATTTCTCTATAAATCCATTGCCGTATTCTGGATTACAGGTCCAGCACTATCATTGGCACCATGGGCACCAACAGCACCAAGAAAATCACTGGGAAACCGACCACCGATGCAAAAGATAAAATCGATGACACACCCATCGATGTTGAGATCCTCGCAAAAGATATCACCGTCAGTCACCACATGCACCTCAGACAGCATCAGGACTCGCTCACCACGAACACATGTAACAGTAGAGAAACTCTGGAAGTGATAAAAGCTTATCAACGACATCTTCATCAGTAAAGAATCTAACCTTATTCTAGGTAAAACTACTTTATTTAAAGAGGACGTCACCCATTCCCGAGCACATCGGCGCCAAAAAGGCCACCGACGGCAAGGAAAAGCAGCGAATCTGCCGGGGAGTCGAGAAATCGCCGGCGCGTCGTCTCTCTACTGTTGGGGAAGAGACGCTTCGAGAGAAGCCGAGCCGACAGACGGAGCGAGTTGTGGGACGTCGATAGATCAGACTTCAGACAAGCCAGCTGGCAGCAGATTTGCATGCAAGACGGCCCATTGTTCTTTTGGGACGGGCTTGCTTTTCATGCGCGTGCAATGGGCCAGCGCTTCTCCGGCACGGTTTATGACACCCTCATCTGCTTCGGACTAGCCCAGTGAGGGGTATCCCAAGGTTAACCAAAGAAATGAAATTAACCAACGGACCACTTGTCAGTGGCACACAGACTTATGGTAGAAAGTTCTAATAACCCTCTTCACCGGTTGCTACGTGTTCTTAAATAAAAACTTGTTAGTTTCATCAATAATGATCAAGCCAAACAACAACGTCTTCACCATTTTTTCTATCTCGATTTGGTTGGCCCTGTTTGTCTGTCTTATAAGCCGTACTTTTTCAGTCAACAAACAGTGTTTTTCTCTCACAACAAATCATCATACACTACTTTAAACCATGACTTTTCAGCTAAGCGAACAGGGCAGCTCGATGAGCATGATGTTATGCAAAGTTGTTAGTTGATCACTAGATAGAGTCGCTAGTCGGCTCGTGTTCGACCACGATAGCTTGGGGTTACGTGCCTAAGTGTATAGTGAACTCTAAATTTGTTAGTTGGTCAATTGTTGCATTCAAGTTATAAGAAATAGTTGGCCATCCTATTTTTGAGTCTGATTACCACTCAATATTTTTTTTTCTAACAAAACTCATGACAAAGTTCTAATCGTCTTCTCGAAGAAAAAATACGCTTGCCTCATGGTCCATTATTGTTGGTAGGCGACAATGAACACCCGAAAAGTGAAGGGTTCTTGGTGCCACGGCCGACGGTGACGACGAATTGACGATCACCATCACAACGGGTTGGCGTTCTCTCCGGTGGCGGTGGTGCTTGGATGGCCAACAGGGATGGCCGAATGAATGCATGGCCCGGGCAAAAGTTGGTAACGCTTGATTAGTGCACAAGCAGTTGACCAAGTGCAAAATGCATGGCAGTAACAACTAATGCACTGTTCGGTTGGCTAGAAAAATGGTTGATGTTGATGTTGATTTGTAGCGAGAGAAAAACACTGTTAATTCGCTGAAAAGGTACGGCTGATAAGTTTAAGTGAACAGGGCATAAAATTAGCCACTGACCTACTACCGATTCAGACTTCCGAGATGGAGATGGGGAGTAGACACTAGACAAGCTCGAGACCAAGAGGCATGGGCTCCAATGGTGCTGCCCACATAAATACTAGTGACGGACCAACCTCCAACCACAACTTCACAAGTCAACATATAGATGAGGCTCTTTTTCTTGCTTTCACTGAATAAGACGCTACGCGTCCCCTTTACTAAAAGCGAGATCCCGCTGAACCCAGGGTTAAACAAAGGCACGGGCGTCCTTAAGTTTCCAAAAAAACTTGTTTTAATGTGAATGATCAACTTATGACCCTAGACCCTACTATGCTCTTAAAAACGTGCTCCCTTCGTTCCGTTTCATAAGACACGATTTGAAATGGTATGCTCTTCTAAATTACGTTTTGACCATTTATTTACTTTATACTATATTGTTTATATTTATAAACTGATGATTATTGGATAGTACAATTGCTTACAAATCTAACCGCATCAACTTTGTATTATAGTAGTTAAAATTATTAGCCAAATTATTGATAAAAGATTTTAAAGTTTGAATCTTGGTATGTGTGTGCGCCTTCTAAAAAGCAACGGAGGTAGTACTCTACCCTTCAGAAAGGAAACACGCTCCAAAATGCCACTTGTAATGGACTGATTATGATCGGTAATGCACTAACACTAGCAACCGGACGTTCGAAGGGAGTCTCGAATATCACATGATGTTACGATAGATTACCTATCTGTTACGTACTTACATTACATAACCTCTTTCACATGTTCTTTACTGTCATTCCTCTATATCCTTTACCGTTTACCAATTGCTATCCCTTGGCTTTCTCCCCCTCTCTCATCTTACACACACACTCTCTCTCTCATAAGCTGCACCTTGTCGCCATGGACTGCCCCAAGAGAATCAAGGTCGCAATGGTGTATCTCTCCCCTCCCTTCCCTTCTCCATTCCTCCGTTCCATGCTCACAAGCTTGGATCTAGTAACTCATGTAGCACCTCCGCACTAGATGCCATCCCTCCATTGCCTTTGTTATGTTCTTCCCTCCTCTAAAGGGTCGAGATGACAAACTAGAGGGAGGGTGAATAGTCCTTTCTAAAACTTAAACACGTTGGACAACCGAATCAAGTGTAGAATTAAAATTATGGGTCTAGCCAAGACTACCCCTCTATCTATATTCTTTGTAACACCCTAGGTGTTAAGCATGCATTAAGCATTTCACATCATGCGCATGAGCATCATCTTGCATTCATTATCATATGTAATGTAAGTGTAACATTGAAATGAAACATATGAAACATAACATTGAAACATGAATGTTGTAATTGCTTGTTTAAATATAACTATGCCATGATTATGCTTGATAGCTTTTAATACATATTTGATTATTAGTACAAATCATTTAGAAATGTTTAGCATAAAATTTGAAGCAAGTTTGGTATTCAAAATTTCCTCAAATTTTACTTTTAAAATAATCTAGAAAAATGGAAATTTGATTTAAAATGGACTTTGAATCTTCATTTCGAAATCTGTTTGGAATTTCAAAATGTGCACTAAATCAATGTTGTAGAGAATTAAATTTTGAACAACTTTTGTTTTGGGGTCAAGTCTTAAAAATGCCATTTTCTACTTCAAAATTTTGAATTTGAGACTGTTAGTAAAATTTGGATTTGAAAATAGAAAAGAAAAACGTTTTTCTTGCTTACTGGGTCGCGCCCCACCTTTTTCGGCCCACGGCCGAAGCCGGTCCGGCCTGTCCACCCCGCCTCCCTCCCTCTCCCGCGCGCCGCGCCCGCGCTCTCGACCGCGCTCAGGCCACGGCCGTCCTGTGGCGCCCGTATGCCGACGATGGCCGACGGGTGGCGCCCCACGGGTCCCATCGCCTCGCCCTCTTGAGCCGTCCACGCCCGCTCCCTCCTTCAGCTCCCCATTTTCCCTCCTCTCTTGCTTCTCCTCGCGGCAGCAGCGCCCCGACGTGCTCGCCGGAGCCGTGAGTGCCGCCGCTGCTCCGCCACCGCCTAACGCCGCCGCTACTCCACCTGCGTCCAATTCCTCGTGGCCCCTGCTCCGCGGTGACCCACTCCATCTTGTGCTCCCTCCAGCAGCCACCAACGTCAAGGTGAGGAGGCCAAATTGGTCGGCCTTTCTTCACTGCCGCTCGCCGGAGTTCGGCTCCGCACGGGTGGACTGCTCCACTCCTTTTCCTTCTCCCTTTTCACATGCACCAGCTTCACCTAGCGATGCTAGAGCTCCAGCGCCCCTCCGGCCACCGTGCCGTGCACTGGAGCGGCGTGGCCGCCTTGTGGCAGCGCCGCCGTGCGCCATGCACGCTGCCGTGCTTGCTCCGGTAATCCACCCGGCTAGGCCTCGGCACCCGTCGGTGCGGCTCAGTGCCCCGAGCATGGCTGTGCCGTTCGCGCCGCCGTTGGGCTCGCCGCCGGCGAGAACCGGGCCGACGGAGCCTCTCTCTGCCTTAGTGTCACTTACCAGTGGGGTCGGGAGGCCCACTGTCAGCCACCAGGTGCGGTTCTGGGGGCACTGCGCTAGGTGCGCATAGCGATTTCAGCGGCTGGTTTTTAAAAGAGATTAAAAAAATGAATTTCCAAAAATTGTGAAAATGCTTCCAAAAATCATATCTTGAAAAATATGGCTCCAAAAATGATGAAACCAATTTTGCTAGACTCCTTATGAGTATATCTGCAGTATAAAAATATTGTATATCAAATTTGTGATAGTTTGTATAGGGTTTTATTTAATTCTTATAATTGCTGTTTTCTTATAAAATACATAATAAATTATAGGAAGCTCAGAAAAATATGATTCTAAGTTTATTATTCTTCTTGTGTGATGCAATTTATATGAAAAATATATGTCATGCATGTTCTGTAGAAAAATTTGGATGTGTAGTTCAAGTGCCTTTATTGGCTGATTTTTGTTATTTTTGCTAGAGAGAGAAATTTGTATAAAACATGCATATGATAAATTTTGTATAGTGTTTGTTTACTGTGTAGATCATGGAAAAAATACTAAATCTATTGTTTGATACCTTTTATAGTACAAAGTATTTTCATGCTCATTTATATGCCATAGTTTGTCATTTTTGTGTAGGTTGTTTTGCTTATCCAAATCCCATGAAAATTTTATGGTAGGCTACTTAGAGTAGGATTATGCTACTGTAATTTTTATAGATTTTTCTATACACTATAAATATGGGTTGCTGTTGTAACCATAGTTTAAAGTGAAAAATAAAGTAATATTCTTTGTGGATAATTAGTTTAATAATGAAGCTTTGGTGTATCTTTGAAGCACCAAATTACTTGATGATGTTGCTTGACAAGTTAATGTGGTTGTGTTGATAAAGTGTAGTAGCACTCACGTTAGGGCTGTATGCTAGTTCGCATACAAGTAAGTGGAACTAGTAGTAGAAGAGAATGCAGTAGATGACGTGTATCCGTGGTGACTGATCTTGGATGATGTTGACTACATTGTAGAAAGGTTTTACCTGTATGCTATCCAATAAGGTCCATGTGTTCATCTGCACATCATGTCATCATGATCATCGCATGCCATTGCATCCGATGCACCGTTTGCATATTTACTTATACCCTTACATCATACAGGATGTCTACTTTATTACATTCGTACCCTATTAGGTTTAGGATTGAATACTATTTATCCCTGCTTAGACCGGTAGCGATCGGTGATTTTCGGTCACCTGCAATTGTAGGCAGTTACTGGAATGTTTTAGTTATGGAATGGAGGAAATCCTGAAAATAACCATGTGTTGATGGATAACTGGAGACCGGACAAAAAAGTTGGAGGCAACCAGACAGGGTTCTAGGGTGCTATTAGTTTTCCGTCTGTGTCGGTTAAGGACCGATCGTTGCTTATCCCTCTTGTCATGTTGAATGCAATGCCTCACATTTAGCTGGCCGAATAAAGTATCTTTCGACCGCGAAGCTAGTGGCATTATTCGGGCCGAGATCTACACAGGTGCATGTACTGGTGCTGCAGGGGTATGACGGGGACGCGAAGAGTAAGCCTAAGGTGCGTTCTGGCTATCGGGCGGTCCCTGGTTATTGCGGCTCTAGCTTGTCCCGTGACGTTTACCTAAATAGTGTCTTTGGTGACCTATAGCTCACTTTAGCGGGTGAGTGTGGTTTGTATGAGAAATATATCACCAGCTGGTTAGAAATCGATTCGAATCGCCATCGCTCTGGATAGTGAGCATTTGACTTGAGTTACAATATCGTAGTAATGATGGTGGAACACTGATGGTTATATGAATAATGTTGGAAATGCTAAATCCAAGTGGTAACTGGATGTTATTGGTTAATTAAGTGATTGCTATAGTATATGTGCTTACCTAACTGGATATGTTATAATAAACACGATGCAAATTACTTAAAATGGTTTAGTCATGATAGCTTATGCTTTTCGTAAATGAGTCAGCTAGTCCACTAAAAGAAAGCCTTGCATACTCCTTGGTGTCATTTTATTTTTGGTTTAAGACGGGTAAGTCTAGCTGAGTACTTTCTCGTACTCAAGGCGTTGTTCCCATTATTGTTGCAGATAGTCAGATGTACTACGGCTATTGCATCAACTGCCTGTATCCGGCGATGGGTGACAACTAGGACCAAGGGCAATGGTCGCTCTCTATATCTTATCTGATGCTTTTGCTAGAAATGTCCATCTCCTGGCACTGTATTTCAACTAAGTGTGTGTCTGTGGTTTATGAAACTATTTGCTTCCGCTACTTTATATTGAACTTGGTTTGTAATAACTTTATGTTCTAAACTCCGATGTATTCAACCGTCGTTGCGAACTTTATGTAATATATGACTGTGGCTACTAAACTTATACGATCTTGGTTTGTATGTTGGTTGGTTTGAAATCCTTCGTGGTTTCACGGACTACCGGGTTATACGGGCTTAAATTTGCAAAATTATCTACTTCGGCGGGTGATTTTCTTACTTAATTTCGTATAATTGGTCGATTTTATTACATTCTCTAGCACCTTCCAAAGATCCTAATTAAGCAACTAAGGTGCCGGGCTAGCTAGAGCTCACCTAAACAATTCTAGAAGTAAGGTAACATAAACCTAAGCAACTAGTACTTTAGCAAACCTGGGAGCTCCTACACAAATTAGTGATGCAAAGCGCACAAAGTCTAAGCTCACTAGCAATGCTCAATAGCAAGGCTACACAAGCCAAACTAGAGAGCTCAAAACACTTAGCTACACAAACTAAGTAATGTGACTAACAAGGTTACAAAACCAAATTAGCCATGTAAGAGAGCTACTTCTAGCTACACAAGCAAGAAGGTAACTAACAAGCTACACAAGCTAACTAATTTCAAGAGCAACTACACAAGCACAATGTATATGAAAGTAATACAAGCTTGTGTTTCAGGGATTGCAAACCAACGGGATGAACAAGGTTGTCACGATGATTTTTATCCCTAGGTTCACGTGTTTGCTAACATACTAGTCCCCATTGAGATAAGCTCCAAGGTTGCAAATAAGTTTGCCTCTCTTGATAGTATGGCCATCTATCTTAAACTCGGTCATAAAATTCTCTACACACCTATGACCGGTGAAATGGAAATGCCCTAGATTATAGCTTTGTCTTACGCATTCCATTCCATCTCCTCCACTGTCGATGCAACACATGCACCAACACGATCAACAATGATATGATCCACTTCATATCATCACGTGATCATATTGGTTCATCGATCTTGACTTCACTTGGTCTTCACCGTTGCGTCGGTCCATCGGCGCTAAGTCTTACTCAAGCTTCACCGTCACACGCGGTCTCTCGCTTTAAAGCCTCCGACTTGCCCTTCACACTTGCAACTAGTCCATCGAGCCAAGTTATGTCTTGATCTTCTCCACCTTGATCACATGACTCAATGTCATGTCTCATGTGCAATGAGCTCCTTCATCATCACATGTGTAAACTTTGCAACAACTCCAAGCCATCTTCACCATCATGGCATATGTTGCTTACACACATGTACCTGTGGACTAATCACCTGTGTATCTCTCATAAACACAATTAGTCCACCTAAGGTTGTCACTCAATTACCAAAACCAAATAAGAACCTTTCACCTCCCTCCTACTTTCCATGCCTGCTAAGCCCCTCTCCCTCGACCGCACAACCTCTACTCCTCCATATGTAGGGTGGCGGGGATGGTCATAGATCTAGGCCTTCCCAAGCAACAAGGATGACAACCGGTGGGCAATGCGTGCTACTAACCTTATCATTGTGAACAAGCTCGAGCTCGACCACTTGGGTAAATGCGTGGCGAAGGTGCCATCACTGATATTGATATTGTGTTATTTGTTTCTTTGCATTCCAATATAAGACATTAGGATGTCTTCAGTGAGTTTTGGATGTTGCAATGGTTGATCTCATCGTCTCGCATGTTCACAGCAGTTGAGATGTTGCAACAAAAACAAATTATGATGTTGCAAACATGGTCTTTTTTATGTTGCAAGATGTGCTTTATACAATGTTATAATAGTAATTCATGGATGTTGGGGCTGATGTCTTGATTTGTTTCATGAATCTTTTTGCACATAGCACATGTGATGAGGTAGAAGGTAACCATTTTTATGTCATTCCTAACTTTAGCTTCATTGAGATTGTATCATTTCGATGTTATAGTGACAAATGTTATTTATGTCCCCTCTCTCTCCCTCCCTCTCTCTCTATGGAAAGGACTGCACACTTAGATTTTAGCATCGCCATAGGGGAGGCTCTCATCTAATGAAGTTCAAGGATCATGCGAACCAGCTTGCTACAAAAAAAATGGCTAGAGAAAGTTCATATTCCCCTAGTTTAAGGATTGGAGATCCTGATGTTGGATTTGGTGCTAGTGCCTAGGAGGCTTTCTCTTCCCTTGTTGATCATTTCAAAACAAATCATCGAGTTGGTAAATGTTATATCCGTTCTATCAGAGTTGATGAAATACTGTTTGATACCGTTTCTAGGCAAATTGTGATCGATGTTCCCTTGGATGAGATTTCTCAGCATTTGTACTTGCTTGAAGTTCATAGCTTAGAGTTGGTTCTAACAGAATGTTTCATGTACTTTGATGATGGCAAAAAAGGTACCCAATGCATGTACAAGAGTTAGTCGAATATATTGGAACATTGGATCCAGCTGGTTCTGAATACTCCTCTATGAAGAGGAGGTTAGTTATCTTCAAGAACCCAACAAGATATTTGGCGCTTGAAAATGCCCAAATTGACTCTGATGAATTACTACCACAAAGCACATTCTGATATCAAAAAAAAAATTAAAATTGCACTTAAAAGTGAGCTCTACGGAATGGATTATCGCTGATGTTCTGTTCTTATGTCTATGCCACCAGAGATGTCTGTCGTTATGAACTACCAATTTTGCAACGATATACATTAGACGTGGACTATAAGAACTATCCAGATAACTTATTTGGATTATTAGATTTCTGCATGTGTTTGATCACTCATATAAAGGCAGGAAAGTTACTCGCCTTCTCCTAAGTTTTATGGTAAGCTTATGATGTGCTTATGATGTATTCCACTCTCCTGCTCTTTTTTCTGTTGAGCTAACTGAAAGCCTAAGTTTGGTTTTGGTAATTAATGACACCAAGTTGCTAATGCCATGTGTTAAGTGTTTTGAGTTAGACATAAGCAACACATGTGATGAAGGTGTATGTGGCAAGGAGTGGTGACCACAATATCATAAAGAGATGGTGCATGGACATGAAATGATGATCATGGTGGAGATGCACATAAAAGGAAGAACATGATGATCAAGTGGAGGAGAAGGATCTAAGAGTGCAAGGCAAAGGTATAACCATAGGGGTTTTCCTTTTGCCGGTCTAAGATGAGTAGAGAAGTGATTGACCGGGTTTAGGATACATAGCCGACTATCAAGAGGGGCAATCACAGTTAGCTCGGGAATCAAGTGCCACTAGATCATTGTCTTGAGCATATGCATTAGGATCTAGTAAAGAGCTAACATAACGCCTTGAAAAATGATTGTGAAATGCTAACACACATGCACATGGTGGTGTACACTTGGTGGTGTTAGCACATTTGCGAAGGCGGTGAAGTTTAAGCGGTAGAGAGGGGTTTGGGTTCCTCTCTCCCTCCCACGGAGCTTGCTCGGCGGGATTCAGCGCTTTTTGGGGAAGTGAAATGCCTATTTTCTACTGCGCCGGAAGTCAGAAAAAAACGGAGGCGAACGGAGGTCACAGAGGTGACCGGACACTGCATCGGACACGGTCACGGTATGACCGGACGCGTCCGATCATCTCAACGCAGCGAGGGTATGTGATCGGACACTGGTCTGGTCTGACCAGCGCGTCCGGTCAGTTCACTGGTGCGCAGAGGAAGAAAGCACGCGACTGGCGCGTCCGGTCCCTCACGGAACCGGCGCGTTCGGTCAGGCGTCCAGAGGGGCAGAGCGCAGCGGAGTGATGATCGGACGCGGGGCGCGCCGGTCATGTACGATCGGACGCGTCCGGTCGTGCTGGGAGCTTACTAGACTCCGACCGGACGCTAGGTGCGGCGCGTCCGGTCATACGCTAGGACGCGTCCGGTCATACGCTAGGGCGCGTCTGGTCATACACTAGAGCGCGTCCGGTCATAGCAACAGTAACTTCTGACACGCACTGTTCACGCTTGTCCTGTAGTGACTGGACGCGTCCGGTCACCCTGACCAGCGCGTTCGGTCATCTTGTTTTGAACTGTGTCGTTCGGTAACGGCTAGCTACGTATCCCTTCGCTATAAATAGAGGATGTCCGGGGTTTAAGGGTAACTCTTACATATTTTGAGACTTAGAGACATACTTTGAGCTAGAGAACAACCCCTCCACTCATCTCTTTGATTAGTTGCACATCTTGAGTGAGATTCAAGTGCATTACTTGAGAGTTGCATTCTAGAGGCACTTGATCTTTGAGTTACTGTGGATTTCTTGTTACTCTTCCGTGTTTCCCGACACGGTAGATGGCTTGGAGTAGCGGAGGTGATTGAGCTCGCAATTGGAGATTGTTGGAGCCCTCACCAAGTGTTGTAAGGGGTTCTTGATCCTTCCCCATGGGAGTTCGTGAATTGGATACTCTAGTGGAGCTCGTGGCTTGGAGGATCCCCATCTTGTGTGTGGTTGTGCGGCGCCCGCCGAGGGCTCGACTCTTGATAGTCGATTAGCTCACGAACCGACAAGTGGGTGTATCGCCACAACGGGGAGTAGCTTGTCGGGAAGCAAGTGAACATCGGGATAAATTCTTGTGTCATTCTCTTCCCGAGGATTTCTCTTGTGTTATTGATTGATTGGTACTTCTCATCTCTACACGGCGGTATAATCACTCGAAGCTCTTCTCTCGTATTACTTCTTGTTTCTAGCTTGTAGTTGTTGTTGTGTTTAGTGAATAGCTTTGTACTAGACTTGTGTAGGTGGCTTGCTTAATTAGTTAGAGCTAGTGCTTTTGCTTCACCACCTTTCATACTAACTTGTGGTTAAGTAATTGTAGAAATTTTTAATTAGGCTATTCACCCCCCCCTCTAGCCTATTTGGACCTTACAAGTGGTATCGGAGCCGAGGCACCGTTTATTTGAGGCTTAACAACCTACGGTGAAAAAGAAATGGCTCAATTAAGCTTGCACATCAACAACACCAAGAAGGCACCTCACTTTGATGGCACAAATTATGCATATTGGAAGGTTAAGATGACCGCACACCTCAAGTCAATCAATAGAGAAGTGTGGAAGGTCACCGAAACAAAATTTGAGGTTGCTAATCCGGAAGCACCTACACCGGTGGAAGAGAAGAAGCTCCAATGTAATGACATTGCCATTAGTGCTCTTCATGAGGCACTAGATGACAAGACCTTTGAGCAAGTGAAGAACATTGAGATTGCTTATGATGCTTGGGCCAAGCTAGAAGAAACTTTTGAGGGCACCGAAGGCACAAAGACCGCTAAAGCATATATCTTGCAAGAAAAATTTTCAAGCTTTAAAATGCAAGATGATGAGAGTGTACCGAAAATATTTCATCGGTTGCAAGTCATTGTCAATGAGCTCAAGGCACTTGGTGAGGAGGCCAAGAACAACCAATTCTCTATGAAGTTCTTGAGAAGCTTACCCAAGAGGTTTGATACATTGATCACCGTGCTAGTGAGGACTACATTGAAAGATTCAACTCCTCAATAAATATTTCAAGAAGTAATGACCGATGATTCATATAGAGAAGATGATGAGAAGGATGAGTTGGTCAAGAAGAAGAAGAAGGAAAATAAGAAGAAAGATGATGAAAAGAAGAAGAGTGTGGCATTCAAAGCCACCACATCCAAGGGCAAATCCAAGATTGAATCATCAAGTGATGAAGACTCAAGCTCTTGAGATAGTGATGATATTGATGAGAAGATGGCTCTCTTTGTCAAGCAATTTGGCAAATTCATGAAGAAGAAAGGCTTTCATGCAAGAAGGAGGAAGAACTCATCCAAGAAGAATGAGCATATCATGAGATGTTTTAGATGCCATAGCAAGGACCATCTCATTGCAAAGTGTCCTTATGATAGTGATGATGAAGATGCTATCAAGAAGGAGAGGAAGAAGCAAAAGAAGAAGGAGAGTTCTCATAAGAAGAAAAATGATTCTCATGTTGCTACATGGGATAGTGATGATGAGGATGACAACAAGAGCAAGAAGAAGGAACATGCTAGCATTGCTATCCAAGAGAAGGTCTCCCTCTTTGACACTCCATCGTGCTTCATGGCTAAGGCTGCTAAGGTATCATCCGACGATGAGAGTGATCATGAAAATGCTAGTGATAGTGATAGTGATGAAGAAGAATTCACTAAAGATGAACTAATCACTATGCTAGAAGATTGCACTCAACATTTTAAAGAATCTAGAAAGGAGTGCAAGGGCTTGCTTAAGGAAAAGAAAAATCTTATGCAAGAACTTGATGAGCTTAGAGCATCTTATGAGAGTCTAAAGGTAGACCATAAGAAGCATCAAAAATCTCACACTAAGCTTGAAGAAGCTCATTCCTCTCTAGTTGAAAAATGTGAAAACATGCCAACTAATGTTGAGAAGGCTAAAACTTGCAACATAGGCATATCATGTGATATAATTGATGAATCTTTTCATAAGCCTATTGTTGTTGCTCACACTAACCCCTCATGTAGCACATCTACATCATCCTCATCTAGTAGTGATGGTTTCACTTGTGATTCCACACTAATAGTTGAGAATGAAAATCTCAAGAAGGAGGTAAAAGAGCTCAATCACACCTTAGCTAAGGCTTATGGTGGTGAGGACCGCTTGCTTATATGCTTGGGTAGCCAAAGGGCTTCTCTCTATAAAGAGGGATTGGGCTATAACCCTAAGAAAGGCAAGGTCGCTTTTGCTCCTCACAAGACTCGTTTTGTGAAGAACAATGGTAGCTATTGCAAAAGTTGCAAGCAAGTTGGTCACATAGAGCAACAATGCATGAACAAGAAATCCAATGCTAATGTATCCTTAATTAAGTTTGATTCTTTCTATATACTTACCAAGGGTACAAATGGTGTTTATGCTAAGTTCATTGGTACACCATGAATAGGCTCAAAGAAGAAAGCCATTTGGGTACCAAATAGCTTGGTCACTAACATTGGAGGACCCAAACAAGTTTGGGTATCTAAAAGGAATTGATCTTGTCTTGTAGGTCAATTACAAAGCCGAAGGAAGACATTGGGTGCTTGATAGTGGGTGCACTCAACATATGACCGGGGATTCTTGTATGTTCAAATCAATTGATACAAGTTAAAATGGTGGTTTTGATGCTATCACTTTCGACAACAACAAGAAAGGCAAGGTCAAAGGGCTTGGTAAAATTGCTATCTCAAATGACATGAGCATATCTAATGTGTTGCTAGTTGAGAGCTTGGATTTCAATCTTTTATCGGTGGCACAACTTTGTGATCTTGGCTTCAAGTGCATATTTGGTAGTGATGATGTTGAAGTCATAAGTGTTGATGGATCAAATTTAATATTCAAAGGATTTAGACATGGTAGCTTATACTTGGTTGACTTCAATGATAGTGAGACACAATTGACATCATGCTTGCTTAGTAAATCTAGTATGGGATGGTTGTGGCATAGAAGGCTTGGTCATGTTGGAATGAAACAATTGAACAAACTTTTGAGGCATGACTTAGTTAGAGGATTGAAGGATGTCACCTTTGAGAAGGATAAACCATGTAGTGCTTATCAAGCCGGCAAACAAGTTGGAAATACACATCCTAGTAAGAGTGAAATGAGCACATCAAAGGCATTTGAGTTATTGCACATGGACTTGTTTGGGCCAACAACATACACTAGCATTGGTGGCAACAAGTATGGTTTTGTGATAGTGGATGACTACACTAGATACACTTGGGTGTTCTTTCTCTATGACATCAGTGATGTTTATGATCTATTCAAGTCTTTTGTCAAGGGGGTGCAAAATAAGTTTAAGACTACCATCAAGAAGATTAGAAGTGACAATGGTAGTGAGTTCAAGAACACAAGAATTAAAGATTTATGTGATGATCTTGGTATTGGACATCAATTCTCTCCAAACTACACTCCTCAATCCAATGGTGTAGTTGAAAGGAAAAATAGAACCTTGATTGATATGGCTAGATCAATGCTTAGTGAATACAATGTGAGTCATTCATTTTAGAGTGAAGCCATCAACACGGCTTGCTATTGTAGCAACTGTCTCTATTGCCATGGGAAGCTTGGGAAGACACCATATGAGCTATTGAATGGAAGAAAGCCCAACATTGCATACTTTAGAGTGTTTGGTTGCAAATGCTATATTCTCAAGAAAGGCACTAGATTGAGCAAGTTTGAAAAGAAATGTGATGAAGGGTTCTTACTTGGTTATTCTACCACAAGCAAAGCATATAGAGTTTGGAATCTCACAAATGGCACATTAGAAGAAGTTCATGATGTTGAGTTTGATGAAACCCAAGGGTCTCAAAATGAAGTTCAAAACCTTGATGATGTGAGAGGAGATCAATTGTCAAATGCAATAAAGAACATGGATATTGGTGATATAAGGCCGATGCAAGTTGATGATGATAGTGACATACATATGATTAATGAAGATGTGCAAATTAATACAAATCAAGCAAGCTCTAGTGGTTCTCATGATGAAGTGCAAGATCAAGGTCAAGCAAGTGGAAGCAATCAACTCCCAATACTCCAACCTACTAGCATTGCAAGAGATCATCCATTGGATCAAATCATTGGTGAAATTCAAAGTGGTGTTCAAACTAGATCAAGGCTAGCATCCTTTTGTGAGCATTACTCATTTGTCTCATTAGAAGAACCAAAGAAGATAGAAGATGCTTTGAAGGATTCCGATTAGGTAAATACCATGCATAAAGAACTAAACAACTTTGCTAGAAATCAAGTTTGGAAACTTGTTGAGAGGCCAAAGAACTATAATGTGATTGATACTAAGTGGGTCTTTAGAAACAAGCAAGATCAAGATGGCATGGTTGTGAGGAACAAAGCAAGATTAGTAGCACAAGGATACACTCAAGTTGAGGGTCTTGACTTTGGAGAGACATATGCACCCGTTGCAAGATTGGAGGCTATTAGAATCTTATTAGCATATGCTTATGCACACAACATCAAGCTCTATCAAATGGATGTCAAGAGTGCATTTCTCAATGGCTACATTAATGAAGAAGTTTATGTTGAGCAACCTCCCGGTTTTGAAGATGACAAGAAGCCCGACCATGTTTACAAGCTAAATAAGGCATTGTATGGTTTGAAGCAAGCACCTAGAGCATGGTATGAGAGGTTGAGGGACTTTCTCCTCTCTAAAGGGTTCAAGATGGGAAAGGTTGACACCACTCTCTTCACCAAAAAGCTTAGAAATGACTTGTTTGTGTTGCAAATCTATGTGGATGACATTATCTTTAGATCAACCAACCAAGACTTTTGTGAAGAGTTTAGAAATATGATGGCTAATGAGTTTAAAATGTCTATGATTTGAGAGCTTAGTTACTTCCTTGGACTTCAAATCAAGCAAATGAAGAATGGCACTTTTGTAAGTCAAGGGAAGTACATCAAGGACATGATCAAGAAGTTTGAATTGCAAGATGCTAAACCAATGAGTACACCAATGGGCACAAATGATCAATTGGATATTGATGCTAGTGGAAACATGGTAGATCAAAAGCAATACCGGTCTATGATTGGAAGTTTGCTCTATGTCACCGCTTCAAGGCCGGATGTGATGTTTAGTGTGTGCAAGTGTGCAAGATATCAAGCTTCACCTAAAGAAAGTCACTTGAAAGCAACCAAGAGAATATTGAGATATATTAAGGGCACTCATGATGTTGGACTATGGTATCCCAAGGGATCTAATTTTGAGTTAATTGGATATTCGGATTCCGACTATGGTGGTTGCAAGATTGATAGAATGAGCACAAGTGGCACTTGTCAATTGCTAGGAAGGTCTCTTGTTTCATGGTCATCAAAGAAACAAAATAGTGTTGCACTATCTACCGCCGAGGCCGAATACATTAGTGCCGGTAGTTGTTGTGCACAATTGCTTTGGATGAAAGCAACCTTGAATGACTTTGGAATCAAATTCAAGAATGTGCCATTGTTTTGTGACAATGAAAGTGCTATCAAGATGACTCAAAATCCTGTTCAACATTCAAGAACTAAGCACATTGACATAAGACATCACTTCATAAGAGACCATCAACAAAAGGGTGATATTTGCATTGAAAGCATTGGCACCGAAGATCAACTAGCCGACATATTCACAAAGCCACTTGATGAGAAGAGATTTTACAAGTTAAAAAATGAATTGAACATACTTGACTTCTCCAACTTGAAATGAGTGCACCCCCACATTCTTATATGACATGCCTCTCCTCCAACATAGCAAGGTAAAGTTGCTTGGCATATCATTCATACTTTGTTAAGGACATGGTTAGAACATATAGACATATTTGCATGACAATTAGGCTCATTCATGAAAATCAAATGATTTTGATGTATGTATGGTACCACTATTGCTTCTATGGTTATTTGATCTAATGGTAGCATATGACATGTTTGTGGGCTTGCAAACCTAGTGTTGAATCTAGAAAATAAGCTCATGATGTGTAATTCAACATGGTCAAGATAACCCTTATACTTTATGAGGTGTGAAGAAGCTTGTCCTTGGTTCAAACTGAATTATATACTCTAGGCAAGTAATCTAGATTGAACCATAATTTGGACTCCCTCATATTGATTGACTTAACTCTCACTAAAATTAGCACCTTTTTGGTGATTGTTGACAAAGGGGGGGAGAAAAGTCACAAAGATAAAAGGTTAAGTTACAAAGGGGGAGAGAATAGTCACAAAGATAGAAAAGTCACGAGATAAAAAGTTAAGTTGCAAAGGGGAGAAAGATATAGTAAGGGAGAGCAAATAACATTGGAAAGAGATTAATTAAGGGGAACAAGCTCATGAATTATTTGTTGCATTTGTATGTGCATTAACATGATGAATTGTTGCATTACAAAGCTTAAATTCATATTCATGATTCTATGGTGATTGCTAGAAATAGAACCTGAATGATGATTTGTTAAGAGTAGCTTTACAAGTGGTATCTAGACACCTTTTGCTTATAATGTTGATCTCACGGGGTATTTTAGTGTTTGTGATCTTTACAAGTGATGTATTACAAGTGGTGTCTAGCTACATCGATGCTAAGGATGGTATATAAAGGCAACTCCGATTGGTATGACGCTTCAAATGTCCATTCTATATACCTTAGCATCAATTTGATAGAAGTAACTCTCCCAAAATTCAAATCCATACATATGTGCACAATTGAACCAAACTCATGGAAGCACATATGTAGGGGGAGCTAATACTATCGAAATTAAAAGTTGATTTCATTTCATATCTTTGTGATGGTTGTCATCAATTACCAAAAAGGGGGAGATTGAAAGCCCAAGTTTGGTTTTGGTAATTAATGACACCAAGTTGCTAATGCCATGTGTTAAGTGTTTTGAGTTAGGCATAAGCAACAGATGTGATGAAGGTGTATGTGGCAAGGAGTGGTGGCCACAAGATCACAAAGAGATGGTGCATGGACATGAAATGATGATCATGGTGGAGATGCACATAAAAGGAAGGACATGATGATCAAGTGAAGGAGAAGGATCTAAGAGCACAAGGCAAAGGTATAACCATAGGGGTTTTCCTTTTGCCGGTCTAAGATGAGTAGAGAAGTGATTAACCGGGTTTAGGATACATAGCCGACTATCAAGAGGGACAATCACAGTTAGCTCGGGAATCAAGTGCCACTAGATCATTGTCTTGAGCATATGTATTAGGATCTAGTAAAGAGCTAACATAACGCCTTAAAAAATGATTGTGAAATGCTAACACACATGCACATGGTGGTGTACACTTGGTGGTGTTAGCACATTTGCGAAGGCGGTGAAGTTTAAGCGGTAGAGAGGGGTTTGGGTTCCTCTCTCCCTCCCACCGAGCATGCTCGGCGGGATTCGGCGCTTTTTGGGGAAGTGAAATACCTATTTTCTACTGCGCCGGAAGTCAAAAAAAAACAGAGGCGAACGGAGGTCATAGAGGTGACCGGACGCTGCATCGGACGCGGTCACGGTATGACCGGACGCGTCCGGTCATCTCAACGTAGCGAGGGTATGTGATCAGACGCTGGTCTGGTCTGACCAGCGCGTCCGGTCAGTTCACCGGTGCGCAGAAGAAGAAAGCACGCGACCGGCGCGTCCGGTCCCTCATGGAACCGGCGCGTCCGGTCAGGCGTCCAGAGGGGCAGAGCGCAGCGGAGTGATGATCGGACGTGGGGCGCGTCCGGTCATGTATGATCGGACGCGTCCGGTCGTGCTGGGAGCTTACTGGACTCCGACCGGATGCCAGGTGCGGCGCGTCCGGTCATACGCTAGGACGCGTCCGGTCATACGCTAGGGCGCGTCCGGTCATACGCTAGAGCGCGTCCGGTCATAGCAACGGTAACTTCTGACACGCACTGTTCACGCTTGTCCTATAGTGACCGGACGCGTCCGGTCATCTCGTTTTGAACTGTGTCGTCCGGTAATGGCTAGCTGCGTACCCCTTCGCTATAAATAGAGGATGTCCGGGGTTTGAGGGTAACTCTTGCATATTTTGAGACTTAGAGACATACTTTGAGCTAGAGAACAACCCCTCCACTCATCTCTTTGATTAGTTGCACATCTTGAGTGAGATTGAGTGAGATTCAATTGCTTGAGAGTTGCATTCTAGAGGCACTTGATCTTCGAGTTGCTGCGGATTTCTTGTTACTCTTCCGTGTTTCCCGACACGGTAGACGGCTTAGAGCAGCGGAGGTGATTGAGCTCGCAATTGGAGATTGTTGGAGCCCTCACCAAGTGTTGTAAGGGGTTCTTGATCCTTCCCCGCGAGAGTTCGTGAATTGGATACTCTAGTGGAGCTCGTGGCTTGGAGGATCCCCATCTTGTGTGCGGTTGTGCGGCGTCCGTCGAGGGCTCGACTCTTGATAGTCGATTAGCTCGCGAACCGACAAGTGGGTGTATCGCCATAACGGGGAGTAGCTTGTCAGGAAGTAAGTGAACCTTGTGATAAATTTTTGTGTCATTCTCTTCCCGAGGATTTCTCTTGTGTTATTGATTGATTGGTACTTCTCATCTCTACACGGCGGTATAATCACTCGAAGCTCTTCTCTCGTATTACTTCTTGTTTCTAGCTTGTAGTTGTTGTGTTTAGTGAATAGCTTTGTACTAGACTTGTGTAGGTGGCTTGCTTAATTAGTTAGAGCTAGTGCTTTTGCTTCGCCACCTTTCGTACTAACTTGTGGTTAAGTAATTCTTGTAGAAATTTTTAATTAGGCTATTCACCCCCCTCTAGCCTATTTAGACCTTATGCTAACACACCATTGTATTTTGGCAGGCAACACTAAAGCAAGTAGATGGGGCAATCGTTGGCAATTTATACGATTGCCCCAATGTTGTTACTTGATTTGAGGGAAATCCTCCTAGCTAATTCTAACTATGCTCCCACTCTTAGTCCTATGGTACAAATGTGGTTTCCTAAAGCTGCCACTCGCATGGTACAAATGTGAGTTCCTAAGGCTGCCAACTCAGGAATAGACGGTGCCAGTTCTTCTCCAGCCGCCTCTGTGACAACGAGCAGTGGCAACCATGCAGAAACTGGTGATGACACTTCACTTTGTGTTCAAATCAGCAGCATTCTAGAGAGAAATGATATCATGATTTATAAAGTTTTTGGGTTTAAAAGCAAGCCCCCAAATTAAAGTCAGTCTCTCTCTTTCCGTTGTGTGCGGCAGGCAAGATGTGAGGTGGTGCTTCAATGAGCACAAACCATATTGTTGTTTAAGAGTGGAGCTAGAGCAAATCCGAGATGGTGCGCTTGCCTTTTTGTGGTGCAAGTATATATGACATATGAGTGCAAGTATGGTAAAAATTTGGTTCTTATCAATATTTTTTCTTTATTTTTGCATGAGTGCAGCCACACCCAGTGCACTTAATATAGCTCTGCCCCTGTTGCTTGGTGTTGCGTTGTGGGGTTAGATGCTCAACGCGTGGCATGTCGTGATGCGAGGCCGTTTCTACGTTTTTAAAGGCCTTAGGGCGAACATGACAATGGGCCCTTATGGCTACATGCCTACATATATGTTTAATTATGTGCTAATATGCAATTGTATAAAGGTATATAAATATAGAAAAGTTAATTGATGAGCAATGACAATACCAAGATGCAATGGCTAGAAGAACGAGAAAATGACACTAATTTTGGCAATGCTGATGCATGCCATTTTGGCTGAAATTGCTCCCACCGTCCTAAAAATTTTAGAAATTACCATTCTAGTACATTTAACCATTTTAGGGATCTCTTACAAATCACTGTTCTTTTGGTTACACATTAAAAAGCTAGACATGCATTCTCTCTATTAAAAAATTATAAGGTGAATATTCTAAAAAATTGTAACATATTTTTCACAACAAACTTACTGAGGTCAGCTGGTTGGGTGAGAGGTATGGTTGCGCACCCAACCTCTAAGTTAAAGTCCCCTCTTGGCTTGAATTTAGGTGCCTATTTTCTCTTCTGAACGAAAAACTGCCTAGCTATTTGATCTCGCTTTTTTATCAAAGCTAAATAATTTTGATTAGGACAAACTAAAATACTTTGTATTTTAGAAGGTGGAGTAGGTAAACGAGGTTACAATTGATTAAACTATCAGCTCATTTCTTATCAAAATTGTGTTTACGACGTCAAGTTGTAGTGCTTGAACAGCTAGCTTTGTTTTTTTTCCCCCCGATGACTTGAACAGCTAGCTTCTTTTTTCCCCGATGACTTGAACAGCTTTGTGGGACATACATTCACATTGAATGAACAATAATCACATGCAAATTCCAGTAACCACACAACGTCCAATTGTTGACCCGTTCAGCCCCTGAGCTGGACAACAGGACAAGATATAAATTCAACATGATCGAGAGTCTCCACTGAGTAAGTTGCTACATTTAAATCAACTATCATTTAGTTTGCATTTTGTCTGCTCTAGTTTACACCCGTGATGATTGACCTGTTTTTTTTTGTTGAAAAAAAATCCAAAAACAAAACAAAAAGGCAAGAAGATACCAAAAGGCAAGAAGATAGAGTTGGTAAATCGAATGACACCCAATAAAAAAATTGTTTAAATAATCAGAAGGCATCCGGGCCGTCCACTTTACCGACGGCCCTGATCTATCTGATCATCACCCTCGTTGACTTTGCAAAATTTTATTCCGATCGTGCTCCACCTCTCACTCCCAAATGGAATATCATATACTACTCACGAGAATTACTTCCTGCTCAAGTGAAGGAGAAGGACCCAATGAGACTGCCTCACATATGCTCTTGCTCTCCCTGTATAAAATCACAGAAAGATCTTGCAAAGACTCTTTCCAACGCCACCACCATTGCTGCAATTCTCGCAAACCTTTCTACCTCTCCACTCAATCATAGTCATAGCATAGGATCTGGAACAATTTCATGTGCAAATCTAGATTGATTAGTGGTTGCGGTCTCATTGGGTAATTCCAATTCCATCGAGGCTAGCAGTGTGCTACTAGCACTAGCACTTGGATTTGCCGGCCGGTGCAAGTTTTCTGTTGAAAGTCATGGAGGTGGTGGAGGAAGCCAACCGGGCCGCCGTGGAGAGCTGCAAGAAGCTTGTCGCCGTCCTCTCGCTCTCCGGTGGCGACGCGTTCCGGCCTATGCCCGTGGCCGCGGAGACCGACGAGGCGGTCGCCCGGTTCGCCAAGGTGGTCGCCGTCCTGAGCGACGGGCTCGGCCATGCCAGAGCAAGGGTTGGCAAGAGGAGCCCGCCGGCGCCTCCCGTCGATGCGAGCTGCCTCTTGGAGTTCCACCCGTTGTTGGTACCGCGCCACACTCCCAACGGCGGCCACCTGCTGGTCAGTGGTATGTCTCCTCCGCCACCGACGCCGCCGACGCCGCTGCCAACTAGTACGACGACGCGAAGCGCTGTAGCGCCCATGACGATGAGAAGCCAAGAAGCGGAGGTGGCGCCGGCGGGGCTGGTGTCGCCTTGTGCCAGCAACGTGATATTGGCGCCGGCCCCGGCGAAGAAGTTTGACAGGAGCATGTTCCTGGAGACGTCGCTGCTGGATTTGAACTCTTGCAGCGTGCCTCCCTCGCCGTCGCCAGCCATGGCGGTGCAGAAGAGCAGCCCGAAACTCGCGCCCAATCCTTGCACCAGCACCCCTCACATCCAGTTCCAGCCCACCACAAACCAGTTCCAGCCGCCGCAACAGCAGGCGACGAAGAAGCAGAAGAGCTTCCAGTTCGACCAGACGCCGAGCGGCGAGCAGTTCCACATCGAGGTGCCGGTGCCGCTGCCGCTGCCCCGTGCCGCCCCCGCCGGCGCCAAGGAGGTGATCAGCTTCAGCTTCGACAACAACTCGGTGTGCACATCGTCGGCGGCGACGTCCTTCTTCACGTCCATCAGCAGCCAGCTGATAAGCATGTCGGACGCCGCGACGAGCTCAGCCGCCAGGCCCGCCACGGCGAAGAAGGCATGCGGCAAGGGAGGGGAGGACGGCAGCGACGTGAGGTGCCATTGCCCGAAGAAAAAGTGAGTGCCGCTGCCGCCATCTGCATCCTTCTTGCAATGCAAAGCAATGCAAGGTGCTGTACGTACGCGGTGTTGAATGGCTGGCTAATGGATGATGGGCAATCTGTGCAGGAAGCCGAGGGAGAAGAGGGTGGTGAGGGTGCCGGCGATCAGCGACAAGAACGCCGACATCCCGGCGGATAACTACTCTTGGAGGAAGTATGGGCAGAAACCCATCAAAGGCTCTCCTCACCCAAGGTGCGTTGCATCTTGAGACCATTTCGTTCTCTTCACGGCATTGTTTTATTAGTTGTGTCAATTAAGCTGCCATGCCATCTTGTTTCTGCTACTGCTACACTGCTATTCTTTGATCATTATGCAGAAAAATTGCATTTTTTTATGAATGATAAATTGCATTTGCATCCTCCAAAATCGCTTTGCAATAAGATTGGCCAACCTCAACCTCTTGTTCTCAGCTATTTTCAAAAGGCTTGGTACACAGGGTGTGTTTAGTTTCCCATTTCACCAAAAAAAAAATTTAGGTTTTGGCCCATCATTTTACAGAATGGAACTAAACACCATGCAAAAAATAAGGTATACATTCTCCATTTTGGATTTTGGCCTCAAGAGGACAAAAAAAAAGCCAAAAAACTCTTACCCACCCTATGAAAAAATTTGGTATTTTGGATGGAACTAAACACACCCATAAAAATTTTGACATTTTACATTTTATTATTCCAAAGTTGTTGGCATTTTGCATTCCACGGGAAACTAACATAACTACAGTAAAAGTATGCAACTAGAGCAGGGGTACTGATGAACATTTGATGGTGGTGCATGCAGGGGATACTACAGGTGCAGCAGCAAGAAGGACTGCCCGGCGAGGAAGCACGTGGAGCGGTGCCGCAGCGACGCCGCCATGCTGATCGTCACCTACGAGAACGACCACAACCACGCGCAGCCGCTCGACCCCTCCGTGCTCACCGCCGCCAACGCCGAAGCTTGAGAGCCCATCGGCCGGAGCCGGACTGCCGGAGCCTCTGCCAACGTCGTGCAGGATTGAGCGACAAGTTCTTTTCTTTCCAAAACAAGATGTACAGTTGTGACAACTTGAGCGCGTTTCACTGTTTCCGTTTCTCCGTGTCTGTTTAGACGAAATTCATTCAGATGAGGCCTCTAATTTAATTTGTGCATGCCAAAGAGTGTAATCCTACTAGTTAATGTTTTCATCCGCCATTCAGAATTCACGTGTGACCAGCTCGTTTCATCATACCTGGCTGATCTTTCTGCCAATCTCCTGTGGATGCGAGGCACGAGTGGCTCAAGAACACGAACGCCGCCGCCTGCTGAACACGAGTGATTATATGCGCGCCGCGCCTTTTTTTTATTCCCTAATCCCGAGACGCCAGCGTTTCCATCCACGGCGCACGCTCGATCCATGATTCAGTTCCGAAACCATCACGCTGTTCGTTCGTCGTTGCAGAGCAGACGAAGCACGCGATTCGGTTCAGTTAAGCAACTGTCAGCAGTCAGCTGCTAATGTGGCTGGCAGGATCGTTGGGCATTAAATGCGCCCCCACGATGAGCGCCGATGATTAGTGGCGCCAAGCATGTGCGTGCCCCAGGCGGCCAGGCCCCGTGCCATGGATCTTACTGACGCTCTAATCCTGATTTTGTTCGAGCTGGCACACCCTTTATTTTCGGCGTAGCCTGATGGAGATCGTTATTGATGGTCATTTGCAGGGCTTATGGATAATATTGTTTTTTAGCAAATCTTGGCAGAGACTTGAGATCCATGTTTAATGATTAATTAATAAGAACAGTAACTCTAAGCTAAATTAAGGCTGTCTATGATCTAGGTTTTTCCGGCCACCACGCACATGGAACTTAGACATCGAGCCAAGTTGAAGCTTTGAATGAGCTGTTCCCAACGACCAACAACAGGGCTGGTAGAAAGAGCAATGTGCTCTTCTCGGACACCGGAGCAGGATCTTGTAGCTAGCAGCGGAGGCGTCCAGCTTCGTAGTTTGCAGCACCGTTCTTAGCTCGGTAGTAGACCCTTTATGTAATATCCAAGCTTGAAATTAGTTGTTATGATGGTCTAGGCTACGACTGTATGACCTCCTAGGACACTCGTCTGAAGAGCGTCGTTTCTATGGTTGCTAATTTGTCCTTTTAGTATAGATAGATTATAAAAATTAGTATGTTCTTACTATGCTATTATGCTGAGGAATAGGCGGTAGCAGCACAGCTGTAGCGCAGTCTACATAACTAGTGTTGTTCGCCATTTTTTAAAAAAAGAAAAAAAGAAAAACGAATGTCCAAAGTCTTTGCTGAGTCAACAAAAGCATATTAAGGCCAAGTTCCTGTAGTCGTTCTTGATGGCTCTATGGTCTCCCGCAGCTCTCCCTGGCGGCTGGCGCGGCGCCTCGGCGTGATCTAGAGAGCAAGGTGGCGCTGATGAGGCATGTCCAAACTCTTTCATGAAGCGCACGCGCGTTGTTGTAACATCCTAAAATTTACATCATTTTAAAAATAAGAGAATTGAATTTATTTACGTAATTTTGTGAACATTTTAATCTAGAGAAATAATTTTCGATAAATAAAATCAACTATAAGGTTAGATACATGCTTGTGCATTCATGCCGTTGCATATTTTTATTTGTGATGATTGGTTTTATTTCAAGGAGAAAAGGATTTCAAAAACTATTGGAAAATGCATTTGAAATATTAGAAAAGAAAAAGAAGATCACTTTTTCTCCCCTTCTCTGGTTTCCGGCCTTTCGGCCCAGCCCGCAGCCGCAACCGCTCAGCCTCCTCAGCCCAGCAAGCCGCTGGCCCATTTGGCTTCAACAGCCCGCGCGCCCAGCTTCCCTCCCGCGAGCCGCAACGGGCCGGCCCAGCAGTCAACTGGCCGAAGCCCGCAGCGCCCTTGTTTCTCTTCGTGTCGCTGCCACCCTGGGGCCACTTGTCAGCGTCGCCATCATCCTCTTCCTCCCGCGCGTGACCGAGCCGGACACATCGAAGGATTCCGATGCAGCCCCGATTCCTCCTTGCCGTGTCCTGCACGTCGAGCCCACCTCATAAGTAGCCGCGCTCGCGCCGCCCCTCTTCCTAACTCCAATCGCAAGCCATCACCATCGTCATCGAGCTCAAACCGCCGCAATCTAGCAGCCGCCGCTCAAGCTCGGGAGTAGCTCGACGAATTCGTGGATTCGGCCACCTCCGCAAGCTACCGAAGGGGTCGAGTCGTTTTTCCGAAGTCGCCGAGTCCCTTCTTCTTTTCCCTTTTCAATTTGGTTAGCTAATTAAGCTTCACCGCCATGCACAGGAGATCGCCGCCGCCATTGGAAGCCGCGCGTCATCCTCCGCACGGTTCCGACTCCGTTTTTCGCCCTTGGTGAGTTCGCGGGCATCTTCTCTACCTCCCTGTGCTTTTGGTTCATTCAATTACTCACTGTAACGCGAGATTGCTCAACGCCGGCGAGGTTTCTCGCCGCCGGCCATGGCCTCCGTCGTCGGGTCACTGTTGGTGGCCGGCTGCTCCTCTCTCTCACCCTCATCTCTAATCTGGACCGTTTAGATTGAATCCAACGGCCCAGATTAGGACATACCCTTTCGGCCGATAGTTTTGCAAATAAGCCCTTATAATTAATGCTGACTCAACCCGCAGTCCAAAGCGCATTTACAGAATTCTATTTTCTCTTTTTGAAAGCGTACTTTGGTTCGGTTATGTCGAAATACGTTTTCAAGTATTTACAGTTTTGCCATTCAACTTGTTTTAGCCATAACTTCTCCGTTTTAACTCCGATTTGACCCGTTTAAATTGCGTTAGGTTCGTAATTTCATAATCTACATGATAGTGTTACTGTTTAGTAGGTTCTCCACTCTTAAATTTTGAGATTAGATTTAATCTATTACTTTAATAAAGAAAAGCTTGTTTAAATCATATCTTTTTCGTTTTAGCTCCGATTTGCGTGCAATTCGCGTCTGTGTGATCCTAGTGAGATGTAGATTAGTTTTACAAACTTTTCAACTTATTTTGCTACTGTTGGTGTACTGTTCTAATTGTAGCTTTGTTTGCTTTGTATGATTGCTCTTGTATGATTGATATTGGTGTGTTAATCGAGAATAGAAGGTGAGCAGTTCGTTGGTGATCAAGAATACTTTTACGAACCAGGTCAACAGGATCAGCAAGATCAAGGCAAGTATAGCATGGGACTATCCTTGTTACCTATTCACTTTAATTCACTTAATTCATCATGCATGTGTTTCCTTGTTTAATGATGCCTTAGTATTGATCTTGTTCCTTGAATCCTATGGTTATAGCATTGGGTAGTTTGCTAGTGCTCACATAAACAATGATCTTGAAATTTTATTAATGATATATGCCATAACATTAAAAGATGATTTTTAGCAACAAGGAACAAGAGGGCTAGAGTTTTCTTTAGATTCCTCTTCATAAGGACTTATCTGTAAGCGAACATTCGGGACTTCCAGTACAGCTATGAGGGCTACATGGCTCTGGCTTTAGTCATATAAGAGGATATTTTCTAGCTTGTTAGTGGTTACCTTTATGGCGCAAAAGGGGTGTGTTCCGGGTTGGGTGTAGTGCGGCTTCTGTCTCTATGTGTATAGGCTGCGTGTCATTGTGCCATACGGAAGGGGGGCTCTACATTTGCAGGCCACGAAACCTAGCGGCCCTAACTTGTTAGACGAACCTTGGAAAGACTTCATAGTGAAACTTATCTGTCTAATGGGGAGATGACCTCGGACTTTTGGGGATCATGACTCATAGTGAAAGTGTACAACCTCTGTAGAGTGTAAAACTGGTATATCAGCCGTGCTCACGGTCACGAGCGGCCTTGGACCCTTATGGAATAGAGATCACTATTAATTTACTTGTTCTTGCTATTCATTATTCTCTTTACATGATCATGTGTTTATATTGGGAATATTACCTATTTGTTGCTACTCAATTGCTTAAAATATGATCAACTAAAAGCTACATGCAGTTAAACCAGTGTCTACCCTATTTGAGCTTCATAAACCTCATGTTATATTTGTTGAGTACTTTTGTGCTCACCCTTACATTCCCCACACCTCAGGATGGACTCCCGATTGTGTAAATAGTGACTACTACTTCTACTTCCCTAAAGAATACTAGACTTGTGGTCAACCAGTTAACGTGCCTGTGCTATGGAGCTAGCTACCACAAGATTTATCTATGTTTCCGCTTAGTTATGTGAAGACTCTGTGATTTTATTCGTTACGTAATAAGCATCTGTGATGATACTATTTATATTTGTCATCTTATGTGTGATTGATCTCTAGGCGCACATAAGATTATGCATTCCATTTGTTCCTTGAAAATGGGTGTGACAGATTGGTATCGGAGCCAGGTTGACTGTAGGGCGTAAGCCTAGTTAGTAATGTTCGTGATTAGTTCCATTTTCTTCCTTTGTTTCATGCTTATCACCTTACACTTGATAATTGCTAAATTTTTATGCTCCTTTCGCCTTATTCTATTGTGAAAATATTGCTTCTATTCTAACTTATCTTTGGACTAAATTCTTTAGATGCCTCGTGCCCGTAAGACTGCCCGTATCATCACTGGAGGTTACTTTCCACCTCGTTCCCTGTATGAATCAATGGAGCTTAGGGAAGAACCAGAAGACACTACACCAACCCCGCCACCTTCACCAGATCAGGCGCCGAAACCGGATATGCCCCAAGAAGAACTTGAACCTAAGGAGGAGGTTGTCTACTTGAGTGATGATGAAGATGCTGAGTTTGCCCAAGGTGGAGAACAACCCCCGTCGCCTCCACAAGATGGTTCCGCTGAAGTTGGTGTGCCGTCCTTTCCTATGGGTTGGACTACAAGGATTCATCACAAGTCAAGCTATGACACACCTTCACACCATCGATTGGTTGGTATGCTTAGTGCTTACTTCACGGATTAGGATCCTGCGTTTGAGTACGTTTGCTGGGAGCATAAGCATCCTTTGGAAGCTACTTACTGGAAGTGCAATGTGCGTATCTTCGTCAAGGACGAGGAGATGGATACTCATCTGCTGAACCGGTGTTTTCCCATAGTGGTCGTTGTGCCACTATAGGAGATGGCATAGAAGATGCAGCCTTTGAAGCATGCTTGGGACTTCGTCACCTCCGCCATGATGTTATGCAAGATGATCAATATCGCTATTTTTCCTGTGGAGACCCAGAGCAAGGATGGGTAATGATGAACCCTGGGAATTTGGAGTTAATTCCTCGAGTGATGGTGGATTTTGGTCATGACATGATGGTGAAGAATCGTCGGTTGGAAGCCTTGGTTAAAGCCCTGGGAAAAGACGTCAAGAGGTACCAAGAGGTGATAGATGGTCTAAGGATTGATCAAGGCATGGAGGCGATCTATGACTATCATGAATATCAAGCTCGTCCCTAGGAGTTGGAATACCATCTATGTAATAATACGATAGTATGAATAGTGTCGAGTTAAGTTGAGTTTTGTGGTGTCGTGTGAACTCTGTGTGGTTAGTTGAGTTATTATTGTGCTTATGTGTGAGTTGGTTTTTCCATGTAATGAGTTCTGGAGCTTTGTGGGCTTGCCTACAAAAGTTCCTAGTTAAAGATACTAAGTTTAAGTATTAAAAATAAATAGTTTAGTTGGGTTAACCTTTTCTCTCTGTTCTGTCTTTTCTGGAGCGGTCTGCCTTTCCTTTTATCCTCGGAATTAACTGTTCAGCGAAAAATTCTAAAATTTTTATGAGAGTAACTAGACCCACGTACCTTTCCAATGTCTCTAGAATCACCTTTTTATCTGTTCTGGATCATGAGATATAGTCGTTACAAGATGAAGTTTCTGCGCAGTCTAGAAACCAGAAACAGTTTATGTTAGGTCCTATTTTTGGTTAACTTCGTGACAGAATTTGGATTTGTGAGTTAAAGAAAAGATGTAGATAATTTCATAATTTTTCCAACCATATAAATTACACCTCTACTGGATATCTGTAACTCGAGATAGGTCTGTTTTATCGAACTACTGAAAATTGGAATATGTCCAGAAGGTTATCAGATTCCGTTCGCTATCTCTAGGACCGTCTAATATGAGATAATCTCTAAGATTTGATATTGTGTTGGATAACAGATGTCTGGAAGAGGACGAGGTCGAGGCCGTGGTCATGGAGTTGGTCCACCACCTACTATTCATGAGCTTTTGGCAATACAGACCCAGTTGATGGAGGCTCTGGTGAACAATCAGCAGAACCAGCCAGTTGGAGGAGCACCTGCGCGAGATAAGCGTGGTGAATTTTTGAAGGGTCATCCCCCAGTGTTCACCCATGCCACTGATCCATTGGAAGCTGATGATTGGCTTCGTGCGGTAGAGAAGCAGCTCAACATTGCTTAGTGTAATGATCAACAGAAGGTGTTGTTTGCTTCGGGACAACTACAAGGAGCAGCTCAAGACTGGTAGGATTCATATTAGTATGGCCGTCCTGTCAATGCTCCCGTCGTTACTTGGCAAGAGTTTACAGAGTGTTTCAGGTCCTATCATATACCTGAGGGAGTGATGGCGCTGAAGGCCGAAGAATTCTGCAACTTAACACAGGGATCTATGCCTGTAGCAGAATATCGAGACAAGTTTGCTCAGTTGTCACGTTATGCGCCGAATGAGGTGGCTAATGATGCCGATAAGCAGCGACTTTTCTTGAAGGGTCTACATGATGGACTTCAATTGCAGTTGATGTCCAATGCTTACCTAGATTATCAAACATTAGTGAATCGTGCTATTGTGGTGGATAACAAGCGCAAGGAGATGGATGCCAAAAGGAAGAGGCTTCAGGGACAAGTATCTGGAAACAACACTTGCCAGCGCACTGGTTTCCAACAAGGCTATCAGCAGAGGTATCCGCCTAACCAATGGAATCATGGTCAACTTCATCCACGTAATCAGTTTCTGCAATGTCCTCCTTATCAGTCGCAGAATGGCAATAACCGCCCTCCGCAGCAGAATGGAAACCAAAATTAGCGTCAGAATACCCCCAACAACACTCCAATGAAGACTAGTGCTCCTAATACTCCCACCAAGTGTTTCCGTTGTGGAAAGGAAGGTCACCTATCTTATAATTATCCTGAGAAGGTCAATCAGCAAACCCCCCAGAAGCAGAACAGTAACCAGAAGGTACCACACTACGGAAAGGTGACTCATGTGTCTGAAGAAACCGCGATGGTGGAACCTGAAGTTATGCTCGGTACGTTCGATGTTCACTCCATTCCTGCTACTGTTCTTTTTTATTCTGGAGCTTCGCATTCATTCATATCTCAATTATTTGTTAAGACACATAGTATCCCTTTATGTGCCATGAGAAACCCCATATTAGTCAATTCACCTGGGGGAAGTATGCAAGCTTCCTACCAATGCCTCCCTATTAGTCTAATTTTAAGGGGGTAGAATTCAAAGTGAGTCCTATAGTGTTGAGAACAGTTGTGATTGATCTTATTCTGGGACTAGATTGGATGAAGCAAAATCAGGCAGTAATTCAGTGTAAGGAAAAGACAGTAGCCCTGACAACACCGAAGGGAGATCGAATTAGTGTGGAGATCGTAGTGCAGAAGCCGCAGACAGCCACAGTGAATCGACTTGATGATAATGTCAATCAGGAGGATCCAGTTGTGGAGGAATTTCTGGATGTGTTCCTCGACGACTTGCCAGGTATGCCACCCGACCGCGACATTGAGTTTATTATTGAATTATTGTCTGGAACTGCACCTATAGCTAAGCGTCCATATAGAATGGGGGTTAATGAATTAGAGGAACTTAAGAAACAAATAAAAGAGTTGCAAGAGAAAGGCTTTATTCGTCCTAGCTCTTCACCGTGGGGAGCTCCCGTGATCTTTGTTGATAAGAAGGATGGTTCTCAAAGGATGTGTATTGATTATCGGTCACTTAACGAGGTAACTATTAAGAATAAGTATCCACTGCCTAGGATTGATGACTTGTTTGATCAGTTGAGAGGTGCTTGTGTATTTTCTAAGATTGATCTTCGTTCTGGCTATCATCAATTGAAGATTCGTGCTACTGATATACCAAAGACAACATTTACAACACAGTATGGTTTGTATGAGTATACAGTAATGTCTTTTGGCTTGACTAATGCTCCTGCGTACTTTATGTACCTGATGAATAAGGTATTTATGGAGTATCTCGATGAGTTTGTAGTAGTGTTTATTGATGACATATTGGTATATTCCAAGACTAAGGAGGAACATGCCCAACATTTAAGGATGGTCCGGCAGAAGCTCAGAGAGCATAAGCTCTATGCTAAACGTAGTAAGTGTGAGTTCTGGTTGAAGGAAGTTGCCTTTTTGGGTCATGTGGTCTCTAATGGTGGAATATCAGTGGATCCTAGAAAGGTAAAGGATGTGTTGAATTGGAAGCCACCAACCGACGTGGGAGAAATTCGTAGTTTCTTGAGATTGGCTGGATATTATAGAATATTTATTGAAGGGTTTTCCAAGCTTGCTAAGCCAATGACAGCATTGTTAGAGAAGAATGCTAAGTTTGTGTGGTCTGATAAGTGTCAGGTTAATTTTGAGGAATTAAAGAAAAGATTAACAACAGCCCCGGTGTTAATTTTGCCAGATTTGAGTAAGAATTTTTCTATCTACTGTGATGCATCTCGTTTGGGTCTTGGTTGTGTGCTTATGCAAGAAGGCAAAGTAGTGGCCTATGCGTCGCGACAATTGAGGAAGCATGAGTTAAACTACCCTACTCATGACTTGGAGTTAGCAGCAGTGGTACATGCTTTGAAAATATGGAGGCATTATCTGATTGGACATAAGAGTGATATTTATACGGATCATAAGAGTTTGAAGTATATTTTTACCCAGTCGGATCTAAACTTGAGACAACATCGATGGTTAGAGTTGATTAAGGATTATGATTTGAAGGTACATTATCATCCGGGCAAGGCCAATGTTGTTGCAGATGCTCTTGGTAGGAAGAGCTATGCTAATGAGGTACAAGTAGTGCCTATGTCGAATGAGTTATGTGCTGAAATTGAACATTTGAACTTGGGTATTACCATCAATGCAGTGGAATTGGTGATAGAGCCTGTACTGGACCAGGAAATACGTAAGGGTCAGTTGATAGATGACAGAATAAAGGAGATAGTTGGGAATATACCGAAAGGTAAGGCACCTGGATTCTATTTGGATGATAAAGAAACTCTATGGTTTGGAAAACAATTATGTGTGCCTGAGGACAAGGCTATAAGAGAAGTAATTCTACGTGAAGCACATGAGTCTGCTTACTCTATTCATCCTGGAAGTACCAAGATATATATGGATTTGAAAGAGAAGTATTGGTGGTATGGTTTGAAAAGAGATGTTGTGGAGTATGTTGCACTATGCGATACGTGTCAGAGAGTTAAAGCTGAACATCAGAGGCCTGCAGGATTGTTGCAACCGATGCAGATACCTGAGTGGAAGTGGGAAGAGTTGGTATGGATTTCATAGTAGGGTTACCCCGCACTCAGAGAGGTTTTGATTCAATATGGGTCATAGTGGATCGTTTGACCAAAGTTGCTCACTTTATACCAGTCAAAACAACATATTCTAGTACAAAGTTGGCTGAACTGTATATGGAAAGGATAGTAAGTTTGTACGGTGTTCCAAAGAAGATAGTGTCAGATCGAGGCACTCAATTCACATCATATTACTGGCAGAAAGTTCAAGAGTCATTAGGGACTAAACTAAATTTTAGCACAGCATATCATCCTCAGACAGATGGGCAGACTGAAAGGATTAATCAGATATTGGAAGATATGTTGAGAGCTTGTGCTGTGCAGTATGATACTAGTTGGGATAAGAGTTTGTCATATGCAGAGTTTTCCTATAATAATAGTTATCAGAAAAGTCTACAGATGGCACCTTTTGAGGCTTTGTATGGTAGAAAGTGTAGAACTCCGTTGTTCTGGAATCAGACAGGAGAAAGTCAAGTGTTTGGTCCCGATGTGCTTAAGAATGCTGAGAAACAAGTAAGAATGATTAGAAACAATTTGAAAGCAGCTCAGTCACGACAAAAAAGTTATGCCGATACTCGACGGAGAGAATTGACTTTTGAAGTAGGAGATTATGTCTACCTAAAAGTGTCGCCTATGAGAGGTGTGAAAAGGTTTAACCGGAAAGGAAAGTTAGCACCGAGGTATTCGGTCCTTTTAAGATTTTGGAAAGACGTGGTGAAGTAGCATATCAATTGGAATTGCCTGAGAGCTTAGCAGGTGTGCATGATGTGTTCCATGTGTCTCAGTTAAAGAAATGTTTGCGTGTGCCGGAAGAACAGATACCGCTAGAGGAACTCACTGTTAAGGAAAATCTCACCTACGAAGAGTACCCAGTAAAGATATTGGAGACAGCAGAAAGGGTTACTAGGAGCCGAGTTATAAAAATGTGTAAAGTTCAGTGGAGTCGGTATTCGGAAGCAGAGGCTACATGGGAAAGAGAGGAAGATTTAAGAAAAGTGTACCCAGAGTTGTTTGAGTAAGCATCGTCCGAATCTCGGGATGAGATTCATTTTAAGGGGGTAGAATTGTAACATCCTAAAATTTGCACCATTTTAAAAATAGGAGAATTGAATTTATTTACGCAATTTTGTGGACATTTTAACCTAGAGAAATAATTTTCGATAAATAAAATCAACTATAAGGTTAGATACATGCTTGTGCATTCATGCCGTTGCATATTTTTATTTGTGATGATTGGTTTTATTTCAAGGAGAAAAGGATTTCAAAAACTATTGGAAAATGCATTTGAAATATTAGAAAAGAAAAAGAAGAAATAGAAGATCACTTTTTCTCCCCTTCTCTGGTTTCTGGCCTTTTGGCCCAGCCCGCAGCCGCAACCGCTCAGCCTCCTCAGCCCAGCAAGCCGCTGGCCCATTTGGCTTTAGCAGCCCGCGCGCCCAGCTTCCCTCCCGCGAGCCGCAACAGGCTGGCCCAGCAGTCAACCGGCCGAAGCCCGCAGCGCCCTTCTTTCTCTTCGTGTCGCTGCCACCCTGGGGCCACTTGTCAGCGTCGCCATCATCCTCTTCCTCCCGCGCGTGATCGAGCCGGACACATCGAAGGATTCCGATGCAGCCCCGATTCCTCCTTGCCGTGTCCTGCACGTCGAGCCCTCCTCATAAGTAGCCGCGCTCACGCCGTCCCTCTTCCCAACTCCAATCGCAAGCCATCACCATCGTCATCGAGCTCAAACCGCCGCAATCTAGCAGCCGCCGCTCAAGCTCGGGAGTAGCTCGACGAATTCGTGGATTCGGCCACCTCCGCAAGCTACCGAAGGGGTCGAGTCGTTTTTCCGAAGTCGCCGAGTCCCTTCTTCTTTTCCCTTTTCAATTTGGTTAGCTAATTAAGCTTCACCGCCATGCACAGGAGATCGCCGCCGCCATTGGAAGTTGCGCGTCGTCCTCCGCACGGTTCCGACTCCGTTTTTCGCCCTTGGTGAGTTCGCGGGCATCTTCTCTACCTCCCTGTGCTTTTGGTTCATTCAATTACTCACTGTAACACGAGATTGCTCAACGCCGGCGAGGTTTCTCGCCGCCGGCCATGGCCTCCGCCGTCGGGTCACTGTTGGTGGCCGGCTGCTCCTCTCTCTCACCCTCATCTCTAATCTGGACCGTTTAGATTGAATCCAACGGCCCAGATTAGGACATACCCTTTCGGCCGATAGTTTTGCAAATAAGCCCTTATAATTAATGCTGACTCAACCCGCAGTCCAAAGCGTATTTACAGAATTCTGTTTTCTCTTTTTGAAAGTGTACTTTGGTTCGGTTATGTCGAAATACGTTTTCAAGTATTTACAGTTTTGCCATTCAACTTGTTTTAACCATAACTTCTCCGTTTTAACTCCGATTTAACCCGTTTAAATTGTGTTAGGTTCGTAATTTCATAATCTACATGATAGTGTTACTGTTTAGTAGGTTCTCCACTCTTAAATTTTGAGATTAGATTTAATCTATTACTTTAATAAAGAAAAGCTTGTTTAAATCATATCTTTTTCGTTTTAGCTCCGATTTGCGTGCAATTCACGTCTGTGTGATCCTAGTGATATGTAGATTCGTTTTACAAACTTTTCAACTTATTTTGCTACTGTTGGTGTACTGTTCTAATTGTAGCTTTGTTTGCTTTGTATGATTGCTCTTGGATGATTGATGTTGGTGTGTTAATCGAGAATAGAAGGTGAGCAGTTCGTTGGTGATCAAGAATACTTTTACGAACCAGGTCAACAGGATCAGCTAGATCAAGGAAAGTATAGCATGGGACTATCCTTGTTACCTATTCACTTTAATTCACTTAATTCATCATGCATGTGTTTCCTTGTTTAAGGATGCCTTAGTATTGATCTTGTTCCTTGAATCCTATGGTTATAGCATTGGGTAGTTTGCTAGTGCTCACATAAACAATGATCTTGAAATTTGATTAATGATATATGCAATAACATTAAAAGATGATTTTTAGCAACAAGAAACAAGAGGGCTAGAGTTTTCTCTAGATTCCTCTCCATAAGGACTTATCTGTAAGCGAACATTCGGGACTTACAGTACAGCTATGAGGGTTATATGGCTCTGACTTTAGTCATATAAGAGGACCTTTTCTAGCTTGTTAGTGGTTACCTTTATGGCGCAAAAGTGGTGTGTTCCGGGTTGGGTGTAGTGCGGCTTCTGTCCCTATGTGTATAGGCTGCGTGTCATTGTGCCATACGGAAGGGGGCTCTACATTTACAGGCCACGAAACCTAGCGGCCCTAACTTGTTAGACGAACCTTGGAAAGACTTCATAGTGAAACTTATCTGTCCAATGGGGAGTCATGACCTCGGACTTTTGGGGATCACGACTCATAGTGAAAGTGTACAACCTCTGCAGAGTGTAAAACCGGTATATCAGCTGTGCTCACGGTCACGAGCGGCCTTGAACCCTTATGGAATAGAGATCACTATTAATTTACTTGTTCTTGCTATTCATTATTCTCTTTACATGATCATGTGTTTATATTGGGAACATTACCTATTTATTGCTACTCAATTGCTTAAATCATGATCAACTAAAAGCTACATGCAGTTAAACCAGTGTCTACCCTATTTGAGCTTCATGAACCCCATGTTATATTTGTTGAGTACTTTTGTGCTCACCCTTACATTCCCCACACCTCAGGATGGACTCCCGATTGTGCAAATAGTGACTACTACTTCTTTTTCCCTGAAGAATACTAGACTTGTGGTCAACCAGTTGACGTGCCTGTGCATCAAAAGTGACCTACGCTCCGGCCCAGCCTTCGGCATCTACGGGCCTCCGCTTCGCTTCGTCAGAAGCCCGACCTATATCTTGCAGTGAATTTGGACCAATCCAACATTTTCTTGTACATGTTTTACATATACTCAACAAAACACATGATGCCTTCTCCACGAATCATCTTCCAATGTCACTGATTGACCAACACCGATACTAAGATCTTGAAGTCTAGCACATTCGTACATATAGAACTTCACCTGACACTGTTTTTTGCAGCTGTTTGCCCTTTCCATTTCAATGGTGACTTACTAGACGGTGTTGTGCTGATGGCCGGGTCCTCGCAGCATGTCCCTGCTCTTCGTCAATTTCCTTTTGCACATCGGACAGGAGCAGCAGCCAGCAGGCAGGCTAGGCTGCTATATAAACAACCGACTTTAGCGAGCGATTCGTTAGAACCCAAACAAACGCCAAACCAAACCTCCCTCCCCTTTCATCCCCTCCCTGCAACGGCCAAACGCCATGGCGTCTTCCTCCTCCAACCCCTCGTCAACTTCGTCCTCCACCGCTTCAACTCCCTCCGCCGATCGGCCCAGCCGCCCTCACGCCGGGCGCGGAAGAGGTCGACCCGCTTGGGCCCTAGTCCTCTCCGAGGAGGAGTGGCCTCGGCTCGGCACCGCTCCGCTCACTAACCCCGCCCGCGCGCACGGGAGGGGCAGGAGAGGTCGGAGTCTGATCTCCGCGGGTGTCTCCCAGCCCCAGAACTCAGGCGTGTCCCAGCACGTCTCGCCGTCGCTGGAGTCGGGGCGGGAGAGCGCAGCGGACCCGACGTCCACGTTCGCCCAGGTGATGTGGTCCACGGAGGGCTCGTCGTCGTCTGCGTCGGCATCGTCCAAGCCCTTTGCCTCGTCGACCACCGTGGCTTCAACCCCTATGGACACCAGGGCCAACTCCGCCGCCTCGTCGGGCACCACGCCGTCACCCGACATCACGCTGGTGCCCAACGCGTCAGGCTCCGCGCCCGCCGTGGCGGCGAACACCGCGCCGGAGCCGCACGCGTCCACCTCTTCCACGCCCGGCGTGACGACGAGTGCCGCTCTGGAACCGGACGCGACCACCTCCACCACCCCCTCTGCGCCGGGCGTGGAAACGATCGTCGACGCCGCCCTCTCTTCCGTGCCCGGCGTGAAGATGATCGCCGACCCGGCCTCCACCCCCTCTTCCGCGCCCGGCGTGACGAAGATCGACGACCTCGCGCTAGAGTCGGACGCGCTCACCTCCGCCTCCTCTTCTGCGCGCGGCGTGGCAACGATCGTCGAAGCCTCGCTGGAGCCGGACGCGTCCGCCTCCACCCCTTCTTCCGCGCCCCGCGTGACGACTTCTGCACCCGGCGCAGCACCGACCATCCCCGGCCTTCGAGACAACCGGGTTGCTAAACATTGGGGCGTACCGCCACGGTCCGTGGAGCGTTGCCCCGGGCAGCAAGCGTTCGGCGGCAACGGCATGTCTGCCGTCGAAGCCCTCTATCCGGACCCGTTGTGGGCGTGGCGAGGGGAGGAGGAGGTCCTGCCGCGCGTCCTGTTGTGTTGGGAGTGCCGCCTCCGACCCGCAGTGCTCGAGGCTAGACCTTGCGGCCATTTGGTCATCTGCGCCCTGTGCTACATCAACAGCTACTTCTGCCCATGCTGTGGCTCGCGTGTTACCAGGCTACAACTGTAGCGTTCAGATACATATCGATTCTTGCTGGTAGCATATTGCGAACTGCAAATGCTTTTGCTCCCTGAAACCTACTGATTAGTACAGTTCTAGTTCTGGGTAACATTTGGATAATCTTGGTTCAATGTTCTTGGTAACATTTGGATCATCTTGGTTCAAAGCCACTGGATCTTTGAAACATCCATGGTAACATTTGGATATTCGTGGTTCAAAGCCACGTTGGGTATAACATTTGGTTCAAAGCTTCTTTTCATCGATTGCGTCTCTGGTTCAAAGCTTCTTTTCATAAATGCATCTCTTGTTCGAGTGCTGTGCTGTGAGTCTGGTACTCTGGTTCAAAGCTTGTTTTCATCAATGCATCTCTTGTGCGAGTGCTGTGCTGTGAGCATAGTTTTAAATCTCCCGCTATAGCTGCCGCTATATCCCGCTATAGCCTTTTGAGGCAGGGTGCCGCTATTTGCGTTCATGTACAATTTAGCCGCTATATCCCGCTATAGCCCGATATAGCTCCGCTATTAGCTGTTTTAGAGATATACCGCTAAACACCTTAGCCCGCTATTTAAAACATTGGCAGTGAGTATGTAAACTCAGCTCGGAGATCCCGGCAGCTTGTTTACAATTGAGAAGTCTTGCGGAGTGGCCTGAACACGTCTTCGCTAGCCTTCTTCTTTTTTTTTCTCTCTCTCATTTATTTTGAAGAATTCGCTAGACTGCAATGCATGCAAAAGAGGCATGAAGAAATTTCTTCCTCTGCTGTAAATTCCTAAATGGTCTCTGCTGTTCTTGCTGAATTCCTCTCACCTATCCACTTCCTCCATGAATTCTTACTGACTCCCAGATGGCAAATGCTGCTCGGCTAAAGATGGCAACGGGGAATTCCCCGTCGGAGGATAAGCCACCATCCCCGTCCCCGCGGGGGGGGGGGGGGGGGGATTTTACCCGTCCCGTCCCCGTGAACAACCACGGGGAGTCTTCCTTCACCATCCCCGATCCCCGGCGGGGATTTCGTCCCCGCGGGGATCCCCGTCCCCGCATAAAACAATATACACAGGCATAAATCTTGTAAGGTTGACAGATTCACACATGTATAAATCTAGCAGCAAGATTCATAGATTCATAAAAGATCACAGATTCATAAATCATGTGATACTCATTAGCCTAATCAATCTAGCAACACAGACACACAGTTCACCAGCAAGACACACTGTGTCCAGGCGTCCAGGTCATGCTCCAGCCACATAGTCACATACATTGATACATACCAACAACTAAAGATCTACCAGCAACATAGATGTCTAAGACTCCAGGAGTCCAGGTGTCCAGCACATAAGCATACACACAGGCACATACACATGACAACATATGTGTCCAGGTGTCCAGCACAAAAGATAAGCACAGGCTGCACAGCAGGTCAACAGCACAAATGAGATTATAGTAGTCCAGCTCTAGTTGGCCGTCATGAAGTTCAGCCTTGCCAAAAGAACAGCTCTAGCTCCAAACTCACAGGAGTGCAAGTCCCTGCATACAGCAAGCAACAATAGTCAATGGATAAATAAGTCCTCAATTTTGTGGCAACAAAGATAGCTACAATGCATTGTCAATTAACAATTTTCAAATAATACCTCCATTCCATCTTGTATCTCCTGAAGACAAGTCCAAAAGGTGGCTTTTTCTTCATTGTCACCTACAAATAAACAATTGCAAGACATGAATTAGCATTTATGATAATAGAAAGATGCAGTGATGATGATTTATAACTAGAACAACTTATAAACCTTTGTATTTGTTTCGAAGCCAATCTTGTGAACACATTAAGGCCTCCAATATCTCTGGAGTGAGCCGGCTGCGATGCTCACTAAGGACCCTTCCACTTGTACTAAAGGCAGATTCAGATGCAACTGTAGTAACTGGAATAGCATAAATATCTCTTGCAATCTTCCTCAGTGTAGGATAACGTGTCCCAGCCACCTTCCACCAATCAAGAATCTTGAAATTTTCAGAGTTGATTGGGACCAACTCATCATCCAAGTACCTATCTAGCTCAGATTTGAATCTGACTGTTGTTGGCCTCCTACTAGCAACTCGTGCACTAATTGTAGATAGAACACCTGAATTTACAAGTGAAGGAGCTATTGATTCTATGTTATCTTCATCCTCTTCCACTTCATAATCCTTCATCAATTCATACAGGGAGTTTTTCACCTCACTAACTTTCTCTAGACACTCTAAATGTGACTCACCAGTAAGGGTCTCAAGAAACCCAACCAAGAAATCAGTCTTAAACCGAGGATCAAGAATAGTGGCCAAGCCCATAGGTCCTTGAATCTCCTTCCAATACTTATCAAACTTCTCTATCATTTCAAATGACATTTGCTCTATAATAGGGTTGCCACAAACAGCCCACTGTCTAATATGCTCTTTAGCCTCACAAATTTTTAGGAGTTGAATATTTGCAGTCACATAATTTGTTCCAGAAAATACTTCAGTGATGTCATTAAACAACTTGAGCCTACCAGCCACTTCCCTAGCAAATTCTGCTGCAGCAGTTGGGGGTCAGGTCTCTCAGCGCCATTCCATTGCAATTTGCAACTCCACTCTCCTGGTTTTCCAAGTAAAACAGCAAGATGGTCGACGTTTGTCGGGAGAAACACACAGATTTTCGAGCGTCAACAAATCTCCGAGGATGTTAATTAATTGTAAAATTCGAGAAGCAGGCATTTTAATTTGGTTCTGCTTTTGCCTGGAATCTTGTCACCATCTGATGTCCATCTCCAAGAATTGGATCCTGTAAGCGCTCTTGGTTGAATTGGATCCCTGCCGAGCTCCTCCGCCCGCTGCCACCTCCACTCCAGGTTCGATATCTTGCACTTGAACCGCTCCTCCTCGTTGGCTTCATACGGGATTCCCGTTCGCACCTGCGCTTCTCTCCTGATGATGACGCGTGTCCACTGTTCATCAACATTTGGAGAGCACGCCGATCCCAGCGCTTAGGAAAAGATGGTACGTTCTCGGCTCCCAGAGTCTAAGTCCTCAGATATGCGTAGCGGCTCCTACATTGCACGCCGACATCGCCGACCAGAGAGGAAGCCAGCGCGGGAGGCAAATCGTCAGACTCGACCACGCCTACTGCTGTGCTCACTACCAAGGCCCAGGAACCAAATCGTCCACACAGCGGCCCAATCCACTCGATCGGCCCGTTATGGAAGAACTGGATGTAATAGCTAGCTGAGGGTACTTTTTTCCTGTATCGGTTGAATTGGCCGGAGGCAGCGAGCTTTGCTTCCCTGAGCTTGTATCGGATTTGTTCAAACTATCTCACATCTAGTACTACCGGTACATCCGTGTGCTTAAATCCTATAGGGAAATATTAGAAACGTTGTGTCCATCTAGCTTAAAAGGATGAAACTAAGACGCGCTATTGCTGATGTGCAAATTGATTGTATTGTAGTAGGGTGGAGCTTCTTAGCTAAGTGAAAACCAACTCACCGAAAGTCGATGAGAATTTGAGCTCAGGAAAAAACAAGAATACTATAGAGAAGGAGTAATAATGATATAATACAACATAGTAGGGTAGTAATATCCAGGAAAGAGGGCGTTAAAATCGTCGGTTAAAATCCAAGTCGTACCGGTATCACCATGAGTCCATGACCAGGTAGACGGGTCACTTGTGCTCCATTTAGGAGCAATAACGATATAATACAATATAGTAGGATAGTAGTATACGTAGAGAATAGGAACCGGTCCAATTTTATAATAAGAGAAATCCTATACTCTTGTAAAGCTAAACCATACTAGGGATTTCTCTCAACATGCAAACTATCTACGTCAACAACCCACTAGAACTTGCAATTATAGCCAACTAGCACATGTAGTTATGGTAGTTATCTCTTCATCCACTAACATGCATTTAGCTGTTCATATCGATGTGTCAAACCATTCACCAAAATTAATTTAAGATAGTTTCGTTCATATAACTATAAATATAAATAGTTTATTTTTTTAAATTTTCTAGAATCCCCGTAGCAACGCGCGGGGTATTCTCATAGTAATACTAGTTTGTTATGGTTAGAGTGGACGTTTCAGGATCCACCCAAACAAGAAAGATTGTGGGAGTGTTTTGAATCATCAAGAGTAGTAGTATAATAAGCGTCTTATTTATTATGTTGATTTCTTTTTAATGAAATACACGAGAAGTTGTGTTCTAGGGAAAAAAAATTATGGTCATTATGTTCTATCTCTGCTTAGAAAAGGTCAAAGCAGATACTATTGATATTTTCATGTGAAGAAATATACTCAATATTCTACAAATAGTAGCTAGGTGCTGAAGAATCTATTATACTAAAACTTTTATACTAAATGTAAAAGAGAACCTTCATTCTTTGCATCTATTATACTAGAACTTTTATATTAAATGTAAATGAGAACCTTCATTCTTTGCCGTCATTTTCTAAATACAAAATATATCCATGTGGACCTGGCCACCCCGGCACATATGCCCTGCACTGGTCAACGCCGGGCCAAGCACCCTGGGAGATGCGACGAGCGAGGCTGCGACAGACACTGTCAACCGCACTCTAGCTCAAACAACATCGGCCGAGAGACGACTGAAGCGCTTTACCAAGCGAATCACAAAGCCGAGCCAGCAGCCTCTACTGGAGCTGCCCATAGAGGATACATCATACGGCCGTTACGCTCTGCCCTCGTTCTCCACACGAAGCAAGCGGATAGCGGCACATAGCATATCTCATATCCCGGCTTCCAAGCGTGCTGGGTACCTTTGTCGTGAAGGCATATGACGAAATGTTCAGTGGTGACTCTAATATGCAGGCGCTACATGGTTGTTCCCACCAGAGCCCACAAAAGCGGCACCGCCGCCATTCGCCAGCTTGGGCTTAGGCCTTCCAGCCGGCGTCACAATTTCAGTTAATTTTTGTCCAATGTAATAGCATAGCTTGCAGTAAGAGAGGGACCGAGCATTCATGTACAACTTATTGACCCCTTATGGCGCCGTTAAGGCGTGTTGTATTGAACATTATCTTGATACAAAGACGTGCAAACCTTTTGCGTGATCGAGAAAAAATATATCCATGTCTATAGTATTCATGGGCATACATTTTCCAGTAAATTTGTAAAACCGAAAACACATACTGCTGAGGAAGAGAAACATATTATCATGTCATCGGCAAACACTAAGAAAAACTAAAATGCCGCTAGCTATACTAAACACCATAATTTAAGAGGGGACTACTAGCTAACCAGCTAGGGAACAAACCAACTAGGCTTAGTTGAGCACTGATGAATATCCTCCGGCGGCATGTAGACGCACTCCAATTTGTTATCCTGCATGCTGTAGCAGTAGGCCGCAGGAGGAACCCGGACCTCGTCGCGAGTACGGCCTACTGTAGCAACGCCATGAACATAGTAGATTCGAGTTCCGCTGTTGGCGCCATTTTTATTTTCTCTAAAAGTAGTGTGGTATCCATCCAGGAACAGTTCGTAGTCGCCAGCGTCTCTCACCTTGAGCCAGGCGAAGCCGTCAGGCGTCGAGCCTAACTCGAAGACGTCGAAGGCCACAGGCCGTGAAGACTTGACGCCAGTCCTGACCAAAACCAGCTTGCTTGGCAACGCAACAAGATGGACGAAACTGAACTCTTCCTTGTCGGTACAGAAGCCGTACATCTTGTTGGCAAGGTTGGGCGTCGCCGGTGGACGCTGCACGATGCAGAGGGCGTGGAGCGTCGCGGCGTCGAACACCGCCATCTCGCCGATGTTATCCAAACCGAACATCTTGCCGTTGTGGTAGGCCAAGTCGAAGTAGCCGTGGCCTACTGGGATGGGCTTGTACACCGAGGTCCAAGCCGCGTCTCCTGGGCGGCAGAAAGACAGAGCCGTTCCCCTTGGACCCAGCATGATGTGGTACATCATGATCGTCATGCCCCCCGCCGCCGCTGCCGCTGCCGGAGGAGAGCCGGGCGGGACATGGACGGCGAAGCGGAAGAGATCCGTGAATTGGAGGTAGCTTCTGCACACCATCCATGAGTTGCGTATCGCCGTGTGGAAGTCGGGGCGGTGCAGGTATATCAGGTGGTACGTGGCGGACGGCGTTGAGGCTGGGCAGGGCAGCCGTCGCGCCCGTGGCCAGGTGCGAGAGGCGGCAGGACGCGTCGCGGGCGTCGACGACTATGGACCAGCCGCGCGACAAGGGGAAGACGAGCGCGTCCTCTGACGGCCCCGCACGGGGCAGCATCAGGCGCGGCGCTGGCCCTACCGCAGCGCGCCATGCCCGGCACACGGAGCGGAACGCGGCTAGCCCGGTGACGTCGTCGCGGGTCCTCCTCCCGATGGGCTCCAGGAGATCGGTGGGGAGGTTGGACCAGTCGGGTTGGTGTTCCTCGTCAGCCATTGTAGATAGATCGTGTTATAGATGGATATATGATGGAGGTCAAGCACTTTCTATATACTCCCTCCGCCTGTTTTTTTTTTTTGGTTGAATTTGATCGTGTATTGTGGTCCACTTTTGATCTAGTACGTCACGTCGCTCTGTTTCGTACGAGGCCCGGATTAGTTTCCCCAGCAAAGCAATCCTGACTACGCGGCACCGGTGGGCTCGGCCGGGTCTGATCGGAGCGAGGGGCGACTGACGGATTTAGGGACGAGTCAGGCTCAGGCCGGTCTCCACTCTCCAGTGCCTCGAACCGCGCCACGGCATGGTACACGGACCCAGTACGGCTGCTGGCCGGGACGTCGTCCTCAACCGTGAAGCAAGTTCGGTGAAGAGAAGCCGGCGACGTCCACCACCACAACGCGCGTCCGCATCATGAAAGAGTCGCGCCGTAGAGTACAGAGAGGACACCTTGCTCTCTAGATCACGCCGGAGGACACGCTGAGGCGCCGCGCCAGGGAGCTGCGGGAGACCAGGGAGCCATGAAGGAACATGGCCTTAATATGCTTTTGTTGACTCAGCCAAGACTTCGGACATTCGTTTTTTCCTTCAAAACAAAGGGTATGTCTCCGTTTCGGGTGATTGATGTCCTGGACCGTTGGATCAAGATTTAACTAACACAGTGTTTTCTTCTTCCTCCCGCCACTCACGCCCTCCGCCTCGTACTCGCCCCCGCACCTGCGTTATAGATGAGATACGATGGAGGTCAAGCAGTGTACATCGTGTTATAGATGAGATATGATGGAGGTCAAGCACATGCGGCATTGGCTTTCGCATCCCTTCTTTTATATCGATAATGATTCCACACGGATGTCCGTACGGACGGACACGTATTCGCTCTCTCGTTCGCATCCTGCCCCAAAAAAATAAAATTCTCCATCGCGTTCTCTCTCACTCCTGTCCATCTCCACCCCGTTGCCCGGTCGCGTGCGGCCACCTCCACCACGCTCCCTGTCACACCACACTGCACAGCCGTGCTTGCCTCGGTCGGCCCGTTCGCCGCGGCCACCTCCACCGAGCCAGCGAGCCGCGGCCACCTCCACCGAGTCAGCGAGCCGCCACAACGGATGCTCTAGCAAGCAGGCGAGGGCGGTGAGCTTCGTGTGAAGCCGTCCCATTGGTGAGTTGCTCGTGCCGCCGCCACACAACGAGCTCCATACGCCGCCGTCGACCTCCACAACAACAAGCCTCAATTCGTCGAAGCAACAAGATGACATTCCGTTGAAAGCCCATGTTGCAAGCATATGTTTTAAGTGTTTCAGATTTTCATCTGAATGTTGCAAGTGTTTCATCTTGATGTTGCAGAGCAGATCAAGATGTTGTACATGTTGCAATGGTTATACACGTATGTTTCAAGTGTATGTTCCGAATGCTTCATCTGTTTTTCTAGACGTATGTTTGCAAGTATTTTTATATGGATGTTGCATATGTTTTTGCAAATGTTTTAGACGTATGTTTCAAGTGTTTCAATTGTTTCTATACATATGTTGTAAGTGTTTCATCTGGATGTTTTAAAAGTAGATCTGGTGTTGAACAAGTGTTTCATATGCATGTTTCAAGTGTTTTATCTGCCTTCAGACGTATATTGCAAGTGATGCATCAGGATGTTTCAAAAGTAGATCGGATGTTGCATCTCCCTCCTTGCTTTTCTGTTGTCTCGCATCGGTGTCTCTTCCTCCTCTGGCGCCGGCTAGGCATCCGTCGTCTCATTTCCCTCTTTTCTCGATGCTGGTGACGCTCGGACCGACGCGGACCCCGCGTGGGCACACGAAATGGCGCAGGAAACGACTTGCAGGCATGGGACGCCGCATCCGTCCGAACATACGGGCGCCAGTGGTTCCCTTTTATATACTCCCTCGGCCCGTTTTTTTGGGTTGAATTTGATCGTGTATTGGGCCTGAAGTGGTAAACTTTTGATCTACGTCGCTCTGTTTCGTCCGGTCCCGTTTCGTAGGAGACCCGGATTTGTTTCCCAAGCAATCCTACAACTATAATAGTTGCGAGTCTAGTAAGATATGGATAGAGCATTTTAACCACTTACTATTATACCTGAAACTGTAACTCTTATCTGCACTCACGAAGCATAGGAAATGGTTACAACATTCAGTGGTGAACGAAATGCAAGAAGTACTACTAGCCAATTTAAGAACGGCAATCACCTGGGATCCCATCACCCATCTCCAGGGAGTGATGCCAGTGTTAGTTTGATGATCCGGCCTTTGTTGAATACTTGAATGAAACGAAGTTCCTGATGTTTCTGGGGCAGAAATATTCTGCAAAAGAGAGGAGCGCGAGGACATCTGGCACTACCTTGCTCCAGGGACCTCGGTAGGATCAGTTCTTCCCAGAAAGCCCTGCACAAAGGGTGCACAGGGGAAGTTATGCGATTGATTAAGAAGATCTAACAAGCAATGAGATTAAGAAGATCTAACAAGCATAAAATGTTTCCTAGTCAGAGAAAAACAACAGACCTGGCATTTATGAAGCCTACTTTGCCAGGCACAGGCAAATTCCTAATCTCTCATCAGGGTACTCGTTCAACAGCCTCAGAAGTAGAGATGCAATCATCAGCATCACCGCACTTATCCTCCATTATTTCCCAGCAACAATACCCAGAAATTAGTTGAGGTGCAAGATGCATGGATAAGCGTATCCATAAGAAAGAAATGTCATACTTCAAAATAACATTGCAGTTCTCCACAAACGCTGCTGCTTCTGGATGATTTTCACCAAATGCTTCCCCAGCAGACGCTTCATATTCGAGTGCCTATTTTGTTTGTGAGCTCCTACAGAATTCAGAATTGTATTTTCACAAAGTAAACAGTTGTGGCAGTCAAGGTGTTCCCATCAACCCATCTAAAATATGCATGATAATACATACCAGCTAGCTGCAATCCTTCAGATAAACCACCACATCCAGCAAAAATATCAAGGGTTACAAGAGAGTTGTCTGATGGTATATCCTTCTTGTTTATCTGAACCAGCTAGCTCATCATCACAAATTTGCTTTCCTTTATTCTTATTGGAAGCAGAAGTTACCTTCCTTATCAGTGACATGGTTTAGCATTGGGTCATTGGGTGGAAGCTGGTTCAAGATTATTCAAAGATAACCTCAGTTTATCATCTAATCTAAAGAAATGAATGCTGATCCGGCCCAACAAGACAAACTATGTTGCACCACTGACAGAAGCTAAGCCCAGACTTCCGCCATTGCCACGTACTGAACCATCAGGCTCTCACTTGCATTCCTCTTCCCTGCTCTTCTCTTCATTAAAACTTCTCCAAAGCTCTCTTGCTCATGACAAAAATTTATCCTCAGCTCAGGTTGACCTCTCTGATATTTGACGTATAGGCTTTTGTTGATGACATGCATCAGGCCTGTAAAACTATCTAAAATTGACTTTTGCCAATTCTGGATGGGCTTTGTTAGATCCATCAGGAGCTCGGATACTCAATACACATGTCATACCGATACAGGCATACAGTACAGATAAACAGGTCCAGGTCACTGAAATTATCCTGAATTCATCACCAACTGGCTTCAGCTAGAGTACTGGACATTTTTTTTAACGTAATAGAGTACTGGACATTGGTGGTCACCAGTTCTTTGATGTCACCTAATTCGAATGCTAGACATCATTAGTCAAGAAAAAATATCAGTTTCATTTGCAGCACTCACGAGAACAATCTGAAATCCATTTCTGCAGAATTCTTCCATGAATTTTTCTGTACATGTTTCTCATACATGTTCTGAACAAAACACATTATGGCTTCTCCTTAAACCATCTTGGTTCCAATGTTTCTCATACTAATTGATCAACGCCAATACTAAGATCTCGAAGCCTAGCACGTACGTATATAACTTTACATGACACTGTTTTTGCAGCTGTTTGCCGTTCCCATTTCATGTCTTCAATGGCAACTTACTAGACCGTGCTGACGGCAGGGTTCTCGCAGCGTGTCCCATTTCGATCTTTTTCTTGTTGTTCTTGCTCTTCATCGATTTCTTTTTCGAAAAAGTCTACTTCACCCCCCAACTATGGGGTGGTCTAGTTTACCTCCTCAACTATGAAACCGGTCTAATTTACCCCATGAACTTTGCAAAACCGGCCAAATCACCCCCTCGAACGGTTTTGGACGGTGATTTTACTACAGTGACAACAGTTTGCTACAGTAACAATGATTTTGTCCTTTCCTTTTTTATTTATTTCGTCTGAATCTTTGAAAAATCATAGTAAATCACAAAAAATCATAAAATGGAAAATCCAATTTTGTTGGACTCCACATGAGTAGATCTATACAGTGAACATATAATATAGTATGCTTTAGTACAAAGTTTTTCCTGTAAATTTTGATCTATTTTTTCTGTAATTAATTTGAATAATTCATACAATAAAAACTTTGTACTAAAGTATACTATATTATATGTTCACTGTGTAGATCTACTCATGTGGAGTCCAACAAAATTGGATTTCCATTTTATAATTTTTTTGTGATTTACTATGATTTTTCAAAGATTCAGACGAAATAAATAAAAAAGAAAAGGACAAAACCACGGTTACGGTAGCAAACCGCTGTTACTGTAGCAAAACAACCGTCCAAAACCGCTCGAGAGGATGATTTGGCCGATTTTGCAAAGTTCAAAGGGTAAATTAGACCGTTTCATAGTTGAGGGGTAAACTAGACCCACCCCATACTTGTGGTGAAGTAAACTTTTTCTATTTCTTTTTGCACATCGGAGAGGAGTTTCCATTTCTTTTTGCACATCGGACAGGAGCAGCAGCCAGCAGGCAGGATGACGCCCCCTCCCGAGCCCCCCTCGCCGGCCCCGCCGGCCGCCGGCCAGGCGCCGTCGTCCACCCCAGATCTACGAGCTTCCCCCCTCCCCAGCCCGCCGGTCGCCACCCAGGCACCGCCGGCCACCCAGATCCGAGGCCCTCTCCCCTGAAGCTCAACCTTTCTTCCCCAGCAACCTCCAGGGCAGATCCAAAGCCAGACGTTGGTCGGACGAATCGGACTTCTCCGACTCGGAGTCCGAGCCCCTCCCCCACCCCTCCTACGCGGATGTCGTCCGCCAGGACTCCCAAGCGCGCGGAACCTTTCCGCATGCCGTGGTTGAGTTGCTGGCGGATCCCGCACTGGCCATGGTGGCCTCGACGGTGGCGGGCGGGGCAAGAGCCGGACGCAAGCGACGTCGCCGCAGAAGGCGCCGCCGCCCGGCTGCGAGCGATGCTGGACCCACCCGTGAACCGGCCCTCCACCGCCTCGGGAGCCGCGCGAATGGCCGCACCCCGGCGCACCTTCGCCTCGGCTGGGGGGACCAGGCTCCCGCCGGTGGCGGCCGCCATCTCCCCATTCACCAGAGGTTGGAGAACCCCAGGCCACCAAGATCTCGGCGCCGCATTTCGCCTCCCGATGCGCAGGGCTGGCGCGAGGTTCTGCCCTGACACGACGAAGCGCCTCGCACCGCTGCCTCAACTGCCTTTCGTACACTCACCGGATTGCGACTTGCCGCCGCCCAATCCGGTGCCTCAACTGCCATGGGACGCGGCACCTGGCTAGAGACTGCAAGAGCCGCCGTCGCTCCCCGGGGGCCTTCGGGTCGAGCGGCGCCGAGCGCGGTCAGTGGCGCATTTTCCGCTCTTGCCACCGGGGCGGCAGCGCGGATACCCTTGTGGGCTCTCAGGCGGCCGGCTCCACGCCGGGAAGTTCCCAGCAGCAACAATGCGGCGGATCGCCGGACACGCCCACTGGTTCGCGTGCGCAGGGGTCAACACCACCGGGCTCCCCACCGCCTGCTGCGGAAGCAGGGGTGGACGAGCCCAGCCTGGACGACGTCGAGCGCGACCCCATCCCGCCGGGACACCCGGAGATCCGCCCGGGGGAGCACTGGTGCGTCATCCAGCGCTCCGCGGCCATCCGGGAAGCGGAGGAGGCGCTCAAATTCTCGGTGGTGGCCCTGATTGCAGACTCAACTAGAGAGCTCGGAGCATCCTACGTCGCGCGTGCGGTGGGTTGAGGAGGGGTCCTACTCTGTAGTACCCTTCTTCCCCGATCACTTCATTATCCAATGTCATTCCAGGGACACCAGAGACCGCATTCTGGCGCGCTCGCCTCTGCCGGCAGGGGGGCACCTTCCTGGTCTTCCGGCCATGGACTCGGCTTGCCCAGGCCAACAGCTTGTCCTTCAAGTTCAGAGTTAACCTTGAGCTTGATGGGGTGCCGGCGCACGCCTGGCGCGAGGATACTGCTGCAAAGATCTTGGCACCCTCGTGCTGGATCCATTCCATTGACCCGGCGACTGCTGGGAAGACAGACATGTCCACATTCCGCCTCACCGCGTGGACGAGGGACCCGAGCTCCATTCCCACATTGGTGCACTTGCTCATCGCCGAGGACGAACAGGATCTGCATGTCTATGGGAACCTGCCCCCGTACCTAACCAAGAAGGACGTTCTGCATTACCCGGTCACCATCCACGTCCAGAGCACGGTGGATTTCGATCCAGAGAATCCCACCCCGTCGCCGTCGCCGTCGCCGCCGGACTCCGACGACTGCGACAGTGGCCACGACGGCAGTCAGGAGCGGCACCACAGTCGGCCCTCTGGCAGGAGCGTACAGGGGTTACGGTGCGCGCGGGGCGTAATTGACGGTCAGCCCAACGCTGGTGGTGGGCCGGACGGGCACGGCCAGCGACGCCGGCGCGTCAGTGCCTTCACAACGCCAACACGTTCCGTGGAGCGCCCAGAGCACGACATCGACGCTGTGGCGGCCGCTGATGGCGGGCCTGGACCAGCCCCAGGAACCGCGACAACGACTACCAGCATGCCCACGGATATGATGCAATTTGATCTCGGAGGACCACGCAACGGCGGGACGCTCACAGGAGCTCAGCTGGCCTCGGACCCTATGGTCCTGGAGGCCGGGCTGCTATGTGACCGAATCTCGATTGCGCAGGGAATGGTGGACACGCCCACCACACTGGATCATGCACTGCTGCAGGGGCTGCTCGGGAAGCAGGTCATCCTGTAATGGGCAGCACCAACGCTGCTAACCAGGGGAGCTCGGAAGACTGCGCGACTGAGCAACGTGAGGAAAGCTCGGCCATGCGCCTGGCCCCTTCGGAGACTGGCATCTTCTCTGCAGCGCCAGAGCAGATTGCGGACGCTGCGCCTTCTGAGGAGCCGGAGGAAGCGGCGGCATCTGTTGCACTGGCCGCTACCATGGCGACGTCCCCGGCCGAGCCACAGGCTGCTAGCACCCAACTCCCAGAGAACGGTCCGCCCGCGTCCCTGGCGATCGGGTCGGCCGAAGCGACGGTGTCTGCCACGCAGCCCGCAACCGAGGCAGCGATCGCGGCCGTGTCTCACGCTGATGGCATCCAGAGCTCCGTGAACGGAGAGTCCGGTGTAGCGATGCTGGACGCGCCGTCCACACCCATCCACGCGGCGACCGGCACCAGAACCTCCACCGACGGGAACGCGGCGCCAGACTCTGCTGAGGCGGCCAGGCGCCTCCAGCGCTTCACAGACGAGGTTCAGGTGACTCGTCAGTCACCGATCATCAAGAACCCGCCCAGGCAGAGGCCTCCGGTACGCAGGCAGCCTTCCCAACCGCGAAGTACCAGGGCGGCGGCACAAAGACTTGCGCACATCCCCGCCTCCAAAGCGTGGCGAGGTGCTCCTTATGCAGAAGCTGGGCATCCCACCACCGCCGCCACCGATCACTAGAGCACCTGCGCGAGCGGTGGAGGCTATCAAGAGCGGCAACCTCTCGGAGGCGCAGATCGCAGTCCTCGATGAACTGTTCCCGGTGGCAGATTGGTACGTCAGTCGAGCGGCGAGAGGAGCCGCGCTGGCGGTCGCCTGAAGCACGGTGGCAACCAAACAAGGAGCACACCACCATGGATATAAAACTAATGTCGTGGAACGTTCGTGGGCTCAACGACAGAGCCCGGCGTGACACTGTGAGAACTATGGTAGACGATGTACGCCCGGCCATTGTGTGTCTCCAGGAAACTAAGCTCGATGTAATCTCCCAGTATGTGATCTTCGGCATGCTGGGAAGGGACTACGTTGACTACGCCTACCTACCTGCGTCGCACACTCGAGGCAGAAACCTCGTCGCTGGGCGCCAACATGACGTCGTTTTGTCGGATGTCCTCGTTGGATGTTTCTCAGTAACGGTCCAAGTGGAGATGCGCTGCCCCACGGATACTGACGCCTCATGCTGGTGGCTCACATGCGTGTATGGCCCCCATGACGATGCGACCAAAATGCTCTTCCTAGACGAACTTGAAGCAATCTTCCTATGGCTTGCCTTCCGGAGACGGCACTGGACCGCCGAACCGCCGGGCTCGACATGGCCTCGAGGCCAGAGAGGAGTGCCTTCTATGCGACCAGGCGCCGGAAACGATCGATCAATATTCTTCACCTGCCCCTTCGCACATGAAGCGTGGTTCCAGATTTGCCAGGCCATTGGCGTGCAGATGCCGCTGCCGTCAGCAAGCGTCCGCGCCTGGTGGAAGCAACTTCGCCGTCTACATACTGAGCAAGAGAAAGGGGTTGAACTCCTTGTTCGCTCTCACGTCATGGGAGTTGTGGAAGGAGCGCAACGCTCGCCTCTTCCGGGGCCGACACAGTTCGATGATTGAGTTCCTTCAGGTGATCAAAGTCCAAGCCGAGCTGTGGGTGGCGGCAGGTGCAAAGGACTTAAGGAGTATCGCGTCGGGGGCCTAGCCCCCGGGTTTTCATTACATTTCTGGCAGCCGCGGCTGAGCCGGGCTCCTCTTTTTTGACTCTGGGTTTTCTTTCGTTTCTTACTTTTGTTGAACTCTCTCCTTCTTAATACAATGATGCGCAATTCTCGTGCGTATTCAAGAAAAAAAAAGCAGCCAACAGGCAGGCTAAGGCTACTGTATAAACAACCGACTCAGCGAGCGATTCGTTACAACCCAAACAAACGCCAAACCAAACCTCCCGCCCTCTCCTTCCCCTTTCATCCCCTCCCTGCAATGGCCAAACGCCATGGCGTCTTCCTCCTCCAACCCCTCGTCAACTTCGACCTCCACCGCTCGGGTCCTCTCCGACTCCGAGAGGGTGCGGCCTCGGCTCCCCACCCGTGCCGCCGCTCCAGCAGCGAGCGGCGCCCTCGGCGTCGTACCTGGCGCCACCGCCTCCGCCACCGCGCCCGGCGTCTCCCGCTCCATCAAACGACCTCCGACATACATCCCCACCGGCACCGCCTGGGGCGGCTCCAAAGGCGTCCCCCGCCCACCTACTTCGCTCGCGCGCACCAGAGGGGAAGGGGAGATCGGGCTCGGAACTCCGCTGGTGTCTCCCAGCCCTGGAGCTCCGTGGGCGTATCCCAGCACGTCTCTCGCAAGCCGTCGCGGGAGCAGGGGTGGCAGACCGCAGCGGACCCGACGTCCACGTTCGCTCCGTAGAGGTTGTCCACCGAGGGCTCGTCGCCGTCTACGTCGGCATGGTCCAAGCCCCTTCCCTGGTTGAGCACCGTGGCTTCAACCCCTACGGACACCAGGCCCGCCTCCGGCACCACGTCGAGCACCACGCCGTCACCTGACAGCACGCTGGTGCCCAACGCGTCAGGCTCCGCGTCCGCCGTGGCCACGAGCGCCGACACCGCGCCGGAGCCGGACGCGTCCACCTCTTCCGTGCCCGGCGAGACGACGATTGCCGACCGCGAGCTGGAGCCGGAAGCGCTCACCTCCGCCTCCTCTTCTGCGCCCGTCGTGGCAACGATCGTCGACGCCGCGCTGGAGCCGGACGCGCCCGCCTCCGCCACGACTTCTGCACCCGGCGCAGGACCGACCGCCTCCGCCAAGACTTCTGCACCCGGCGCAGCACCGACCATCCCCAGCCTTCGAGACAACTGGGTTGCTGTACATTGGGGCATAGTGCCACGGTCCGTGGAGCATTGTCCCGGGCAGCAAGCGTTCGGCGGCAACGGCATGCCTCCCGTCGAAGCCCTCTATCCGGACCCGTTGTGCGCGTGGCGAGAGCAGGTCCCGCCGCGGTCGTTCGGCGTCCCGCTGTGTTGGGAGTGCCGCCTCCGACCCGCACGGGTCGAGGCTAGACCTTGCGGCCATTTGGTCATCTGCGTCCGGTGCTACTGCTACGCCAACAGCAACAGGTTCGTCTGCCCCTTCTGTGGCTTGCCTATTACCTGGCTACTGTAGATACGTATCGATTCTTGCTGGTAGCATATTGCGAATTGCAAATGCTGTTGCTATGTGAAACCTAACGATTAGTATAGTTCTAGTTCTGGGTAACATTTGGATAATCTTGGTTCAAAGTTCTTGGCAACATTTGGATAATCTTGGTTCAAAGTTCTTGGTAACGTTTGGATAATCTTGGTTCAAAGTTCTTGGCAACGTTTGGATAATCTTGGTTCAAAGTTCTTGGTAACATTTGGATAATCTTGGTTCAAAGCCACGTGGGCTGGGATGTTGATCTTTGAAACATCCATAGTAACATTTGGATAATCTTGGTTCAAAGCCACATTGGGTATAACATTTGGTTCAAAGCTTCTTTTCATAGTACATCTCTTGTTCGAGCGCTGTGCTGTGAGTATGGTTCAAAGCTTGTTTTCATCAATGCATCTCTTGTTCGAGCGCTGTGATGAGTATGTGATAACTCAGCCTGGCAGCTTGTTTCACAATTCAGATCATCAGATGCCGTCCATATGTGTTTCACAATTCAGATGCGGTCCATAAACGAGCTTGTGCAGGTGAGACAGGGATTTTGGCATTGACGGGCCATTTGAGCGAGCTTGTGCAGGGATTTTGACATTGGCAGCGCAAAAGAACTCGCGCTCCAGCAGCATGAACGTGGAATGCGTGATGCAGTTTCAAAGGAGAAGTGAAACTTAGCAACAGGCATTACATGCAATGATGTATATGGTAATCAAATAGAACGTCAAAAACAACATAACAGTTAATAATGGTTCACCGCCAGCACGCTCATTACATAGTGCAGTAGTAGGTATGCGGAGTTTTAACTTGGCAGCTCAGGCTACATGGATAAAAATCCAACTGATAGAACAGAGGCCCATATTTGGCCCTCACTTAAGAGGAATGAACCGCGAAGAGTGGGTAGCACCAATACCAGGCCTACCGTGCTTGACTGGCTTGTACGAGATGGAGAACTCTGCGAGGTAGTGGCCAATCATCTCCGGCTTGATCTCAACCTGGTTGAAGGTCTTGCCGTTGTAGACGCCGACGATGCTCCCAATCATCTCAGGCACAATGATCATGTTGCGGAGGTGGGTCTTCACGGGCTCAGGCTTCTCACCGGCGGGAGCGTCCTTTTTCTGCAAGCATGAAAGTCAATGCATCAGTGTCACAGTAGATACATTGATAAAAGTGAAAAAGATGACCACAAATACATCTTAATCGACCAACAGAACATCTTAATCGATCAACAGGAAACTCATTCTTGGTGCATCTGACAGAAGCGAAGACGCAACTGACCATAACACGAAAACATTTCAATACCAAAATCATTGTTTATGCACCAAATAACTTATTTCCCAGATATTAACTGGACAGCAGTGTTATCCTACATACTGTATCAAGCACTCAAGGTACTACGAAGCCTCTACAAAAAAAAAGTTTAGGAATAAAAACACAGGCAGCAATGACAGGGATAGAACGGTAGCAAACACACTACAAGCAAAGAAAGATGTGGTATATAAATAAGCACCTGGTAGAACAAATGGAGTTTGCACGCACCAAAATGGTTGAAACTATTCCAACAAAATAAGTTGTCTCAAAAGCCAAACTGGACTACCGAGTACATGTAGGACAACAGATTCTTAAGAATACCTAAAAAAGCAGCAATATCTTGCATATGACAACGGAATAGCTCAATACAAACTGGATTTGGTAACTGAGTTTCCACTAGCTTCAGAAAGATAGTTTTCAAGCAAATCGTTATATACCTCAACTGCTCCACCAAAACTAAAGTCAGGTCATCAACAGTTCTAAGAAGTGATTAGCTTCGTAACAGAAGGGCAAAATCAATTGTCCCAGTGACAATGCGAGATCATAGGGAGAATGTACGCAGCAGAAATTTAACAGGCATGCTTCTGGGCAATGGCCTGAATAGCCTTATTAAAAATTGTGAATTTCAGTAGCAAACACAAATCAATCTTCTAGTACTATGCAAAAGAACCTCTGAAGTAACAACTTTAGTGGATAGCACACTATTTATTCAGTTTGGTTGAGTATCACAAATCCCCAGAAAACTGAAACAGATAGGCAGCAGGCAATAACAGAGTGAAATGTTAATGCATCATTCAATGGAAAATAAGCAACAAAAGATTGGAGAATTAATCATCCAATGCCTATCTATCTATACAAATACCAATTTAGCTATCCATCTAAAAAATCAATCTGGCATACAACTATTCTTCTAGCTTACTTGAAGCACCAAAAAAATGCTGGATACATTAATATTTATATTAAAGAAGACATCCACAGGTCTACATTGCGGTTCTAATGATTAGAGGACAAGTAGCTGGCATATATAGCTCCAAAAACATGGCTTAGATACAAGAAACTGGCGATTCTAACAATCGCCCCACAGCTCCAAAAGACATTCCACATCATGGTAAAAAATCAATGAATGTATTACCACTGCAGATTTCAATCAAGTAACTGGCACATAACGCTGCTATACTATAATACTAATATAGTAGGCCTTAGGGGGTGTTTGGTTTGAGGAGTTAAAGTTTAATAAACACTGTAGCACTTTCGTCTTATTTGACAAAAAGTTTTCAATCTTGGACTAATTAGGCTTAATAGATTTGTCTCGTAAATTACTTCTAATCTGTGTCGACATGCATGCAATTAGTCTACATTTAGTACTTCATGCATTTGAGGGAACATTGATGTGATGGGAGTTAAACTTTAACAAAAACGTAACCAACCAGGCCCTTAGCAGATGTGATGTGCCCCGGAGTTAACAATCCAACCTATCTAAGGGTATGTACGAGAGTAAACAAAGAGAAAATTGAGCTCGTCACAAACACAAACAGATCTAGAGAAGCCTAGCAACAAGCAATCCCCAATCCAACTCTAATGAAAGCAAAACAAAACCAGCACCCACCGCTTTGCGGAGCTTCTTGATGAGCGCCATGGGCTTCCTCTTCAGACCCCTCTGGAACCTGCGCGAATCCAACACATCAGATCAGAGACCAAACCCAAAACAATGGCACCACCACGATAAGGTACAGTAGTTACCTCCGCCGTGCGCGCGCGGGGAAGAGCTGGACGAGGTCGTCGGTGGACATGTCGAGGAGCGCGTCGAGGTCCACGCCACGGTAGCTGTACTTGCGGAACGTCCTCTTCTTCGGCCCCGCGGCCGCCACCTCCGTATCCACTTCCACGTCCGCCTGCCACAAAGCACACCATGGTCAAGGGATGGAGATGAAGAATCACCTATGATTTTCTTGGAAATCCGCTCACCATGGTCGAAGGGGAGACCGGGAGCTCGAGACGAGGCGACGTGTACTGGTAGCGGAGGTGCTGCTTGGAGGGGGAGGAAGCGGCGGCGGGTAGGGTTTGGAGTGAGCGTTCGTGGGGGGCTTATATAGTAACCAACAGTGCCACGTGGCGCACGCGTGGTTGTTTGGGTGGTAAGTTTGCTGGGCTGAAACCTGGGCCTAAATGAGACCGCCCGGCCCGTATAGGCATTCCGGAGAAACCCCTCTTTTGTGAGACAGCTGCACCATGGGCCGTACGGAGCTACTCAGTTACTACTACGTTCTCCTAAGAAAAAAGTTTTTTTTTTTTGAACAGCACAGGAGAACTGTGCGTCATTTCATTAAGGTAGAAGAAAAGTTACAGTTACAAGGGTCCGAGACCCAACACACACACCACACCCTAGACACTAAGAAACAAACTCGCCACCAAAGAACAAGAACGACCAAAAGCCTCCGAGAATTAAGCTACAGCAGGCAGCGACCTGATAACAAGCTCCTGGAGTTTGGAAGTCTCCTAAGAAAAAAAAAAGTTACTACTACGGCTCCGTATGACTTCGCTGAAAAGACATGGCTGAAAACACTGTTCACTGATTTATTATGAGAGAAAAATACTATTCTGGTTAAAAAAATAAACTGAAAAGTACGGACTATAAGACAAGCGAACCGGGCCTACGTGTACTTGTGTATCGACATTTTCTTCTTTTTTTAAACATCCGGAACATTCCGCCTTTGATTAATAATAAGAAGGGAGCAAAAACATCCGTTTACATGCGCGAGGAGCGCTCCCCTAATGCAGCCTAGGCTGCGTAGGATTAGAAAGAAACAAAGTTTATTACTTGATACCTAATTGTGCAACCATTGGTGGCTGAAGTGCCAACCTACGGGCTAACGGCTAACGCCTAGCAATTGGCTGTGTCCTTGATCTCCTCAAACACTTGCATCTGCAATCGTGCTTCACTGAACAAGGATCTTATGTCCTTCCTTGCAGCCCCTCCAGAGATATCAGAACACCTCCTCTAGTTTCCTCAGCAGGCAGGTAAGCAAAACTGCTACAATAGGGTGCACCCAAGAATTCCATGGCAACCGAGAAGTTCACCTCTGCCAGCTTTGTTTCCTGTGGACAGATTATTTGGGGCCTAGCTTGCTGCAACAAAAGTCTCACAGCTTCCCTTCTTGCTGCGCAATTTAACCCGCGCACGTTCCAGCTGAAAATATTCACATCATTTTCATCCATTCAGAAACATCAGAGACAGCCTATGCTGAAGCTGAGAGACACCACTGGCCAGCAAACCGTGAACACCATCTATTGCACAATCAGGAACAACTGAAACACGATTTTCATTAAGCTCAAGAGAGCAACTTAGTTACAGGTTTGATCAGCCATATCATTCCTAAAGGGGTGGCGATCTTGCAATATGCGGATGACACCATCCTTTTTCTGAAACACGATTTGAATGGAGCTACTCACATGAAATTACTGTTATACCTGTTTGAGATGCTTGCTGGGCTTAAAATTAACTTTAACAAAAGTGAAATTCTGATGATAAATGGCGAGGAAAATTGGGGACAACAATATGCTGAAACTTTCAATTGTCAAGTTGGTATCTTTCCCATTAAATATTTGGGGGTTCCAGTTAGCCCAAGCAGGCTTAAAGTGAGTGACTGGTTACCCTTAATTGAAAAAGAAAATAAAAGACTTGATGTCTGGCAGGGTGGTAATCTTTCCATTGCTGGCAGAGCCACACTCATAAGTGCCAGCTTGACTAATGCACCAATTTATCATATGTCGGTTTATCTTCTTCCTAAATCAACCATTAGTATAATGGATAAAACCAGAATAACTTTCTTCTAGCAGGGCGGTAGAAACAAGAGAAAATATCATTTGATAAAGTGGGAAATAATATGCAAGAACAAGAAGAAAGGGGATCTGGGGATCAAGGATTTGAGAAAATTAAATATTAGTTTGCTATGCAAATGGTGGTGGAGGTTAGAAACTGAGGAGGGTTTATGGCAGGAAATTATCAAGCATAAGTATTTAAAAAAACAAATCAATTCATGAAGTGAGTCATAAATTAAATGATTCTCCAATTTGGGCTGACATACTGAAAGTCAAAAACATCTACCTACAAGGTAGAGGGGTGACCTTCGGAAGAGGGAACTTAACTAGATTTTGGCTCGACCCTTGGTTGTATAAAGATCCTTTAGTTATATTTGCTCCCCTTTTGTTTGAAATTTGTGAAAACAAAGAAATCACGGTTGCTCATTTTTTAAGTGGTACAGCAATTTCATTTAGAAGGTGGTTATATGATGATCTAAGGTCTAAATGGAATCAGATTCTGCAGGATGCTGCAAACGTTCAGGTTGGTAACAGTGATGATAAGGTTGTGTGGAATTTTGGGAAGAAAGGTAAATTTACGGTTAAATCGGTTTATGATGCTCTAACTGGTTCTCATGGTGGGATTTATCACAAACAAATCTGGAAAGGTAAGATTCCAGAAAAAATTAAGATTTTTCTTTGGCTACTTTCAAATGATGTTGTTCTAACCAGAGAAAAATTGAAGAAAATGAAGTGGCAAGGAGATCCCAGTTGTGTGTTCTGCGATTCTTGTGAGACGGCATCTCATCTCTTTTTTCAGTGCCCTGTTGCTAAGATTATCTAGATAATAGTTGCTATATGTTTTGGTGCCCCAAATATTCCAACTAACCTTGAGCAGTGCTGGTTATGGTGCGAGAAGTGGTTTCCGTTTGGCAAAAAAATTCATCCCTGGGGAGTGGCTGCTATTTGTTGGGCACTATGGAAATGTAGAAATAAAGTGGTGTTCGAAAAGAAAGTGGTTAAGAACCCACTGGAAATAATATGCCATGCCTGCGCACTAATGATCTACTGGTCAGGTCTGTTTGCAGAATTTGATAAAGAGCAGCTGATCAAGGGCGCCAACACGATGTTGAAGGTCGCTAAGGAGCTTCTTGCAGCTCAAACAACTAGACAAGTCAATCACCTGCTCCTGGAAGATGGTCAACCGGAGCAGCCTGAAGATTCTGCGTAATCTGCCTTTACTAGCTACAGATCTGGATGTGAATTAGTGGCAGCTTATGTCTGTGCTTTTTGGTCGATGCCCTCCGATGGTCTCTGACCAGAAACAGCGCGACCGCTGAACAGGATCTCAGTTTTAGAACATTACAGACTTAAAAAGTGACAAACAGCAACAACTTCCAAAGAAGGTAACGTCATCCACCTGTGTTTAGATCCATTGAAAAGTGCATTATGTAAAAAAAGATTTTCCGTCACATCAAATTTGCGATACATATATGGAGTACTAAATGTGGATAAAATCAAAAACTAATTGCACAGTTTAGTTGTACTTTGCGAGACGAACGTTTTGAGCCTAATTAGTCAATAGTTGGACAATTATTATCAAATACAAATAAAATGCTACAGTGTATTTTGGCACTCCAAAATTTGGATCTAGAAAAAAAAGAACAACTGAAACACATGCCTCGGTCCGACAGCAGGATGACAGCCAACCTGTAGTGCCACCGTGGCTCGTATCGACATTTTCACGTATCACATACCTGCTATGTTGACTTTTCTCTTAATTCGAAAGTTCCTTATACTGTCTGTGTCTGGCTAGCTTATGTACTAAGTTAGGAATAATAAAATGGATAAAATTAAATTTTGCTTCGACTGCATGCTACACATCGAATTTATCAAAATCAATATGATGATGATCCAACAAAATTTTCTTTCGGCCACCGGCACAACCTCATAAAGTGTGGTAAAGAAAGGCCCTGGAACAGTTTGTGTGGAAATCTGAAGCATTTCCAGATAAGCTACACAATATGATCAATTCTTTATCATATTAAGTGTTTTTTAATTTTAGAACGTGCATTTGGACCCCCTAAATACATTGTTTGCCATGTCCAGTGTCTCTACGTCTAAAGTGAGGAAGGTTTATTGGTCCATTATGTTTAAAAACATTTAGGATCATATTGGAGTAGATAAGTGGGTTTCAACTTTACATTTGGTACAAACAAGTCCTAGTACATATTCTACTAGATCTAGATGAAGAGAGGAGATAGGAGAGGGGTGCGGTGAAGTATACAAACCATCGGTGGGAACAGGAAGCGCGGTGGAGTTCGATCTGGAGGCGGCCATCGATTCGTCAGTGACGCTCTACGCTACGCAACGACGGTCGATGTAGATGGGTGACGCAGTGGAGTCCGGTGAGGAAGACGGGGCGATGCAGTGGCGGTGGAGGTGCTTCCCATCGCTTACAGCGCGACCCTCAAGATCGGTTAGGGTTGTAGGTGGGGAATGACGGCTTAGGTAAATCTCGTGACTCGAGCCCCGGCTCCCCCACCTCCTTTATGTAGCGCTGAGCGACGGGGGCCCACCAGCCAGTATTGGGCTGGACGCCCCCGATCAGAGCGCGGATCAAAGGCCTAATGAGTCGTTGGGCTCATTAGAGGAGAGATCAACCTAACATTCTCCTCGACTTCCCTTGATCTCAATTTATACTTTAACCTATAAACTTTAAATTAAATATTTTTCACTTTATTCGTTCCATCACAAATAAGTGCATAGAGCATGTTTCATCATCTCGGTCATGCCGATAGATTTGACAGCTACAATGCACGTCTTTGATCTGAAACAGTTATTTTAACTTTTGAGCCCTTTATAGTTCAGAAGTCATAGGCTTTCCCTTAAACCCATGCCGGTTATATGTTCTCTGAACACGTTGGGTGGTAAGTCTTTTGTAAGCGAATCCACGAGCATCTTTTTAGTACTTATATGCTCAAGATTTATAATTTGATCCCGGACTTTATCCTTCACAACATAATACTTCATGTCAATGTGTTTGGCAGCACCACTTGACCTATTGTTGTGAGCGTACTGTACTGCTAGATTATTATCGCAGTATAACTTTAGTGGTTTATGTATACTGTCGTCCACCTTCAAATCGGATATGAACTTCTTTAGCCAGTTCATCTGCCCCGTTGCCTCATAACACACTACAAATTCGACATACATTGTGGACGATATAGTGACAGTTTGTTTTGAGCTTTTCTATGAAATAACTCCTCCTGCGAGAGTGAACACATATCCTGACGTGGATTTTCTATCATCTCCTGCATAATCAGAATCCGAATACCCCGCTATTTGGAGAGAATCTGATTTTCTGTACGTTAAATTGAGTCCTTTTGTACCTTGCAAATATCGCAAGACTTTCTTTACCAATTTCCAGTGTTCAATCCCTAAATTACTTTAAAATCTACTAAACAACCCGGTAATAAAAGCTAAGGCAGGGTGCGTGCACACTTGAGCATATTGTAGACTTCCAACAGCAGAAGCATATGAAATCACTTTCATTTAATCGAGCTCGTATTAATTCCTAGGGCATTCAAAATCCCCATATATGTCGCCATTGACTATGGGTGCAGGTGAGGCACTACATTTATGCATACTGAATTTCTTTAAACTTTTTCTATGTATGCATTTTGTGACAGTTCTAATACTCCTTTACTTCTATCTCGGTGAATCTCTATGCCAAAAAAGATGCTTCACCAAGATCTTTCATATCAAATTTTGAGAATAAAAACTTCTTTTATCTCCAGTAGTAGACTGACATCACTACTAACAAGTAAAATATCGTCTACATACATGATTATAAAGATATACTTTTTATTCTTAAACTTTACATAAACACAATTATTCTCATATTTTCTTTAAACCTAAAATTTTTTTATTGTTCTGTCAAACTTTAAGTACCACTGTCTTGAAGCTTGCTTTAACCCATAAATTAATTTCTTTAGGCGGCATCCCATTCGTTCTTTTTTCTTTTACGATAAAACCTTTTGGTTGTGCCATGTAAATATTTTCCTCCAGATTCTTATTGAGAAATATCATTTTTACATTCATCTGATATAACTCTAAATCGTAGTGTGTCACTAATGTCATTATAATTCTGAAGGAATCCTTACATGGACTGGAGAAAATGTCTTATTGTAATCAATCCCTTCTATTTACGTGAAACCTTTTGCCATAAGTCGCGCTTTTAAACTTTTTAATATTTCCTTGGGAGTCATCTTTTGTCTTGTACACCCATTTACAGCTTACTGTCTTGACTCCTTTAGGAATATGTTATAAGTCCCAAACTTTATTGGTACTCATTGACTTTGTTTCACCTCTATGGCCTCAAGTCATTTTGATGAATTATCGCTTCTCATGGCTTCTTCAGTGTTATACACCTCATAATCATTAGGAAGAGCTGATCTTCTAATTCTTTGAGACCTTCTCGTGGCCTTCACATTTAGCACATCTTCTGTTTGAGGTTGTTGTTGCTCCACCTCATCTGTGGCATCAGTTTCTATAGGATCCTAAGGGACAAGTTTCTCATCATCATTTACTGTAACCACAGGAGAACTGACAACAGGTGTTGGCACTACAGTGTCTCGCACTGTTGGTGCAACAAGAACATGTAGTTCAAAGAATGGTTCCTGAATCATCGGAGTGGGCACACATACCCACTTCTCCTCAAGATCAAATTTTCAAGCTACCATGCTCTCCCTCATCATTTCATCCTCTAAGAAAATATCATGTCTCGTTTCTACTTTATATATCTGTCTGAACAGTATAAACGAAAATCTTTTGACTTTTCAGGGTAGCCAATAAAATGGCAACTTACTGTTTTAGGATCTAGCTTTCCAATATTTTGGTTAAACACTTTAGTCTCAGCAGGACTCCCCCACACACGTAAGTGTTTTAGTGAGGGTACTCTTTCTGTCCACAACTCATACGATGTTTTGGACACCAGCTTACTTGGTACTCCATTGAGAATATGAATGGCGATTTTTAACATCTCCATCCATAGACTCAATGGCAAATTAGAGTAGCTCATCATACTACGCACCATATCTATCAGAGTATGGTTATGCCTTTCAGCTACTCCATTTAACTGAGATTCGCCCGGTGTAGAATACTGGGCTAGTATGCCATTCTCCTGTAAGAACCTTGCAAAAGGTCCAGAAACTTGGCCATATGGGATACGCCGACCGTAGTTACTCCCCACCACGATCAGATCAGACCATCATAATCTTTAAATTATGCTGATTTTCAACTTCAGCCTTAAATATCTTAAATTTATCCAATGCTTTAGTTCTTTTTTTAATTGGATAAATATAGCCAAACTAGGAGTAATCATCTGTGAATATTATGAACGAGTCATAACCATCCACACTTTTCACAGGAAAAGGACCATAAATATCTGTGTGGATTATCTGTAAAATTCATGTGCTTTGTTTAGCGTCCTTTTTAATTTTCTTTGTGTATTTTCCCTTAATACATTCTCTACATTGTTCTAAGTCTAAGAACTTTAACGAAGAAAGAATTTCATTCTTAACTAGTCTCTCTATTTTCCCCCTCGAAATATGGCCTAAACGACAGTGCCATAATTTCGACGATGCATCTTGAGTTCTCTTTCGTTTTCTATTCGCATTCGTAGACGAGGATACATTCACATTTACATCACACATGGAATTCACATTTTCACGAAGTGATAGCAAATAAAGATCTTACTTTTGAAAAGAAAGACCGATATATTCATTATTACATAATATCTCACATTTGTCATCTCTAAAATGGCAATCAAATCCATCATTGTCCAAACATGACACATTAATCAAGTTTCTCTGTAATAAAGGAATAAATAAAACATCTCTAAGTGAAAGAATGAAGCCATCAGCAAGCTTTAGAGAGACATCGCCAACAGCTTCGACATCTGCTTGGACTCCGTTCGTGACTTTAATGTGTCTTTCACTTCTTTACGTAGTCCTCGTCAAACGAAATCCCTGTAAAGAATTAGCAACATGAATAGTTGTGCCTGAATTAATCCACCAAGTAGATTTAGAATATTGTACATACAGGGATTCATTTATAAATGTAATAATGTTCTCACCTTTCTTTTCCATGATCATCTTTAAGAATTTAGGACAGTCTTTCTTGTAATGTTCCTCCTTCTTGCAGTAGAGGCACTAGTCTTTGTTCACTAGGAACCTGTTTTACTGAGCCTGATGCTGTATAGGACCCTTGCCCTTTGGCTTTGAGGGAGAGTTGGCATTGGCATTGACATTCTTTCTCTTATTGTCTTTGACAAACTAAGAGTACCACCATTGGCGACCTTTATTCTCTCTTTCTCTTGCACACACATTACCATACAATATTCTAAATCTCATTTTTTAGGCTGAATGTTGTAATTGACAACAAATGTGTCAAACTCTTTTGGTAAAGAAGCAAAAAATCATATGGACAAGAAACTCTTTCTTAAGAGCCAGATCCATTGGTTTTAGCTTGTTGTTCAAGTGATTCATCTTTGATATGTGCTCTCTTATGTCAGTGCCATTTTCTCCTCCAGAATACCTTTCTGTCATCAGCTGCTTTATCAGCTGAGTAGCATGTCTTTGAAGAGCCATAGAACTGACTCTTTATTCTTTCTAGGTACTATGTGATAATGTCACACTCTTCGATTGAGCCCATTATGGTTGGCTCAATCGTGTTCTTTATGACTGCAACACACTTTGTTGGCATTAACCCACTTTTGCTTTTGTAAGTCATATGTCATTTGTATGGGGGCATGGTCCCTCTTTTTCTTTTGTCAATCAGCATCGGACTCATTAGTCTTCCTCACCGGTGCCACCGGCTCAGTGGGGTACGGTGCGGTGACTACCCAGTCCACCTCAGCCAAGACAAAGGCGAGGTCAATCTTCTTCTTCCACTCGGTCTAGGTGTCACCTTTGAGTGGAGGAATATCTTTGATGAAGCCCATCAAGGAGTAACCTCTTAAAACAAAAATCATGTAAAGTGAGAACATAATTACAAAACAATAATTGCATGCTTTAGTTCCAATGTTGGTCAAAATTAAAACATACAATTTATCTTTTTATACTAATTCTACATCAGTAAGTGCATTTGCCCCCGATGTGGGGTTTTGGATAATTAATGACAATTAAATTAGGGACTAACATATTTATCAAGAGTAATCTACAGGTGTTAGTCCATTGATGGAATTGAAAAAGAATATTTGGTGAACTATAGCACCCTAAATTTTGATGGACAAAAGGCGCTTCGACTCAAGGGCTTCAACACCGTTTATTTTAATTTGAGTCGTAGGCAACGACGCACTATCAAGAGGGATACAAATTTAGTTGGCAAAATAGGAATAAAAAGTGCTCTTGTCGAAGCTTAGTAGGCTAGAGAGACGTGCACCGAAAGTTCTGGTGTGCTGCAGCGAAAGTTCTGGTCGCTGGCGCCCGCGTTCGAGAAAACTGTTCCGGTCTCGGTCCGAAAATCCAGGTACTCACCGGAAGTTCCGGTCAGGCACTGGAAGTTCCGGTTGGTGTAGTTTGCGCGCGCACCCGCATTCGAGAAAACTGTTCCGGGTTTTGTTCGGAAGTTTCGGTACGGATCGGAAGTTCCGGTCATGGCACCAGAAGTTCCGGTGAACCCGAGTTGACTGACAAGCCCAACGGTCTAATCTCGTTTGACCAGAAGTTCCGGTGGCTTCCACCAGAACTTCCGGTGGCTCGTCCGAGCTCGAGTATATAAGCCACTCAGTTCATTTCTAACCGTTGCCTGAGCTTTGTACACTCATTTCTGCTCTCCCAACTCTCTTCAAGCTGTGACTCACCCACTCTCTCTCCCCCTTTGCCTCCAAGCTTCAATCTTCGATTGTTTGAGCTAGGAACGTGAGATTTGAGAGCGGGAGCATCAATCTTTGACTTGAGCACTTGGGTTCCTTGTCTTGCCAGCTTGATTTGTGTTTGTATCTCTTGGGTTCTTGGAATCCTAGCTGGCTAGGCATTCTTCATGGTTACCCGTGTTGATTCATTTGTGAGGGCACCCCGAAGTGTTTGTAATCACCCCTTGATTCTTAGTGGAAATCTCAAGCTAGCCTTCGTGGTTGCTTGAGGGAGGAGACCTTAGTGGTCGGACCTTCGTGGTCACCTCAACAACAAGGAAGTAGGAACTTCTTAGTGGGGATTGCCGAACCTCGGTAAAAATAGCTTATCTTGCTGTGGCGGTAGCTTCGACTACCCTTTGTTCTTGTGTTATTGTTGTTCTTCCTCTCTACCCCAACTTCTTAGGTGGAAGGTCCTGATCTACGATTTGGTGCGGTGCCTAGCCTTGAGGAGCTCAACATATTCATCAACAACCTCTAGGAGGGTGTGGTATCACTTGGATCTGAAATTCCAACTCGATTCACTTTGATTTCATAGCTCATTTAGAGCACCAGAAGTTCTGAAGGTCTGCACCGGAAGTTCCGGTCCCCCTGACCGAAACTTCCGATCCAGACCACCGAAACTTCTGGTCATGCATTTAACTTCCGTAAATTTGAGTTTGTGAGTTTCAGGTTTTGCAAAAAGGCCTATTCACCCCCCTCTAGGCCAATTAGGTCCTTTCAACATCACCGTTGAGCAGAAATAGAATTAATGCATGACAAAAACCAGAATAACATCATAATATTGTCATTAATCAACGTTGGTCAGAATAATAACAATATTATAATGATCTAAAAACTTATCCATTTTTCAAAATTAAATTCTCCCGTTAGTTTGAATTTAATAATGAAAGCAATAACTGTGAGTACGCAGCATAAAACTTTTATAAAATTCCCATAATCAAATTTTCCAGAAGCACTGAAATAACTTTACTGTTGTCAGAACAAATAATATCATTGGATAAAATTTACATAGAAAATTGCATCAAAACTCAATTCAAATTGATCAAATATGCATCTAAATGATTTCTGGAAAAACAAAAAATGAAATTATGACTTAAGGCCATTTCGGCCCAGCTCTCATTCGCGCTAGGAAATGGTTGCCCACGGCCCGGCAGCCAAAATACGACCCATTTGGCCCACGCGCGCACGCGCGCGCGCCATCGCTCCCGCTCCCAGGCCGCAACCTGGGCCTGGCCCGGGAATCCGTGTAACACATCTGGTGTTATGGTAACTAAAATTGGCCATGTCATCATATGCATTGCAAAGCATTCATGTTTTAGTCAACTCTGATATGCATCAACTAAAACAAATTTACATTCATAGATTGATTGAGTTCTTGAGATGTTTGACTTGAATCTAAAACCTTACTTTTGAATATCATCTCAAATACTTGATTTATGCCATATATACTTTGAGGTGTAAACTGTGTTTACACTAGTGTCAAGTATAGTGTATAAATCTAAATATAACATTAAAAAATGAACTCCAAGTTTAAGGTTGAATTTGAGTTCTAAAACTTGACCTAAGTTTTCTAATTCAAATTCGAATTTAAATTGAGAGGTTTATTAAAATAAATTTCTAATTCAAAATTGGTTCAAACGAATGTGGCATTGGGTAGGTCACATGTGATTTGACCTAATGATACATTTGGATGATAGTTGTGATCACTAATTAATCAACAATTAATGTAGAAATCAAACCAAGTTTGAATTTGTTTCAAAACACTGATTTCCGAAAAACCCCGTTTTACCCCTTTTGTGTAATTCAAAATCTAAAAAGAATTTAGGATTGAGCCAACAAAGCAAAGTTGTAGATCTTGTTAAGTTGTACAACTTTGGTTTTTAGAGTTTTCAAAGTTTTAGTATAAAATATGGAGTATTTCTGAAAAGATTGAAATTCCAATTTTGACCCCTTTTCATTTCCTTATTACAATTTCAAAATGGAGGCATAATTTGAAAATGGTTAAATTAGCAAAGTTGTAGGTCTTGCCAAGATGAACAACTTTGGTGTTTTGAGTTTTTGAAATTTCAATATAAAATTTAAAGTAATTTTGAATTTACCAAAATCCAAAAAATGTCCCCTTTTGATTTCAAATTCAAATTTTAAAATCTAAGCTGAATTTGAAAAAGGTTTGATTGATAAAGTTGTAGGATTTGAAAAGTTGAGCAACTTTTGTTTTTACAAAATTTCAAGTTCTTTAGAAAATTTTGGTGTAATTTGAAAATAGGGTCGGTGGCAATTCTATAATTTAGTTCAAATTGAGCTGGGCAGCAGGCAGCTCACCGCCGGCGTCCTTCTGGCCGTTTCCAAGCGTGCCCGCGGTGCCAGCAAGCTGCTTCGCTGTGGCAAGCAGGTAGTTGCGCGTCGCTAGCTCCTTTTCTCGCCTCGACCATAAAGCTCGAGCGGTCGTCGTCGCGTTTTCTCCTTCCCCTGCTTTGCCACAGCCGCTGCCATCGCTTCGTCGCTCGCCGCCGCTGCTAGCACACCGTCTCTGGCCAAGCTACAAGTACCCCCGGGTTCGCCTCGCTCCCACACCCTCACCTAGCCCGCTGGTGTTGCGTCTCTCCCTCAGGGTTGACCGGAGGGCGTCGTCTTCCTCCTCGACAACCACCGAGCGCCACCGTGCCGCCTTCCCGTCGGCAGCCATCTCCGTTGCTCCTCCACCGCAGCCAAGTGCCTTATCGTCATCAGGGTGAGCTGCTAGCACTAATCGTGCTCCTAATTCAACCTCTACCGCTATGTAGCCGGCGCTCCGCCGCACCGGAGAAGCTCTGAGCCGCCATGACCACCGGCACCTGTGCTCCGTAGTCGTAGGACTCCATCTTGGGCTGTCTGTGTGTGTGGGGAAGACCGAGCAGTAGTTGAAGGCAGTTAGCGCTACCAAGGTCCTCGCCGCCAGGGAGATAGACGCCGACGGTCACTGTTTGGCCATCGGCCGGAGATGGGAGGGGGATGACATGCGGGACCCCACTATCAGCCTCAGCGCAGAGGGAGAAGAGGCCGCCTGTTCGGCCTTGGGCCACAGCTAGGCTGGGCTATCTCGGGCTCGGCTGACTGCAGTCGCAGGCCGGTCTAGCAGAGAGGGAAAGAGAGTGGGCCGGGGGTAGATAGAGGAGAGCGGGGCGGGTGGTGCAGTTGGGTCAGAAGGAGTAGTGCAGCAGGCCTGATGAAGTTTTTGTTTTTCTTTTTCTAAAATATTAAATAGTACTAGTCTTTGTTTATTTCACTGTGAATTATTTAGAGCTCTAAAAATATTAAATTTTTTGTGTAGCCTCTCTGTGATGTGTACTATTTAGAAAAAATATGAAATGTCAATTTTGATTACTTTTTGTATGTCAATTAATTAGCTCTATTAATTGATAAATGAGTTTTCCATAATTTTTCTAAGCTTAAATAATTATCCAAAAATTGTAAAAATTGTTTTGCCACTTAGTTATGTTGTAAGCTTCTTAAAATAAAATTTTGAGCTTAATTGGACAAATTTGATTTTATACTTGATTTATGCTTTATTAATTAATTAGTTAATCAAGTAATTAGTACTTAATGATTTAGGGTTTGTTTGACTTTGGGATTGAATATTGACCTTGGGTCATTAACACTTAATGATATTTGGCATCTTATTTAGTTATTTGAGCTCATGTGTAACATGTACTTAGTGAACCTTAATTACATTTCATGTGAAGTAAAACTTGTCGAAACCCTAATACGCTTCGTTAGTTAGTTTTGTTATTTCGCAACTGTACCGTGAAGGAACATTGTACTCAACTTCTTAATCTTGTTATGCATCTACCGAGCATCATGTTTTGCACTTCATCATATTGAGCATACATTATCATCTCGTGTAGTCCCCGTGAACGAGGAGATTAACGTGATTGAACCAGTCTCCGAAGAAGAGCCGTCGTTCGTGGATGTTGGGTTTGATATTTGTGGGACTGACCCGGAACCAGAAATTCCCGTCGATCAAGGCAAGCCCCGGATGCATTTAAACCTTCCTTATGTTTCGAAAAGCTTTACTTTACTTATGTTAATGCTTTTTTGCATTAGGTGATAGGAGTTGAGTGATAACCTAATTACTGCACTACCATCCTTGACACTTCCATATTATCCTTGTTACAGTTTTATTTGAAAATACTTAGTATGCTTAGCCTTGCTTAATGAGAAAACTTTGAAAATATTTAACAAAGTTTGAAGGGTTGTTGTGGAACAATTGAATGAATGATGATGTTAATTTGAGACCGGTCGGTGAACTTGCATCGGGAAAGGAGTCCCAATGTAGTGTCTTCGGTTGTGTCGGTTAAGGACCGTTCATTGTAGGCTTGCTTGGTTGAGACTTTGCAACTGATCGCATACTCCGGTAAGGATAAGACCTCGACTAATCTATCCCGTGAACGGCCGACCACGCACTAGGAGTGGAGAGATGGTGAGAGTAGTATGTACCCTCGTGGGCAAGGGCTGGATTAGAGTTGTACTGTGCTCCCGGGTTGCGCTGGACCCGGTTATGTTTTAGAGGATCCGAGTGAAGGTTGATATATGTAGGTTTGAGTCTTGCATATGTCATGCGGTTAGGGATCCCCAGCTAGGTATAATCGGTTCAAATCATCATTGCTCCTTGGTTATAGAGACTCGATCAACTACCCTGCATCGTAGTTAATGGATGGAACTTTGGACTCGGAATCATGAGATGGATGTTAAGAATTGAATACCTTTGTATAGGCTCACCTAGTGATAGTCATAATAAATGATGAGTTTAAAAGATTGAAAGTAAGGATCCACCAATAGTGGGCTTTTCTACAAAAGACTTTGACTCTTGCTACATCCTCACCTTGATTCCCCTAAACCTGCATTCCTGAGTCTTCTCCACCCTTTTCATCGGTTAAGTCTTGTGGAGTACTTTTGTACTCAGGGTTTGTTAAACCCTTGTTGCAGGTATGTCTCATGAGCATGTTTGTTTCGGACCCTGCTGCATGACCGTCTTTGCGGTAAGCGGCGACGAGTAGAATGTTTGGCTCTTGGGCAGAGCGCTACGTTTTGGTGGTTTGTAATAAAGTTACTAATGCTACTCCACTACTATGGTTGTAACAACTAAACTTAAGGTTTGTAAGGTTTAGAACAAATGGTTTATAAACTTATGTTATATAAGACTTCTGCACTTTTACTCTGATGTAATTTATTATATAAACTGTTATAATACTGCAATGCCTCTGTAATGTGATCCTGCTCGGAAGATCGTGGATGATTCGGGTTTCCCGAGGACACCCGACATACTTCTTAAGTTTTGTGGTACACATGCATAGCCGTCAGAGGTCTTTGAGACAATGACAGGTGCATCTGGGCTATATTATTTAGGAGGTTCTGCCACAATCCGCCGCCCCGCCTGGGCCGAAAACTGGCCTGGTGAAACCTGACCGTCAAAGGCAATCGGACGGCCGAGCGCGCTCCTCGGAGGATCAAAACCGACAGTAACCAGCTATTTCCCCAAACCCTTGCCATTTCCTTTCTTTTCCTCGCTCATCTCTCCACTTCGAAGTAGAGCGGCGGCCGCCATGGAGACCACGAGCCACTGGAGAAGGAGGTTGCAGTGCCGTCGCCGAGCCCCTCGCCGGCGCGTGAGCTCGCCCTAGGCAGAGCTCGCCGCCATCGAGCAGCCTTGTGGGCGGTGCCCTCTGCCGGTGTGCCACTATGGTGGCAGCGACTCCGTTCACTGTGACCGCACGACGTCCAAGACGGTCGACGGTGATGGGGACGGGTCCTAGGTAGGTCCACGCCACACCATCCTCTTCTTCTTTGACCCTTTTAGGGTTTGTGTTAGGGTTAGGGTTTTAATGGGGAATCTCTTTCCGATTTGAAATTGGTGTTTGTTTTCTTCCTTCTTTTGCAATCCTCTACCCCGATCTAAATCTAAAGCTAGATTAGGCGACTGATACCAATGATAGAATCAACAGGATCACATAGCACTAGATCAGGGGTGTTCTTTAGCATTTAGTGGTATACTTGATGTCCTAGTACATATTCTACTAGATCTAGAAGAAGAGAATAGATAGGAGAGGGGTGTGGTGAAGTATGCAGACCATCGATGGAAACAGGAGGCGCGGTGGAGTTCGATCCGGAGGTGGCCATCGATTCATTAGTGACGCTCTGCGCTAGGCAGCGATGGTCGGTGTAGATCGGTGGCGCGGTGAAGTTCGGTGAGGAAGACGAGGCGATGCAGTGACGGTGGAAGTGCTTCCCGTAGCTCACAGCGCGACCCTCGAGATCGGTTAGGGTTGTAGGTGGGGAATGGCAGCTTAGGTGAACCTCGTGACTCGAGCCCCAGCTCCCCTACCTCCTTTATGTAGCGCTATGTGACGGGGACCCACCAGCCAGTATTGGGTTGGGCACCCCCGATCAGGGCGCAGATCAAAGGCCTAATGAGAGAGGAGAGATCAACCTAACACATTATTGCTCACAACTTTTTGATTGAGATCCAATGAACACAATATCTCCTATATACATATAAGTTAGTTTAGCGTTCAAGCATGATGCATAGTCTAATTCTAAAATAAATTAGAATGCAAAACGTTCGTATGGTCTACACCTCTCTCTTTCTCCCGTACCCATACCCTATGAATTAGAGAATAGTGTTTCAGGCTTTCAGCCATGGTGCGGAGTCTGTCCAAAACGAATTTAAATGCATGACACAATTATTAGATAAATCTCTAAACCCCTCCAATATCGGTATGAATTAGAGCAACAAGCATCTAGACATAGTATGGAATTGATGCCAAGACAAATGACAACGCATGACATGATCGTTGAACATTCATTTTGGAACCGCAGGTGATCTAGGAGAACATTAATGTTCTGTTACAATGCATGGATATATTTCCTAGTTCGATGTAATGCAGGCTAGTACTACAATCCAAAATAAGTGAACATAGTGTAGTGGTGTTTAGTTGTCCTCGACAATGCCAAACAAAACATCTTAAAAAAGATTGTGCTTGGTAATGTATTGCATGTGGTCACCTCTTTATCCACGTGGAGGGATTACCATTCCCTTCATCGTGCCACCATCTCTCTCTTCTCCCTTCTCTCGCTGCTGTTCCCCAAACCAGCACTCTAGCACTTCTCAGGGGACAAGCCGCCACCAGCTTCCCTTCTCTAACTGTGATTAGATTTGGGTGTGGCTTAGACTCAGGGCTGGCTGCTCAGTGCTCACCATATACAAGCCCTGCTAGCAGTCTGCTATGCATCATCAATGCGACCATCAACACCGAGGTCTTCGTTAGCCTCGCTGACTTTGGTTGAACCGGCCAGCCTGCACGCCGCGCGTGCGGCTCTGTCGTGAGCTGCCCACATCGACGCCATCTCATGGGCATGGATGGATTCACCATGCCAATGCCATGGCACCATGGGGGTAATCTACATCCATCCGCGGAATGGATTTGCATTGTGTGTACGCAGTACGCGAGCACGGGCCTCTGTGTCTACCTACGTGTATCACACCCAAGCTGTTTTGCTGATGTTTTTGGCTACGCTCGAGTTGCCAGCGTTGTTAGTCGTCACGTATGCACTGCCATAACAAGAGACGATGCATGCAACCTCTGTAAGTTTAGTGTAGCACTTGTAGTACGTTGGCCCGTACTACGTCACTACGTGGCTGGAGAGCACCAGCTGGAATGGGAGGAATTGAAGCCGAACTCGCTGTAGAAATCGAAGGAACAAGATGACCCTTCCCGGGTCTCTCGGTACGTGTTAAATATGTCAGGGAACAGCCCCCTGCGTGGCTATACAAACAATGTGGAGATACAACTCTGACTTGACTCTTTCCTATACAATCTAGACCACACATGTTACACAGAATAGGTCGTGTGGTGAACAATAATCCTAGGAGCCATGCTAGCCATGCTAGTTGTCTAACAATAGTTGTCTAACATCCCCCTCAACCTCAGCCACCAACAAGGTTGAGGTTGTGTCTAAAAGTCTTCATTTTGCATGTTGCAAGAGGTTTAGTAAATCCATCTGCAAGTTGATCATTGGTATGAATATATCTTATGTCAAGTAGTTTTTGAGCTACTCTCTCTCTGACAAAGTGGAAGTCTATTTTGATATGTTTGGTTCTAGCATGAAACACTGGGTTTGCTGACAAGTACCTAGCACCAATGTTGTCACACCATAGGTGGATGTGAGATCTTAAGTTCCTTTATCAATTTCTGGATCCACATAAGTTCTGTTGTTGCATTTGGCAATGCCTGTATTCATCTTCAGTACTTGATCATGAAACTATGGGTTGTTTCCTGGCACTCCATGAAATCAAATTGGGTCCAAGAAATACAGCAAAACCACCGGTTGATCTTCTGTCATCAACACATCCAGCCTAGTCAACATCTGAGAATGCACTGACTACCATTGAATCAGACTTCCTGATTTTTAATCCCATGTTCAGAGTCCCTTTTACATATCAAAGTATGCATTTCACTGCTAACCAATGAGTGGTAGTAGGTGCATGTAGATATTGGCACACTTTGTTCACTGCATAGGATATATCTGGCCGAGTGAGAGTGAGATACTGCAAAGCTCCAACTAGACTTATGTACTTTGTAGAGTCTTCCGCTCTGAGACTTGTTCCTTCTGTAGCACTCAACTTCTCTGAGGCAGATAAGGGTGTGTCAACTGCTTTGCTCTTATCCATGCCTGCACGTTTCAGCACATCAGTAGCATAACTTGTTTGTGACATTACCAAACCATCATTGGATCTCTTTACTTCTATCCTGAGAAAATAGTGTAAATTCCCAAGGTCCTTCAAGGCAAAATCCTTCTCAAGATCTTTTAGTAATGCATTCGTTGCCTCCTCGGACGAACTGGCTACAATAATATCATCAACATATACCAAAACAAACAGGATATGTCCACCCTTGTTGTAGTAAAATAATGATGTATCCCCCTTGATGGTGTGAAGTGTAGCCGTATCAATTTGTTGCACAAGCGAGCATACCAAGCACATGGAGCTTGTTTGAGTTCATATATGGCCTTTTCCAATTTGCACACATAGTTAGGATGTTTGCTATCCTTGTACCTTGGAGGTTGATACATGAACACCTCCTCTTCAAGTAACCCATGTAGGAAAGCACTTTGCACATCTAGCTGTTGAAAAGACCAACCCTTGGAGACAGCTAATGATAGTATGAGTTGAATTGTTGTAGCTTTTACCACGAGACTAAATGTGTCCTCATAGTCTATGCCGTAGCGTTGTTTGTATCCTTTTGCAACAAGCCGAGCCTTGTATCTATCTATAGATCTATCTGCTTTCCGTTTAATTTTGTACACCCACTTGCATCCAATTATATTTTTACCTTTGGGAGGTGGCACTAGCCGCCATGTTTTGCTCTTGACCAAAGCCGAATGCTCATTGTTCATAGTTGTGATCCACTTTTCATCACCAAATGTTTGTTTAACAGTGGACATTTCTTCTGCACCAACAAACATCAGAGTATATTTTTGGCTTAGTTATACCTCTTTGGAGCTGTGTAGTTGGACGAAGACTAGTTGATGGAGCTGTCGAAGTAGTTGTTGATGATGATGCCACACCATGATTCATCAGTGCACCGACCATAGGAGATCTTGACACAAGATCCTGTGGGGATGCCTCCCCAATGCCCGGATTCATGTGTGGAGCAGCGCTGGCCTCGGCGTGCGGTGATGAAGCTAGAGGAGGTGTAGAAGATACCGGATGGGCAGCCACACCCTCCCCCGACAACGATGGGATTGGCCCATGGCAGGTGACCGCGTCCTCCTCTAACAGCGCCTGCTGTGGATCAACGTGAGCGAACACATCCTCCCCCGACCGTGCCTACTGTGGGTTGCAGGGCGCCAATCCCGAAGATGATGGCGTCGCCGATCCTGTCGCAGGTGCAGGTAGATCCACCTCGTGGGCCGCGACGCGCGTGTCATTTCCTGGCCACATGAAATATGGCCTGTGGTGACCATTCTCACCTCCGTTTTCAACAGAATTTGTTCCTATAAAATCCTGAGCAGCAGTAGAACTTGGCACAACATTAGTTGGTACGGAATTAATCAATGTTTGGTCATGTAATAGTGCATCCCCAAAACAAGTAGAAGGATTTTTGAGGACATCCGGTAAGAGAACTATTTTGGCTTGAAGGCGTGCACCAACGTTGGGATGAAGATTAGCGAAGGGAAAACATGCTCATCAAAAATGACATCGCGTGAGATGTAAACACGCCCTGTTGATGGTTCTAGGCACTTGAATCCCTTGTGTAAGTTACTATATCCAAGAAAGAAACATCTCTTGGACCTAAATTCCAACTTCTTCGAGTTGTATGGCCGGAGGTTTAGCCACATAGCACAGCCAAAAGACCGGAGGAAGGTGTAGTCAGGAGAAGTCCCATAGAGATGTTCATAGGGGGTGTCATGATGGATGGTTTTTGAAGGGAGACGGTTTATTAGGAACACAACAGTGATGAAGGATTCATCCCAAAATTTCAAGGGCATTGATGCATGTGCTAGGAGAGATAACCCCACTTCGACAATGTGTCGATGTTTACGCTCGGCAGAGCCATTTTGTTGTTGTGAGTGTGGACAAGAAACGTGATGTGAAATGCCAAGGCATTTAAAAAATGAATTGAGAGTTTGGTATTCACCTCCCCAATCAGATTGTATGGCAAGGATTTTAGTGTCAAATTGACGTTCAACCATGCATTGAAAATCACGGAAACACTGGAAAACTTCAGATTTGTGTTTTAAGAGATAGATCCAAGTGAACTTGCTAAAGTCATCTATAAAACTCACATAATAATTATGTCGGCCAACAGAGGTAGGAGTCGGTCCCCAAACATCAGAGAACACAAGTTCAAATGGACTAGATGAAACACTAGTTGACTTGGGATAAGGCAATGTATGCCTTTTGCCTTTCTGACATGCATCACAAATAACAGTATTTGTAGAATCTTTAACAAAAGGTAAATTGTGGCGGCTAAGAATTTTTTGAACTGTATGTGAAGAGGCATGTCCTAGAATATGATGCCACATAAACGCAGTGGGTTTGAAAATGCCAAGCACTTCTTTATTCTGAAGAGGCTTCAGGGGGTAGAGGCCTCCTTCACATGGCCCTCTAAGGAGTGTTTTCCTCGTTGCCTGTTCCTTAATAGCAAAATGATCCGAGTGAAACTCAAGAAAAGCATTATTATCACGTGCAAGACGATTGACAGAAAGGAGATTTTTGCTTGTACTAGGGACATGGAGGATTTTGTTAATGTGTATATTACGAGTTGGGGTATGCAAAATACTACGACCAACATGATTAATATCCATACCTGATCCACTAGCCGTATGAACTTGGTCACCTCCATGATACCTGTCCCGCACCGTAAGCTTCTCGAGTTCACTGGTTATGTGATCTGTGGCACCAGAGTCCACATACCAGTTTGTGTCCACGCCATAGGACGACGTTGTTGCTGCAGATGCGCTCTTCTGTGGATAGCCAACGTACTTGTAGCAGTGGTCTGCAGCATGTCCCTCTCGGTGACATATCTAGCAGATCACACCGGAGAGGAAATTGTTGTGGCTGCCACCATGACCACCATTGCGACCGCCATTACGGCCACGTCCGAAGTTGCCACGGCCACCACTGCCATGGCCGCTACGGGAGTTGGTAGGACGGCCATTACCGCGGCTACCCTTTTTAGCTAAGTTGACGGAGGAGTGGGCTCCAACTAATGATGCCAACCCTTACCCTGTCCAGTCAGCTCCCTCTGCCTCCCACAATCGGCAATCATTGTTGCTTTGTCCTGTGTTTGCCACAAGGGATGGTTTTGGCCCATCAAGCACGTGATGTTTAGGTTGGTGGATGAGATCGATATGATGGCTTATATACACTTCAATTAAATCCTACTTCATGACAACTGTTTTCTTCAATTGCTCTGTGCCCCATCCATACATAATTTATTGTTGGTCGATGCTCCACCACGCCCTCCTACCATGTATCTACCAACACCCCCACCATCGGATCCGCCACACCCATCTACCCACCCACTTAGTCACTATTAACCCGACTCTTGATGTTTCCTCCCATACCATACCCAAAATGGCCTCCTCCACCTCCACAAACCACAATGGGCAGCCATTGTGATTGGGCCTCGTGTTACTTAGGGGCGGAAGGAGGGGGCCTAGCACCCTAATCCCTTAGATGCTCCAATGTATAAGTCCCTTTGATTAGCTAAAAATAATGATGAATGTTAATTAATGATTTATTTATTTGCCCTCTCTTATTTGTGTTAATTCTTAATGACATCTATATGATTTATGACTAACATATGTCTATGTTATTTTCTTCCTCTACTTTGTTCTTGTTATTATTGTTATGGTTTTTTCCTACACAACATCCTAATTGGTCTGCACAATACACGCTCTATTAGCTAGCTAATGATGTTAATTAAGGCTTGTCTTATTATTCCTACCTCCCTATTAATCTCCAATGGCATCTCTATGGTTTAGGATTATCTTTCTTTTATCTCCTGCTATTTCTATGACTTTTTGCATATGAATTAGATTAGTCAGCTGGAGATTAGAGACTTGGGTCTAATTAAAATTTTCTCTCCTTTCTCTACAATTTTCTATTTTAGACTTTTAGCTTTATTCTATATCATAAAACAATTGTTAATTTGGTTATTATCGATGCTCTTTCAAATTCAATATATATGTGTGCGCGCACATTTATTTCATCATATGTGATTATCGTTAGTATTGCCTACGCCCTCCCCCCTCCCCCAAAATGCTCAAATCCTAGCTCCACCCCTAGCATTACTGTCTCCCTCTAAGATGGACATTTTTGTAGAAAATAGCCACCATTGTAACCTAAAACCTTAATCCTAACCTTATCATAGGAGCAAGCCATTTTCAAAGCATGATTCACAAGGTAAGGTGGTACAATCTAAAAATCATGAAATCACGCACCTTCAAAAACACTAGTTGTTCAAATAATTTCTTTTGTTACTTTATTTAACTATATGCTCTTACATACAACAAAAAGACTGGTGAATGGTTGATCCATGGATAGCAAGAGTTATGAAACATATCATTAGGTCTGATGTGCCGAATGGCTAGATCCAATTACATAGGAAATTAGGAATGGATTAGTTTATTGCTTCTTGAGTCACCATATTCATGTACCATGGATTACAATGCTTTAACCCAAAAGGACAACAAGAGTTTTCCTATGATAAAATAACAAGAGTGGAGAGAGTACAACACCGTGGCCTTAGCAGGCTATACAACTAGAGCTACGAGAAAGAAAAACACTACTAAAAGACAAAACAAACTCCTTTGTGTCATCCATGTATTTGGTTGCATCTGCCATTGGATCCACCACCGTAGTACACTTGTTGCTACTGTAACCCGAGTCATGATTCCCCACTCTTACCCCTACCAACAAGCCTCCTCCACATCCCACGGTAGATAGTCGCTACTGACCTGCCCTGCACTCGCCATATCTCTTGGTCTCGGCCCCATCTAACACATGATATTTAGGATATGGTGGATGGGATAGGTCCAATGGCTCACATACCCTTCAATCTAATCTACTTTCTAGCAACCGTTTTCTTCAATTGATATCTTCCACACCACTACCCAGGTTGTTGTTGATCAATGCTCAACCACGCCCTCCTATTGTGTATCTACAAGCACCCACCATCAGATTTGTCGCCGCCGCCCATTCTCACTAACCCACGCTCATGATGCTCCCCTCCCTTAGCAACCAACCTCCTTCACCTCTTGCAGTCGACAACAATTGTGATCTAGCCTTGCGTTACCGTCTCCCTCTAAGTCAAACATTTTCCTAGAAAAACCCTACCACCATAACATGGACCCTATTCATAACTTTATCACAGGAGATAGTCATTGTTAAAGCACGAATCACGTGGTAAGATCGTATGATCTACATATCATGAATTCGTGCACCTTAAAACACTCAATCCTCAGTTGGTTGTTCTGTTTATTTAAATTTGTTCTTCTGTACAACAAAAATATTGAGTAGAGTTGTGATACATACCATCTTTGTGATTTTCTACATTCAGATAGGATGCACCATTGCCTACGAATAGATCAGATATTGCTTCCCGGGTCACATATTCATGTCCCATGGATCATCATGTTTTTCCTAAAAAGACAACAGGAGTTTTGCTATGATAAAGTAATGGGAATGGAGAGAGTACAACATCAGGGCCTTAACAGACCATAGCTAGAGCAACGAGAAAGAAAGAGCACTACTAATAGTCACACCAAAAATCTCCAACCAAAAGAGAAATCTCTCTAGAAAAGACTGCTTAACCTAGCCTTGAGGGGTGAGCACAACTACTGACTACCTGTAAATGAAGGTTGAGAGATGACATTCATATCTAGGCTGGTGTGGTAATTCTATATTGTAGCGGATTAGACGGGGGTATCGATTCATAACTGAAAGTTCTTATGTTCCTTTCATTCTAAATGTTCCACAAAAAGTAAATCATAATGGTAAGGTCATTTTTACCACTTTTTTCCAACGTTTCTTCCACGAGGCATAAAGAGATCTCAATTGCTCTATTTTGTAGATCCAAGGTTTATGCCGACATATATTATAATAATAAAAATTTGGATACATACGCGATATGCGCCGACTAAGTCAGATTAGGCCGATCGCCTAGCTGACTGGTAAGAATTAAGCTATTATTCGTATTTGAATGACTAATTAACAAAGAGATACGTAGCTCTGGTTGAGAACCAATTCAAGGGCTCATTATGTATTTCCACAAAAACCGATTCGGTGCACGATTGTCCCTAAGTTTCTAAGGCAAAGGGGATAGAAATAGTTGTTTACGCAACCTCTCAAGGATAGTTCGCTAGCAGTCCAGAGGCAGTTTTTGAAGGAGCAGCCACACGAAAAAATTTACCCCTGTTCTAGGTGATCCTTGAGAACGAACACTTACACTTCTCCAACCTAAAGAAAGTGCCTTCTGGCTTTGTCTAGATCCTGAATGAACTTCTTCGGTACATCCAAAGCCGTTAGCGTGTATACCGGGAGTGAGCTTAAGACAGAGGACATCAGTTCTCGGCGCCACGCCGGATTTAATAGTCTTCATTGTCAGCCTATTTTTTGCTCTATCCAAAATGTGTTGAAGGTGTACAATTCGCAATCTTCCAAGCGTCAGAGGCAGTATATGGTGTAGATTATTGTGAGACCGACCCTTTGCCCATGGAAGCTTTGGAGGATACTAATATCCAAGTCGAGACCGTCACATCGGACGTGAGCTTTAACATTGTGGACGTAGAGTTGGACACATACATGAGAACGTTCAGAGTTGGAGAAACTGCCGCATCATTAACATATAACGATGGGCGGAGTCTTGCGTTACATCCTCTGAGCAGAGTACATGGTGCAGGGTGTCGATGTCGATGGCTAGGACGAACATATATAGGGCTGCAGAGGAGGTCTCTCCTTGCCGAAATCCTCGCATGCTGAATCCTTGTCCCATTTGTTCCATTTAGAAGAATGGCCATTCTGAAGAAGGGAAAACAATCGCTCCAGGTTGGCCTTGCAGGTTTCGGAGTCCAGTCCACGATGTGGGAGAGTTGTCTGCTCGATCGGTGAGGCGAAATTGAGCACGGACCGACCATCGGCGACGACGATACACATACACCTGTGTAGCCCTCCCCAATGCTCGTTTGGCTTTTGCCTGTCGCTAGCTCACGCCTGCACGTAGAAACACAAGTCGTGCCGCCGGCTGTGGCCTGTGGGTAGCTAGAGAGCACCTGGAACAGCAGCCGGGCTAGCTTTCGCTAAGCTCCTCCTGTCCATCCATTGTCACCGCCCACGGATGGAGCGAGCGAGTGCCCGCGCGGCGGGCCATTCGTCCGGCCGGTGAACTTGCTCGCCCAATCACACATTGCCCAGTGACCGCCCTGGCCACTGCCTCACTGGTCATCCGTCCATTATCAGCTGGTCTTTTTTAATTTTCCCCGTGCCGCTCCACAAGAAAGCTGGATTCTGAATGAATTACATGAGGTCCTCACTGCTGCCGAGCTCACGACAAGTCATCGCCGGCACGTACCACGACGGGCCGGGCATGCGACGGAACGTTGCTTGCCCGGTGAGACAAACAAACTAAAAGCTGCCTGGCTCCTCAAACGCTCCAACAGATTCATTCGATAGTCGAGCGGGAACAGAACACGTATGCCAGCTGTTTGAGCGGGTTTTGCTCGGTAATAATTGGATTTTGGCGTGCTAAAAAAATGAGTGGCCGTGGATAGAAATGGCAGGGAATAATGACGCCCTTTGTATGGAACGGTCAACTAGGTTTGTAAGTTAAGTGCTGTCTGCGCCAGCAACCAGATTCCCATCCAGCCTGCCCAAAGCTGATCGAGTACCTATACTACAAGCAATCTACTAGCTACCACAGCGATAGCCAGTGAGCTATTAATCCACGCGCAGCTGGAGTCCCCAAACCCCATGGATGCCGATGACGATGCCGGCAAGCAAGCTTCTTCCATGGCGTGCTTGCAGCTAGCACGGTGCACAAACGAGCCTCTGCTGAGGATACACTTGTACGTACAGCTAGCCCTAGCAGGCGATCGAGCACGCCATGGTCATGTGCCGTCCACCGTTTTACCTCATCCCCGGCCCGTTTATTAGGTAGCGTTGGCGTGATGTTTTAATTTGAGCTATGCAACAAGTGAGTTCCGGTGTCCACTCTACCTCCTACCCAACAAAAGTCGCCTCAGGGCTCACGGCGAACCGGCCGCTTCACTCTCAGTTGGAGCTGGAACAGGATTCTTGGCCTCATCGTCGTCTCGCGTTGTAGGTCCTTACCCAATTGCAACGTGATAGACATTATTGTAAGCACATGAAAGTAGTCATCATCAAGTAGACACTTCTCTAGTTGTACTAGGAACGCCACCACGTATCCGGTCGCCAACGACTCGGCATGCGGCCGGTGGAATCCAACAAGGCCAGCGAAAGGGTGGGCACTAGGGATGCGCCTGCGTGTCAACTTGTGCACGTCTCACCACGGTTAAACCTGGCTTAGGCTGCCACGTAGTACGTACGCACACACAGCTGCACCTGAAGCGCTTACGATGACGCACGCAGCGCAGCCGGTCGATGCAAAGCAAGCTCTGTTCCTGATGGCCTGTGTGTGTGTCCTACAGGAACCGCCCGGTCTCGCAACGTTTCCTCCAGCGACGTCCCTGTCACTCGCCGACGAGACGAGACGAGCCAAAGGCGAACGAACCCAACGCAACGCCGACATGATCGAGCTGATTTCCGTCGCCGACGTAGACGTACACATCGGCGCGGCATCCTGCCGTTTTGTGTGGTTTTCTACGGGGAGACGCGTCGAAATCATCAAGGGCGCCATCTAGATCCAAGACTCCAAGGCCCGGGGAACGAAAGGCAGGCAGGTCGCGGAATCGCAGACCACAGTGCACTCGAGCCAGTTTCACCTCGATCGTCACTGACCTGCTGCGCCTGGGGTGAAGGTGGAGATGGAGATGCAGATGCAGGTTGCTCGATCCATCAGTGAACCGAATGGTAGCTACCACTAGTCCCTTTTGAGTTTTGATGACAACTCCACCAAATTCTGGGCGATTGCCGAGCCGCATACGAAAGCTAGTCGTTTCATCGTGTCCTTTTGTAACAATAATTCGAGTCAAGATTGTAAACCGATAGCAAAAGATAGGAGGTAGCAATGCTCTTTGTAGAACAACACAACCGAGTCGAGCCTAGAGTGGCATGGACTCTACCACGCAATTTTGTGTACATATGTAGCTCAAGTGCGTGCAGCAGCCAATTCCCCAAAACTGGCGAACCAGATCGATCCAAGGGCATTACCATCATTTCACGGCGGTAGTTAGCTCGTACTACTACTTACTATGCGAGCTCGAGCGTCGAGAGCCTAATCTCCATGGATGGAGACACTCGACGTATGGTGTCGCAGCTCGGTGCACGGAGGACGACGATACACCTGCTGCACAGCACAGCCCTAGCTGCTATCTGCCAATGGACCACTCGCCTCACGATCCGACGTCGATTGCAGTTTCGCAGCGCGGTCGCGTGATGTTTTTGAGCTGCGTGAGAAGCGAATTCCCGTGTTGCAAAGCCTTTTCTCCTCCAGGTTCATGGTGAACCGAGACCACACACCCGCACAGCGTTGCCGTGCTCCCAGTCTCAGGATTAGCATCCGGTTTAAACTTCAAAATTTTATCGGTGAATCCTTGACCAACCTGGGCGTGAAGATTGTACGCATCCGAGGGCAGCAAAAGTATAAAGTTTTACGCATGTATACCACGTATTGGTGCGTGAATTTGACCGACCCGTTTCCATCAGGCACGCCGGGGTACCACGGCCCTGCCTACTTTGACCTCTTCCAGGACCGATTAATTCTTCCGCCACGTCCGTAACAAAAACTTTCGAAACTCACCCAGTTCATCTCCCATCGCGAAATCAGATTCGACCAGATTCGTGCGTCGAGCAATTCGAAAGATTTCATTTCATGAACGAAATTGGGCTCACGAGTGCAAGGAGGTAGCTTGTGACACCAGGCATGCTTTCTTCCCCCAACGGCAGCAGCAAGCTCGGGCCACTCTCGAGCGATCAGCTCCGGATCGGAGCGTGGCAACGCAAATGCAGCTGCGGGAGCACCTTCCCCATGGACGGGCGCGCCGGAGGGCGGCGGTGCTCCGGCGAGCCGGCCGGCCGCCGCGCCGGTAAACGGCCCAAAGTTGGCTGAAGGTCACACACCGCCCAGGACGAGTGCTCCAGGGTGTGTCAGTTGCGTCGCGTTCTGTCCGGCCGTAGCCCGTCGAAACGACGTCGGTTAGGCGAGATCCGGGGCTCCCCGGCTTCCTCTGCTAGCCTGCTACACGTCCGTGCCGGGAGGAGGCATTGTTCGCCGGTGCACCCCGTGTCGCCGGCCGGAAATCCCGTCCAAACTCACACAAAAGCGCCGTCCGGACCAGTTCGGATTCTCGGGCCAATATCTCTCTGTGCACTGAACGGAATCCATCGAATGTACACTTGTTTGAAAGCTATGCTCCGTTCCTACGTGTCTGCGAAATTTGGGACGGATCGGTTGATCAGGCGAAGAGATATTGGATCGCAAATCTGGAGGAGAAGCACACTCTGAGCCGAGTTCGTGAGCCCGGCGGCCGGCTGCGGGACAAGAATCCGCGGCACCGCGGGGGGCGAGGTGACGACCGTTGGATGTGTCTGGATCGAACGGATAAGGTTCAATGTGGGGCGCTGATGGGGGCGATCCGAGGCGCGGCGGTATGGACCAATCAGCGCGCGGCATTGGGCTCTCCTCGTCTTCGTGTCGTCGCCACTATTTAAGCACCGCTTCCTCCGCCCCGACCTCCTCACCCACCACCGCACAGCTCTCCTCTCCTCTCTCTCATCGGCACACCCGAGCTGCGTTGATGGCGACCGACGTGGCTGAGACTCCCGCGCCGTTTGCGGAGGCGGCCCCCGAGGCACCCGCGGAGGCCCCGGCGGCGCCCGCCGCCGAGGCGAAGCCGGCCAAGGCCAAGAAGGCCGCCGCGCCGAGGAAGAAGACCAACCCGACCCACCCGCCGTACGCCGAGGTAATTGCAGCCCTCCCTTGAACCCTTTGTTTGCCGTGTTGGCTTCCCTCCCCTGTCGTGCTTTGCCTCTCCGTCGCGTCTGGATCTGACGGAATTGTGGATGGTTGGTGCGCAGATGATCTCGGAGGCGATCACGTCGCTCAAGGAGAGGACGGGGTCCAGCCAGTACGCGATCGCCAAGTTCGTGGAGGACAAGCACAAGGACAAGCTCCCGCCCAACTTCCGCAAGCTCCTGCTCGTGCAGCTCAAGAAGCTCGTCGCCGCCGGCAAGCTCACCAAGGTGAAGAACTCGTACAAGCTGCCGGCCGCACGCGCCCCGGTCGCCGCCAAGCCCAAGCCCAAGCCCAAGGCCGCCCCGAAGAAGCCCAAGACCGGCGCGAAGAAGCCCAAGGCCGCCGCCAAGCCCAAGGCCAAGGCGCCTGCAAAGGCGAAGCCCGCCGCAAAGCCCAAGGCCCCTGCCAAGGCGAAGCCCGCTGCCAAGCCGAAAGCCGCAGCCGCCAAGCCGAAGGCTGCTGCCAAGCCCAAGGCAGCAGCCAAGCCGAAGGCCAAGCCAGCTGCCGCGAAGCCGAAGCCTAAGGCCGCCGCCGCCAAGCCGAAGCCAGCTGCCAAGAAGGCCGGCCGCCCCGCCAAGGCCGCCAAGACGTCGGCCAAGGACACGCCCGGGAAGAAGGCGCCGGTGACCAAGAAGCCCGCGGCCAAGAAGGCCGCTTCGGCGAAGAAGTCCGCGGCCCCAGCGCGGAAGGTGCCGGCCCGGAAGGCGAAGAAGTAGAGCGGCGGTCGGCGCCGGAGGAATCTAGGGTTTCGTTCTCGTTTGGTGCTAGATGTTTACTGTTTTTTGCTCTTCCCTTAGTCGAGGTGGTGTCAGGGGGTACTAGCATGTAAATTTGATATCGGAGGCGGGGGTACACCGGTCAGTCGGTACCCATGGTGAAAGGGCGGAGGCGACGGCGACGATGACGAAGGAGTCTGTTATTATTACTAGAGGGTGTATTTCTGTAGCTGATGATGGTGGAGATGTTGTCCTCATTGAGTTGTTAAGGTTTATGTGGTGATAAAGTTTATGTCGAGAATTACCTTACCTTTGCTGATATACTGTTGTGTGTGTTCAAACTGATTTTTTGGCTGGGGCCTGATCTGATATGAATTCCAGATCTGAAATAGAATTGTTCGGTGTGCATTTCGTGACCAAGGCCTTGTTCACCCAAAAAAAAAAGTGAATTTTTTTCGCTCAATCCATCACATCAATGTTTAGCTCATTTGTATGACCTATTAAATGTAGGCAACTTTTTTTTTTTTGCATATCCCTTTCGTTCTACGTCTCGTAGTACACCTGCTTACGGCCGTAAATGATCATCTTATTAAATTTTTGTCGTGATTTTCGTATCGTTTCGGATAAGCTATTTATACGGTTTGATGGGCTGAGCTCAGTTGAAACCCTTGCAGGCCGCGTGTTGCATGTCCTGTCGGCCCGCGCCAAGCCAGGTCTGGTGGCGGCGTGGCCGAGCCGCTGCTTGACACGTACTAGACGCCACTCGTTGGCGTGGTTTGAGCCGGGAGAGCTCGAGGTTTCTCAGGCCGCCGTATCTCTCTCTCTCTCTCTTCTATTTTGATTTGGAGCGTAATAAAGAGGAAAGGTAGGCAGCAAGGAGTAACTGCCCTAACCCTAGGAAGGGTGTGCACCTCTTTTTGCTGTACTGGACTGGACTGGACTGCGGTTGATACTCCTAGTATCTCCGTCACCGTTTCCGCGCCTGATCGCGGTCGACTGTCCAGTGGGCGACATAGCTGCGCCTAGCTAGCAATTTCGCTTGTTGATATCTGGAGGTGTCGAGGTGGATATCTTTCCCTACCTAATCCACGGAACGAGCTGGCGAAACGAGCCTACTCGAAGGACATGTTATCAGTATTTTTCTATCGTAACACATCAGCAAATAATTCTTTCCAACCTAACTTTCTGGCGAAGCCAATAGGGCCTCGACCGATCCTACATGATACGGCAGCACTGCGTTTCGATCCGCATCCTTCTGCCCTTCAGCTTAATAATTCGAGGCGTGTGGTGGATTCTGGTCCCATTTCGTGACATTGTCAGTCTACTACACCTGGTCTCCGGTGCATTGCACGGGAAGCACGAGCTCGTCTGCTCGTGCGAGCGGAAAGCCTTCCGTGACCACACCATTTATCGGAGGCGGGCGAGGTGGCGTTGGTACGTGAACGTGGATCTCAACGGGGGGGGCGCGGGAACCGCGAGCACCCGACGAACGGATGCGGCCGGCGCCCGGCGTGGCGATTGATGGGCGGACCGGCCTGGCTGCTGGGAATCATCAGCGTGGCGGAGACAAAAGCGTTGCTGAAACGAAACGATTTTTTCTTTAGGAAAAGAAACGGACGGTACATTAGTTATCATATTTTTGGTCGGATTCGGTTTCAAATACGAAGCCATGCCTGATAGGATATGATTGGAGGTTGACATCATAAATATGCGATTTAAGTATTCAAATACGGATACGATATCAGATGTTGAATATCCAAACTAAGATACAAATAGATTTGAATCTCTCTAAACAAATTCAGTCTTAAATACGATCCAAAAATATCCCTACTGTTTTCATCCCTATTCTCCCTGTATGATAGGATCGGCCTGGCCGCCTAGCCCGGCTGTGTGTGACAATACCTGGAGGCCCTAGCTTCCCGGTTAAGAATTGCCAGCCCACGAGTTGCTCGCTTGCCATTTCGGCCGGCCCAACCCAACGTGGGACCTAGCGACCGGCGCAACTCGCTGTAACACAACTTCAAACTTTTTCTCCTTTTTATTTTATATTAGAGAAAAAGTAACAGAACTTCAAACTAGTTTAACTAGATTTATTCCTAAAACGAACTTTGTAAAAATATACTAGTTCTTTTAAAATTAAAACAAACCAGACCAGGGTCACATGTATACAAGCCGTGCTGCTGCTGGACCTTGCAATGCATATTCCATGCAGAAACCGCACTCCCTGGTGTATTATCATTTGTACCAGAAGCAGTGAAGTCTGACAGTGATTGATCACTTCTAAAGTCTGCATCCTCAGGCTATGTTTAGATGGGGGTGTAAAATTTTTGGAAGCACAGTAACTCTTTCGTTTTTATTTGGCAATTAGTGTCCAATCATGGGCTAATTAGGTTCAAAAGATTCATCTCGTGATTTACAACAAAACTGTGTAATTAGCTATTTTTTTACTTATATTTAATGCTTCATGCATGCGTCCAAAGATTCGATGTGACGGGGAATCTTGTAAAATTTTTGGAACTTTGATGCAACTAAACACCCCCAGGCGAGTGAGGAGCGGCAATCTTCAAATCACCACTGAACAAAAGAACTACTAACATTCTATGTCAAACTGAATCAAACTATCTCAACTTTACTAAATTTATATAAGAAACTACCAACATTTGTATTACCAAATACTCCCCCAATCCTAAAAGAGTGCTCTTATAGTTTTGGACAAAGTCAATTTTTCTTAAATTTGTTTTTTTACTAATTTATAGAAAAAATAATATCAACATTTATGTCTCAAAAAAATTTACTATTAACATATATCCCATATTAATCTAATAGAACTTACTTCTGTAGTATTATAAATGTTAATTATCTGGTATCATAAATGTTAGTATCTTTTTGTAGATTTGGTCAAACTTTAATTTTTTTAACTTCTTGAAAAACGAAGAGCGCAATTTTTTTGGACGAAGGGAATAAGTATCATTACACTCATAATAATAAGACATATTTTCAAAATATATCTATTTGATGTCATAAACAGCGATAATATTATGTATAAATTTGATCAAATTTAAAAGTAGTTTGTTTTAGGATAAAACTAAGCATCAAGACTTCTAAGATGGTCGCTCTCCTGCATTGTGCCTATCCTAACGCGAATTCAACAACAACGGAGATGACAGCATATGCCCTCAAGAGCACATTTAACTTTCCCGAGGTACTAGCCCTATTTTACGGAAACAGGTGAACACCCACCCACAAAATCAGAAAAAACTGCCACGCAAGAAATAACCTTTTGTGGTAGATCAAGCTTCACCGTCAAGGTCCTCCGTGCAGTATGGCCGCACAAACGGCTTGCTTTAAAGAAGCTAAAGTTAGCACTAGATTGTAACACAAGATAGTATGAATGGATAGTAGGTATAAGCTTTGCTTTGGTGTAAAGAGTTGCCTTTTTTAATAATCCAAGCAGATAAGCCGTCATCAAAGGTTAATGGAAAAAGTCTAAATAACCCCCTGAACTATGGACCCTGGAACACATAACCCTCTGAACTATGAAACGGTCTAATTTACCCCCTGAACTATCCAAAACCGTCTATTTTACCCTCCGGGCGGTTTTTTGGCGGCGGTTTTGCTACAGTAACAGCAGGTTGCTACAGTAATGGTTGTTTTGTTTTTTTAATTTATTTTCGCTGAATATTTGAAAAATCATAGTAAATCACAGAAAAAATCATAAAATAGAAAATCTAATTTTGTTAGACTCCACATGAGTAGATCTACACAGTAAACATATAATATGGTACGCTTTAGTACAAAGTTTTTGTTGTAACTTTAGTCTAAATTGAATTTTTCAATTAATCTAAAGCTACAGAAAAACTTTGTACTAAAGCGTACCGTGTTATATATTCACTGTGTAGATCTACTTATGTGGAGTCCAACAAAATTAGATTTTCTATTTTATAATTTTTCTATGATTTACTATGATTTTTTAAATATTCAGCGAAAATAAATAAAAAAGACAAAACCGCTATCACTGTAGCAACCTGTTGTTACTGTAGCAAAACCGCTGTCGAAAACCGCCCAGAGGGTAAAATAGACGGTTTTGGATAGTTCAGGGGGTAAATTAGACCGTTTCATAGTTCAGAGGATTATGTGTTCCAGGGTCCATAGTTCAGGGGGTTATTTAGACTTTTTCCAAAGGTTAATTGACACTCCTCACCTGTATTGGTCTAATAAAAAGCATGATGGGATTTCCTTCTACCTGACTCGATCGACCTGTAGAGCATGATAAAGCCCGTAAACAAATACAAGCAACGTCTCCACGGTACAATGTCGTTTTTTTTAATGTGCATAGCACGTGTTTCGTTAAGAAGAAGTTAGAAGTTTTATACGGCCAACATTACATCACGACGAGGTGCCATGAGCGGGGGTTGAACACGAACGCAAGACACCGTTAGGCGGTGGAGTGCACTCTGTTGTAATTAACTAAGAAACTAAATATGCGACCAAAGAGCTTGCGACGTTGAGCGAACTCTTGCTCAAGACGCCTGCGTCGCCGCCCGTCTCCCGTGAGCACCAGCCATGGGGAAGAGCTCCTGCATTGCCGCGTGCTTAGACGACGACAACGGCTCTTGGAACGTCTTGTGAAACCGAGTGACGATGGTTACGTCAGGCGCCGCCAGTGCTGACCGTGGGGCGCTCGCCGATGGCTGCCATTTGCCAAGCATGATCCGCTTGGCCTGCTTCTCCGGGTTCAAGTCCTGGTAGGCGTACTTGGCCGCAATTTTGCAAGGTTTTTTTTTTCTCTCTCGTTGCGATCGCAAACGGAGCCTCCGACCACATACTGTGGTGTGTCTACCGAACACGTCGGTGAGCCAAACCGGACATGGGCATTTAAAAAAAATATAAAATACTTGGAGCACGTCCGGAAGCAGCGATGATTGGGGGCGCTGCCGCTGCGGCGAGGCTTACGGTTGACCGGCCTAACTGTCAGGTACAAGCATCCGATGTTGGTCACGGTACAGTAGCAAACGGGGACCGGATCGGGTACTCCTCAGTTCCTGGTGAAGCGGTGACCGACCGACCGGTCGCCGACTCGCCGTCGTCTTCCTTCCCCAGCTTCTACGGGTCCGGATCTTCTGAGCCACTGCGGGCAGGAGCTCCAGGCTCCAGCTCAGGGGACGTTTGTTTTGCTCTGTTAGAGTTTAACATGTACTATAGTATTTTTGTTTTATTTGATAATTAGTGTCTAATCATATATTAATTAGACTTAATAGATTCGTCTCGTAAATTATTCTTAATCTGTGCCGATATACATGTAATTAGTCTATATTTAGTACTTCATACATGTACCGCAACATTCGATGTGAACAGAGGCAACCAAACGAGACCTTATTACTGTGGCTGGACATGGCTGACGCGCTGTGCTGACTGCTGAGCTTGCAAGACGTTGTCGTGATCACCTGCCTCTGCAAGCACAGTGAAAACGAGTACTTTACTGTTCCCGTTACCGCGTCACATTTTGAACCACCTAACCTAACCCAACCCAGGTATCCTCGCCTGCCACTTACACGTGGGCCCGAGCGGCGACCACGGCACACTCCTCGGCCCTCCCACGGACGGACCTTACCTTACAGCATGCGGACTTCCAACCAAATTACGCCATATAGGAGAGAATCAAGATCTAACACGATGATTCCGCATAGTGTTTAGCAGGTTCACTAGTCCGAATCACCCTACATCCGCACCGTGCAGGATACGGTCGGTCCCTATGCGATTTTTTTCCTCCCACCGCGCTCCGCTACTGAATGAAGCAGCCGACGACCCCTCGTGCACGGGGGATCCACACACAGAGCCACGCACACAGCGAGGGGAGCTCCTCACCCCACCCAAAAAAACGCATTCCGCACACGCGCGGCTGGGGCTCGGCGGAGGCGACGGCCGACGGCGCTGCGGGCGTCGAGGCTGGGAGACGCGGGGAAGCTAGCTGCTAGCGTAGCCGGGCGCGGCGGGCGGGCGGTCTCGCGCTGCGCTGTCGCTCCATGTCGGCCACCGGCGAGAGCGGCGGGGATCCGGCGGCGGCGCGCCGCCGCTGGGATCTCACCAACAAGGGGCCCGAGAGCACGTAATGCCACTGCCTTCAGCTGCATTCCCTTCGTTTCAGTTTGTTTCGGCGGGATATGTGTGGGTGTGTGGGTGTAGTCCTGGAGCAATGTCGCTGTCGGAGTTCATCGTCTTAGCTTTCTGGTAGATCTGGCGGAGGTCTCCGTGATTCACACGGTTTCTAGTGATTTTTGGGGGGTATTTTTGGGGGGCCTCTGCAACATTTTTTAATTTATGTGAATGTGTGGAACTGCTGGGAATCATCAAGCACCGAATTTGGACCTGAGCTGCTGCTTCTTCCTTTTGAAGAGGCAAATTTAGACTCTTTATGCCTGAACATGTTCAACTTGCTGAAATCCATGGTGCTTCAAAGTTTTCTCATGGATGTGATTCTGAACTTTGTGTACATTAAATGTTTCACATGCATTCCTTAGGCATCTCATTTGATGTTTTAAAATTTCAGGCATTTAATATATTGTATCTGTAGCTTCCTTTTAGGATTGCCGAGTTTGATTATATTTTTCCCTTTTTACATATCCGATGGCCGCTTAGACTTGAATTTCACTGAAAAATGTCTGGAGCATACTAATCAATGTTAACTTTCCCTAGGGCTATTCTCTTCAAATGTGTTCAGTTCGGATATTAGATAGTTTTTGTTTCCGGGTATACCTTCATAGTCACATACCTCAAAGAACTGCCAAATATGTACTGTATGACCGCCAGCATGGTTATAGTTGAATATATGTGCATAGGTAATCGTCTGCCAGAATGTGCTAAAAAGAACAAGGTCCTTCATTTATCCTGAGAACATGATTGCAGAATTTCGAATGTAGGGAGCATGGTATTTGTGAATGATATTTTATAATTTGTTCTTTTTTGTCCATGATGGTTGTTCAAGCCATATACTGTATATCCATTCTTCTCTTCTACATGAATTTCTCTAGGCCTCCTGCTGCAGAGCTAGATGCATATTTATTCTTTATTATTTCTTTTCTGCAGTACAATGTTGAAAGAGGCTGTGGAAATGTCTACTGATGAAGAATCAGATGGTGTTGTTATATGCCATCCAAATGGTAACACTGATGGATGCGACGAAGCCATTAGTGGCAGTCGTGATGATGATAGCCCAGAAGGCCAGGAAACTAGTTCCATTAAGGACCCTGATGTAGAAGGTGACACACAGGAAGACAAGTGTGTAAATCAAGATTCACTGAAGTTGATTGATCAAGAGAAGTCTGCTCCCCCCAAGTCCCCAGCGAAGTCTGCGACTGCAAGTTCTGGATCGGAGAGGCCTAAACGTGTTATTCCCCAACCATTCTCTCTTTCTACTCAAAGAAGGTCATCTGGAGTAAATGGTGGTGTGACCAATCCATTGGCAAATAAGGATAAATCTGGTGATAAAAGTAGCATCTCTCCAGCTAGCATGACAAAGAAGGTATGGTCATTGCCTTCTGCACATTTCTCATTAAATTTTGGCATTGCCTATATCATTACCTCTTGTTTTGATTCTGTTGTTTCTTATTATCCAGCAAGTGTTTTCTTTGGGCTAATTCTTACTAGCTAGATCATACATATTCTATCTTATGCATTGAAGCTACCTGATCATGGACTTCTTCCATGTTTAAGTTTTCTACCACACAGGATCATCTAAAAAATTGTTGCACAAACTGAACCCATGTCATCTATTTAATTGGAAACATGGCTAATTTCTTCTCTTGTCTGAAAATATTCTGCGGTGTACTTTTGTGAAATAGGAGGCTATACTAACAGGATTACTCTGGCTGTTTATTTCAGAGTACGACGATGGCACCTAGGAAGACTTTGCAGCCTGAGCAGGCATTTCACCCTCTGGACGAGGACTCTTGTTCTGTGACTTCTTCGTATCCTTTTTCTGTGTGCTAAGATTTTTTGAGCACCTCATCCCTTTTTTATGCTGTTTCATAGCTATGCACCTAATATTTTAACTTTTGGTATATAACCTTCGGATGTTTCACACCTACTTACGTAAGGATGGAATAATAGATTTGAATATTCTTGTTCATTGATGACAAAAAAAGAACTCGACCTGCAGGGGGTAAGACCTCCCCCTGGGCATTGCTGTGATAGAGAAGATCTTCTCACATAGGTCGAGAAACCCCCGAACCCCTACCCCACCCTGACATGGGCACTGTTGCCCTGTGAGAACCGGGCCAGGCCTTTTTGACCCACGCTTTGGCTCTGGGACAGACGAGGTGATTTTTTTACCCTTAGCCTGAAATTCGCTCCCACGGGGAGTCGAACCCAGGACCTGAGGGGTGCTACTCGAGCGCTCTAACCGTCTCAACTAGAGGCCTTTTGCTTCATTGATGACCATAAAATCACATACTGTTTTTTTCTTAAATTAAGCACCAAATTCTTCGATGTTGCACAGTAAATAATGATGAACACTCATACAGTTATCTTCTGTGAACATGAAAGCATCGTCTAAACAGTGCTTTTCTGTATCCACTGAACTTACAATATGTTGTTATGCTCAATATTTTTTTCAAGATGATGCCCATTTTCATAGTTAAATGTTTAAATTGATAAACACATGAATTTTACAAGCGTTCAGAGTTGCATGTGGCCCTTTTCCTGAGCTTGTGTAAAGAACTACAACATCAACAAGAGCTGGCAGAACTAAGACAACTGTTCCCGTTGCCCCATCATTTGTGTGTGCTAACCGTGCTGACAAGAGGAAGGAGGTGTGTATATAGTTTCTTGCATTATTTCCAGATGATTGCTTAATTCATGCTGATTATTCACAGCTAGCAAGCACTTTTATTCCAAAAAAGGGTCTGGTATTGACAGTGTTGTTAATTACCCAGTTCTACACAAAATTAGAGGAGAAACATAAAGCTTTGGAAGCAGAGAAGGACGAGGCCGAGGCCAGGAAAAAGGTTAGAAATTGCTTCTGAATTCTGATCTCTCTTGCAATCAGACTGTTGTAGGTCAGGTCACGTGAATTTTGTATATTGTTCTTTTGATCGATATAGTAATTATTGCTTTGAAAATAAGAGCAATAAGGGGAGTATTCAAATTGAGTTGTTTCTGGGTACACACAAGGGAGCTTTATGCTACCTGTTCTTTATAAAATTTATGGAAGATTCAAGATTCTTGCTCAACACATAGTACTTCATTCTGTTCTGTTGAGGTTTCAAATGCCTTTCAATCTTTCCTACGAACAATTGGAATATGGGATCTATTAAATTTCACATATTTCATCTATATTGCTTCGTCACATGTACACCTATTATATAATCTTCCTGCCTGCCATTGTAATAATTTTCTGTCTTTTAATCTGAAATGTCAATAAGTTTTTCAAATGAAATCCTTGTACACAAGCAATATCCGCACGTAGTAGATAAAACAGAAATTCAAGACTCGTTGTGATTGTCTAATCAATGATGTATTCATTTAGATACGATTGGTTGAATGACATCTACTATCATATGCATCTAGATCTAGTTAATGTTGGGCTAACTGGCTAAGTTAGGTATTGTTATTTGATGCCATTGACCATCATATGCTGTTTTATTCAAATTGTACAGTAGTCTGATTGACTGTGTCCATCTTTGCTTTTCCTTTAGTAAGTGTTTGTGCTAGTTTTGTTTTCTAGTCCTGTCTATATGGAAAGCACTATTACTGCCTTTATCTATCATTAACTAATTTTATAATGTTCATTATTTGGGTAGGAAGAGCAAGATGTTGCTTTAAAACAACTAAGGAAGTCATTGGTGATTAAAGCGAAACCCATGCCAAGCTTCTATCAAGAAGGGCCCCCACCAAAGGCTGAACTTAAGAAGGTAATTCCAGTTTCATGTTTCTAATCCTCAATTAAAAGCGTAGCTGTGAGCCTGTGACTTTTGTCAATTTTTGCATGTGATAAGTCATGGTTATTGTTGAGGGTATAGTGATTCCAATAATGGAATGTGCACGCCATCCTAAAACGAAGGACAGATTTTGTGTCCCTTTATTTGAACAACACATGGTGCCACTAATTACCAAGCTGATTGTCCAATAATGACGTGGGTATAATTAGTTTGAGTCTTGAGCAAATAGTATTTGAGAACATTTTTGTCTGACAAAATCACAAAAACAGAAATGCATGATTGTTGCTTGCGGCATGAATGCATTGTGCAAAGTATTAGTATACTTTTCGATGGTTCTGATGGTGAATTTAATTTTTGCCTTCTATGTCAAGGTGCCTCCTACTCGTGCCAAATCGCCAAAGTTTACAAGTTCGAGGAGAAAGAGCTGCAGTGATACACCACAGACACCTGAGGGGAAAACTACCAATGCAACATCTACCCGATCACATCGTCACAGCATTGGGAGTTCTAAAGACGCTAACAGAGTACAATGCTCGCCGAAGAGTGGTGTGGCGACCAAAACTAGATCTGTCAAGCCTGAGCTGAAGGCCCTCTGAAGAGCATGGAGCAGCCAAGTGCTGCTATTGTCTCTGTACAAACCGAATTGCCTAACTCTTAGACGTTTCCATCGCCATGCATTTTTTGTTTTATTTTATACCCAACATCTCCACCAAAAGAAGGCTGTAGGGCCAATGGACGTTGTTTGCGCTGCTGGACGTTGTCCATTTTCTTACATTCGTCTTGTACTCGTAAGAACTCTGTTGCTGGGACCATGTGACATGTAAATTACTTGAGGATCCTTGTAGAGAGTTTGCCTGGCGTTTTGGTCCTGTGAAGCCCTTAAGGCCTTAACTAATCTGTGAGCTGAAAAAGCTATCGGAATGGCACTGTTCCGTTTGATGCATCCCCAGGTTTGGAAGCCCTGTTGAGGGTTGTGGTGGTGCCTGCAGATCCTGAAGACCCATGCCTTCTTGTGAGGTGTGTAAAAAATTCCAGGTGGTTCGTTGCGTCGACGGTCGGTTTCAAGTTGATTTTGGAAAGATGCGGCCTAAACCTCGGTGCAGTTATCGTCTCAGTGACAAACTAATTAGGGTGATTTGGTCCAAATATTCTCGAAGCAGTATTGACTAATGACGTGGACCCATGTGTCAGTGTCAACGTTGATAAGGGAATAGGATCCAACCGAACGCAAGGTATCATTTGGTTCATTGGTTGTAGTTAGATTGGCTTTTCAGTCTGTGACCCGGTGGCAAAAATATTAAAAAAAAGTCGACAGGGCATGATGGCATATTTGAATCCGAAATTGAGAAGGCCATCTGTCATTATTTAATTTGAAAATAAATTAAAATGAAAGATCAGCACTCATTTGCCTCTTCTTTTGTTTTGTTTATTCTGTTCTCCGATTAATCTTCTGTACTAACACAGCCTGTTATGACGAACTCTGAGAGGTACCCACCTTTATTTCTCCATTTGATACCTTCTAACCTGTCCTTCAATTATTTATTGATGCAAGTAAATCCTTTAATTTTCGGTTTATTTATTGGTTCCATGGTAGTTGGCAAGTTGTGCTCCAGGAACACGGAGTGTGGGGAGTCGGGGAGATCTGAGCAAGCCGCACCTTTCCTCACTTCCTGTCTCCTATCCCGAAGAGGCAAACAAAATCCATGGTCACCTCAGATATGTGATGAAGGTATGTCAGATCAGCCGTTTGATCTTCCCTTTTTTTTAATTGCTGATGCAAAATGGGAGTTCTTAAGTTAATCCGGTTTGCTTGATCGGATTGTGTACTGGGATACTAGGATTGGACGTTTCGGTTGTATGAATGAATCGGTTCTTCATTTGAGTTCTTGCTGTTGAGTTTTGTGGCGGATCCAGTAAAACCTGAACTTCTTGTGTTCTTGTGCGATTATTGTATGTAGTTGGGTCATAAATTAGCCTCCAGTTTAAGTTAAAGCTGTAAGATGCAGATGTTCTTTATTTTACATTAATCTGAATAATCTTTGACATAACATGGCTAATCGTGGTGAAGATTTTACTTTAGGAGCCCCTCTATCATGATGGAACCACATGTTTCATTCCTAAAACCCTCAACCCTAATCCTCCCTTGCAAATGGAAATCTTAGTTGGATATGTTCAATTTGAATCAAATTATGGGCCTTTTTACTTGTGCTGCAGTTGCCAGTTGGCTTAAGTTTCAGAGTTTAGGTTATTGTTTTGCCTCTAACTGCACATTATATTTTCAGTTCTTTTCCAACATGAAATATACAAACTATTCATCCAGTAAGAAATTTCCATCCCAAGTTGAAGTCATGGCTTCAAGAACAAGTACTGGTGATCCATGGAGATATCAGCAGTTCTCTGCTCTACTAACTTCAGTAGTCCAAGAATGGGTTTTGATGCTTCTGCTGCTGCTTGAGGGTCTGCTCTCCTATCTGGCGACAACATTTGCACAACTATGCAAGCTGCAACCCCCATGCCCAATATGCACGAGGCTGGATCATGTCTTAGGCAAGGCACAGCCGGGCTTTTATCGAGAACTAATGTGCAGTTCTCACAAGGCAGAAGCATCATCATGGGCATTTTGCCACATCCATCAAAACCTTGTTGATGTTCACAGGATGTGTGAGGCCTGCCTCCTGTCATTTGCCGCTGACAAGAAATCTAACCTAGAAACATACCGGTCCTTGGTGGGGAAACTTGGTGTCGGTATCGACAATGTAGTTTGCAGAAACAACTTCACTTTGAAGAATGATGCAACTGAAGCACCAGGCATGAAGGACACTCTATGTTCATGTTGCTCAAGACCATTGCAAGTTAAGTCACATCCTTCTGTGGTTCTTCAAAGCAAAGCTAGTGGCATTGGCATCGAGGGGATTTGCAGAGTTGTTTCAAGAGACCAACAGAGTGTCGATGAGATCAATTATGTTGCATATGGTGAGCTGAAGACCTCTGACACTGAATCAGAGCCCTGGCAGTCTGGTGGTAATGTTGGAAGTTTTCTCAAGTGTGACCAAGATATTTTGAAGGAAGGTTTTGTATTGGACCATCATTTAACAAAGATTGCAGATGACAGACCCCCATATGATAACTCAGAGGAGAAATTACCTGAGGAGCCTGGGTTGATACCAGTCCAGAATGATGGTTGCGATAATCAGCCTTCTGAAAGTTCAGGAGGTCTGCACAACATCCAAGATGATGGCAACACAAACCTACAGCCAACTGATCTTTCGAACAAAGACAGGCAGCAAATTGCTGCAGATTCTAATACAAGAGGTCTGAATTATCCATTTATCCTTCACATATATTTTTTTATGAATATCCTTCACATGTGTTGAAGTGTCTGTTACCCTTTATGTTTATGAATAATTCGTTTACATGTGCTGAGGATACTCTCCCTTTTTCCAGGAGATAAATCTGAAGATGATCTTTGGCACAATGCTCTTAGTTCTGATGAGTTATCAATAGCCAATAAATCTGTTGAAACAGACACCTTGCCAAACGAAAACAAAGTTGAATTTACTCAAAGAAGATCAAGAAATAATTTTCTTAAAGTCCATGAAGATTTGAAGTCACTGTTGTCACAGCTGTCTACTGCATCCCGTGCAACTGACAGTGATAGCCCTACTGTACAGAACCACCATGAGCAAGCCATACTAAATAATATCACAAGAGCAGTCTCCCTTGACAAGAATTATTCAGGTATCTCCGAGAGCATGGTAAATGAAGCTGAAGGAGAGTGCACAATTGATCAGATGAAGCAACAGATTGAGCTGGACTGCAAGTCGATAAGCCGTCTTTGGAAGGAGCTGGAGGAAGAAAGAAACGCGTCAGCTGTGGCAGCGAACCAAACGATGGCCATGATCACTAGACTGCAGGAAGAGAAGGCCGCAATGCAGATGGAAGCCTTGCAGTACCAGAGGATGATGGAAGAGCAAAGCGAGTATGACCGTGAGGACCTTCAGAAGATGACCGTAATTGTTCGAAATCTTCAGGCTGAGATCGAAGGCTACAAGATAAAACTTAAAGATCAGCTACTCGTCAACGAAATACGTGACCAAATGCGCCTTTCAGAACAAGCTGGTTCTAGCATCTGCAGGATTAATTCACTCGCTTGTTTTGAGGAGAAGACGTACATCGCGAAATGCTTGCGGAAGCTGAGGCACAAGCTTCATGAATTCTCAAACAATAGCAAGCATGTTCCAGTGCAAAAGCTCAGTGATGGCAAAGAAGATCCAGTTGACGTCAGAAACAGCGATGATGGTTACGAAGATGTCAATGAAGATGGCGAAACTGATGACTCGGTATTCGAAAAGCATCTAGGAAGAAATGGATACAACTCTAGGGACTCGAAACAAAGCGACCCCAAGGGGCAGTACCATGCCATGGTCAGCGAGAATGACCTGGCTTCATTTGAAGACGAGATTTCTGCAGTCAGTGAGAGGCTGATGGCACTGGAAGCGGACCGGAGCTTCCTGGAGCACAGCGTGAACTCACTGAGAAATGGCAAAGAAGGCGAGGAGCTGATCCGCGACATCGCTGGCAGCCTCGGGGAGCTCCGGAGGATGGGGATCGGTTGGAAGGAGTAGGATTATTAGCTGGAGAAGTGGAGATGGTGGTGACTGGCTGCTGTAGCAGAGGTAATGCAATGTTTCAGCCAGCTGATGCTCCTGTTGGCTGAACTTTCAACTTCTGAATTCTATGGAATCACTGATCCCGTGGTATCATTTTTGGTTAGTACAATAGTACTGTATGAGTTATTATTTATTTATCCTCGGCCCGAGCTAACTGACGGCTGTTAATTTTTGTAGGGTGTAAATAATGATGATGAGCTTATTGTAGTGGAACACATGTATATGTGCATGCGGTTGCTGTCATCTTGGTTGTGGTTGAGGACTTGAGGTTGTGGGTATGCAAGGAAGTGCACTGAGCATTCCGCGTGAAGTCAGCTGAATTGCATTGCAGAGTTTAGTCCTTGCGATTTGACCAGTGTGTGCGTGTGTGTATATACATATATATAATTTCCAAAGATTTCTTTATTTTTTTTAGATTATTTGTTTCTTTTTATTTTTTTTAGAATGGAGATTTTTATCCTTTTTTTTTGCAGAGGTGTTTATTGCACTCTGTACTGGGGCCTCCTGGCCAACCAAATATGTACTGAACACTGATGCAAAAGGTTTTATGCGTGTCAAGTTTGAAATTTGCAGGATACGATTTCGCTCTCGCATCATACCGTGTGTCCGTGTCAAAATAGTGGTTGGTTTTTTACTCACTCGCCTTCTCCGGCCACGTACCTTCTTCACCGCCGCCCCATTTCCTCCCGGTGGCACCGGGTGGACCACGGCACCGGCACACCCCCATGAGGCAGCCGACGGTGGCTCATCAGCGCGCGGAGTTTGCGGTGGTGCTCTACATCGCCCAACACGCGGGCGGACGATGCAAGACTAGAGCCGAAATTTAAGGGGTCCCCGTGTTACCGGCACTCATGAACCTCTATATTCATCCTCTATACGTTTTAGTCAGCAAGATTCTCTCCTCTATACTTAATTCTCCCGCACCCATCCATTCTCTATATCATCCTCTATCCACTATATCTATTGTGGGACCTATTTGTCACTTTATCTAAATATATTCATGTGTGATCTAGTTTTGAAGGATTTATTGAGACAAATTTAATGGTGCAATCGAAATTTAATTTGGATTTTTGGTTTGTGAGTTATAACAATTTTTTTCTTTGTTTAGCTAGTGAGACCCGCCACTAAATATAGAGTGAGAGAAAAAATAGAGTATTTTTAAGTACCCAATACATCAGTTTTTACTCTATATTTATACTCTAAAACTTTAAAATATTATTTTAGAGTACTCACTGCCACTGCGGCTAGTCTTAGGTCCGTCCCATGATCCGTCTCCCCCTGCCAAGGCGCGAGCCCAGCAGCCACGTCGTCCTCGTCCGTGATGGAGCGAGCTCCATCAGGTGGCCAGCCCAGGTTCGCCGACCTCATCGTTCTGCGAGCACTCCCTGCTTTCCAAAGTGATGCTTGCCGTCCGTCCTCCGCTTCCAGAGTTCCAGTACAAAGTCAAGCATGCGCACAACGAGGGCACAGCGGTAGTACGACACGTAGAAAAAAAGTCAAAAAGATCGTGTAAGGTCCGGACTGCAAGACGGCTAAGGTCTACTCTACACGTTGAATAAGTCACACCTGCTAATTAACTCTTAACGTTGAATGAGCCACACCTGCTAATTAACTCTCTTACGCTTACATCCTCTCTTCTACACCTGCTAATTAACTCTCAACGTTGAATGAGCCACACCTGCTAATTAACTCTCTTACGCTTACGTCCTCGTTTCGAGCAAAAGGATTGATCCGGAGTTAATAGCCTAATTAACTCTCTTGCGCTTTCGTCCTCGCTTCGCGCAAAAGGATCAATCCGAAGTTAATAGTCTCCCAGGTTCAGGCTTTGAAGCTGGTCTAGCGTTCATTCCGTTTCCGGTATGGGACTAAACTAGGAATACTAAGTACTAGTACCTCATCCCTGCGGTGTCGCGAATTTGGTCCGGTCCAACTGGCTGGATCTCACATCTACCCTCAAAGGATTCGATATCTTCATCAAGCTATTGAACTAGGTTACTCATATAGGACAAATGTTCAGGATCAACTCTTTTGGCCACATTCGTATTTCTAGTTCCCTGGCCTGTCATGCCCTCTCTCTGGAGCCATGCACAATATGTCCAGGCTTCTGGATCATACGCAACTGTGAAACCGCGAGAGTTGACTCTAATTACCATTTGTTATGTCTTGATCCGGGAAGACGGTTAAGACCCACTCTACACGTTGAATGAGCCACACCTGGTAATTAACTCTTTTGCGCTTTCGTCCTCGCTTCACGTAAAAGGATTGATCCGAAGTTAATAGCCTCTTAGGTTCAGACTTTTAAGCTGGTCTAGCGTTCGTTCCGTTTCCAATAAGGGACTAAAGTGTCACGAATTTGGTCCGTCTCAGCTGGCCCAATGGGCTGGGTCTCATAGATCCTAGACTGAATGAGCAAACATGCCGGATGCATGCATGCAGACTGCAAGTCTGAATCTGTGGAATAATTCCAAACCAGCAAGCAAGCATTACTACTTCGATCCTAGGTACGTTCAAATGACAATGCAAAACGTCTCTTCCTCTCGTCTCCACGCACTTTCCTTCCGTCTGCGCCCGCGCCGCGCGTGTATTTATACATACTAGCACAAGGGCACTACGTTGCGCCGGCCAAAAAAAAGAAAAGAAAAGAGAGAAGCGAACAATATGTGTGAGATCCACATGAACAGTGACTATGACCCACATGATCAGTGAATGGGGTCGCATAAACAGTGCTTGCTACAGTGACCAGAGGGCGGAGCGATCGGGGATTTATTCCTAGTTGAAGATTACTAGCACGATACACGCGCTTCGCCGCGTGCGCACATGCTATATGCGCCCGTGGTAATTATGTCAGACTATTGATTTTAGCGCACATATTTTGATAGACTGTGTGTTTATGTAGGGTGATGACGGTATCATCTGTATGTTGTTTTGTTGATTTTAGTTGCAGCTGCGAACATCATTACATATATAATATAGTCTCTGCCGTGCTGGTTGCAGCGATGTGCACTTAAATTTTCCACAACAAATTTATGAACTATACCAGAATGTTTCGACCATGTCATCAGAATTATTAAGGTAAAGAAGGGTATAATGACCATGTACATGTACAAATGGATGGGCAAGGGGACAGGGCCAAGGATCACGCATTCTTTGCAATCGCATCCTGAATGCTGAATTTTGTAACTTGCATGCCTCGTAGTTGCTCATAGCGGCGTTCAGAGCGGTGGAGGCGAGTATAATGTGACGGCGCACTGAGGATTTCAGTTTCCACAGTGGTGCATGCGTAGGGCCAACGCAAGCAGACAACACGTGGCGAGGAATGATTTGACGCCACATGCAACGGTTGATAAGAAGCCAGCGCGGCTTCAGCATCATGCGTCGGCTGCTGAGACTATCCGCACTCATGGACCTCTATATTCATCCTCTATACGTCCTAGTCAGCAAGATTCTCTCCTCTATACTCAATTCTCCCGCACCTATCCATCCTCTATATCATCCTCTATCCACTCTATTCACTATGGGACTCACTTGTCACTTTATCTAAATATATCGATGTGTGATCTAATTTTGAAGGATTTATTGAGACGAATTTAATGGTGCAATCGAAATGTAATTAGGATTTTTAGTTTGTGAGTTATAGCAATTTTTTCCTTTATTTAGCTAGTGGGGCCCGCCACTGTAGAGTATAGAGTAAACACTATATTACTCTAAATATAGAGTGAGAGAAAGGATAGAATATCGTTTTAGAATACCCAGTGCATCAGTTTTTACTCTATATTCATACTCTAAAGCTTTAGAGTATCGTACTCTATATTCATACTCTAAAATTTTAGAGTATCGTTTTAGAGTACCCACTGCGGCTAGTGAAGTGATGCGGAGTCGCAAGCATCCTGGATGGAGGCGGATCCTTTCCCGGCTGACCAACAGCGTGTGAACAGTGCACATACTAAATGGGCAGATGCGGCGCTGAAGCTCGTGCGCAGGAACGGGGGTTGCCTGCGGCGCTACAGTGGTGCGCTGTAGCGAGGGGGCACGTGGACAGGGCCGTCGCTGGCTGGGAGACAAAAGCGTCACGTCATAAACAGTAGTGCACAGTAGCCAGATCACGGAGAGGGCTCGGATTCTTTCCCCGATTAGGATGTAGATATAGTTATAGGCATGCATGCATATTGACCCAGACAAGCCGGACATGCTCCTCGAGCGGAATCACTGTCCACGTCGCCCCAAATTCCCTCAGCCGTTCGATCTGCCGTTGGACGACCAAGATCTCTCAGATCGGATTCTACCGGTTTTTGCGGAAAATGACTTCTCCTGCTTCTCTTTACCTTCTACGGCTCCTACTCAGCTTCCCCTTGCCTTTACTGGCTTCTCGTCAGAATCCAGACAAACAAATATATACTCGGCTTCAGCTTCTGGTTCCAGAGCCTTCTTCTCGCCCCCTCCGCTCTCCCGTTCGCTCCCTCTCCCGACGCGAGCAGGGTGGCGGCCGCTGGCGCGTGCGGCACGACCACGGCGGCGACGGCCGCCCCCTCCTCCTCCTTCCTCCCTCGCGTCGTCCCGGCCGGCCCCGCAACCGCCGACTCCCAGCGTGAGGCGCTGGCGGCGCACGACGGCGCACCCCGGCCGCGGCGCGGTGCCGCACGTGCCCACCGGCGGTGGCCGCCACCAGCCACGGCGCCGCATGACCGCACCCCACCGGTGGGCGCCGCCGTGCCTGCCCCCCGGCGCCACCTCCTCCCTCTGGTCCGCGGCTCCTGCTGTGTTCCAGGAAACCCTAACGCGTCGCCTCCTCCTCGTCGACGGAGACAGCGGCGGCTCAGCTCCGCGGCTGGATCTCCTGGTAATATCCGTGCCTGTGTGCCTCGTGCAGTTCCATTGAATTTTTGTGCAAGGATCCTGGTGCTTGGACCAGTAAGCTACGCCCCTGCCTCATGTGCCTCGTGCATTTCGATTGAATTTTTGAGGCACCATCAATTTTTGATTTAGGTGCCTTGGTTCAGCTGCACAGATCCATGCCAAGAATATTTCATTGAATTTCCTGCGGTTTAATATATGCCTGCCTCTTAAGCTAGCATAGCTAAAATCTGTAAATTAATGCCTAGGCGCATTTATGCCAAGCCTAAATCCTAAATTGGTCTTCTTTGAATGCTTCCTTCAGATGTTTTAAATCCTATTTGTTCTTTCCCAATAAAAATATCAGAGATGAAAAACAACAGGTTTTAACTGCTTATCAGGGGGGACACCGGCGTTAGCAACTTCAGCAGCACCTGCTTGCTAAGTTCTTTTTATTGTGGTCCTTGCTTGGTTGCTTGCCTATTGTCACAAACTAAGACTCTGCCAAATATGTTTTGTCTATACATATTGCCAGACATAACTGTTTTGAGTGATCTCATACATGCTTTTTGCAATGTCACTGAGCTCCACGACGGGGATCAGCCAGCGCTGATTCCGTATGATTTGTTGCTCTACTTCAATCTCCCTCTTTTATTTCCATATGACGCTTTAATGTTCCTTTCTGGCTCCACGCAAACACAACTAGGTGAACAAAGGCATGGGAGGTGTGTTCAGGCTAAGATCAGTGAGGAGTGGCACTAATTTCGTATAGTTTGTTGGTCTACTTTAGACTCTCTTTTTTATTTACATATGATGTTTTGGTTTGCATTTCTGGTTCCACGCCGACACAGGTAGATGAACCAAGGGATGGGATGTGTAGCGAGGCTAAGATCAGCAATGAGTTGCACTGCAGTGCCCTCTGAATCCATGCCAGCAGATGGCGCCTGGTATGTGTTAGGAGTTTACCAAACATATTGTTTATTCTCCATTAGCTAGGTAGTCATGTTTAAATTGGTTCACAGTAAATTGCCATCCTTCCTGCCAGTTACTTATTGCATGAAAAAATGCATAGTCAACCTCCATCTAAGAGAGAAGCCTCTGATTTTTCTTGGCAGGTGCCTGTAAGATCCTATGAACGTTTTCCATTTTTTGGGGGCAAATACAGGTTTCTGAAATGGTGTGCCCACCATTTTATACAATGGTATACAGTACAGTTAGTGAGAACAACGGTTCATTTAACCCCAGTTGTTAGTTTCCGCTGTGCAGCTCCAGAATCTTATAGAGCTCTGCCTTCACCAAAACTAGAAAGAAGTGTTTGGAGACCTCTCACCATTCAAAGATAGCGGCTTGCGTTACGAAATTTGGTAACGCGTACTGTTCTCTCACACAATTAGATACTCATTCCTTTTGCTCGCAAGTTGGTCCAGAGTTACCTCATTCATATCTGCATGTACCGTAAATTCAATGTTACAACTGTGATTGTTACTTCATACATTACAGATTTAATGATTTACAACAGCTAAGCCTTTTACTCACTTTGCCCTTGTATCAATTTCTTAGGTATGCTCCCCCCAAAAGTGTTAATTCAGTGCCAAACATGCATTTTGCAAATCTTGATTAGTGCCCTCTAATATTCTTATATATTAGGATAATGAGAAGCATCCATTCCTGCATAAAATTATGTCAGCCTCAGTGTTAAAAACTATCATGTGTAAAAAAAAATAGACCCGTTATCTTATCTTGACAAAATGGATAGCTGGACCATTGAGGTCCAGTTCGACAGTCCCCTTTTTCCTGAAAATCTATTTTCAAGTTTATTGTATTGAAGTTGAATCTATGCTTCTGCTAAATTGCACCTCCACAAAATTTCATTTGTTTCGCTGATTCTCTTGGAATTTTCAAGAATGCTCGCTTCCATCCTTGCATTTTGTGGCTATTTTTTCCTTAAACAAACCTCTTATGCTTGCTATCCAATTGGTGCTTCCTTCCCTGTTCTTTTCGATTCGGTGACAGCTTCATCAGATTAGTCCTCTGTTTAATGCTTAACAAACAAATAATAGTCATCGACAAGCTTCTTCAGCATCGTTTCGAGATTATGAATAAGTGCTTTTCTAGGTATCCCTTCTATGTCTCTTCCTATTGTCTCTACTTCCATTCTACGTGGGGTTGCTCATCACAGATAGGCATGACGAACATGTGAGCAGCAAATTCCAATTCTGTTCGACAGCGAACTAATAGAGTAATGCCCAACACCCCTTTAACGGTTGGACAGGCTGCACCAAGTGCAATTTGCTGACAACCCATGGTCTATTTTTAGTCTATTAACAATAGTGAAATGCAGTATGCTTGTTCAATGGAAGAAAATTTGGTACACAGTCTGTCATGAAATGGCTGGTTTGTGTACTTCACCGTTAAAATTTAGGATTATCTTTGTGGTGCTATAGTAAATCAAATTATCAGCGGAGGTAACAAGATGAAACACTACATAGTATTTTTACTTCTTAGTCATGTATTGTGATCTTCCTTATGTTATCTCTAGGTTAAGCATGGTGACTGTGGTCCGGTTGAGAGAATGAAGGTGCAGAGACAACTGGTTGTTACAACTCCACCTTTCTGACGTTTGTAGAAAAGAGAAAATGATGATTCATCTGTTGGGTATATTCGCATTACACAGTCCAGTGCAGTGTCCAAAAAAGATTTGGTTAATGGTCTGTTGCTTGACCTTATCTTCTGCCGTTTTTCTCCCTCCGTATTCTGGATGTAGTAGTTTAGCTGATCCTTGCCTGAAATGCTATATACAATCTATTTTTTTCCTACACTCGTGGGTGCTCACACCACAATGAGTGCCTCCCTAAAGGGCATTGTGTTTACCTCTCTGAACAAAGCAAGAGGAACTCTCTCCTTACGTTTAAGTTTTTTAGTGTCTAAACCGAGAGGACTATGTTTGGATATAAATCTATCAGCTTATTACAGCAACAAGATCTGAGAAATACAAATATTAATCACTGTTTCTATGCATCTTTGAGGTATGTGTTGTTTTATATTCAAATATTAGTAATCTTGGTTGTACATATCTTTTCTACGGTAACAATTGCATATAACATCCTATGTCAATTTGCCTTATATCCTCTCTTGCAGCACTAAAACGTCTACACAGTTCAGGCGCCTCCTATTTCGTTTTAGACATAGATCTGCCTCTCTTATTTCCCATATCTCAATCTATGTCCATCATATTTCACTAACGAAAGGTGCTTTAATATACTACTATGTTATTTTGGTTGGATGGCTACAGTGCTTGCAGCCCCCTTCTTAGTATGACTTACAGGGCCCAGCCTCATATGCGCTCAATCTATACAACCTAACTATATGTTTGAGGTACGGCGACATCCCCTTCCTAATTTCTATCATTATTAGCTAACTACTACATTAGTGACTTGTTTTTTGCTTGCTACCTATATATACATTGCTCTATCATGCACACATGATTATCATTGGTTTAGCAAATACAATGCGTGGGCTAACATCTATTTTTCTATTTCAGGTATGAAATAAAACGGTCCAATCCAATATCTTTTTCCCATGCCGCTGGAATTTTCGTATAATACAACCCTTCGATATTACCATTTAATGTTTCATGACATGTTAAAGTTCCTTCAAGGTTACTTAGTACTCTTATTCAATTCAAAGATTCCTAATACTTCCTTATCTGAGCCAGCTCAGATATTTATGCATATGACGTTATTTTCAAATCCAGCCAGCAATGGATTGTTTTGCTACTCTTTCAAGGAATACATATTTACATTGAATTCTATAATCCCTTTGTTAAATTCCAGTAAAATAGATTTATATGACAGTAAAACCTTGTGCTCATTGTTTGTCATATGCAACTATCCAGGTGTACAGTTAGGTGATCCATACTCAAGGAATGATGGTTTACGTCCCTCAAAAACAAGAACCCTTGGTAAGTCTGCACGAAATGGATTATGATAACAAGTGTTTGTTTCCAAGGCTAATAGGAACCCTTGGTAAGTCTACATATTTCTAGAAGGTGCTAATACGAATACTAAGCTTCCATGGCTTCTGGTGCTAATACGAATACTAAGCTTCCATGGCTTGTGGTGCTATGCCTTCAAACTCAGTTCAATTAGTGCACTGCAGCGAGGGAGCAGATGCCGCAGATGGAGCTCCAAGGTTTAAATTATTAACCATTCACTTTACAATTTTGTTCTGCTTACTTTTGCAAACTTAATGCTCAGTTACTGGACTGAATTACTTGGTTATGTTTGTGTTTTTACTGTGCCACGGCTATGCAAGGTCCAGGTCATATATGAATATTACGTTTGTATTTAGAGCGGCACTATCTCATATTATCTACCTACTTCACAGCATGGTCTGCAGCACCTACACTTTTCTCTGCATGGGCACGCCCCTTGTTGGTCTCGGAGTAGCGCTGCTCCATCGAATAGACTGACAAATTATTTTATCACATTTGAGCAATCTGATTTCAGGCCTCCGAATGATGCTAATGACCAGACTTACATGTATAAATGCTCAAACTCTACATGGTTAGGTATTGAAGCACGAAAACCTTAGTTTCAGAGTTTAAACATTTTATGGTTTAGTCATCAAGCTCTCTTGTGTCTCAGTCTCCATTTGTCCACTGACAACTGTTTGAATATTCTATCATCTGAACTTAGTTTTTTTTGGCTTACATGCACACACCCCAAAATTCAGGATCTTCTCCACATAACTCCCGGTTTTTGCACCACATAAAATGCTTGCGACAAGTGCTAGAGAACAAGTGCAACGGCACGTCGTTTGCCTCCCTGTTACCCTCTCCATCACCATGATCCGGGAACCAGCAACTGCAAGTTGGCCCGACTCCCTTTTTTCGCGTCTCTTGTTGCTTTTAACTCTACCATCCCAACTTACTGAATGCTGATATCATTATTATCTCAATGCTAACGTGAGCATAGTTCCAATTTTTGGCAGAAGGTTAAAAGAGGTTCTGCGAAAGTTGGAAGGATCCAACTGCTGATACAAAATTTGCACCGCATATTCGCTTCTGCTACGACCTGCAGTGTCACAATCAGTTCAACAAATATAAGGTCCCTCATATATCTTTCCATGTTCTTTATGTCTATTTTACAGCCTAATATAGTTACTAGGATCAGTGTCTCCCTCCCTACACTTTTATCTGCTTATAGTTACTGAAGATTGATATGATTATTTTCCCAGACCCAACAAAAGTATAGTACCAACTTTGTGCACAAACTCACAATTGTATTATATTTCAGCCTGATGAACTGTAACGGTTTGCTATACCTACCATACTTCGCGGTTTAGCAAACCACATCTTTGTTTGTATATATGTATGTACAAACCAAAACATATGCTTCCTATCAAGTACTATACAATTAGCTCTATATATAATATCTGTATAAATATGCTCTTAAATATCAGCATCAAATTCTCCCACAAAAAAAACCACGATGGCGCGCGGATGCCCGCGCCCCGTTACTAGTTGCTTACACGCCGCAACACAGCTCAGCTCGTCACATCACATGAACGCGCTCCCTACTAGTCCTAGGAGAGAAACACGTACGACAGCGCGCTTAAGCCAAGGCAAGGTGCTTCGGGGCTTCGGATCCATAGATTGGTATCTGTCGACGACCCATCGGCCATCGATCATGAGGTCATCGTCGTCGAGGGCTACAACAGCGGTTCTTGTCCTCGCCGTCATCGTCCTCACCTCCGGCGGTGTCCTTGGCGCGGCGGCGCGGCCGGTGGTGGGGCATGGCGGTGGCAATCCTGTCGTCGTCGTCGCGGTGGAGTTGGCGGCGGGCACAGATTCCTCAGCGCAGCCGTCCAACTGCACCTACGGGAACAACGTCGGCGGCGTGTGCCCTCCCTTTCCTCCCACTCCCGGTGTTGGGCATTAGGCCACCAGCGCCGGTCAGGTGACAGTGTGACTGTGTGTAGTTCCATGTCCAAAATGTTTTTTAGGGGAATGTCCAAATGGTTAACAAGACGGGCCTAATATATTCGCAAGGCCCAAATGGCTTCTCGCGTCAACAGAATAACAGGTCGGGCCAGTTGAGGGACCCTTAGGCCATGGGCCTTTGGCCCCTGTGGACGTTCATCATTTTTTACTCTTTTTTTATGTATATAATAACAACAACCTTACGGATCTCCGAAAGATTGTGGTCACTTGTCAGAAGTACGATTAAATCAAGATGGTGATGACCATTGTATGTAACATAGCTAATATGTTACATACAACAGGTTGTGTCCGAACGCAGGTCCTAACCATCACTTAGATACCACACCTTTCTCAGTGCCTTCCACGTGACTCCCTCTACATAGGAGCGCGTAGCACGATGCCACGCCCCCGTCCCCACCATGCTTGACGGACGCAAAGGAGGCTCGAGTGGCATCTACGACGGGTTGGGCTCTCGTGTTGCCATGTGCCTGCCACACACATCCAACACATGAGAGAGAGAGACAAGAAAGAGATGGAGAAAAATATTTGTCACTGCATCATAACATAAACCGACAAAATCTCATAGAAGCGAGAGATAAGAACAACAACAAGATGATTAGTTTCTGCCCCATCACAACTTCTTTTATGCAAAAGATTCATGAAACAAAACAAGACATCAGTCACAACATCCATGAGTTGCTATTACAACATCATAAAAGCAAATGTTGCAACGCAACAGAAAAAGACCCTGTTTGCAACATCAAAATGTTTCAATCTCAACAATAGAAGCTATAGTTAGGAACAAAAGAAAAATGGTTAGTTTCTACCTCATTGCAACATGTTTTTTTGCAAGAAAATTCATGAAACAAATCAAGACATCAGCAACATCCATGAATTGCTACTGCAACATCTCAAAAGCACATATTGCAACATCGAAATAAAAAGACCATGTTTGCAATATCATAATATGTTTCTGTTGCAACATCTGTTAATCAACGAGCAAATCAGCAGTTGTTGCATCTCAATTTTGTTGTTGCAACATGAGAAATCATTTACTGTAACATCTCAGTCTGCTGCAACATGGAAAATCAACAAAATACAACGTCCAATGGCCAGCTATTGGAACATCAAAGTAAAGGCGATGAAACATCTCTAATTATCATGAGAAAATAATTGCTTACTGAAACACCAAGAAATCAATGCTTAATGCAACACCAAACATTCATGTAACTCAATATGCTAGTTTTGTTGCAGCAACATGAGAGACCATATACTGAAACATCTGAATTTGTTGTGGAAACACGTGAGAAAAATCTCCAAATGCAACATAGAAAAAACAAAAAATACAACATTCCAAAAAACATATGTTTAACAATTGTAGCCCTAGATGCAAAGAGGAGGGTATGGATCTGGACGTCCCTGAGCAGCACAAGGTGTCGAACTTAGAACATGAGCAATCGCAGGCCTATATCCAACAAGAGTGGATCTGGGCGTCCCTAAGCAGCGGCTTGTCGATGGATGAAGGCAGACTGTCGTACTAGAGAGAGAAAAGATGCTGCTTGCTTGCTACTCCCGGCAGGAGTTGTCGCCAGAGATGGAGCGCACAACAGGCAGGTACGTGGTGGAGAGGAAACAAGACAAGTGCTGGCGGTAGGGCGCGGTGGAGAGAGAGGCAACCAGCGGGAGGGGGAGGTGGAGAAGGCGGCTGGCGTCGGGCGAGGTGGAGAAGGTGCCTAGCATCACATGAACGGCAAGGCAGGAACTCGAGTGGGCGACGTTTGGCAAACAACTAGGAAGAAAATCAAGCAGACGACATACGAAAGTTGGGGAAGAAGCCAAGTTCTGATAAGTGGGTGGAGCTGTTGGTCCGTACGGGCCTAGCCACATTGCGTCCCGAAAAATTGATGTCGTCCGAACGTCCGGACACCCTGTTTCTATCAATTCTAATGCGGCAAGGCTAGCGCCCCGATGTCTGGCTCTAGGCCCGCATCCAGACACAGCTCCAACGCGTGCACCCGCGTCGCATCGAACACCACCGCGCTCGCATTAGATCCCGGACCAGCGAATCACGTCTAGCCGCCCGCAAAACATCCCGCGCAAAGCGACGCGTCCGACCACCCGTGACTCGATCCCATCCTGGCTGCGCTTTGGCGTCAAGACTGCGGCGCTCCTTCCCCCGCCTCGCCGCGCTTCTCCTCTCACCGTAGCGCCATCCCCGTCGCACTCCCATCCTCTGTCGTGCTATGTGTTGGCCGCACCTCTCCCCCCTTCCTAACGTCTCATCTCCTCTGCAACATCTGTCCGATCATTACAACATATGCTATACTCTTGAAACATACATGTGTAGTCATTGCAACATCCAGATAAAACACATAAAACAGGTGTTTGAAACAGCTGAACCATTCGAAACATACATTTACAACATAGGTCTGAAACAGATGAAACATACACTTAAAACATACGTGTGTAGCCCTAGTAATGCTTGGTCACGGGGACCGTCCCATCCAGACACCGTGCCTCACTCCGCTCGCTGCTGCGACATTCTCCAACCGCGCTCCCGAACCATGCACTGCTCATTCGCTTGCTCCTCGCTCCTGCTCGTCACATGCCCTACCTACGCCGCTCACCCCTCGCTCCTCTCTCTCGCCTTTCATGCGCCCCACCCGCACCTCACTCCTCGCTTCGGCTGTGCGCCACGCCGCCCGGCCGCCCGAGCCAAGGCCGGTGCTGCTCATGGTGGTGGTGGTTGTGCTTGCGCGCCGTCGCTCGTCGCCGGATCCCACCCCGATGGCCGGAATCGACCAGTTCCAGCCTTCCCCTCTTCTACGTTGCAAATATATGTTTCAAGTGTTTCTGATGTCTCAGAGGTACGTTGCAATTAATTGTTACATATGGATGTTGCACATGTTACATATTTTACAAGTGTTTCTAGTGGTATGTGGCAAGCGTTTTGAAGAAAATATTTCATCTGTTTCAGATATATGTTGTAGTAAATGTTTTATCTGGATGTTGTATGTGTTTCACACACATGTTACAAATGTTTTATCTGGATGTTGCATATGCTTCGCACACATGTTTCTACCCCGTCATTGTGCCCCGCTCCTCCCCCTAACCCCCTCCTCTCTCTCCGCGTGGGCGTGGTCCGGGAGCCAGCCCCCAGCTCGCTGCGCCCCCGTCCGCTAGTCCTCAGCTCATCGCGCCCCATCTCTCGGCACCTGGGATGTGCGCCCATCACTTATCATGCCCCCATGAAACACTTAGATGCAGCATACGTCAGACACAAATGAAGCATTTGAAATATACTGTTGCAATATGTGTGTAAAATATATGCTACTTTCAAATCAAAACACTTGGCTGCCTTCTCCGTCCGCGCGCCCCCGTTTCCTCTGGGTCGTCGACCACGCATCACGCCCACTAGGCTGCACGCTCGTCCAGTCGTCCACGTGGGTCGGCGCGTGTTCCGGCGGCGCCGACGATGGCTCGCGGAGTCTGCGGTGTGGTGCTGGAGCTGGATCGATGCAACAAACGCGCGCGGACCAGAGCAGAGCCGAAAGGCCGGGCTCGCGTGTTAGGCCCGTCACACGATCCAGATCCGTCTCTCCCCTGACAGGGAGAGTCCAGCAGACACGTCGTCGTCCCTACTGGCTGCTGTACGTGTGAGACCCTGATCGAGCTCGATCAGGTGGCCAGCAGGAGTGCTCTCCCTGCCTTCCGAAGTGCTTGCCGTCCTCAGCTTCCAGCTTCTTCAGTCCCAGGAGTCAAACATGCGCACATTAGCACTGTATAGTTTTTCTCGGGTTGACACGTCAAAAAGGAAACACAACGCATTAGCCTACCTGTTGCTTCCCTGGCCTAAGAAGAAGCTGATGAATTGCCGGCTGTGTACATGCATGCAGACTGCAAGTCTGAACCTGTGGGCTAATGCAACGGTTTTAATCAAATTTCCTCCCCTGAAAGACAACGACTAGACAAGCGAGCATTTACTTGTTCATTCCAAGGTCAAATGACAATGCAAAACGTCTCTCCCTCTCATCTCTCTGCACGCACGCACTACCACCGTGTAGCCGTGCGCCCGTTCGTGTATTTATACGCATGCATTGCATACACATCGCAGCACAGCCTCACACGACGATCGCGGCAATTCAAGCTACTCGATCGCGATGGATTGCTAGCTCTGAATTGTTTTTTGAGGGAAACTATCTCTGAATTGTGAATCCATTGGTCGATCGATCGACCATGAGGTCCTCGACGCTTGCAGTTGCAGCAGCGGTTCTTGTCCTTGCCGTGCTCGCCTCCGGTGGCGGCGGCATTGGCGCGGCGGCGCCGCCGGTGGTGGGGCAGCAGGGCGGCGGCAGCTCCTCCGCCGGCGCCGTGCTGGATCGCATCGCCGTGGCGGTGGAGCTCACGAGCACGAACTCCTCGGCGCAGCCGTCCAACTGCACCTACGGGAACAACTCCGGCGGCGTGTGCCCTCCGACTCCTCCCGCTCCCGGTGTAGGGCACTCGCACTAGCAGCAAGGGTCCCAGGCACCCAGCCAGTCACGCAGCCACCCGGCCAGAAATGCCCCGGCCGGCGGCTGCCCTGATTTCCGCGTTACAGGCATTCGTGTGTAGTTTCGAGTCAGGCCCAATAAATCCCTAGGGGCCAGATGGTTACTCTTGTGTACTATGGGTGTGTTCGCTTCACGAAAATTAGCTGAAAAGTTACTGTAGCATCTTTCGTTGTTATTTGGCAAAATTTGTCCAATTATGGACTAACTAGGCTCAAAAGATTCGTCTCGACATTTACAGACAAACTATGCAATTAGTTATCTTTTTTACCTACATTTAATGCTCCATGCATGCGTCGAAAGATTTAATGTGATGGGTGTAAGAGGAAATATTTTGGGTTGGGATGAGGAAGTGAACAAGGCCTATGTATGTTGACGTGTGAACAGGCCGGGCCTATTGGGCGACCCGTAGCCCATGGGCCTTCAGCCCTACGGACACAAGCTTATCAATTGTTGTTATTTTTTATTTCGCTAAAAAAATTGTTGTTATTTGCTATTGTTATAATATTACTTTATCATTTATTATTATTGGAGCCTATGTTTGATTGCCGTCAGTGATGCACTATTATAGTACTAGTCTTACTAGGTTGCATTCACGGGTAGGCCACGTTCGGAGACCGGTGTCTGCAGCTCCATTTCAAACAGAGGCTCCAATAATAATAAATGATAGTGCATCACTGACGGCAATCAAACAGAGGCTCCAATAATAATAAATGATAAAGTATCCAATAATAATAAATAATAAAGTAATATTATAACAGAGGGAGAGAGTACTTACTAATTAATACTCATATGTGTCAATCCATGCCCATGCCCAAGATTAAGAATCTACATGATTTTCTATACTTTTTCATGGTAGGATACAAGGGTGACACCAACCACACTTGTATATAGGTAGGGGTCGGTCGAAGAGATCATGCCTCTTTGGTGACATTAAGGGCTTCCCCAACGTGCTAGGATAACGTACTGCCCCATCCTCCACCTCGGCATTAACATGCCATGTCACTTTGGTGGTCTCGCAGAGGCTTGTAGTAGTCTGCACAAGAATTGGTATCCCTACCTGACAAACAACATAAGATAACGCTCAAGAATGTGATGTGACCGGTGGATGGGTGGCCTTGGAGAGGGAGAAAGGAGAAAAGGTGTTCCATGCACGTTTTTTTACTATAGAGGAGCAGGACCACTGGATAGGCGGATGGCGCCCTTAGGGAGAAAGAATGTGAGTTCTTTTTTTTTGAAGCGAGTTCTATTTTTCTGTCAACGTGGAATATAGATTTTAGTCTGAGGCTAATGGCTCTGTATGGCTGTGTTGTATGTGCCCTAATATTTAACTTGTGGGTGCCACCATATCACTCTCGGTTTGAACTTTTTTGACGGAACGGCAGGGAGCCTCTATCTATTTTTATATATATTGAAAAAGAATATGGTACAAAATATATTTGAAAAAGAATATGGTACAAAATGTACTGAGTACAAGCCTCTTAGAGCACTTGATCAATGTCCGCTTATGAAAAATCTGCATCAGCGTAACATTTGAAAATCGAGTCTACAATGGTTTGGAATCTGCCTCGCAAGTGACCACCAAGTTAGCTCCTGCAAGGATTCTTTCCGATGCATACGTTGTCGGTGTCCTGGACATAGGGAGCGGCATTGTTGCCTTCGTTCCACCTCTTTTACTCCATGGGTCGACTCCTCTTCAGTGCAACCTCACCATCCTCAACAGATGAAGAGTTGGGCTGACGTTGTGGCCATGTCTTCGCCAAGTGAATGTCGCCCTACACGGCCAACTAGCACTGTGGCTCAATCTCCCTCGCTATGATTGCACAACCCGTCGTTGGCTCCTTCACGAGGGAAGGATGTTCATGACTGCCATGTTCACGCATCTCAAGCTCTGACTACCTTCGGTCTTCAATCTTCGCTTGCACCTTTACTGGAGTTGATGCACTCAAAGTTTCAACAACAAATTATCTCCCATTTGGAGGATTTGGTGCGGCCCCTCAGATATGAGATTTCGGCTATTAGGTTGTGGCTTGCACGTGTGGCCACACATTTGAACCATGGGGACCTGCCAAGCGAGGGCCTCACTATTGACGTGTCAAGCCTCTTTGGTTGCTGTGTAGAGCCGTGTAGAGAGCATACTTCCATTTCAATCGTGGCCAAGCTCTTTGGCCCCTGTTCTCCCCTCTGGTGCTCTCCGACGACATCGATCGTCCCTTTCCTTGTTGAGGCTTGCATGCTTGCTGACGCATTGGTGCATGAGGACACATGTGCGATTACCGTAGATTCCATCACTGGTGAGAATACCATAGAGCATGCCATTGTGGTGCCCTTGGAGACCATTGTTCAGATAATAGAGCAGACACCGCAACAGGTCGTCACTCTCGTTGAAGATATTGTTTTGGTGGAGGATGCATCCGATGATGAGGAAATTGTCTCACAAGTTACAGTTGAGGACCACCATCTTTCTCATCACCATCGAAGACAGCTCCACATATTCTGTGACTGAGGTCAAAAACAGATGTGCCCCAGTTGACACAGGAGGCACTAGCAAATGCAAGGTCTTCTCTAGCTGTCACAACTAGTGAGGAGAAGGACCTGGCATGCCCTATACACCCTCCTTCACCACGGGCCACGATAACAAAACGTCGACACAAGTCCTACGATAGATCCTCACTTCGTCGAAGTGCTCGACTTGCACAACACAACGTGCTAAAAAGTTTGGGCGTTATTGGGAAGGATGGGAAGCTAAGTGAGAATGCAATGCAAGACATTGTAGACCACTTGAGGAATTTGTTGCCACCGGACCTCCTCAAGTCGTTGATGGATCTAAAAGGCCGTGCCTTCTAGGAACTTGTGGCAGAGATTTGTCCGCCTCTTCTTTAAGTGTCGTAGGATCTGCCTTTGGTGTGGTTTGTTTTATGGTGTTGTTTGCGCTTGTTGTTAGCGGCTTGTTGTCGTTTGAGTTGTCTTAGTCGTTGTACTGTTGTATTTGTTTTGTTTTCTGTTGTTTGCTTGTAACGGAACCGTCCAAATTATAAGAACAAAAGTACAAAAAAACAATCGCCGGAGCAATTAAATTCCCGTACTTAAGCTCCTATAACCCCGGTAGTCCAATGAAATCACGAGGGATTTCAAACCAACCAACATACAAGTAAGATCGTAGTGGTCCAACATAACAAGTCATATGTTACATCCATTTCATAAGTAATTCAACATATATCGGAGTTCAGTAGAGTTATTACAACTCAAGTTTAAAAGAAGCGGAAGCAAAGTAGTTTGAAACTAATATCACCTTAATTCAAATACATGCCAGTACCAAGGTCAATTTCCCATAAAAGCATGAGAGATAAGATAGCTCAGACGGATCATGCCCATGATCACACTCCGCCACTACAGCCGGAGTCTTCCAATTCTTGCAGTAGCTATGATACATCACAACCTGCAACAAGTGGGAATAAACCCTGAGTACGAGAAGGTACTCAACTAGACTTACCCGTCATAAACCAGAAATAAAGGACACCAAGGAGCATGCAAGGCTTTTATACAGTGGACTGGCTTGACTCATTTGCGAAAAGCAAGAGTTTTTAAGAAAAACTATACTAATACTTTTTGCATCATTTTTTATTATAACCTATTCAAGCTAGGTAAACACCTATTGCTAAAGCAATCACTTGATTCATCATCAACATCTAGATTACCATATCAGGTTTAGCATTTCCAACATCATTCACTTAACCATCAGTGTTCCATTATTGTTACTACGATGCCGTAGCTCGAGTCAAGTGCTCACTAACCGGGAGCGACGGCGATTCGAATCGAATTCCTATCCAGCTGGAGATTTATTCCTCACACAAACCATGCTTCCCCCGTCAGGGTCGCGTAGATCACCAATGACACTTTCCAAGAAGCCGCGGAATAACAATCATGGATCGCACTACCTAGGGACCGCCCGACTGCCAGGACGCACCTTGGGCTCACTCTTCGCGTCCCCGTTACACCCCCTTCAACACCAGTCTGTCAACCCGAGTTTATCCCGACTCAAAAAGTGTCACTAGCTTCGCGGTCGAAAGGTACTTTATTCAGCCAGCTAAATGTGAGGCATGCGTTCAACATGACAAGAGGGACGAGCAACGATCGGTCCTTAATCGACACAGACGGAAAACTAACAGCAACCCAGAACCCTGTCTGGTTGCCTCCAACTCTTCCGTCCGGTCTCTAATTACCCATCAACACTTGGTTAATTCCAGGATATCATTCTTTTCATAGTAAATTCTTTCAATAACCACCTATAAATATAGGTGACCGAAAATCACCGATCGCTACCGGTCTAAGCATGGCTAAGCAATACTTTCGATCCTTAACCAAAATAGGATAGCAGGGATATTTGTGGGACAAGGAAAAGGTATATATGCAGCAAGTGTTTTCACTCAATTCCTATAACTTAATGCAACAATACATATATAACATATATATATTCAATTGCTTTTATAAAGTAGGAGTCTTAGAATGCTCCGGGGCTTGCCTGAGATCGAACACTTAGGTTAGTGGGTGACAGATGACACTCGCTTGGCGAGCATCTCCCATCCTGACACTTGCTTAATCCTTTCATCTTCAGGATAGGTCCACCAAACACCGTCTTCAGGTTTGGCTCCAACATCTCATCCTTCACGTGGTGCATCTAGCGAACCTAAATGAGATGCAAGATGCATGTGTATGAATATGATGAATGGTAACACAAGATGCATCACATAATCATTCAAGGTAAGTACAAGGTTACACTAAATACACATAAGCACTTCACATTGCTTAACTAAACATTACGCCACCTATCATGCTAAGATAGCAAGGGAAGCAATACCAAACATGACACAAGATTTTTAAAGCCTCAGGTGTACTAACTTCATCACCAAGGACACGAATCACACTTAGCAACAAGCAAAGCAACTCAAGGTGAAGCAACAACGATATCTGGAATATGCCAATTTCTGGACTAGCAAACAGTAGCTTCATAAATCAATCATATCTAGAGTTTTATAAATCCAAATGACTTGCAAGAAGACATTATGGAAAGCTTATAAAATTGTCTACATTTCATATAATATAATCACAGCATGATTCATAAGTTAAATAAGTCAAAATTACAAAGTTCCAGAATCTGTTCCTGACAAACAGAGAGCAAGCAATTCTGTACCCCAACTTTAAACAGCTATAACTCCTAAACCACAAGGCTAAATGTCACCAAATTTTAACAGCAGCTAGATACATAAATTATCTACAACTTTTGTATAAACAAGTTTTACAAAAAATCACATTATCATGAAGAACTTTGCTAAGTTCCCAGATCTGTCCAGAAACCTCATTTGCAAGAAATAATTATTAACTTATGTTGCAAACATATAATTGGACAAGACCAACTTTACCAACATGTCACACATGACTAATGAACACCAGAAAACATAGTGTCCATTCCTAAATAAATTATTTTAATACATTTCTTAATTTATCTAGATAATTAGGTGAAATTATGAACACATATCAAAAGTGCACAATAAAATCTACCAAAATTACAGTGGCTCTCATATACCCCCAATCGTCTACTGTCTAAATGTCAAGCCATTTGTACATGCATAGCAACCTCTATAAAAAAGACAAATTGATAATGCAAGAATTCATGTGAGAGCAAGATGAATCAATAACTCATTCATACTACAAACAAAAATCATGAAATTTTTACCACACACCAAACATCACATGAGTAGCATGCCACAAAAATTTCACTTCATTTGGAGCCCTATATTTGCAGTTATAAAAATGACAAATACAACTAACATTAAAAACCTAGCTGCACAAATCTAATTTTACAGAGAAAACTTTAAACTAAAATATGTCATATTATAGATCTACTGCATAGATAATTTTACAAGGATTCCAAAAAGTCCTCATTTGCTATTTTACGATTTTTCTACAATTTACTATGAATTTCCAAAGTTCCTGCAAAATAATCACAAAACAATCCTCTTGGCACTATTCACATGAGTCTATGACAGTGCAGAAAGACCCCTCCCTTTAGTCGAATTGTCGCGCGAGGTCCTTGATACGAAATCAGAGCAGGGAGGTCATCGGAGCTCGTCGTTGCCGGCCGGAGAAGGCTCACCGGCGGCGGCTGAAGGGTGAGGGAGCACCGGGGAACCCAGACGCACCCGTGGGACAGCTCGGCTCAGTCCGAGGCGGCCCGAGTTGGCCCGGCCATGTGAGCCCGCGGCTCGACGGCGGAGCGGCACGGCAGCAGCGGGCTCCGGCGACGGTTGGGGCCGGGGAATAGGCGCCGGAAGTCAAGGAGAGGGCGACGGAGGTGGTGGTGCATGCGGCTGAGCTTGGGGAGGGACGGAGCGGCGCAGCCATGGAGCTCGGCAGCGACATCCATGGCGGCCTTGCTCTGGCGCGCGCGTTCGCATGCAGCAGGCGAGGCGAGGAGCAAGCGCGAGTGCGGGGAGGAGTGGAGAGCGTCCAAGCATCGGCGTGGCTTCAGGCGAGGCGCCCTCGACGCGTGGAGAGGAGGGCGACGCGCGGCGCTGTGCATGGTCGCCACGAGGCAAATCGTCGAGCACGTGGTGGGCGCGGAGTGGAGCAAGGTGGGCAGCGATTTGGGCTAGATCTAGGCCGATTTTGGACATGGGCCCAAAACCAAAGTTGGAGCCCACACGAAGCTCTACGATTTTCGTTAAGGCGCCCAGGTCACTAGGCCAACAGATTAGGAGAGAAAATCATGCCAAGATGACAATGCCAACATGTTGACGGAGGTCACGGAAACTCGCATTCGGAGGTCAAAACCTGATCAAACTTAATCCAACTTTTTGCATGCTCTTCTCCAAGATGTAAACTCCAACTTTTATTTTTGGCTCAACTCAAGTTGTTTAGCAAAAACACGAGAACGCGACGTGCCAACCGTCTTGTCGTTGCCGGTCCAACTTCATGAACATGGCGAAACTAGCAGTTTTGTGAATTGATTTTGAAGGTCCAACCAAGCTCCAAATCTGGTGAGACTTGATCTATACTTTCCTTCACAAGGTGTACTCCAACTCGTATTAAGGACTCCAATTGAGCTTCCACATGAATTTGGAAGATAAAAGGTCACAAACATAGCAACTCACTGCTGTCAATCCAGGACTTAGAATATTTCCTGGGCCTTGAAAAACAGCAGCTGATTCAAACTTGTGAGCTCTATTTGACTAGGTTAGAGGCCAAACTAACTCTTGACCATTAAACAAAGTTTCTTCTCCATAACATGAACTACAACTTTCATTTAAGGTCCAACATCAGAACTGGTATAGAACCTACATTTCTACTCTGACCAAAGTAGTATCGCGATAAAGCTTGAATTGTCCGTTTTGATCCATTGAAGCATTTTCTGGGCATTTGCTCAACACGAACCTTTCTCGACTTTTGTTGTAGAGTCCATCTAGAGTCATTTGGGTAAGGTTGCAAGATTTGGGTGATGATCTATATTTCCATCCACTTAATAATGCAAATTCCAGTACTTAGTAAAGTCATTTCAACAAGCATATAACTTATCATTTCATGTGACTTTTTGATTCCAAACATCATGAAACTTTTCCAGGGACTAATATAGATAGATACTAAGGTGAGACACATGAATATATTGCAATAACATCACCCAAGCATATATATTGAAAATTGCATATATGTAAAGCGAGGTGCAACATCCAAGTTTAGGCTGGGGCTCGTTTTCATAGGTTGACCTTGACATCATCATCTCCCCTTAATCTATCATATTTGAGCTCAAACCCACTGCTTAACTGGTGGCAAACACCTCGGGTGTTACATTGCTCCTTGGAGACGACGTTCGTGTCGATGTCCCAATTCGATCGACCATAGTTTTTTTTTCTTTTTGTTGAGTTTGTTTTCTGGTGTGGTTGTTGGTTGCTGTTGTATCGTTGTACCCACTTTGGGTTCTTCCTCTTTTTAATATAAGGCAGCTCTCCTGCCTGATTCGTTTTTTAAAAAAAAACTATTTACGCTAGAAAAACTTGATGTTCATGTGTTACGCTAAATGAAGTTAGTCTAGGTAGCTGTTCATCTAAAACTCATGGAGTTGCTTAGTTATACATATACCTGATCATCGTGTTACTTACTACGAGTCTATGACTTAAAAGGATCATCGTAATACTTACTACGGAGAAATTGCAAGTTTTACAATATGTTAGTAAAATACAAATTTTCGCATGGACGCATATGCACATAACACACACTTTCGCACAGGCATAATCCAGAAATTAAGCGTACGTGCAAGCGAGAACTACTATGATAACAAAACAATCTCACACAGGCCCGATAGATTCTGAAATTCAAGAGCACTCCCAGCAAAATTTCGATGATGAAATCACGGATTGCCCTGTCAGAATAGCTCTTTCAGTTGAATTAATCAAGAACATTAGTTCACTTCAACCTCAAATACTCAACTCCCTCGCCACGGAATCGAAGCAGTTAGGAAAATCTTCACGTATCGCCGAATCAAAGAATCAAAGAACTACTACTCGGATCATGCGGACGACAAAACCTGCTCTTCAACTCGAACAAAGTGTCGGTTCTTTCTTGCCGCCGCCGCCGTCGCCGTACAAGATGAACTCTGAGGCGTGGAACTCCACCTCGGGCCCCGCCTGCTGCTGCTGACCGCTCGCGGCCACGGACGACGCGTCGGCCCCTCCGGCGGAGGCCCCGGTGTCCCCGTTGTTGCTGGCGGTGGCGGGAGTCGAGGGGGGCTTGTAGTACATGCGCCCCGTCTGGGGGCAGTGCGAGTAGGAGCGCACGGCGATCCGAGCGCCCATGTCCAGCAACTCCTCGCACACGCGGCCGTACCGGCTGCCGATCGGCGCCGACTTCCTCCTCATCACTTCCCGACTCCTCCCAAGAACGGCGCGCGGACGACGGGACGTGCGCGGCGAGGCTGGAGGTGGTCGAGCCGAGGGATCGAACGTCGCCGAGCGCGGCGCGATCGAGGATGTCGGTTTTCTTGCTGGATCGAAGCGCGGCGCGAGTTCTTGGTTTCTTTTCTCGCGGTCGCGGTGGATTTGATGGCTGGAGCGCGAGACTGGGAAAAACGAAGCAAGCGCCTCGGGAAAAGGGATGCGTGGGTATTTGTAGCCTGGGTAGCAGAGTTGGGAGGTCGGCGCGGCGTGGCGGGTGGGGAGAGTCCGGCGACGGCGGCGGTTGCGACTGACTGCGGTTCGGACTCGCGCGTGGGCGCCACGCAGTTTCCTTACTTTCCTGGCAAGGAAACTGGTGATACGTGGCAAGCAGGGCCCACCTGCAGTGAGAAATCGGAATCCAGATTCTTGCTCTGATCTACTAGTACTACTCCTTGGCAAGGGGATTTGGGCCACGTAGTTTTTTTTAAAGGAATTTGGGTCACGTAGTTGGCAACTACAGTCGATACTACCTCCGCCCCTGAATAGAGCCTGTTTGAATTGGTTATGACTAGTTTTTAGCTGAGGCTAAAAATCGATTTAAATCAACTCTCTTATTTGGATTAGTTAGGACTAGTTATTAAAGATCATTTTCCGTTGGATTGAAAAACACGCTCAATGGCCATCTTCAAACGTGTGTTCTACATATATAGCCCAAGCTAACCCCACAAAAAAACAAAAATGTGAGTCTTTGAGGCAAACCAAATCTAGAATTGAATCATTGCCCGTTTTATGTGGGGAACGCATCTCACTTGAAAATATTGCTCACACAACTCCAAATTAAAATTGCTAAAGAACGCACAAGAAAACATGGTCCACATATTCAAGGCCCTTCCAAAAAAAACAGGAATTACACATGAACCTGTTCATTTTCACATGAAAAACACAGAAAATAGAAAAATTTTCTACACTCTAAAGGATCCCTAAAATTTTTCCACATCTATACTTCTAATAAAGCAAACTCCCACTAGCCTATTCTCTAGCTTCTCATTGGTCCAATCCTAAAAAGTGATATCATCCGTCCACTAAGTGATATCATGCGCCCACTAAGCCTCATTTATCTCCCCATTAGATATTTCTTTTGAAATAGAAAAAAGTCATAGCACCTAAACCAAGTATCGTAATTAAAATCCAATTGCACCATGGTATTCCTCGCAATAAACTCTTCAAAACAAGATCCCACATGGATATATTTTGATAACTTTTTTGCAAACATTTAAACCGCTTCTAAGCAAAGCCTAGCAAAACTGCCGTTTCTAAGAAAAAACTAGTAAAATTGCAAATCATATGGATTACATGCGGTCCTCCGAAACATGTATGATTTTGTGAAGAAAAACTCCTAAAACTTTTGGGACGGGGATGGCCCTTAGGTATAGTAGAGGTGAGAGGTTCGGATGGATGAGATTTGGGTGATCTATATTTGATTTGTGGACAGGTACAAAGTCTAACAAGAGAATCACAAATCTTGTAAGGACAAGTTAAGCAAAAGCTAAGAGAATGAGAAAAACAATGTGCTATAGTAGCAACAAGTATTTTTTTTGAAAAGTAACACAAAATCTTCTGATGAAACATATATGCCAATCGATACCATCTGTATAATTGTGCTAATGCATCTATACATATACATCTTCTAATCCTTAGTCTAACTTCTTTATATTTCTACTTCAGACCCGCAGCAACGCGCGGGGCATTCTTACTAGTATATAGCATTTGCACCTCCCTCTCCGATCTAACGTCGTAGAGACGCCTTAATTTGAAGAGGTTTTTTTTTTGCGATTACAATTTTAAGAGGTATCATGTACTTCCAAATGATAGACAGTCGGACACACTGCCTATGCGGCAACCCAACCCAACCCAACCCAACCCAACCCCTGTTCTTCCATTTACCCCCAGCGTGCGCTCTCTCTCGTGGCGACGACTGGGAGGCCGTCGCTGCCGGCCTGCCGCCCTACGCCAGGTGCCCAGGTCTTCTTCGGACCCTTCGCCGGCGACGAGCACCACCATGTACGCCCACCCCCTTGGTCGTCGCTTCCTGCTGTGAGAACCGAGCACCCAAACCCTAACTCACTATTTGTATTCGGATCTGATCTAATTAGTGTATATGCATGTGTTATATGCCTTCCAACTTCGATTGTTCTACAAAATTATTGGGTGTACATGGTATACCCATGTCCTTTACTGGGTCCGCCCCTGGTTGGATGGCTCGTTTGGGGGCAATATCTCGTCCTTGTGAGCCTCATTCCGCAAGTGGATTAAGTTATTCAGTACCTTTCATACAAGTGGAATACATATTTCAGCGTCATGTGTTCTACTAGTATTGAGATACTGCTAACTAGTGAATTTTCGTCATGCATTTGTGCACATTAATTTTTTGTTACATGACAACTAGTTTCTGTGGAGTGCTCACTGTCTTTCCCTTCTTCACTCTGTTGCAGAAATTGCCTCCACCTTTCGATCAACAGCTTCAACTTACAGTGAGATGGAAAATGATAGAAGCCAGCTTGGTCAGATCGACCCAAGAAGAGCCCGCTTTCCTTGTTGCATAGTATGGACTCCAATACCATTCATCACGTGGCTGGTGCCCTTTATCGGTCACATTGGTATCTGCAGAGAAGACGGTGTGATTCTGGACTTCGCTGGTCCACATTTTGTATCAGTTGACAACTTTGCATTCGGAGCTGTTGCACGCTACATTCAAGTAAACTGTGATGAGGTTTGTGCCCAGCAGTTTATGCTCTTCTCTATGACTTGTTGCCGTCACATTTGTGTAAAATTGAACTGTTGTATGCTCAAATCATGCTAGCGCTTACCACCAATTGTTGATCATCCTTTGGAATCTGCAGTGCTATAATCTTATTGAACCTGAAGGAGATGCCACGTGGGATGGCGCGCTGAAGAAAGGCACACAAGAGTTCCAAAACAGAAACTACAACCTGTTCACTTGCAACTGTCACTCCTTTGTCGCAAACAATCTGAACCGGCTGTTCTATTCTGGCCACGACAAATGGAACGTGGTCAGCTTGGCTGCTGTGATGTTCTTACGAGGCCGCTGGGTGAGCACCGCGTCAGTGATGAAGACCTTCTTGCCGTTTGCAGTTGTGCTTTCCATTGGTACCCTCCTTGGTGGCACGACCTTCCTGATCGGCCTTCTTGCTTTTGCCGCTGTGATGACTGTCTGGTTCCTTGTTGGCACCTACTGCATCAAAGGCCTCATAGAGTTGTGATTAGAGTATATTAGGACTTGTTTTGGTGGGTGGCACACTTTTAGTTATATTGTTAGTACACTGTACTCTGTAGCTTCCTGTATAATTGATTCTTGGTGGTATTCATCTATCAATATATCTGAAATTCTGAATGAATTGTGTGGCTTGATGAACCAGCTGTTGATGCCCTTCATTTGTGTTGTTGAAGGATCATGCTACAGCCAGAAGTCCATGCTACATGGTCCATATATATACTTAGGCCATGTTCCATGGTTGAAATCAAGAAAAAGTTCAGTACAGAACTAAGCACTGCTGTACACTCCCCGATGCATCTCGCCCTGCCGCAGCCGGTGATCAGCGCCACATTGCCCTCTAGATCACGCCAGACACGCTGAGGTGCCGCGCCATGGAGCTGTGGGAGACCATGGAGGAAGGGCGGCTACAGCCTACAGGAAGAAGACTAGAAAAGGAGGTGACGAGAGTACGAGACCAAGCACAGGATCCATTCACGAACGAACGGCCCACCATGATTCCCCGTCGAGGGTAAGGACAGAGACGTCGCGGCGCGCGCACTCTGCGCTCGAACCCGAGCTGCCACTCCGCGGCCCTGATCCAGTCCCTGGTTTGCGTCGTCGGCGGGGACAAGCAGCCGGCCAGCCGGGGCGCAGCTGCGGAGCTCGACAAATCTCAGCTGACAGCTCCACGCGCGGGGGACCATTGTCAAGCGCCGGTGCGTGGCCACCGCGAGGAACTCGGCGGGGCACTGCAGCGTGCCAGCGTGCTGGCGCGGTCGCCTCGGCGCAAGGTTTGACGGTGCCAGCCCACTACCTAAAATAGGCCTCCTATCTTCATATTTAGGTTGCCACAATTTTTTTTTTCAAAAAAAACCTTGTTTTCTGCTATTGTCAACAACATGACTATACCTAAAATAGAGACTATTTTATTTTCTCACAAATTTCAGCGTGTTAACCCTCTATATGATCCTCATTTCGCCTCCACAAAAAATCAAATGCATAGTTTAAACCAACATAGACTTAACGTATTATTACAACACCATATAAGTTTAAATTTTAAATTTCATATCCAAAAGTCAAACTGACCACATGGACATCAACTAGAAATGTTTGGTTCCTGCTGCTAAAGTTTAGTCCCTATCATATTAGATGTTTAGACATTAATTGAGAGCATTAAATATAGACCAATTACAAAACTAATTGCACAGTTTGAGTTTAATTTGTGAGACAAATCTATTAAGCTTAATAGTCCATGATTTGACAATGCGGAGTCCATGATTTGACAATGCGGTGCTATAGTAAACATGTGCTAATCATTGATTAATTAGGCTTAATAGATTCGTCTCGCTAATTAGCCACAGCTTCTGCAATTGATTTTATAATTAGTTTATCTTTAGTCCTTTTAGTTATTATTTGAACGTCCGATGTGATACGGACTAAACTTTAGCCCTTGGTTCCTGACACGGCCGGTCAAGTACAACACACCATGACGTGACCACAAATGCTCTATCCAATTCTCACGAATATCTATGAACTAACTGTCCTCCATCTCCATGTACTGATCCACTACGCCTCTTCTTAATTCTCTCATGTTCCACCTCCTGTGCAATCAAGCTCTAGATAAGAGCATCATCATCGGACTCATCCTCTTTCTTAAAGAATTGGTTTAAAATGTTATACTCCTCGTCAAACAAAACCATTATTGGTAGCTATGATTGGGGCTATAGCACAGATTATGCATAGGACTACAAAGGTGAAAAGACAGGATGTATTCCGACAAAATACCTTGGGTGTGATCAGCAAGGGAACCATAATACATATGAATTTCACGCAATTTCGTACAAATGATATCAAGGAGGGCATCGGGCAGGGGCGACATACCTTGTTGAAGTAGGGGTGTCGGTGGCGAGATGACGCCCGAGTAGGGAGGAAAGGGCAACAATTTGAAGGCAACATCGGGCAAGGAAGAGGAGTGTTGGCATAGAGGCGACATTGGTCAAGTAGGGGGCGGCACGGTTATGGAGAGGTCGACATAGAGGAGCCGCTAATGGTCGTGGATGTACCAACTGCCGGGGGGGGGGGGGGGGGGGGTCCGGATCCGACATCTCTCAATCTGTCCTGCTTCCTCTCTCTAACCTACCCCTTCTCTCGCACTGCAACCAACTCCTAATCTGCCACCTTTACCTGTCCCCCTCTCGCATTGTGCCAACTCTCAATCTGTCGCCTCCTAGTTGGGGTGCGGCATGCACCACTGACTAGGTGCCCTTCCACGGCCTCGAGCGCTACTTCGACCAGGTGCTGGTCTGCTAAAGATGCCAGATGTCCTAGTTCTCCCACAGAACAGGCACTAGAGATGGTCCTGCCCTAGTTTTTGGGTTGAAGGTGTAAAATTGGTTTAATTAAAACCAATGAGTCCATATAAATTCGATCATAAATTTAAGCAAAAATGAGGTAGTAAAATGGAGAAAAAGGGGGACTGACTTCATTTAGACTTGTGCCATCTTCCGTTAGGCCATTCTCGATGGAGAGTTTCTTCGTGTTGTTTTCAAGATTGTTACATTATGTAAAATGAAATGAAATATGGATGAAAGATTTACTGTCAATGCATAGTCTCATAGATATTTAATTTCATGATCATATAAAATTGTAACTATACAAAGAGAGTTTCATTTAGACGAAACTTATTCTTCTCTCCTTTTAAAATTGTTGCCATTGTCACAAAAATACCTTCACGAACATGAGAAAAATAGGAGATAAATAACGCATAACGGTCCCTCGCTCCTTCTGATCGACCGACGACCAGGATGGGTTCGTCGTAGCCGTCCAACGGCGGACGCTGCGCCGCAACTTGGCTTATCAGTTATCTCCACCCCACCGCGGGCAACAGCAGCAGCAGCACCACCACCATGGCGCTTCTCCTCCATCCCCGCCTCCTCTCCCACCCTCTCCGCGCGGCAGCCCACCAACACCAGTACACCACGCCATCTCGGACGCCTCTTGCCTCCTTACCCACCCCGGCCCCGGAAGGAAGCGCGCGCTGCTCGTGGTCACGTGCCGCGCGGCCAGGGTCAAAGAGCCCGCTCCGAGCGCAGGCGCCTCGCCGCCGCCGCAGGCGCTGGCGAAGGAGGCGCACAAGTACTTCGACCACGCCGTGGTCACCGTCCGCGCGGGCGACGGCGGGCACGGCGCCGTGCTCGCCATGCCGCCGCCGCCCTCCGCGGACGCCGCCAAGCCCCGCGGCAGGTTCAACCGGGGCGAGAAGAAGAGCAAGAAGGTGTCGTACAAGCGGAACTACGACGGGTCCGTGGCGCTGCCGACGGGCGGGCACGGCGGCGACGTCGTGGTGTACGCCGACGAGGCCGAGGAGACGCTGCTGCGGTTCCACGAGAAGGCGCGGTACTGCGCCAAACGGGGAGGGAACGTGGGCGCTGCTGGCGGCACGCTCAGCTCGCGGATGCACAGTGGGTTCGCCGGGGAGACGCTTAGGATACCCGTGCCTGTAGGTTTGTGGACTCAGTCTCGGTGCTGTGAATTTCGAGCATTTTTCCTCTGCGGGGATTGGCCATTGACGGATGCCTATGCCTTCGCATCGAATTGCAGGAACTGTTGTGAAACGCAAGAAGGGGGCTGTTCTGGCGGATTTGGCTCATCCCGGTGATGAAGTGCTCGTTGCTAGAGGAGGACAGGGCGGGGTGAGTAGTTACTTGTTGACTATTCTGTCACGCTGATGCAAGAGGAAATGTGGATTCCAGTCTTAAACTCATACGGTCCCTAATTTTATGAGTTACTGAAAGACAAACTTAATGCTGTGGAGTATAGTAAGCATCATTAACCCTTTTCGATATCCTAAATGCTGTGGAGTATAGTAAGCATCATTAAACCCTTTTCAATATCCTAAATGCTGTGGAGTGTAGTAAGCATTCCATCATGATGTTAATTTTGCAATGTTATTTTGAACACAGACATAAGTGGTGTGGAGTGTGTGGTAAGTATCATGGTTATCCCATTTTCAACATTTTGAGATGCAGCTGTACAGTTTTACACATTTGAAGTATATATGCATGTGCAGCACTCCAGCCTAGTGTGATAGATCCATCTTTATTTCTGCTGTGCTATAAATGATTCAATGGGTGGCAGACTTGTCTATGATCTTAGGTTTACTTGATTTCTGCTAAAGCAGCTACTTAAAGGAATACAAATTATGCATATTCCTTTGTGTACTGAGTATGTAGTGTAAATGATCTAGAACCACTTAGGACCTCTTCTTACTTTAAAAAGAAAAAAGAAAAAGAAAAATGACCCATTTTTTTTATGACTTTTCCCTTTATTTGCTACAATAAGTATACTGGTTTAATATTATGGTTTTACATGTGTTATATATTTATTTAGTTATTTTTCAGATCAGCTTGATAGATGTGCCTGAGTACAGGAGGAGGAAAGCCATGGTCTTATCCCCAAACATTATGCGAGATACTAGTGACAAAGTAAGTTGTGTCACTTATGGTTAGCTTTAGGGCTGTGTCATTTATGTCTCTTGGATCATTTAGTTGGGGGAAGGATTGGTTAGAAAAAAGTGTACTTGTACTTGTACAATCAGCCCATCAGATAGGAAACCACTCTAGTTGACTGCCTCTTCTTTATCTCTGCGTGAAATTTGTAAATGTCAAGTTGCTTGCATGTCTCTTTTGTCATGTTAACTGATGCACAAATTTATCTAAACTTCGACAAACAGCAGTTTACTGCTTGATGATTGATCATGAGAAGAAGATGTATGATGCTCAAGCGCTAATGTCAACAGTCAGTTATAAATTCTTTACTCAACGCTGAACTGCTTGTATTCATTTTTGTTAGCATTGTGGATTTTGATAGTTTCAAGATTTTGAGGTGATTTTACTGGCTACTATTGTCGAGTTCATAGTATGTTTTGTGATTCTGTTACCTCTCTTGTCTTCAGGTATTAACTCATGGTCAGCCTGGTGAGGAAATAAGCTTGGAGTTGATCTTAAGGGTAGTTGCTGATGTTGGCCTTGTGGTATGATGTTTACTACTAATCCACGTATCTCGAGTTTTAGGGAGAAAGAAATTGTTTGCATCATTTAGTTAAATGCTTCATGTTCATATATCATATACCAGAGTCAGATGTTTGATTATCCAAATTTTGAGGCTTGCTTCAAATTATTTCTTTGCAATGTCACCATGTTGTTATAAGCTGTCTTAATTTCATCTTCAGGGACTTCCAAATGCTGGAAAGTCAACACTTCTATCAGCTATAACGCTTGCAAGACCAGACATTGCTGATTATCCGTTCACTACATTAATGCCCAATCTTGGCCGGCTTGGCGGAGATCCTGCTTTAGGGGCCTTACAGTTTTCCTCAGAAGCAACATTGGCAGACTTGCCAGGTCTAATTGAGGGCGCGCATCTAGGAAAGGTAATGCTTTTACTTCTATATTCTGTGCCTATTCCTAATTACTTTTCTTTGGAATTTTCATACCGCTTCCCCAAACTATTTCATTTGGACTTATCATGTGGTTTAATTAATTTTTCAGGGTCTTGGCCGCAATTTCTTAAGACATTTAAGGAGAACTAGAGTAATCGTCCATGTTGTCGATGCTGCTGCAGATGACCCTGTCAATGATTATAAGATTGTCAGAGAAGTACTAATTTCTGATTTCTTTCATCATACTCGCATGTGCTGTTTGGCTTTCACGTTTCAGTATTACAGTTTTCACGATCTATCTGATCTGTTTTACCCTAGCATTAGCAGTGAGATTATTTGATAAACACTTATATGTTGCCAGGAGCAGAATCATATTGTCAGTTTGAGTGTATGGTAAACTTAATAAGTCAAGGCCCACCCTGTACTTAAAACTCTTTCCTTCGTAGTTGAAAGGCAGATCTCCTGTCATTTGCGTTAAAAAAAAAGCTCAATAAGTCAAAGGAAGTCAAGTGTTACGAGAGTAGCAATATAACAATGTGCTCCCAGTGTCTGGCTTTTAGAATAAAGAAAGATCATACCAGTTCAGATTCTGAGGATATCAGGCTTCTAAACATTAAGTAGGAGGAAAATAGGATGCTAGAATAAAAGTTGCTTTCATAAAGGAGTTAGGAGAAATATAATATCTTAGAAAGTTAGAATAGAACTTGCTTTCTTCATTATCAGGCTTGTGACTCTGGTAGTCAAAATTGAATTGTCATTTGTCTACAACTCTATATTTTGTTCTCAAGTCAAGGTGCAGTTTTGAACAGCGATATGACATGTAGCTCTTTGCAGGAATTAAGGATGTATAACCCCCAATACCTGGAGCGACCTTATGTCGTGGTCCTGAACAAGATTGATCTTCCTAAGGTGCAATTCAATTCCTTAATTTGAGTCAAATTGTTGTCTTCCTAATTTGGGTGATGTGATTTTCTCTTTGAAACAATCTCTTGAAAATTTGACTTCATATTGATACATTCAGTGTTTTAACTATCGTAGTGTCGATTTTCCTCCCCTCCTTGTAGGCCAATGATAGGCTATCATCACTGGCCTTAGAGATATCTTCAATTGGATGCGAAGAAGGGCATGACCAAAGTGGCAGCAAAGATAACCTACATGGACACGTAAGCAATCATCAGGTCTTATCAGAGGCTAAAGTTGAAGGTGGTGAAAAGGAGCTTGGGGACTATCCAAGACCTCAAGCTGTTGTGTCTGCTAGCGTATTGTATGTCTCTTCACCTTACCAAACTAAACGCATGTTTATAATTCTTTCAATTTTAAGCAGTTCATATTAAAGTTCATAAATGTGCTGTTCTATTCCTTTGGGCTGCCAAATCTTCTAGAATTGGAACAGTCATAGCCCTAGAAGCAATATATCATTCAATTTTGACGTCTGCTTATTTCTTGTCCTGTTTTAGTGTCACTTCATTTTGCTTAACCCCGTTGCCTTGGTTCTGCAGGAGGCATATCGGGATTGACGAGATGCTGAAGGAGATAAGGGCAGCCCTGAGAAAATGCTTTGATCACAAGTTACCAGAACCTTGAGCAAAGCAAGTTAGCGTAACATAGGTTTAATACCATAGTCCAGTAGCAGAAAGGGAATGAACTGGATGCCCCTTGGCAGGGTCCAACGTGTTCGAGTCGCGAAGCACCGGCCTGTGGCAGGTGAAGCCGAGGCTCTTCCCAGAAGTTCCTTAGGCCTTCTTGCCGCAGGCGATGTTCTGCTTCCAGGGGCAGCTCTTCTGGGCCGATTTCGCGCGGGGCCTCATGTACTGCGACCTGCGCGCCGGGGACGCCTTCGAACTGACGGAGTCGCCGAAGAAGAGACGGACCAGTGGCAGCATTGAGATGGTGAAGTTGTGGACTCTGGACATGGATCGCTGCGCGTGGAAGGAGCACAGGAGGGGTTTCCCGTGTCCTTGGATGCTGGCGCTGGTGCGAGAGATGCGTTGCCACAGTCCCCTGTCTTGATGCCGGGCGGTGCGCTCCATCCGTTTCATCAATAATATAAGATGTTTTGATTGTTTCAGATAACAGGTGTCTTTTACTATTAATCTGGACATGGTGTATATCTAAGTACCTAGCAATATCTAGAAAAAAAAGGGAGTGCAAAAGCACTACACTCCGTAAAGTGCTTTTGGTAGCTTCAGTTTTGAAAACAGGGTTCATCGTAGAACAGTTTTAGATCAGTACAATACCAGCGAGACATTGAAGACAGAGCAACCCAACCAAGGTAACAAGGCCCATTTGTACTACATACCCTGGAATTCATGGAGTACGTCAAAATAGGGGGGAAAACTCACATCAGGTTTAGGAATAATTTACATACAGTAGCAATGATTGTTGAGAACACTGGGCAATGATTGTTGTTGTATCCAAAGAAAAAATGCCCCTTACATACAGTAGCCAAACAACTCACACAGCATCAAATCCTCAACGTGCCCATAACAGGGGGCTTGGAAAACAATACCCCTAACATTAGCCAAACAATTCACACAGCATCAAATCCAGTCCTCAGCGTGCCCATAACAGGGGCTTGGATCCAACACCAACGCAAAAGGTCAGCGTTGTCAAACGACAATCCTAATTAAGTGGGACGCAGCTGCCGGAGCTCCAGGCACAACTATACCAGATTACCAACAGCACTAGATAAAAACATCAGGTGATGTGAGCTCGAGAACTATCACAAACCAATGTTGACATCACTAGAGCAGAAGACAAGATTAGCATATCATCAGAAGACAGCACTAGCATATCATCACTCTCAAGGCGCGGGAAGGCAACATTAGCGTACCAATGTTGATGCAATTTACTCTTCTTAGTAACAGACAAAACATGGAACTGGAAGCAATATGAGATAATAAATTCATACGTTCTTGGTGGATCGAGATTAAGCGAACAAACATAAATAGGCTACTACGATAAGTTTAACGGCAGTCATGAACATTCATGGCAGCAGCAAAAGACAAGAGCCCAGAAGCAGGCATTGGTAGAGTCCTTCAGGTATAGTAGCAGTCTAGCAGATACATAGTCTTGACCAACGTCTTGATCCATTTCAGCATGCTGAACAGATGCTCCCTCACTTTAATTCCTCCCTTGCTGCCAAACAAAACAATCCAGCGTTAGATCAACGATGTAACTGTCAAGGCAAAAGGAATACCAACACACACAGATTCAGTAGGTACAACAATTGCCACAGTTCATATATGCGCTACCAAATGTAAAATTAAGACAACAGTAGCAGCGCACAATGCAAGCTCGGTGAGTATGAATGGCATATGCAACAATAGCAGTATAGTGGAGTGGCGTAATAACTACCTGAGAGACGGCTGGAGTGACTCGGGTACCTAGGCTTGCATGTCTTGGCACATTCCTTGGCAGACCTCCTCTCAAGCTTCCTCTTGTGTGCTCTCTCTCTTGCTTGGAGGAAGGTAGTTCCTTGCGAAGAAATTGGCAGGCAGGATAAAACTGGCACTGTGGTGATCACGAACAGGTCCGAACCACAGGGGCCTCTTGCTGTGCATGTCGAAGCTGCAGATGTAATCAGACTCCCTCGCCCTCCTCTCCTGGTGCAAGTAGAGGCAGAGGGCGCCGCCCGGCATCAGGACAGCTGCAGATGTAATGCAGCCAATGGTCCGTCAGACCTCGCACCAGGTACCCGCGGGGCAAGCTGATGAAGTCAAACTTGACGAAATCAGCCCAGAAGAGCTTCCCTTGGAAGCAGAACATCTGCTGCGGCGCGAAGGCGTAAGGGACTTCTGGGAAGAGCCTCGGCTTCACCTGCCACAGGCCGGTGCTCTTAGACTTGAACTCGTTGGACCCTTCGTTCGCCCTTGTCGCTGTGCAGAACTTGCGGGCCAGGAGGACGAGGCTCGTGGTCCCGGCCGCCGGTGAACCTCGGGACCGGCGTCGTCGTGTAGGTGCACACGATGTGGTCCGGTATGAACGGGATCATGTAGAGCGACGCGTCGGTGGCGTCGTAGACGAGCTAGTACATGCGCCGGCTGGACTGCGGGTAGCTGAAGGCGACGAACATGACGAGGAGCTGCTCCTGCTCCGTCGCGACCTTCACGTAGGAGCCGACTTTGAGCTCCGCTTCGACGCGCCTCCTCGCTCAGGAAGATGGACAGGGTGGTGGTGAGGTACGGGTAGTCGGTGCGCACGTAGAGCGTGATGCCTTCCAGCACCTTCTCGCCGCATCCGTGGGCTTTCTTACAGGAGCAGTCCATCCTTGCCCACTCTTTTCCCGGCGCCAAGGTTGGCCTCACTTTGTCCGCCCTGGTGGGGAATCCGGGAAAAGCCAGGCGTCTCTCCAGCGCCACGAAGACGGGATCCCTAGGGTTGACACGGATTCGTGCCCTGGAATAATTCCAGCCAGGATTGCTTGTGTAATTTATATACAAAGTGCTCACCAGGATTGATTTCAGTTCGATTTCAGTCTGCAGGCAGGTGGACGGTCGATGTGCCTCATCATCAACAAACAGGGATCCCTAGATCAGATCGATTGACAACACCGCGTGGATCGGGCGCACGCCGGACCGAGTCTGCTTCCTATGAGGCCTGTTCGGTTATCGCTGTTCCGGGCCGGAACAGTTCCGACGCTATTCAAATTGTCGAAGGAACCAAACGAGGCCTTGGTAATTCGGAATCGGGTTCAATTCACGCTTGTAGCGTGGCGTATATGTCCATGCATTGGCCCACGGGTTGAATGAGACAATCTTGTGTTTATCATTTTTTATATCCACGTACATGTATGTATATGTATCGGTTTTTCTTCAATTATTTTGTAAGGGAAAATTAGTCACTGTGACGTCGCAATGACGTCACATGTCATCACACCCACGTGGCCACGTGTGGATGTCGACCAGCACACATTCCGTCATCGGTGTCCGGTCCTTGCCGACCTTGCTGGAAGGGAGGTCACATGTCTCGTTAGAGCCAGGAGCCGAAGCGGGGTGGCGGCCAAGGTGGCACTGCGCGTTGATGAGGCGCGACGAGTGAGCCGTTGCGGCTGTTGCTGGTCGTGGAGCGCGCCGTGGAAAGTATGAACTCGAACACAAGGATGCGCTCACCGCAGAAGCCCAGCAACTGCACCAGGTTGCGGTGGTTCGCGCGCGACAGCAGCAGAAGCTCCGCGCGGAGGAGCGCACGCTCTGCGTCGAAGCGACGCCGCTGCGCTCTGCCCGCTTGATTGCCACCTCGTGCCTCTAGGGGATTTTGGTTAATCAAAGGATTTGCTGAAATCTCGAGTTCATCCTTTCCCTCATCGAATTTTCTATTTTTTGGTGATTTTGGTGGTCATTCTTTTTTTTTGTAGATTTTTGTGCTGCTGGTTTGGCCGGTTGCTTGGCACGTTTTGAAGTCTTTAGGATCCTTGGAACATATCATAAACTGAAGCCCATCTTCAAAGCTCCTGGTTCCAAGCCACGAAACTCTCCCATTATCATGTTCATGCTTGCCTTCATCCTCGCCGCCGGCTGGGCCGCGGAGGCCGTCGGCCGCCGGGGCATCGTCGTGCTGGCCAACGCCTTCTCGCCATGTCGCTCATGGCCGCGCGGTTCGTCACCAGCGTCGGCGGCGGAGTCGCACGCGTTTCAGACGAGTCGCAGCCTCGCAGGTCTGTGTGGGAATCTGGTACGCTGCGCCACGTCAGCAGGGACCATTCAGGCATCAGCACAGGGTCCGCAGCCAGTCGTCCTGCCTTGGCTGCATGCGATGAACCGCAGGCGCTTACGACGGCGGACTGGGACATGGACATGAGGTGCGATCGTTTTTGTCTTCCTAAATTAACGGACAGACTAATAAATTAACGGCGAGGCAAAAAAAAAAAAAGAAAAGGAGCCGAGTCATCGTTGTTATAGATTAGATTAGAGATTAGGAAAACCAGAGAGGAGGCGCCAGGGAGGCGCGCGCACCAGGGATCGTTTGACGAAAGCGGTACTTATTTTTTAGGTGGTACTAGATTATTACATTTTTTAAAAAAAAAAAGAGTAGTACGTAGAAACTTTTGTTGTTTCTTTATTTAAAAACTATATTTTTGCTGTTGTTATTAGGCTTGAGAGCGAGTCGTAAAAGAATTTGCTAATTTGGTAGTGATGGTTGATAATGTTGGCTATTCTATTGTGAATTATTATCTATATATACTGTATTTTTTTCCGCTCTGCTTCCAATAATAAAGATACTCCGTAGTCAGCAAAAGGAAAAAAAATACACCTATCAATTATTAAAAGCAGAGCGAAAAAACGATTGGTTGGTAAGAACTGCTAGATCAAGCAAGGCTCCACGAGTAAGAAACTACTAGAGGGTACCCCGCGCTTCACTGCGGGCAGGGGTGAACTATGATTTCATTGTGTATTAAATAAGCCATATGTAAGCAGTGTATTATGTTTGGAGGTATACAAAAATGCCGGTCTTTATTGTTGCAGCATGCACATCATACATTGTATCAATCCCTGATCATCAAGGAAGGTATATATGAAATAAAAACAGGGTGCATATGATTATATGCCTCGGAACATCTCAGGAGGACCTACTAAACGATCGAAAATGTCTGATCGATCAAGAACAATGCAACAATGGGTTCATAACACAAACATCTCAAATAGGTTGAGTAGGTAGGAGACGCAAAGAAAGAGCGGTGTGATGATAGTCGAAAGGTTGCAAGTGCGGCACCAAAGGCATCGCCTATTGTCAGTTCCATTTTAAGTAGCAAGGAAATAATACCAGCAGAAATCATCATCGCAAAGAAAAACTGAAATCACAGACCACATGGAACAGGCACTTAGAGTTTTAGACATATTGCAATTTACAAATAGGAACTGGGGAGCAGTGGGTACCTGTTTATACCGAGGTAATGCAGAGGACTGGATCAGCACTGAACTGAGGTGAAGCATGTAGATAACATATTTAAAATAGAACCAAACAAAAGGAAAAGCAAATTTCCTAAAGCTGTTCAGGTGTCCAACATACATATTTCATGATTTCAACATGTTTTCAATAGAAATGATAGTGTCTTGCTGTGCTAGTTCTGATTAAGGTCCCAAATAGTAACACAATTGTCCATGCTGCAGAGTCAAGTGAAAGCAGCGTATGAATGTTACAGCATGATGTTATCAATGTCAATTGAGCAATGTATACTTTGGCAGCAAAAAATATTGCAATGGTGTGACTTACCAAGCATTGAACGCAAGGTGAGAGCTGAGAGGCACCAAATACAGGAAGCGTGTACATGGAGCATATCAACAAAATATTTTCATAGGATGCTTAGAAGGCTGATGGAGTTCATTCAACGGTCACATTTGGATAACATGGTGTGGAAGCTTCGTCAGGTAATCAACTGACATCAGCAGCAGACACATTTGTTATAATGGAAAAATAAATACTCAATTAATTTTATCACGCATAGAGGTCAAGTTTACCAAGCTAGAATAGGAGGCAAGTTGAGGTAACCAAATAAGGAAGCAGGTTCAGTGCGCATACCTGGCTGACCAAATGCGCTTCTCTTGTAAGCACACCCTACCTGGCCAAAGTTGCTATGGTTTGTATGCGGCACGCACACTCTGCAAAAAACACAACAGCGGAACTGGCTGACCAGATAAACATCGCCACAAGACCATCTAAAAGCTGATTAGAATCCAACAGGTAAATCACCATGGAATAATATGTAAGATTCATCAATTAACAAACAGACATCATGAAGAGCTGCAGTTGTTTTTAAAAACAGTCATCAAACAACCTGTGGTAAGCATATGGGTTGTAAGGCTGAACAAAAAGGCAAGCATGCATTACTAACCATCAGGTCAGCAGGAAGGCATGGTATAGTAGCAACGCAAGGTAGAGAAAGCATTGTGAACTAACACTATTTGTAACATGTATGTGAACACATATGTAACATCCAGATAAAACACTTGCAACTTACAAAATGAAAACACTTATTGCAACATAAAACTGAAACAACTGAAACATTTCGAACATATTCTTGCAACATATGTGTGAACATATGCAACATCTTATAAAAAAAAGAAACATATGCAATTTTTAAATAAAAAACGCTTGCAACATACGTCTGAAATAAATAAACATTTTGAACAAACGCTTGCAATATGCCTCCAAAATACTTACAACATATACAACATCTCGATCTACTTTTGCAACATTCATATGAAACTTGCAACATACCACTGAACACTTGAAACATACATTTGCAACATAGGGGAGGAGAGGCTAGGGCCGGTTGATTCTGGCCTCAGGGTGGGAACCGGCGGTGATGAAAGTCCCTAGTTTGGTTTTGGCTAATTGATGAAACCTAGGACTAACCTTTGTATCTAAGTGGATGATTTAGATAAAGGTGATCATTGCATATGAGACATGACATTGACTCATATGACCAAGATGGTGAAGACCAAGATGAGGCTTGGCTCGATGGACCGGTTGTGAAGGTGAAGGGCAAGTCGAGGCTTCGAAGCGAAGGACCATGCGATGGTGAAGCTTGAGCAAGACTTAGCGCCGACGGACCGATGCAACGGTGAAGAGCAAGTGAAGTCAAGGTCGATGGATCGAGATGGTCATGTGATGATATGAAGTGGATCATATCATTTGGAGAAACAAAATGGGCTGAAGGCAAAGGTATAACCATAGGGCCATTTTGTTTTACACTCAAGACACCATAGAGGGTGTGAGTGGTTTAGGATCGATAGCCGAACTATTAAGAGGGGAAGTCTTATCGGTTATTCGATGCACGGGTGCCACTAGGTGAATTCATGAAGTGCATTGCATGTAGGGCCTAGTGAGCTAATTGGAAAACCTTTGAAAATGATTGAGAAAAAGCTAACACACAAGCACATGGAGATGTACACTTGATGGTGTTGGCACATTTGCAAAGGTGGCGTTGGTCGCGCTGTGGTTTGCGGGTAGAGAGGGGTTTGGGTTCGGGGATATGAGACATGTGGTCAGGCGATTTCGGGGAAATGAAATGCCTATTTTCCACTACGCCGGAAGTCGAAAAAGAAACGGAGGCGAACGGGATCACTGAGGTGACCGGACGCTGCACCGGACGCGGTCACGGTGTGACCGGACGCGTCCGGTCAGTACAGCGCAGGAGTCGGGCGCGCGGGCTAGGGTTTGCAACCGGCGCGTCTGATCACTCGCGGGACCGACGCGTCCGGTCAGGCGTCCTGAGGGAACTACAGTTCGCAAGGTCGATCGGACGCGGTGAGCGTCCGGTCACACTCGATCGGACGCGTCCGGTCATCGAGGGAGCTTACTGGACTCCGACCGGACGCTGGCACTGTCGCGTCCGGTCATCTTCTGGAGCGCGTCTGGTCGTTGCTTCGCGGGCGCGGGTGCTGTGCGCATCGGCGCGTCCGGTCATTGCTTCGCGGACGCGCGGTACTGTGCGACCGGCGCGTCCGGTCGTTTGAGCAGCGCGTCCGGTCATAGCGTTTGACCGTTGGCGCACAGTGACCGTTAGAGGATCTAATGGTCGCGTTTGAATTCGAGGGACACGTGGACGTCGCAGGGCGACCGGACGCGGTGAAGCGTGTCCGGTCAGTTTCGACCGGCACGTCCGGTCATCCCGAAAAAACGGTCAGTGGAGTGGCAACGGCTCTATTTGGATGGGATGCTTATAAATACTCGTTGGCCGGCCCTTGGGGAGGCCTCTTGGCATTTCTAACACTCTTGTGCATCCTTTGAGCTAGAGCTACTCCTCCCACTCATCTCTCTTGCTTGTTTGCAAATCAAAAGTGAGATTGAGTGATCCCAAAGTGCATTGCATAGCTTGAGGGCATCTAGTGGCACTTGTGGGTGGTTTAGCTGGTGGATTTCTTGTTACTCTTGGAGAGTACCGCTCCTAGCCGGCTTGGAGATTATTGGAGGCGTTGGCAAGAGAAGGTGATTGTTCTTGGCCACCTCCGGTTGTTTGTGAGAGGTTCTTGTGCTTTCCTCGGCGGGACGCCAAAAGCAACTCTAGTGGAATGCGCGTGTCATTGAGTTACCTCACTTGAGAGTGGCGTCTTGCGGTGCCTTGCGGGGCGTGCCTTGAGGGGCAAGTGACTTGAGGGTCACACCGAGGAACCATCTAAGTGTTGGTCGACACAACCGGTGACGTAACTTATCGGTGCACAAGTGAACACCGGGTGAACAAAAATATTATGTCTTTTGTCTCCCGGTGATTGGTCTTCATATTGAGTTGTTGTCGATATTGATTGATTGTATATCATCTTGGTGATTGGCAACATCTTCTCCTCACCGTCGGTATAAGAATCACAATCCTCTCTCTTGCACTTATCTTTACTAGATTATCTTGTGTAGCTCTAGTAGTAGCTTTGCTAGTAGTGTTGTTAGCTTGTTGTCTAGTGTTAAATTAGTGACATAGATCTTGTGTGAACTAGAGATCATAATCTACTAGACTTGTGGATAGGAGGCTTGCATCACCACCTTTGGCTAAGCAAAACTCGCTTTACGCCGTTTGTTATTCTAACAAGTTTGCTTAGTGGTGCTTGTAGAAATTTTTTTATAGGCTATTCACCCCCCTCTGGCCATCTAGGACCTTACAGGTGAGCGTCAGCTTGTGAGCACCACCAAACGATTCGCGCCCGTGGGTGCCCTTGGCTCGACCGGGACCGACCTGAGGCGCATGACGGCACCACCGGCACTAGTAGAGGCAAGTCGCGCACCCGATGGTGTGGGTGGGCGCGCGGCGGGTGTGAAAGCCCAAGTTTGGTTTTGGTAATTAATGACACCATGTTGCTAATGTCATGTGTTAAGTGTTTTGAGTTAGGCATAAGTAACACATGTGATGAAGGTGTATGTGGCAAGCAGTGGTGGCCATAAGATCACAAAGAGATGGTGCATGGACATGAAATGACGATCATGAAGGAATGCACATAAAATGATGGACATGATGATCAAGTGGAGAAGGATCTAAGAGCGCAAGGCAAAGGTATAGCCATAGGGTTTTTCTTTTGCCGGTCTAAGATGAGTAGAGAAGTGATTGACCGGGTTTAGGATACATAGCCGACTATCAAGAGGGGCAATCACGGTTAGCTCGAGAATCAAGTGCCACTAGATCAATGTCTTGAGCATATGCATTAGGATCTAGTAGAGAGCTAATATAACACCTTGAAAATGTTTGTGAAATGCTAACACACATGCACATGGTGGTGTACACTTGGTGGTGTTAGCACATTTGTAAAGACGGTGGAGTTTAAGCGGTAGAGAGGGGTTTGGGTTCCTCTCTCCCTCCCGTCGAGCTTGCGAGGCGGGATTCGGCGCTTTTTAGGGAAGTGAAATGCCTATTTTCTACTGCGCCAGAAGTTGGAAAAGAAACGGAGACGAACGGCGGCCACTGTGGTGACCGGACGCTGCACCGGACGCGGTCGTGGTTTGACCGGATGCGTCCGGTCAGTTCTCAGCAATTGTCACGCGCACGAGTGTTAGGGTTTCCAACTGACGCGTCCGGTCCCTCACGGAACCGGAGCGTCCGGTCAGGCACCCAGAGGGGCAGAACTAGTCGTAGAGCCGACCGGACACGTGGCGCGTCCGGTCACGTGCGATCGGACGTGTCCGGTCGCAGTGGGAGCTTACTGGACTCTGATCGGACGCCAGGTGCAGCGCGTCCGGTCAAACGCTAGAGCGCGTCCGGTCATGGCAATGGTAACTTCTGATGTGCACTGTTCACGCTTGTCCTGTAGTGACCGGACGCGTCCGGTCACCCTGACTGGTGCGTCCGGTCAGTACGTTTTTCACTGCGTCGTCCGGTAACGGCTAGCTGCGTACCCCTTCGCTATAAATAGAAGATGTCCGGGGTTTGAGGGTAACTCTTGCACATTTTGAGACCTAGAGACATCATTTGAGCTAGAGAACAACCTCTTCACTCATCTCGTTGCTTAGTTGCACATCTTGAGTGAGATTGAGTGATATTCAAGTGCATTGCTTGAGAATTGCATTCTAGAGGCACTTGATCTTCGAGTTGCTGTGGATTTCTTGTTACTCTTCCGTGTTTCCCGACACGGTAGACGGCTTGGAGCAGCGGTAGTGATTGAGCTCACAATTGAAGATTGTTAGAGCCCTCATCAAGTGTTGTAAGGGGTTCTTGATCCTTCCCCACGGGAGTTTGCAAATTGGATACTCTAGTGGAGCTCGTGACTTGGAGGATCCCCATCTTGTGTGCGGTTGTGCTGCGCCCGCTGAGGGCTAGACTCTTGATAGTCGATTAGCTCGTGAACCGACAAGTGGGTGTATCACCACAACGATGAGTAGCTTGCCGGGAAGCAAGTGAACCTCGGTAAAAAAATCTTGTGTCATCTCTTTACCGAGGATTTCTCTTATGGTTGATCATTGTGATTGATTCTTCGAGTGCATTACTTCTCTACATCGTTGGTATAAGAATCAAGTCACTTGCTCTTTACTTTCTTGTACTAATCTTAGTGTAGCTTTTATCACATAGGAGTAAGTAGCTTAGTGACTTAGTCTTGTTGGTGTGTATTAGAGATCATAGCCTTGCTTCACTAGAATTGTATAGGTGGCTTGCATAGTGTAGTTGAGCTAGTGCTAGAATTAGCCTAGCCATCTTTTTATACTAACTTAGTTGTTTAGTGAAGCTTATAGATTTTAAATAGGCTATTCACCCCCCTCTAGCCATTTGGACCTTACAGGGTGGGACTAAGGGAGCAAGGAGCAAGAGGCGCGAGTGGGGCGCGTGATGGGCAGAAGCGAGGAGAAGGGAGTAGGTTACACAGATACGTGTTTCCTTGTTGCAGAAAGGACAAGACAATGGTGGAAAAGGACCAAAAGATTCAGATTTGAGTTATTGTGGTGTGTCGATTTTGCAGAGGAGCCAATGCGGAGGTACCGAGGGATTCAATAGCTGAGATATCGTATATGTCTCTAGCCTGCAAGTAAGTTTGCTTGTGTTGGGTCACTAACTTATTTTTGGTATGAAGTCATAGTCACAGAATTTGGGTACTAGATCATGGCTGAAGACAGGGATGACAGTGGAGAGAATACATGAATCTTGAGCGATGATGCAGCGATAGGCGTCTCTGTACTACAAGGGATGGCAGCGGCCACCTGCCCTGAGAAAAATCTCATCATGGACCCACATGCTGAGGACACCGCTAGTTTTTACCATGCCCGCTCATGGGGCTCAACTTTGACCATCAGAGAGCTTTCTCTCACCCATGCATGGATGTGGATACCCACCATGTGCTTCAGTCTCACACCTATCCTACTGACCTACATGCTATAGAAAACGGATGGAGAGGAAGAGAGGCACAAGGACGATAGAAAGATGGGGAAGGAAGAGAGGGAGGACGAGATGGAGGTGGAGGTGATGATACTAAGAAAGAGAGTGAGAAAAAAAGAGAAATGAGCCTATTATATGTGGGTCCACGCTGGTAGGTGGGTCTAAATTACCTGAACCATCAAAACCAAGTTGAGAGGCCAAAATTGAATGGACTAAGAATTGAGATGACAAATTTATAAGGTTTAATAGTTTAGGGTTAAAAAATAGAAAAACACAAGAGTTGGGAAAACAAATGGGCTTAATCCAAATAACAATAATGGATATATGAAGTTGCATGAACCTATGAACATTCATGCAAAATCTTAACTTCTGAAGTATATCAGAACTTTTAATGAAAACTTTGGAACATCCAAAACTTCAAAAGGCAGCACAAGTCACTTTACAAAAAAGCGTCATAACTTTTAGCTTCGAACTCTGATTTCAATGATCTTGGACTTCCTGAAAAGCTTATTCAAAGGGCTAGTCATCACAACTGAAAACAAGCTCTAAGACCAACAAGTGAAAGTGTTGTGGCATGTGTTTATCTCATGGTGCCCGATAAGGTTCGCCCGATCTGCACGCCTCTACGCACTCCCCTGTGCAGTAAGGCCACGCAACTTCCTTGATCGAGCGACGGCCGTGTGGAAGCTGCGTAGGTAGGAGAGGATTGGGAGTAGCGACGGGCAGAGGAGAAAAAGGAGAGTCGGGAGGTCCGGCTAGGGTGCGGTGGAGAGTGGGAGCGGGAGCGAGGGCTTTCTGGAAAGTTGCGAGGGTGTTTTCGAAATAACGATTTGATTTTAGATTTTTTTCTTCTTTACGTTAAAATAAAGTTTACTTTAGGGGTCTATATAGAACATATCAGAACACATTTACTGTTCTGGAGGGATGAGTTGGACTGTGGGTTGATTTTCTAAAAGTTAGAGGGTCTTTTGTAAAACGTCTAGATACGCGTGTCAGCACGCCAAGAAGCCAGCAATGCTTCGAATTCTCTCGTTGCAGCAGATTCAAGTGGGTTTTAAGAGCTGTGATTTCTGTGTGCTGGCTTTGGAAAATGGTAGGTTTCAAACTGGACAGAGCGATGGTGCCATGAATCGAATAGTTCTCATTTTTGCCTGACTAGTTCTGATAGTCGTATACAGACTACAGTTCACGTCCTATAATGTGATACTACCGTTGCTTTCGACATGCATAGCAAGAAGGCCCATGTGGTTCGGATCTGTTCGTGATTACCGTTGGGCCAGTGTTATCCTGCCTATCAATTTTTTCGTGAGGTCCCCTAAAAAAACAATTTCTTCGTGAGGAACTGTCCTCCTCAAACTCATCAACTCATAGGAATAGAGCGCTGCCAACGCACAAGAGGAAGCTTGAGAAGGCTGGCTACACAGGAGAGGAATGTGCCAAGAAATGCAAGCCTAGATATACTTCAGGTTGGTACACATTTAGGGCGCGTTTGGTGCAACTTCCGCGGCTCCAGCTCTGCATGCGCTCGTACTGTGCGGTCCTGTACTTCACTATGCGCTGCATGAAATAGGCTCCGGCCCCGCCTATCACTAGAGAGGAGCCCAAGAAGCTGCGTTTTCGGTGCTCCGGCCGGCTCCATCACAGTGTCCCCACAGGGAAGGAGCCAGAGCCGCCAGGAGCTACGCCAAACGCTCCCTTACACTACTATACTTTGCCATATGAATAGTGCATGACATTCATATTTACTGAATTTGTGCATTGCTGTTGTTGTCTTGACTGTACATTTTGGGCCATATGAAATGTGGCAATTGTACTTATAGAATCTAAGTGATGGTATTCCTTTTGTCTTAGTAAAAGTTCCATCGTCGATCTAACAGTGGATTGTTTTGTTTGCAGAAGGGAGTAATTGAAGTGAGGGGGCATCTGGTGGGCTGAGCGTGCTGAAGGGAATTAGGGCGACTCGACTGTCTTCCTACTATACCTGAAGTACTTTACTCTGCCAATGCTTGCTTCTCGGCTTCTCTCTTTTTTGCTGCTGCCATGAATGTTTTATGACCGCGCTTAGGCCTCCTTTGGAATGAAGGATTTTTGGAGGGAGAATGGAGGATTTGGTTTCCTATAGGATTGAGCATTGTTCATGCCTTTGGAATGGAGGATTGGACCATAGGAAAAATAAAGGAAAAATTCCTACACAGTCCATTTCACAGGAAACCATAGGATTTGAAACATCCAGTTGAACCTCTTATTTTCTTTCCTGTGCGTGGGATGGAGGCAAATGTGCTTTGGTGCTGCTGATGCAAAGCTCCTAGCAGCCTACACGTGGAACATTTGAGAAGACCAATACTGTATGACTAGTTAATCCATACCGATTTATCTATCTTCTCAATTCCTTTCCTTTGCTCTATCCAAATGGTTTTGCACATGCATTCCTATGTGTTTCTCAACCCTTTGTTTTGCAAATAGATTCCTATAAAAATCATATGTTTTTCCTATTCCTTTATTTGATCATTCCTGTGTTCCAAAGGAGACCTTAAATTTATTGAGGTAGCCTATTGATGCATGTGGCCTAATCTTGATGCACCAAATATGCATGAATTTATGTGATTGCTTCTAGTTCTATGTATGTCCTTTTTTATTTTTTTAAAAAAAATACAAATCTGACAGGAAATCTGCTAATTTGTACTTGACTCCAACCAGATGGGGTAAAACAATGAAACCACAGTAAAAGCATCTCCAGCGGTACAAGAAAACTCTAACCTCAAGAACTAGTTATTGAGGGAGATACAAAATATGTTTTAGGATTTTGAAGGTAATTCTCAATAAGAAAAATAATGGATTAGGAGAGGAGAGGTCACTCCTTTATTTGAGGATGAGAGGCTATGATATAAGAGACTGAGAAAAAAAAATTATCATTGAGATTGGATTTGTAGCTCTGATCTCTAAAATAACAGTTTTTTCAACCTGGGTCTAGCAAAAGGGCGCATGGCACGGCCGGTTGCGCTTAAGCCGGGAAGGCGACGGCGCGACGTGCCAGGCTGACGCGTGGGCGGCCGGCCGATTCGCACAATGCACGAACCGTCAGCTTGCGCCATCGCATATGCAGATGCAGGCGCGCCGCGCGCAGCCGGCGCGAGCATATCCACTGGATGCTGGCGGCGATTCCGTGGCGCACTCCGCCCTGGCTCCCCTCCGTCCAACGCCTCGCGCCGCGGCGGCCGCCCGCCTCCCTCGTCTCGTCTGCAGTCTCCTTCCCTACAAAGAAGCAGGCGCCAAGCCGCCAACGCAAGCAGAGCAGAGCTGCGGAACCGCACCAAGGCCATCGCCCACCAGTCCTATCCTATGGCGGGGAACGGCGGCGAGGGTGCGGTCGTATGGGCAAAGGATTGAACTGTCACCTCATGCCTGCCTGCGTGCCTGAACTTCACTAGTAGTTTGAAGTTGTTTTCCCCTATGCTGAATTGCACATTCTTCAGGTTTGTAATGCAGAACGTTTTGAAGCGTGTATCTAGTTGCACTCCTTGTAATAATATCAGAAAAGCCCTTTGTTTTTTTTTTCTCGGACTATATAGGAGAGTTTTACGTCATTTCATTAAGATAGGAGTAACCCTTTGTTTTCTATATGTGGATCACTTCTTTTCGGTGGTTTTATTCTTTTTCATACTATAAAATAATCTATTATACTATTATTCTTCTGTTACTTTTGTAGGGTATTTAATCTTGTTTATAAAGACTTCGGTATTCACCTTGTTTCAAGAGATGCTTCACCTCTCCAATCTGTTGGGCCTCAAAAATGTTTAGCATTCAGCACTGATGGTGCTAAGTTTGCTGTTGGTGGTGAGGTATGAGCTCATCCTTTCTTGTAATTCCAATTTTTAATTAGTTAAACTTTATTTTTACTGTATTAACGATATGATATGAGTTCCATTTTTATTAGAAGTATTGATCATCCATATGGTGGTAATTTTCGAAATAAGTTTTGTTCAAGAGTTATGACATACTTCAAACTGATGAAGTACAGTTTTTTTGTTATATGGTGTACTAAAATTTTGAATGTTACATCTACAATTTACTAGCCTATTTCACAATGATAGGATGGACGTCTCAGAATATTTCATTGGCCAAATCTCAATGTGATTTTGGACGAACCTAAAGCTCACAAATCCTTCCGTGACATGGACATCAGGTAAAATAAATGGGGAAGCATGCTTCTGTTGCTATTACATAAAAAAAACAAAATCCCTATTTCCTGCTGAATAGATGCATGCATTATTAATTTATTACCTCATGCTTTGTGTTGGCTACTTACTCAGATATATTGGGTTCAGTCTGGTACAATGCACATGACAAACCTTCTAGCTGCCTAGTATCATGGTAGTTTTATAGCCTGTGTCTTAAAATTCCTTGCTCAGGAGAGAGAGGGTTACTTACTACACATTGGTTACTTTTTTGCAAGCCGAAGAGCCTAAACTCATTTCTTTAACCTTAGATCCTGATACAGTGCTTGTCCCCTTCTCATGTAGCTTAGACTCAAAGTTTTTAGTTTCATCATCCATTGATGGCTCTGCAAGAATATGGAACATTGATGAGGGGGCTCCATTAATCAATTTGACAAGATCTTCGGTACAGTATGATAATTTTCCGTAATAGCCTGTCATGATAGTTGAAACTGAATTGTTCGTCTGATCTTCTCTTTCCATCTATTTATCTACAGGATGAGAAGATTGAGTATTGCTGCTTTTCTAGGGATGGAGCCAAACCTTTCCTGTTTTGCACACTTGTAAAAGGTAATCCTTTGAATGAATTTAAAGAAGTGCACCAGCAGGCAGCTATAGTTCATTTTTCTCTCTTAAATAGGTCATGATGTTTTGACTATGGCTGTGGACATAAGTAATTGGAAGAGAATCGGTTACAAAAGATTTTCAACAAAGCCCATTTCCACACTCGCAATTAGCTTGGACGGGAAATATCTTGCACTGTAAGTGGATGAGATGCCAGCTGTTGAACTGAGTCTGCAAATACATTTCTGTCTAGCGCTTTTCTTTTTCTAGGAAAACCTGTATTAGGAAAATTTGAAAGTACTAATAATAGTTTTATTTTCCTAGAATTTAAGCAATTTCTTCATATTTCTTTGCATCAAGGCGTCAACTGTCCTTGTTGTATACTTTGCTGAGCTTAAAACATTATTAGTGTTATTATTATATTTTTTTTGTATATTATGATAAACAGTGGCTGAAAGTATCTGTGTAGCTGTGTATCTCTGAAAATTTACGAACATGCAGCCATTTGAAGATAAATAGTTACCACATAACTTGAAGTGCATCCAATCGACTGAAGTAAGTATTAGCTAGTCAACGGATAATAGTTATGCTACTAGCAGGCTCTTAACGAATTGATTTTATTGAACACTTAAGATACCTGCTCTGTTTCCTTATTTCGAAAAGGAGCTTATCCACTAGCGATCCCAGTTACATGCCTTTAAAAATTGACATTAATATTGTAGAATCTGTCAATATTTGACAACCAGGGTTTGATTTTCCTTTTTATGCGAGGTGCTATGAATATGGATATGATTTTCACCCTGTTTTCAGAGGAAACCGTGATGGTGACTTTTGCGCCGTGGAAATAAAGATGGAGGTTGCTCACTGGAGCAAGAAGGTTCATCTTGGCTTCCCAGTTTCCTCCATTGAATTTTGCCCTACTGAAAGGTAATCTTTCTCTTTGTTGCAAGGAGTGATAGGTTAGCATTACTAAGAGCCTTATTTATTTAGTAGATATATCAAGAACAAAAGTGTCTTGCTCGCATGGAACCTTGAAAGAGTAGCCTCCTGCATTCCGACAGGATTCGTCATTATGCCCACTGTTGTCGAAATAGAATGAAAAGTAGATAATAAATAGGCTACAAACTCACGGTATAGGAGTACTTTGCATATTCATTCATGTCCACCATAAATACGCCAGCGTTTTCCAATGGGAGAAGCAAAAAATTGTCATCCACATGACCACATCCATCCATCCATCCATCCACAGCTACTCAAACTCAACATGTATGGCTTTTGCGCGATCCTCCTCCTTGCACTGGTGATATGGTACATGCCATACGGTCTTCTGATATTGTAGGGTTGTAATCTCCACCTCACATCAATGGGGAGCAGAGATAACAAAACTTGACGTCCCTCCCGAATGGAAAGGTACGTGTCTGTCTGTCTGTGTAGCCGTGTCTCTGTAAACGGGCCTTGCTCTATCCACTTGTTCTGTTGTGCAGTGTGGCAGATCTGGCTGGTGCTCCTGAGCCTCTTCGTGTCGTCGGCCGTCCTCTTCTACCTCTTCTTCAAGCACGTAAGGCTCAACCTGAGGCCATAGAAGTAGAAGACACCTCAAATGTCTGATGGCGAGTCTTCAAGCAGGGCTGTTGTCGACACCTGACAGCGATAATAGCGCCCTGCCGTCCACCCACCGCCCACAGTCAATACTTGTTTCTGAAGGCCGTTCCAAGCCTCCAGCCCTGTTGCTGCAGCGTGTCTTGTACCTGAACCGTTCCAGGTTTCACATCTTGTGTTACAGATACATAGATTGCTCGTGACCTCTCAATAAGTGAAGGAAACACAGTGCGTTCTGCTGCTGCAAATGCTGGGCAGCCTTGTTTCATTGAGCATACTGTTCATCCTGATCACTGACAGTTACATGCTGACGCTGTCGGGTCAGCTTCAGGTCATCATCTGATGCTGTGCCAAGTGTGAACGTTGTCTAGAAGCTCACAGCAGCTAGAGCCCTGTAGCTGGTCAAGCTGTTGCCAATTGCCACACAGGGATGACACTCGGACAGAGACCTGCTCTCACTTGTACTACTGTGAATCTGGTCACCGGTTAGGCCGAGCACCTGTCTCAAATCCATGGATTTCTGTTCTTCTCTGGACTGAGCTGAGGAGCATCTGCGCGAGCGCGGCCTTTTTTCTGCTGCTTTGCAGAGTGCTTCCATCGACTGTTCAGCTGGTGAGACGGGACCTGCAGGGCTCCGCTCTCGCCTTTCGTCTGGTTCCCACTTCTTGTCCTAGATCTGAAGCAGGGCTTATGCATATGCATTGGACATGAGATGAGATCCTACTGCCGATACATCGCTTTTCTGATCATGAAAGAACTCATCCTCTTTTGTTACATGATACAACGTTCCAGCCACATCTTTTGCCACAGCTAGATGAATCCTATGACCATGGATCGGTCCTGTTTGGAGAGCTCTGTGGATTTTTGGGAGCTGCGTATTTTTAGCTTTAGAAAAATCTTAGGTCTGAAGCTAAAGACACATAGAGAGAATTTACATGAATTATTTGGTTTGTAGTTTACATAAATATAAACATTTAAAGTGCTTTAATTAAGTCCACGGTACGCACATGGATCTCAGAGGTAGAGCTGGAACCGTCTCACAAAAAAAAAAAAGAGGTAGAGCTGGAACTGTGCTAAACGGGTCTGAAGTTGGAACTCTTTCCATAGCAACACTGCTTGGAGTGAATCTTGGAGAGACACGTTGCAAGATGGCGCCAAAAAAGGATATTCTATGATCAGCAACCTATATCTATCTCTGTCAGAGTGTTCTGCATCTTTTCCAGTCTGATGACCTTTCTCAGCCAGGTCTGCAGATCGCAATTAGGCATCACTGTCCTCCAAGATTGTGGCCATGACTGACTGATTACCTCGAAACCAAAACCAAACACAAGATGAAGATTTCTACGGAGTGGAAGTTGAAAAGGATCGATTTTGACGCACGATCCCAAAAAAAAAAAAAAGGATCGATTTCAGTGGGGGGCGCTAGCTAGCTTTTGACGCACAGCACAAACGGAACAGGGGAGAATCTCCATTTTGCTTTCGTCCCCTCGTGCTCTTGCTGCGCCCGCCCGTGCCCAACTGCCCATGCATCTCCTTGTCAGCTAGCTGTTGTCAAACGCTTGGTTCCTAGCCGCCGCCTCTACTCCGTTCGCACGTTTGGCGAGGCCGTGTTCACCCTGTTTGTTTGGCGGCCGACTCGATCGTGCGCTGAAATTTTTCAGCTCAAAGTGCGTGGCAGCTGGCTAATGTGGAACCTCTCTACCTCATCCTGAAAATTACGTTTTTATGATAATTATTATTGTCTTATTTTATTTCGATAATGATAGAATTAAGACGTTTGGATGGACGAACGCCTCCTTCCGCTCACTCCCGCACGCGTCACTCGCCCAGTGACCCTATCCGCTCGTCCCGTCCGCGCGCCCGATGCTTGTTGTGTCGTTTCCTCCCTGCGTCGCCGTGCCCATCCGCCCACACCACTCCGCCTCGCCGCCGTCGGTCCCCCGCAGCGCCGCGCCCCCGTCGCGCCCTGCCCCATCCCCTGTGGCCTCCTCCGCGCCGCATTCCCCACCGGGCCTAGTCTGTCTCGCCCGCCTCCACCGCGCTGCCTCCTCGCCGCGGCCGCCTCCACCGAGCCGGCGAGCCTCCACAACGGATGCTCCAGCAAGCAGGCGAGGGGGACGAGATTCGTGTGAGGCCACACCCGCCGGCGAGTTGCCCGTGCCACTGCCGCACAACGAGGTCCATGCGCCGCCATCGACCTTCGCGCGGGTGTGACTCCATTCGTCCGAGCAAAGCCCATGTTGCAAGAATATGTTTCAAGTGTTTAATATGTTTCATCTGAATGTTGCACTTATTTCATCTTGATATTGCAAAAATAGATCAGAATGTTGCACATGTTGCAGTAACTATATACGTATGTTTCAAGTGTATGTTCCAAATGTTCCATCCCGTTTTCCAAACGTATGTTTGCAAGTGTTTCATCTGGATATTACATATGTTTCCACACATATGAAGTGTTTTCAGGTGTTTTTTTACAAATGTTTCATACGCATGTTTCGAATGTTTCAGCTATTTCATATGTATGTTGCAAGTGTTTCATCTGGATGTTTCAAAGGTAGATCTGGTGTTGCAGCTAGTGTTTCAGATGCATGTTTCATGTTTTTTATCTGTCTTCAGACGTATGTTGCAAGTGTTGTATCCGGATGTTTCAAAACTAGATCGGGTGTTGCATCTCTGTCTTCGCTTTTCTAGATGCTGGTGTAGCCAAACGCTGTAGTCACCTACTGCGGCTGCTGGCCGCGTGCATGTGCGTGAGAAGCGGAGGGGGCACGAGCAAGGACTCCCCACGTGCAATCGGACGGCGTGGGCCCGCGTAGGTGGTCGCGGGATGTAGGTGCGCGGAGGGAGACAGAGTGCAGGCGTGAGCGTCCGTCTGGACGTCCGGTCGCTAGCACCGCCGATTTTATTTAGTGTATCTGTCTATGGGAAAGCGATGAAATACCATGCAGAGCTCGTTTCCTAGCTTTTATTACATCCTCAGACAGGGAATATATATCCGTCTAGGTCTGTACTCCCTCCTTTCTAAAATATAATGTGTTGTGGCTTTAAAATTTATATTGTAATATGATGCATTCTATGTGTTGGTCATACTCAGATTTGGTAAAGTTTTTTAAAAATAAAACCATAATTCAAGAGAAACTCCGTGAATGGGTTTAATCTATGGGTATATACGTCATTTGAGTATTCACTTAAGTTGTCGTAAAAATTTTAGAATGTGTTATATTACAGGATAGGGGGAGTGTTTGCTAAATTTGGCGTTTAATATCTAAAATTTTAAATTACCACAAAATTATCATTGTCAGTTTTATTATTAAGACAACTTATATAGCTATTCTTGTTCAAGATAATATAATCATTTTATATAGACATTGGTAGTCAAACTTAGAAAATTGCCTTAAAGATAGATTTAGATAAACTTAGATTTGTGATAGGAGAAAGTAATTAACTGAAGTATTACCTTTGTTCTGTTTGTTCACAAACATGACCATATATATGGTAAAAAGGATAAAATAAAATTGGTAAGAGTATTGTATAAAATATGGGGTAATGTGGAGGTTAAAGGACTAGCACCAAAGCACGTGTTGCATATACGCAGCAGACAAGAGGAAGGGGGAAAAGCAACCCCATGATGCTGCCAAGCGCAGACCAAAGGTTTGGCAATCGGCATGGTTTCCTTCACTTTTGCAGAATGGGCATGCACGTTGCGGTGAAACGGACATGCATCTCTGTCAATTTCATGGCTCCAAAAGAAGAACAATAGACCAGCCTTTTGAATGTGCCGAATTCGAGATGTATATATATGCATGAGCCTTGTTTAGATCACAAAGTTTGGAGCCAAAATCTGCATAGTAAGTGTTCCATCACACTGTAGTAATTTTGTTTTTATTTGGTAATAATTGTCCAAACATTGATTAATTATGCTTAAAATGTTCGTCTCGCAAAGTATAACAAAACTGTGCAATTAGTTTTTTATTTCATCTATATTTAGTACTCGATATATGTGCTGACATTTTGATGTGACGGGGAATAGGAATTCTGCATAGTGAATTTGGGAGGCAAACTTTAATCTAAACAAGTTTATGCTTGCTTGATCGATGACAGTCGCTTTCGACCCGCTGGCCTCCTCTGCGTGCGTGTCAAACTCTGAAGCTGCCCTCTACGTTTTCCAGAACACGGTTCTGTATGTAGAGAGCCTGACTGCTTGAGTAGCTGTAAATACACTGAAAAACAAAGGGGAAATAAAAGAAACCACAATCTAGATTTGTTATACCTGTACTACGTGAGAACGAGATGGCGTACGCAGGGCGTGCTCACCCAACTCCAACTTCTAGCCGTGCCATGAAAGAACAAACCCTAGGCACCAAAACTGTGCTTTCTGTCTCTCGTCACTCGAACTATTCAGCAAAAATCAGTGTGTTTGGACGATGAGGACAAATGCATGGGACAAATTAAAGGAATCAAAACACGTTCACTTTAGAGTTGGAAGGCTAGAAAGTATTTCCCCCCTCCTCTATTTAAATATTCGTATTCTATCTATAAAGTATAAACCTACGACTGATTAATTAAAGTATTCTCAATCGAATATGTCAGCTCATCCTCCAAATGTCACGCATTGATAATTTATATATTCTTTTGCAGGCATATGCATGCATTTCCTAATATAATAAGATTCTACTCCAGTGGATACATAGTGCATGGTAGCCGCCTACCGGGCTTCCAAGTTCCAACTTGTCACAATATCTCTTGAAAGAAAGATAAACATATGACTTGCACTCAAGTACGAATGCGATCTTGCATGCATCATATGCATGCGCACCGGCTGCCTTTCACTTCCAGCACTTTTGACCTTTTTTTTGAGAGTTTGGCACTTTGGCCATCAGGGATATATATCCTCTGGAATTTTTTTGACAACAATCTCCTCTGGCATTGACATGCACGTTCCTTGGAGAGACATCGATCTCGTGGCGTTGACGTGCACGATCCATGGTAATCAGTGGCGGAGCTCGTCAATTTTGATGGCTAGGGCCACTATCAAAGCATACATACCGTCTGCATCGAATCAAGATATCACTCGTCTAATACTGATAGATAACAAAAGTAACTTATAAATACATAGTTTGAGATGCATATCTCAGTTTCAAACTTAAATCTGCAACATAATAGATGGAAACATAAAAGTGGATAAAAAACACTCGCGCTCAGCCATCTAGGGTGCATTTGGTTGGAGAGCGTGGGAGAAAGGAATCGTTCCATCCATAGTTGTAGAGATGAAATGGCTCTGTTCTTGTGTTTGGTTGGAAGGATAGAATGATTCTTTTTTTTGCGTTTGGCGTTTGGTTGGAAGGATATGATGGATGGATAACAAATCAGTTAACACCGTTAGAATTAGGCCCACATGTCATACATGGATCTAACGCCAATTCCTATGCATCTTCATCAGTAGTCCTTTAAAATCTAGGACCTAATTTCAGATTGCAATGCCATTCATGAAATCAATGCAGTAGCTGCATGTGCTTTTAGACCAAGCTCAATGCTTGCTTCACAGAGAAACGAGAGGAGATGAGAGGTGGTAACCATTCACGTTGGGTTCCCATTGGACTAGGGAGTCATTCGAGCAACGAGCTGCAGGAGGGAGGGAAGCATGAGTGCACGACAACGGAAAAGAGTCACACGGGCACAGGTCAACATCTGAAGAATTGTGCCTTTGTTGACCACTAGAACAGCCACAAAGAAGGGCGTGCTCAGCTGGAAAACAAGAGCAGAGCGGGTCACGGTGCCTTGAAGCACACTAGGAGTACGATCGAGCTGGGATTGGGAACGTGAGGGAACCAGGAAGGAACAACACACTACAGGCAAGCACCTGAAGTAAGAGATGAGAGAGGATGATGGAGGCAGTCCATGGTGACGGCTATAGGCCAAAAAATTGAAGATGAGTACTTAGAGATTTTAGTCCACGAGTAGGGCAAGGCCCAGTGGCCCTAGTTGGAGATCCGCCCCTGATGGTAATACACGCCATCAATCATCGATGCATGCATGAAAACCAAATATAAAACACTGTACCATGTTTTGAAAAAAAGGTCAAAGCATAAACGAAGCGTGAAAGCATGCAATGATGAGTGGACGATGCAAGTCAAGCACGCGAGCAAGATATGCTTATCCGGGAGACCGGGACAGTACTCTCGAGTGCTGACGTGGGGCTTATTGGTTTAAAGCTAAAGCTAAACAGCCTGTTCGTTTGAGTTTTCAGCCGCTTATTTTCAGTCAGTCAGCAGTGTTTCTCTCTCACATAAATCAGCCAACAGTACTTTCAACCACTTATTTTCAGTCCAAGCGAACAAGCTGTAGCTAACACGAGCTGAGTGTGACATGTGTGCTGTGCATAAACACGTTTAGTGTGCTCATTAACAAGGTACATTTTGCTAATGTGGATATTGTGATCGTCCATGATAGAATATTTTTTTCGTAGGCTTTAGCTGACCTTTCCTCACATTTTTGTCACTTATCTAACACTTAGACATCATCTTGTAGTTCTAGGTTCATTGTGATGAAATTGGCATAGATGCTTGTATTACCAACTTAGGGCTTGTTTGGTCTGGCCTCGTGCTAAGGAGCCCAGGCCGGAGGAGCTGGCTCCTATTTCATTTGAAGTAGAGAGAGAAAAACGGCTTCGGTAAACACTATAAACAGTGCATGAGTTAGAGGAACCGTGTAAAAAAAACGGCTTCGGTGAACCAAGCCCAAGAAATGTGCTTTTGTTTACACGGTTCCTTAAGTGTGCCTAGCTTAAATAATTAAATCAAACAGCAAGGAGCTGGCATTTGCACAAAAGAAATACGAACGGTTATTGGATAGTACTTGTGTATCGGTTGTCCCCATCTCGGTGTACGTGTGTTGCCCTTACCATGCACGCTATGTCACTCTATGCATATACTCCACTACTGTATAAACCAGCCCGTCAAAAGACATTTTTTGCTAGTTGCTGCTGTTAATAAAGGCTATTAGCCTCTCGTGACACCGTTAGCAAGCTGGACTGCTGGAGTTTTACATACTTTACTCTGATATATTAACATACTTGGGATACAGAGATATTGACTTGGTAACCGGTGAGCCACACATGTTTGTTAGCGTGAAGCGTGTAATAGACTAATGCATGGTACAGGCGACAACGCTAAAATCACCAAGAAACCAGCTGCTAATGCAGATAACAAAACATACAACTTGCACCATTAACTCATAAGAACATTTTTTTAACATGCGTGGCCAGTTGCTTCGATGCTTCTTTAAATTCACAGTTATTCAATCTTATCTCCTGCACAATCAGTTGTGTTTGGTGGCAAATCATGAATTGTATGAAAGTCTAGCTGCATGTCATAGAAACTCAAGGGGAATTCCACTTATTTGATTTGCTTTGACGTGGCGACTTATGTAGGGAGCAGGGACTGGCACCCAAAAACTTGTTTCGCAGGTATTTTTCAGGGGAACCTTTTGGATTAGGCAATGGTAAGCCTGGGTATTCGGGTTACCCGAAAAATTTGGGTCGGGTATTTCGGGTTTTTAGAAATTCGGGTTTTGAGAATTGTTACCCGATATTTGCCATGGAAAGAGAAGACCCGATGTTTTGGGTACCCGAAAATTTCGGGTTCGGGTTTTTCCCGAACTACCCGAGTTACATCACACACGAGAGAAAATACAGAAGATTTTAGATCTCGCTGCCAACAAAAGTTTTCTGATCTCATCGCTTGAGCAGCGTGAGGTTGGGCTCACGGATTTGAGAGAGGGAAGTGAGGACGTCGGGAGGGCTTGAGCCAGTTGCAACTGTGGAGCCGTTCTTGCGTGGAGGTCTTCTGGAGGTGACGAATCCCCAAATCCTCCTGAGTGTTGAACGCATGCCTGCGACCTGCAGCTCTCGGTGGCTCGGTGCTCTACTTCTCTCCATGCCTGCGACCTGCTACTACTTGGTGCTCGCATGGGGAAGGGAATCCTAGAGCCTAGAGGTACTCGTATACTACTACTTGCTTTTCTTGGTGGCCGGAAGAGGAGCGTTGCTGCCCAGGCTTGAAGAGGAGAGAGGCGAGGGAGAGGTAAGTGGAGGTAGAAAATATCTGGGGAAGGTTGGATCTGAGGGTGAGGAGACTTCGGGTTATTCGGGAACCGGATCCTCTAACCCGGATTTCCCAATATAAAATTGGGTAACTAGAGTTTGAACCCGATGTAGCACCCGAATTTCTGGGTTTCGGGTATTTCAGGTTTGGGGTTCGGGTATCGGGTTTTGTGCCCAATCTTAGGCAATGGTCCAAGCTGTCTAAAGAGGAAGAGGGAAGAAATTTGAATGATGGCCGTAGACGCTTAGAAGGTCTGGCGCTACAACTCTTTGGAACATGTGCAGGGGCGGAGCTAGAGAATTTTGGAGGGGGGTGCGACCTTACAATCTATGACAAAGCAATAATGTAACTTAATGGCAACAAAGCCATGATTTTAGCATGAATAATTTAAAACAAGCAACAATATTGATGTACATGAACATTAAACTAGCAGTAATAGTGATTTTGTGCTTACCATTTATCAAAATACAGTAAGAGAAATAGAGAATCCCACAACTATAACAACAAAAGATTGTCGGCATTAGCAAAATGCAATTCTCAACCATGAAATCCTCAATGACCTAAAGAAAATGAAATAAACCATTCATTGTAAGCAAACAATTTATATAATGTATCATTGAAAAATTGAAAATATATGTGTTACCTCTTATAGATCAAATCTACGCCCTTTTCCTTCCATGTTCATGAAGCGATTAACCATAGCATCATTGGTAACTTTCTTTAATTCTTCTTTCTCCACATAGCAAATAAGTCTATTACTCAAGTGAGCATCACCCATGTGGTTACTAAGAGTTGTCTTGACAATCTTCATCCCAGAAAATATTCTCTCCACTGTTGCAGTAGCAATTGTCAATACCAACACAAGTTTCAAAAGTCGATAAACCAATGGATAACAAATATATTTTCCTATCTGCACCATTTTTTGTGAAAGCTCACTAATAGTATTTATGTTGGAGAATCGATTGTCTTCTCTCACATCAGCAATGTAGAGGCCAAGGTAGTGCCTAAGATCCCTCAAATCTCCTGAGCTAAAATCATCAGGATATAATTTTGCTAGGTTTATTAAACTCTCCACATCAAAATCATGAAATGAATCTCTTGGATTGAAAGCAGCTGAACAAACAAGCAATTGGGAGCTTGTCTCATTAAAGCGACTATCAAGCTCTTGAACTAGCCAGTCTATAACCTCGTTAAAATAATCCACTTCATAGTGATGCTTGTTTGTAATTTCAGATGCCTTCCTAGATTTTTTGGGATCAATATATGCATTTGCCATTTCTAATCTTGTAATATCATGCATCTCACAAAACTGATTTACCTCATCTAATAATTTGGCCCACCCATCTGTTCTAAGGTTACACAAATTTAATCTAGTTGATTGCAAACACATCATAGCATTCACAATATCTTGATCCTTGCGTTGCAATGCTAATGACAAAGTGTTTGTGATGGCTAATGTGGTCAATAAGAGATGCAAGTAAAATACAAAGTCAAAAGATTGGAAGTAGACTAGAAGATTTGATGCTTGGTCTCTATTTTCTAATCTTTGTCATCCTTTTCCACGATTTATAGCACTTTAACAATTGTAGAAAACATGTCAACTAGACTTTTGAAAGTTTTATAATGGGAACTCCAACGAGTATCTCCAGGTCTTTGAAGACATTGCTCTTGATTCAATCCTCTCCCGGTTTCTAGCTGCCCACAACCTAAAGCCTTTGCCACTTGTTCATGATTGATGTCCCTAATCATGTCACTTCTCTTGGCTGATCCACCCACCACATTTAATAAGCTATGAATCATGGTTAAGAAATTGCTTATACCCTTATGCTTTCTCACAACAGCCACAATAATTAACTGAAGTTGGTGAGCAAAACAATGAACATAATATGCTGATCTACTTTCTCTCATAATTAATGACTGTAGCCCATTGAACTCACCTCGCATATTGCTAGCACCATCATATCCTTGGCCTCTAACTTGTTTTAAGCTCAACTTAAATTTTGCAAGTAGAGAATCAATAGATGACTTGAGGCATGAAGAAGAAGTTTCTGTCACATGCACAAGGCCAACAAACCTCTCTTTCATAATTCCACATTTGTCAACATACCTCAAGACCACAGCCATATGTTCTTTACAAGAAACATCCCTTGACTCGTCAACTAGCAAGCAAAAGACATCATCCCCAAGTTCTTCAAGAATAGATCGTAGAATCTCATTTGCAAAACACTCTACAATGTCCGTCTGGATTTCATGAGCCACCATACAATTATTACCTGCAAGATCCACTGTCTTTCTCAAATTTGAATCATGTTCTGCTAAGCAATAAAAAACCTCCAAAAAAATTCCCTTTGTTCAACGACTCCTTTGATTCATCATGGCCACGAAAAGGCAAGCCTTGCTTCAATAGCAGCCTAGTTGTGTCAATGGATCCATTCAATCTAGTAAAATAAGCCGTCTTAGATGCTTCACTTTGCTTATGCAAAACAACATCTATGTGCTGACTTCTCTATAACAAATCATCACACTTCTTCATAGCAATAAAGTGTGATCCACCAACATTGCCAACATGTATCTTGAGCCGCTCTTTTCTATGATAACCATTCCAACCGTCAATAACAAATGCTTTATATCCTGCATCCTTCTTTTCTCTAAACAAGAAACAACAAAAACAATAAGCTCTATCTTTTGATTCACTATATTCAAGCCAACTTCCGAACTCATCAAACCATTCAGGTTGAAACCTTCTTGGATTGTCTTTTTCCCCAATCTGTGTAGAGGGAAAATTGCACGTGCGAGGCTGGCATGGTCCATTCTCCAGATATTTTCTTCTCACCCTATCTCTCTGATTAGGATGGTAGGAATTAATTTCCTTTCTTAAGCCCGGGTCATATTTTATCTCCTCTTCCCAATTAATATCATCTAGATGACATGAATTCCTTGCAGCACTACCACTCTCTGGTGCTTTTCTTTTATAAAATATTTCCATGTATTTTCTAGCACCCACACAAAAAATTAATAAATATCACAGTTCACACAAAGAACCAAATATTTAATATATCACAGTTCACAGAAAGAACCAAAGAAATCCTAATAACCCTAAAATCTGGACAAACTAACTAGAACTAGAAATTAAAATCATTGGATGATTAAACTAATGGAAATTGAATAAAGAATGATGAAGTATTGAAGTTCCTTACTTTTTTTAGGGATCACGTAAGAGCAGTTTCCTGCGTTGGTGCTCCCAGTAGCAGCGCCGGCCGTCGGTCGTCGATCAAGGTCAGCTAGCCATCCGCGGCCACCGGCCACTCGGCCTGGAAACCTAGGAGCACCGACCGCCGCGACCAAAGCCTGATGCCTGATCTGATCGCTTGTTTCGTGGAGGGGACGGGAAGAGGAATCGACGAGGAGAACGAGAAAGAGAGGGAAGGTCGCGGCAGCAGAAAGATGAAGCGTGCAGTCGAAGAGTTGCAGACTTGCGGACGGCCGCGACCACGGTGGACACAACTCGTACGTGGCATTTTGTGTGGGCTGTTGTGGGCTCTCGGTACTGGGCTGTGGCCTGTGGGTGCAGCAGCTTGGGCCGAGGGGGGTGCGAACAGGGTGAAGATACGTATACTATAAGGCTTCTGCATTTTTAGCCTGGGTGCGGCCGCACCCAGGGCAACGAACGTAGCTCCGTCCGTGAACATGTGGGTGGAAGAATCAGAAAAAGAATAGGACTGTAGAGTCCTTCGTGAGTTTAGTTTTGGTTTGTGATCAGTGGCCTTTTGTTTTGTTTGAGTTCAGTGAGCTTGTTTAGCTATGGTGTTGCCGTTTGATGTAAGGTCTCAGGTTGCTGTGAGTCTGAACTGTCCGAATAGCGGAAAACCGGGCTAAGTTCCCTCCTTGTACCGTTAAGCTCTAAACATTCACTTGTGAATGTGAAGGCTGGAATGAATTGTTCTGAAATCTAAAAAACATACTCAAGACTCATATATACACGCACACTCACTATTATCAACACATCCACATGCAACCTACACGTATAAGCACTTTTAAAGAGAGTGAGACTGAGCCAACAGCCAACAGATCATGAGATTAACGAAGTCATTATAGGTGTCTTGCCATCGACATCATCTATCACTGAAAGAGATTCTAAAAAAAATCTATCACTGAAAGAACAATATCATTAACTTAACTTTTATATTTTTTCCATATTAAGTCATACGGAAATATAAGCCCATATGTATTTGTCTCCTTAAGTCATAATTTACCATAAAAACAACTATAAACATAAATATTTTTCCATAATACTATACAAATATATTTTTATAAATAAGATAGTTATCTGTGGAAGGGGATACATCTCTTCGAACTGGCAAAATATGTCTAATAGATACCACATCTTATGGAAACACTTTCGTAGCAAATTGTGGATTCTATCATCGATGCAGTAATACTAGTGCTGAGAGAGAGAATTAACTATATATATATTTTATTGTCTTTGAACCAGAGGTGGTTACGCCTTATATAGTAGGGCGGAGGGAGTAGATTCATAGCCTTGGTGGCATAGAAATTAAGGGGAATTACAATTATTTGATTTGACAAGGGGGCTTCTGGGTATAGAGCCAAAAAACTTCCTATCATACTTTTCTTCTTGCATCACTCACTAGGGCCCGTTCACTTCCCATGCAAAACCCAAAATATTTCCTCTTCCACTCATCACATCAAATCTTTAGACGCATGCATGGAGCACTAAATGTAGGTAAAAGAAATAACTAATTGCATAGTTTGTCTGTAATTTGCGAGACAAGTCTTTTGAGCCTAGTTACTTCATGGTCGGATAATATTTGTCAAATAAAAACGAAAGATGCTACGATAACTTTTCACCCACTTTTCACCAACTAAACACACCCTAGTTCTTTTTAGGTCTCTTGCTAGTTACTAAGTCAAAGATTTACTGAACTTTTGTACTAAGTTAGTTCCAAAGCAAAAAATATAAGATAGTTTAATTTTCATACTTGCCAAGTTATATAGACACTATACAAAGAAATCATATTCCTGCTAATGGATGGTTTGTTCAAAATAGATTTTTGTCCAAGCACATGTTTTTCTCTCTCCTATCATCTAGTTATCACATATATTTCAATCTTTGTTTCCGGGTGGACATAGTTTCTTATATAAGAAACAAATTCCTTCTCTATTTTTCTTAATTATAATATCACATCACCATTTCCCTTAGTTGATATTATAATTAATGAGTGACGCACGCAGGGCATTTTCGAACCTTGACAAAAATGCTGCACTTGAATACTTGATGCATAATATTACTACCGCAAATATAAGTTCATCTATATTTATTATAAGTCTTATTTATTTTTTGTCATTGAAACTATAAAAGTATTTCATTTTCAAAGTTTTATAAAAATATGTTCTTTTTTAAAATGGTTTTCATAATAATTCTAACCATGCCAATTTTGTATTAACAATTTACGTAACGTTTTAGATATTGCTCCGTACAATGATGAAGGGGTTGTTTAGTTGGTGAAAAAGTTTGGGTTCGGCTACTGTAGCACTTTTCGTTTTATTTGGTAATTTATGTTCAATCATGGACTAATTAGGCTCAAAAGATTTGTCTCGTGATTTACAACTAAACTGTGTAATTAGTTTTTTCTTTCGTCTACATTTAGTACTCCATACATATGCCGCAAGATTTGATGTGACAGATACTGTAGCATTTTTTGGGTTCACTTTTCGTGAACTAAACAGGCTCGAAGTTAAATAAGTTTTGACTTAAATGCGTGGACATGAATTTTCGATTGAAGGAACATTGTCAACAACTGTCATGATCTAGTAAATGTCAGTAGCCGTTATCGCTACCATGGAGACAGATCTAGAGTTTTGTGAGATGTGACGGCAAGCGCAGGTGCCTTTCTTCCCTAAACTTTCTATACCTGCCTGCTACCATGTTTCCATTATTTTAAATCAAACTGCCACACATCAATTTTATATATCTACAATCTTGGTGCCTCCTTGTCAAGGCAGTGGCTGCCTCAGCATTTTGCTCCAGAAGTCCAGACGGTAGCGGTACACAGAGACATGGAAAGGGTTGGGATGGGCATGGCAGTCCTAAGCACGGGGACACACGCTGACACTTTGTTTTTTTACTCAAACCATTTGTTTGCAACATTTTTATATGTTGTTAATCACCTCGGTGCTCTCACACGAAGGAGCTAATCACACTACAGACACATGGCCACTTTGTTTGGCTAACCACATGATCGATCATTACACCACTTACTAGTAATTAACTAATTATCTCTGTGGTTTGTTAATCCGCCCCACGTGGCACAGTTGTGCAGTGGCTGGAGCCCGTCTTGTACCTTATCATTGTATCACCAATCTGAGGAAGCTAAATTTGTGCCTCCTTCGACAGAGAATCCTGTCTTGGTTTGACCCACCAAAGGAGAATATGGAAATGTATCGCTGACACACCGATCCCATCTCTTGGGATATAACTAAGTGAGCCTAATTTAATACTACAATATTCGAGTTCTTTCCAACGCAGCTTAAGCTGTCAATTTTCTACGTAACGAGAAAAAAAAAGTCTGTTTCTTCTAGAATTGGGTGCCGTTTTGGATAAGCAAGGAGGCAAGATCAGCGTCAGTGAACGCTTCAGTCACACACACTCTGTTTAGTCAACAGCGATCGCTCTCACTAGTCCTCTTAAATCCTCCCAGTAAACTCTCAGGTCAAGGTCGTCGATTCGATGGAGCACGCACGCATCGATCTCTGATTAATCTATGACAACTGCACACCAGAGACGCTGACTAGAACTGAAGCACATCACATGCGGGAGGATCTTCAAGAATTTGGGCTCAAGAACCATGGCCGCCCACCCATGTTTTATACAGGCAAGCTGTCCGTTCCTGTAATCCCATTTCCTGAAGACCAGGGCAGAACAGTGAGCTGGCAGTCTACTCCCTGAGGAGTGAGGACCATGGAATGTAGTATGCTCTCGGGTTATTCAACGCTTGAGGAGTGAGGTGACAAATAATTTAATTTGGCCACACACACTAACCTCTGTCTGCTTGGAGAATGGAGAGAGAATCTTGAGTTTAACACGTGTAGTGTAGACTCTCAGTCTCACTAGGCACCAAAAATCCTGTCTAAAATCGGACGAATCATTCTAAAAAAGATGAATTTGTGGAATTGTGGTATGTGTGGCAGTATGGGTAGTGATGCTCTGGCCCTGCTCCAGTCAGGCAGTCACAGCTCACAACACAAAGGACACAAGCCTTACTTGCACCTCCATCCACCCGTTGCCCAGCGAGTCACAGTCAGCGCAGGCCGTTTCCCCTTTTTTGGCTTATATATTGCACAGGCGCGCGAGCTCTGCCACTCACCCGGCCAGAGAAGCGGCAAAGCAGAGAGCCGCCGCCGCCGACACCGAGGAGGAGCTCCAGTTTGGCGCGCGCGCGATGGTGTTCGCGTCCGGGTCCGGCGCCGCCGGCGGGCCTCAGGTGCTGTCGGCGCGGTTCGTGCGGCAGGTGGTGCTGGGCCGTTGGTTCATGGTGTTCGCGTGCCTGCTCATCCTGTCGGCGTCGGGGGCGACGTACATCTTCAGCATCTACTCCAAGGTGCTCAAGTCGTCGCTGGGGTACGACCAGCGCACGCTCAACACGCTCTCCTTCTTCAAGGACCTGGGCGCCAACGTGGGCGTCCTCTCGGGGCTCATCAACGAGGTCACGCCGCCGTGGGTGGTGCTCGCCATGGGCGCCGCCATGAACCTGGCGGGCTACCTCATGATCTACCTCGCCATCGACGGGCGCACCGCCAGGCCCCCCGTCTGGCTCATGTGCATCTACATCTGCGTGGGCGCCAACTCCCAGTCCTTCGCCAACACCGGCGCGCTCGTCACCTGCGTCAAGAACTTCCCGGAGAGCCGCGGCGTCGTGCTCGGCCTGCTCAAGGGATTCGTCGGCCTCAGCGGCGCCATCTTCACGCAGCTCTACCTCGCCGTCTACGGCGACGACGCCAAGTCGCTCGTGCTGCTCATCGCCTGGCTCCCCGCCGCCATCTCCATCCTCTTCGTCCACATCGTCCGAATCATGCCGTACCCGCGCGCCAGCCGACGTCGGGGCGCATCGGCGGCCACCAGCAACGACGCTTTCTTCTGCTTCCTCTACATCTCCATCGCGCTCGCGGCCTACCTCCTCATCATGATCGTCGTCCAGAGGCAGGTCAACTTCTCGCACGCCGCCTACGCGGTCTCGGCCGCGGCGCTGCTCCTCGTCCTCTTCCTGCCGCTCGCCGTCGTCGTCAAGCAGGAGTACAAGATCCAGAAGGAGCTCGAGGAGTCCCTCCGCGAGCCCCCCACGGTGACCGTGGAGAAACCAGCCGCCGCAGCCTCGCTGCTGCAGCTGGCGGCAGCACCGCCTCAGAGCCAGAGCATCACGACGGAAACGACAGAGGCCGCCGAGCCGTCGTCGTCCGGGGAGAGGCCGTCGTCCAGCTCCAGCAGCTGCCTGGGGTCTTGCCTCCGGCACATGTTCAGCCCGCCGGCGCAGGGGGATGACTACACGATCCTGCAGGCGCTGGTGAGCGTGGACATGCTGGTGCTGTTCCTGGCCACCATCTGCGGCGTGGGCGGCACGCTGACGGCGATCGACAACATGGGGCAGATCGGGCAGTCGCTGGGCTACCCGTCCAAGAGCATCAACACCTTCGTCTCCCTCATCAGCATCTGGAACTACGCCGGGCGCGTCACCGCCGGGTTCGTGTCGGAGGTGTTCCTGGCGCGGTACAAGTTCCCGCGGCCGCTGATGCTCACGCTGGTGCTCCTGCTCTCCTGCGTCGGCCACCTCCTGATCGCCTTCGGCGTGCCGCAGTCGCTGTACGTGTCCTCCGTCGTGATCGGCTTCTGCTTCGGCGCGCAGTGGCCGCTGCTGTTCGCCATCATCTCCGAGGTGTTCGGGCTCAAGTACTACTCCACGCTCTACAACTTCGGGTCCGTAGCCAGCCCCATCGGCGCCTACGTGCTCAACGTCCGCGTCGCGGGGGCGCTCTACGACGCCGAGGCCGCCAAGCAGCACGGCGGCTCCCTGGCGGGCGCCGGCGACAAGACCTGCATCGGCGTGGAGTGCTTCCGCAAGTCGTTCCTCATCATCACCGCCGCCACGGTCGCCGGCGCGCTCGTGTCGCTGGTGCTGGTGTGGCGGACCTGGAACTTCTACAAGGGCGACATCTACGCCAAGTTCAGGGAAAGCGCCGACGCCGGTGCCGCCGAGGAGGAGGATCTGAAGCGGCCCAAGGAGACGGCGGAGGGGGAAATCGGGTCAACGGAGGTTAACCGGAGGAAGCGGTAGAGGCATAGGGCACCGCGCCGCACGCAGGCGCTAGTGTCCATGGCGGCCGCCGGCCGGGACCGGGGCCGGGGCCGGGCGCTTGCGTTGACTCGGTTGAGGTCGAAGCAGCCACTCACTCGCACTCTCATTTTCTGCACAGCGGGTGAGCTAACGCTTGGTTTTGATTTGGTATACGTGTCATCTCCCAATCCTAGCCGTTCTTGTTCTGGAGCTCAAATCGGATGGCAATGGGCAGTGAGGTGAAGGCCTCAGCAGCAGTCTGATGAGTCTCTGAGAGCAGCTGTCACTGCTAACTGCAGGTGATTGGGTGCACGGTTACTGTGTAATCTTTTAGCATGGAAAGAAAAAACTAGTGGTGCTAGTAGTATAAAGTACACCTGCTTCTTTTTCCCTATTGTATGGATATGTATTTTTGTAACTGCTGCTGCTCTTAATCTTCAAACTGGAGAGAAAAGGGAAAAGTTCCATGGTTAAAATGTTCCTTGTGTTCCAAACAAGCTGATGCATTCATGATTTGATGAATCCGAACGGCATTACACCACGATTGCTGTTGATTAGCTGCATACTCTGTCCCACTACGCGTACATGTGTAGACTTGCCAGCAGCGACGACGACGACGACGACGGTCGTGTGAGAGGACTGACTGACTGACGAAGTCGAGAGGTGAGACGGCTGCTTTGGAAGCACAGGAGTTATGGCCCCGGTTGCCGCCCGGCGAACGCGGATGGACGCGAGAGCGAAACGGACCCATGAGGCCATGACCCATCCATACTCCATCCAAGACATACGGAGACGATTGCAATGAATGGCAGTCATGGCCCTATTGTCTTTTTCTCAGAGTTCCATGGTCTATCCCTGCAGGGGTGGGTGAGAGTGAGAGTGAGACCTTCGCTTCGTGATTGGCCATTGGTCCTGTAAGCGGTAAGGTAGAGCTTATACACTGTATCTCTACAGGTCGTTAAAATTTGGCTTAGGCTGATACTTATGCTAATTTGTTGTAAAAGTAAAATATTATTTGTTCGCTAAAAAGTACGGTTGAAGTAGTTCAAACAAATAGGACTGTACCAAAAATAAGCTTAGAAACCAAACGACACGGACACCAGCTCCCACCCGCTCCAGCCTGCGTAGGCTGCTCGTCCTTCCCCTGTGCTCGTGGCACAACGTGCCCAACTCAAGCTTATGCGTGAGCTGGCCTTTATCAATGGCGAGTCGCCGGCGCCAGATGCAGCAATCACACAGTACGTTGACATGTTTGGACAGGACCTCCTAGAGGAGTCGCTCAAGGCAATACGGGTTGCGACAACATGGGGCTCTCCAAGGCCCTAGCTGCAATGGCAGTGGAGTCAGGGGCGGACGAGATGGAGGTCCCGTGATGGTGCTCATACATGGTATGATTTTTCAAGCAACGGTCGGTCATGTTGTTGTTCCAATGGGTTGCACATGTGTCACTTGGGGGTCAGTGAGTTGCCATATTCAGTTTGTTAGTGTTGGGGAGTGCAAGACGGTGCCTAAGAATTTGTCTTGGAGAATTGGATAGAGCTTCTTGCAAGCAAGTTGTAGGCATAGCTGTTCTGGGTGTCGAAAGAAAATGGTTCGAAGTCGGCTTAGGGAGTTAGAAGATGCACATCGGTTGCTTTTGGAGGCCAAGTTGTTATGGCTTTTTGTTGTATCCCTAAAATGTGAGTAGTCCGTTTAGTTCTCTTCGTCCAGCTTGACAGTCTATCAAACCTGGGAAGTTGTTGGCGCTACTTGCGCATGTAATTCTCTTGTCTCCTTATTAATATATGCCGGCTATGTTCCGAGTCTTTAAAAAAAAACACATTTTTCTACTTTTTTTTTCTAGCTACATTTTTTTTTCAGGACACCGATCGCCCACCGGTTTTACTTGCATCGCCGGTGGTCACTAAGTTCACTCACGCTTCAGCTTCAGAGCTTCAGTTCGTGGTCGTGGCTGTCCGAGCTTTAGGACTTTTGGTTCTGTTGCCCAGCGTTTCAGCTTCAGACTACCCGCACTCATAGACCTCTATAATTATCCTCTATACATTCTAGTCAGCAAGATTCTCTCCTCTATACTCAATTCTCCCGCACCCATCCATCCTCTATATCATCCTCTATCCACTCTATCCACTGTGCGACCCACTTGTCACTTTATCTAAATATATCCATGTGTGATCTAGTTTTGAAGGATTTATTGAGACGAATTTAATGGTGCAATCGAAATTTAATTTAGATTTTTGGTTTGTGAGTTATAACATTTTTTCCTTTGTTTAGCTAGTAGGGCCCGTCACTATAGAGTATAGAGTAAGCACTGTACCACTCTAAATATAGAGTGAGACAAAGGATAGAGTATCGTTTTAGAGTATCCAGTACAACAGTTTTTACTATATATTCATACTCTAAAGATTTAGAGTATCGTTTTAGAGTACCCACTGCGGGTAGTCTCAATGAGACATGGACAAAGCAGTAGTACAGTACGTGTATTCAATCAGACCCGTGTCTATCGCGTGCGTGACGGCTCGTTTGTCGGTTGCTCGAGCTCTCTTGAATGACACGGAGCGTTTGGACGTGAGGATCCGTTCCGTTTCTCACGCGGAAGGCCACGAGCGCGCTGCCAAATGCTCTTCCCGGTTCGTTTCTACTCCCTCCGTCCCAAAATATAAGGTTCTAACAATTTTAGAAAGTCAAAAGATCTTAAGTTTGATTAAATTTATATGATAAGATAATAATATTTATGACACCAATTAAGTATCGTCACGTGAAGCTGCTCGCCGGCTCGCCCGCTTCATCGACGAGGTGCGGATCGAGCGACCGCCGCCTTTGATTGCCAGCCCTCCAAAGCAGGCGGTGCTGATCAGGCGGCATCTCGTGGTGAAAAGGAGTACTTGGATTGCCGCTCGACCGTTGTCGCACGTACCGACATCTAGGCGAGGCGAGGTACTGCTCAACATGAGGATGGGCATCGAACCGCCGGCGGCGTCAATTTCTCCAGCTCCAAAGAGTTTACGTGAGACTATTATCATTGAGAACTTGACGTCAAGCCAGATTGATGCTCTGGACGGGTATTTCCCGGCAGCCATACATTGGACCGGCGGAACACTCCTCTCGGACGTCGGAGTGGACTCTCACGGCGCCGCTTCATAGTGTGTGGCGCCGCTCTTTCCATGGTTTTTGTCCTTTATGTAATATCGAATCTCACTTTTATTTGCTAGGACGGTCCGGCCTATGGCCGTAAGACCTCCGGTGGCGCTTGTCATAAGCGCGTCATTTGTATTTTTATACTCTTCTTCTTAATACTATGATACGTAAATCTTTTGCGTATTCGAGAAAAAAAGACACCAATTAAATATCATTAGATTCTTCATTACTCATATTTTTATAGTATACCTATTTGATGTTATAAATTTCTGTAATTTTCTCTATAATTTTGGTAAAACTTAAGATGCTTTGACTCTTCAAAATTTTTGGAATGTATTGTATTTTGGAACGGAGGGAGTATCTCGCAAACGATCAAAACCGTTCCACGAGTTTTGCTTGCGTGAGTGAAACGCCCAAAAGTCAGCTTCCACTTTTGACTGGTTTTTTATGGCCCCTATGTACTAGCAACTTTTCGGTTAATCTTTTTTAAGTAGAACAAGTTCAAATGGATTGTACGCCCACTAAAAATTCTGAATTCTTCTATAAAAATTTTTATTTATCTTTTTTCCCCTTATTATTAATCACAGATCCATGAAGGATGTGGTGGGGACAAGGCCGTACTTCCATTTTGGAGTCCGATTTCGGCCTAGATGTGCCTTTCACACTATGGGCCTTCTGCTGGGCTCCTTGCGGCCCAGCCCAACGAACATGGATCACTGACCTTAGTTAATCCGCTAAACAATTCACCAGCCCACGGCCGCGAGACTCTGCGCGGCTTCCCTCTCGTCGCCGACATGCCGAAGCGGGACCGCGACAGCGAGGGCCGGCGGCGCTCGTCGTCGTCTCGGCGGCGGCGCAGCCCGTCCCCGTCCGACTCGGACGCCGCCTCCGGTTCGAGCGGCTCACCCCGCCGGAGCCGGGGACGCCACCGTCGCAGGAGCCACCGCCGGAGGGACACCCCGTCCTCCAGCGACGCAAGCGGCAGCGGGAGCGAGGATTCGGGGTCGGGCTCCGGACGCCGGGGAAGGAGCGGCGGCCGAAGGCGCCGGGATGTCACCGAGGAGCAGATCATTGAGTACATGGCGAAGAAGGCGCAGAAGAAGGTAGGGGATTGAGCTGTTGAAGTGGTGGCTTTCCCTTTGATTGGGTTTGGATTAGGGTTGCGGTCTGGGCTCTAATTGCTGACTCGTTGTTGGCGGCGGCGGATGTGTAGGCGGAGAAAGTGGCGAAGAAGCTGAAGGCGAATGCGGTTTCGGGCTACTCCAACGATTCAAACCCCTTCGGCGATCCCAACCTGACAGAGAAGTATGTGAATTCTTTTCCCTCCCATATGAAATTGTGCAGCAATTCAGTAATTCTTGTTATCTGGGGAAAAGATTTTGGCTCGAATTTGCCCAGTCTTTCTGGGGAGAAAAAAAACTACAACGCCAAAATAGCTAATAACCACCAAAGGAGAGAGAAACCTAAAGAGAGTTGGGAAGCAGGGGCTGTTTTATGCTAGAACTAGAACTGAGAAAATCGTGCAGGATGTCGTACATTGACAAAACTAGTTCAACAATTGTCACCTATAACAACATTGCAAACATCTTAACACTCTTACTTACCCATCTTGTATCCAAATAAATACTGCTGCTAATGGCAATAAGACTATCAATAGAGCTAACTTCTTGCGGCAACTAGTGGCATGCTCTAGATGATTGTACCTGGGCAGATATCGGAGTGGTTTCCTGGTACATAAATACTACTGTTTATGCGGTGATAAAATTGTAATTGCTAGAGGATTAGTTTCACTTGACTTGGGCTAACCCTAGAAGGGTAGCTATATAGGTAACCATACATGGGCCTCATGGGCCTAATACAACCATATTCCAACACCCCCCCGCAGTCTGAACTACCGACGCAGCGGAGTTCCAGGCTGAACAAGAGAAAGAAGAAAGAACACACACGTCCCCCCACAGACGCAACTAGCCACTGGTGATGTTGAGGCTGGAGCGAAACTCGGCGAAAGTCGAGGATGGGAGGCCTTTGGTGAAGATGTCCGCAAACTGGGAGGTGGTCGGAACATGAAGAACACGCACCTCGCCCATGGCTACCTGATCACGGACAAAGTGTAGGTCGATCTCCACGTGCTTCGTCCGCTGGTGTTGGATGAGGTTGGTGGAGAGGTAGACCGCACTGACATTGTCGCAGTAGATCAGTGTGCTCCTGGAGGGCGGAGTGTGGAGCTTGGCGAGAAGCTGCCGGAGCCAGGAGGCCTCAGCCACGCCGTTAGCAACAGCGCGATACTCCGCCTCGGCACTGGACCGGGAGACCACAGGCTGGCATTTGGACGACCATGACACCAGGTTGCTGCCCAAAAAGACAGCATAGCCGGAGGTGGAGCGCCGAGTGTCTGGACACCCTGCCCAGTCGGCGTCAGTGTAGACGACAAGGTCGGCGGAGGAGGACCGGTGAAGGAGTAGGCCGTAGTCGATCGTGCCCCGGAGGTAGCGGAGAAGGCGCTTGAAAGCAGTGAGGTGAGGCTCTCGGGGATCATGCATGTGAAGACAGATCTGCTGAACGGCGTAGGTGATGTCCGACCTGGTGAAGGTGAGGTACTGAAGGGCAGCTGCAAGACTCCGGTATGCAGTGGGATCTGACACTGGGGGGCCCTCGGCCTCGGACAACTTGCCCTGTGTATCAACCGGAGTGGAGCAGGGGTTGCAGTCAGTCATCCCAGCCCGCTCCAAAATATCTCGAGTATACTGCCGCTGGTGAAGAAGGAACCCGGCAGGATGAGGCTCAACAGTGACCCCGAGGAAGTGGTGGAGCACACCCAGATCCTTCATAGCAAACTCCTGCTGAAGAGCGGTAATGATGCGGCGAAGAAGTGGCTCACTGGAGGCTGTGAGGACAATGTCATCAACATAGAGGAGCAGGTATGCAATGTCAGCTCCATGGTGATAGATAAACGGAGATGTATCAGACTTGGCCTCCACAAACCCCAGTGTCAGCAGAAAAGCAGCAAATCGATGGTTCCACGCCCGGGGTGCCTGTTTGAGGCCGTAGAGAGACCTGTTGAGCTGGCAGACCATGTCAGGACGGGAAGAATCAACGAACCCCACCGGCTGACTGCAGTACACTGTCTCAGTGAGAAGACCGTGCAGAAAAGCATTCTTGACGTCCAGCTGATGGACGGGCCATGACCGAGCAAGGGCCAGCGAGAGCACTGTGCGGACGGTGGCCGGCTTCACCACCGGGCTGAAGGTCTCATCATAGTCGACCCCAGGGCGCTGAGTGAAACCCTGGAGAACCCAGCGAGCCTTGTAGCGCTCGAGAGTGCCATCAGCCCGACGCTTGTGGGTCCAGATCCACTTGCCGGTGATGACGTTGGAGCCCGGCGGCCGGGGCACCAACTCCCATGTCTGGTTGGCGAGGAGCGCGGCGTACTCCTCTTCCATCGCGCGGCGCCAGTGAGGATCCAACAAGGCGTCACTGACGGAAGAGGGTACTGGGGAAACCGGCGCGTCGCCGGTCGATGCTGCAAGAGCCCGGGGTGGCAGTGTGCCAGCCGCGTGCCGTGTCACCATCGGGTGAACATGCCGCGGGTGTCAGTGAAGAAGCGGCAGGTGGTAGATCGGCGGTGCGACACGGGCCGGCGGGGACTGCGGCGGTGGTGTCGGTGTCCCCGGCGGAGAAGGAACCGCGAGTGGCGGCGGCCGCGGTCTGCGCTGGTACACCCGTACCGGCGTAGCGAACCGCGAAGGAGGTGCCGGGGCAGCACCAGGAGACGGCGACCGGCACGGCCCCCCGGGGCAGTAGTGGGGGACGAGGTCCCCGGGTCTGCGCCAAACGGAGAGGTCGGGGCGGCGTTAGAGGAACCGGCCGGGGAGCTGGGACAGGAGCTCGGCAAGAAGCTCGGCGAAGCAGTACCTGCAGGAGACCACGGAAAAGGGGGCTGGAGCACCGTGTCAGCGGGAAATAGGGAGGAGGGATCAGGACCAGGAGTCGTGGTGGGTGTGCTGGAGAAGGGAAAGACGGACTCATCGAACACCACATGGCGAGAGATGAGGACCCGTCGGGAGATAAGGTCAAAACACCGGTACCCCTTATGATCCGGGGAGTACCCGAGGAAGACACAGAGAGTGGAGCGGGGGTCCAGCTTGTGGGAAGAAGTGGCAGCGGTGTTGGGGTAACACACACCCAAAGACGCGAAGGTGATCGTACCGCGGAGGGGTACCGAAAAGGGCGTGGTGTGGTGTAGGAGCGGGACAGGCAGCGGAAGGAAGACGGTTGAGGAGGTAGGTGGAGGTGTGCAAGCCCTCAGCCCAGAAGCGAGCTGGGAGAGAGGCCTGAAACAGAAGGGTGCGCACGGTGTCGTTGGTGGTGCGAATCATGCGTTCAGCCTTGCCATTCTGTGAGGAGGTATATGGGCAAGACATGCGCAACTGAACACCGTGAGAGAGGAAGAAAGCCCGGGAGGTGGAGTTATCAAACTCACGACCATTGTCACACTGGACGGCCTTGATGGTAAGGCCGAACTGTGTGGACACCCCAGTGAAGAAGTGAAGGAGCGTGGGAAATGTATCAGATTTCGCACGCAAGGGAAAGGTCCACGAATAATGCGAAAAATCATCGACCACCACAAGATAGTACTTATAGCCAGAAATACTGATAACAGGAGATGTCCATAGGTCGCAATGTACAAGATCAAAAATGCGGGCCGCATGTGAAGAAGAACTACGAAAAAGAAGACGAACATGTCGGCCCAATTGGCACGCATGACACAAATGCTCAGCATGAGCCCGAGTACAAGGAATGTCAGAGCTACGATTGAGCTGCATCAGGGCATCACGTTCAGGATGGCCGAGGCGCCGGTGCCAAGTAGTAGAGGAGGTAGAGGCGGCGAAGGCAGCTGACAAAACGGACGGCGAAGAAGATGAAGCAGCCGTCGGGAAGTGAAGAGTGTAAAGGGGCCCCATGCTGTCACATCGGAGCAGAGGACGCCGTGAAGTCAAATCCTTTACAGTAAGACCAAAAGAGTCAAATTCCACAGAACATGAATTGTCAGCTGTAAAACGACGAATAGAAAGGAGGTTGTGAACCATAGAAGGAGCGACAAGAACATCAGGAAGACGAAAGGAGCCATGAGCACCGGCGGTACCCACAGATGTGACAGGAAGACACGAACCATTTGCGACCATAATGGACGAAGGGAGAGAAGAAGACGGAGAATGGACAGAAGAAAATATACCAGGGTCAGAGGTGGTGTGGTAGGTGGCACCCGAGTCGGCGATCCACTCAGGACCGACAGGGGGTGTTAGGCCCATAGTGCTGAACGAACGAGCCAAGGCCGCCTGGTCCCAACCGGCAAGCCCGGGCGGGGTGCCGGAGGGTGTGGCCCACGGAGACGTAGTGGAGACGCCGGGAGGTGGAGCACCAGTGAACATGGCCGCCGGTGGGCGAGGCTCACCACCCGGAGCGTGGAAAGGCCACATAGAGATGCGCCCAGACCACGGGTTGTGGAAGGACGGCCATGGTGCACCCTGTGGAGCTGTCGGCGCCACCTGGTTGGCCCCGCCACGGCCCCCCCACGTCCAGTGCCGCGGCGACGGCGACTGGCACGCCCCCCCACCCCCACTCGGCCTAGAGGGAGGAGGACCAAGAAGGGACGACGGCGGCGTAGCGGACGGACGCGGTGGAGCGAACGGACGCGGCGGAGTGGCCGCAAGGGCCATCGAGGAAGTCGAGGACCCCAGGGCGGCGGTGGACCCAGGCTGGAGACCCTGAGCAAGCTCCTCCATGACAAGATCGTCACGGACCTGGAGGAAGTTGGGGAAGGGGCGCTGGCGGGTGATCCATGTCCGGAGGTGGGCGTAGCGGTCGCTGAGCCCGCGGAGGACATTGAGGACGAGGATGCGGTCCTCCACGGGCCAGCCAAGGTCACCGAGGGAGTCTGCCATGGTCTTCATCTTGCGGCAGAACTCGCCAACAGTGAGGTCACCCTGGACGAAGGTCCTGAAACTCATATCGAGCCTCAGAGCCCGGGCCTCGGCATTGCCCAGAAACTGGCCCTCGAGGGCCAGCCAAGCCTGGCGAGCATCCGCCGTGTTGCGGACGAGGTCGTGGAGGTCGAGGGAGATCGTCCCGATGATCCACGAGAGGACAATGCTGTCAAGGCGCAGCCACGAGGGGGTTTGAGCCGCGACCGTGGCATCGACGAGGACGTGGTCGTCAAGGGCGTAGCGGCGGAGGGTGAGGAGGACCAGGTCCCGCCAACGGGCGTAGGAGGGTGACTCTGGCTCGAGAACCACCGGGACGAGCAGGCGGATGTTCTGGACCCCCCCCAGCTTGGTAGTGAAGCTGCGCCACGAGAGGATCAGCCAGGTCGTGCCAGATGACCGCGGTGGTGGACGCGCGGTGGCCTGTCAAGCCGGAGGAGGTGGCCCCGAGGTCGTGGTAGGCGGGAGGGACGAGGCGCTGCTCCACATCAGCGATCTGGCGGGCCAGGGCATCGGTCGCATCCCGCTCGCGCTCCCAGGCGAGGGCTGCCGCGCGAAGACGGGCCTGGCCCTCAGCAGCTGCAGCCCGAGCGGCGACGAGGGCAGCGGCGAGAGTCGAGTCATCACGACCGGGGTAGAGGAGGGTCGGCGGCGGCTGAGGCGGGGCCGGGAAGGCATGGACGCCGAGAAGTCCGGCGGCATCCAGACCGGCGTCGGGAAGGTGAGCCCCAGGGAGGAGGACGGCGTCGGCGGCCGGCTCGGCAGCAGCAGCAGCGCCCGAGCCGAGGCCCGCGCCCGCAGCAGCAGCGCCACCCGCACCTGCGGCTGCTAGGGCGGCGGCAGTGGGGGCGGCCGCGGCTGCCAGGGCGGCAGCGCCAGCGGCGCGCGGGCCCGGAGGAGTGGTCCCAGCAGCGGCCGCAGGGGCTGCGCCGCCTGCTGGGCCGGCGGCGGCGGCAGGAAGCAGGGGGTGGGCGGCGGCGTCAGGGAGCAGGGGGCGGGTGGGGGTAGCAGCCACCTGTGCCCAGGAAGAGGATGGGAGAGGTGGAAGACCTAGGCTGCTGATACCATGCTAGAGGATTAGTTTCACTTGACTTGGGCTAACCCTAGAAGGGTAGCTATATAGGTAACCATACATGGGCCTCATGGGCCAAGCCTCATGGGCCTAATACAACCATATTCCAACAGTAATGGTATTTAACATTACCAGTAACAAAGCTGATTTAGGTTGCTGGATGCAACTAATAGATCAAGGGAAAAAAATCACTTGCTGACTAATTAGGTTATTGTGGTAACAATTCATGAAGAGTTGAACTAACTTAGGCTGTTGTAATTTGTAAAAGTAAAACATAGAAATGAAAGTGGAGCTTAGTGATGCTCGAGCCAGTAAGCATCCATTGTTATTATCTCTGACATGATAAAATCTCGTAGGTGGCTAGTTTTGCGAAGTTTTTTTTTTAATATAATTTTATTACATCACCATGGGGATGTAGTTTTTTTCACAAGATGGTTATGGTACTTCTAAACAAAGTTTTGGATTTGTGGACTTGTAGTGTTGTTCATTCGAATTTACTTAATTATTTTTGCCTTTGTTCACTTGTGTGCCAAGATCTTACTGTTCAATCTTGAATTATTGACATATATCCTTTCAGACACCATATTTTGCCTTATAGTTTGGCAGATTATTGCACTTTATGTTCACACTCTTCTGATAATATGTTTACCTTGGGATACGATTTCTAATGTTTGCACATATTGTCAAGTAAACTAAAATGTTGGTGGCTTCCTTGAGCACCCAAATTATTTGCTACCTTCTTTTTGCATTACCACTATAAGATTCCTTGAGCAGCTGCTTTCATTGTGACAAAACAATATTCAAAGAAGGATGCCTTCTATCTGGTCTCTTTACAGGTTTGTGTGGCGAAAGAAGATAGAGCGTGATGTATCTCAGGGACAGAAGGTGGACATTTCTGTCAAATCTGAGAAGAAGAAACAGCAAGAAAGAATGGTACTATGGAACGTGAATTTCTGGACTAGTTCTCTATGTCTAATCCCATTGTTTATTAGTTGGAACTTTAGAGCATATCGTAGTCATCCTACCTCTTTACTTGGATGTCTACTTCCAATGAATTAATAAGGTGTACTGTACATATGTATTATTTTATTTTTATTCATGCTTTTGTCATGTAGTGCCCTGTACACTTTGCTAGCCAGAAAATTTGTTGTTCAGTCTTCTTTCAAAGAAAAGTTGAAGATTATGTTTTTCTTGCAGTGCCTAATCGTTATATTCGCTGTCAAATGTAGGCTGAAATAGAGAAGGTTAAGAAAAGAAGGGAAGAAAGAGCAATTGAAAAGGCACAGCATGAAGAGGAAATGGTTTGTATTTGACGATCATAAATCTCTTAATAATTTTGTTGGTTTATGTCTATCATTTATTACATTCAGACAGTTTTTGCATTTGGAATTAAATACATGTACTTGCCATTTTGAAGGCATTGCTAGCTAGAGAAAGAGCACGTGCCGAGTTTCAAGACTGGGAGAAGAAAGAGGAAGAGGTTAATATCTTAAAACCTGACAAACACTATTCAATTTGTGTTGGAGTTAATATGTAATTGTTATTTAGCATTTCTCATTTTGGAGTGCAGTTTCATTTTGACCAAAGCAAGGTCAGGTCTGAGATCAGGTTGCGGGAAGGGCGTACAAAGCCTATTGATGTTCTCCTTAAGAATCTTAATTTCTCAGATGAATTTGACATTGAGTTAAATGAGCCCTATCTGGTGTTCAAGGTGAGCATCCTTTGTTCATCCTTATCCAATTGTAATTCAACTGAAAAAAGAGCTGTCCCAGCAACACTTACCTGTGTAATTTTCTGTATGGTTTTTAAAGCCAGCTATTGTATAGTATTCTGACACCATCATACAGTGCATTCAAAATATATGCATTCTTAGCACTTCCTGACATATATGTGTATTTTGCAAAATATCAGGGATTAACAGTGAAAGAAATGGAAGAGCTACGTGATGACATTAAGATGCATCTTGATCTGGACAGGGAAAGCCAAACAAATGTTAAGTACTGGGAGGTACATGTCATTTTCTTTCACCTTTTTACTGAATAACCTGTTGGCATTAAGATGCATGACAATATTACCTTCTTCCTGAATAACTGTGAGCAAGATGTATAAAATGTATAGTTTTTTATGTTGAAAATGCTAAGTATGGAACAATGTACTCCTAACTAAGGGATTGTGGTGGGATACAAAACTGATAGTAGCCTCCATTTTCCTATAATAGATTTTCTTTGGTTAGGAAAAAATGCTTTAGTTTGTCATGATATATCTCTAACTTCGTATATATAATTTCCCCTCAGTTCCTTACAGAAACTTGCTCATATGATTAGCAAGAATGCTAATGCATTATGTCTATGTTGATCTGAAAATTTATCAGGCACTCATGGTGGTATGCGAATGGGAGCTAGGTGAGGCTCGGAAAAGAGATGCCCTAGATCGGGCTAGGGTCCGTGGTGAGGAACCACCACCTGAGGTTCTTGCAGAAGAGAGAGGTTTGCATGCAAGTATTGAGGGGGATGTAAAAAGTCTCCTGGATGGTAAAACTTCCACAGAGCTTGAAGATATGCAAAGTCAAATTGAGTCCCAAATGCGCTCTGGAACTGCAAAAGTTGTTGAATACTGGGAAGCTATCCTAAAACGGCTTCATATTTACAAAGCAAAGGTATGCCAGTGGGTCTGCAAATGCCAAACTATCCATACCGTTATACAAAGTAAAACGATGCATTTTTTTTTTTTGAAAATAAAGGATGCATGGGTTTATTGACTAGACCTCACTAATAGGCAAAAGGCGCTACTTTGCCACCACTGGTTGGTTGGTAACCTGTGGTGCAGTTGCATGATCTGAACTTCAAAGGCTTAATCTAGAGCTGCGCTATTGCATTGAACTTCTGAATTTTGATTTTGCAGTTTATACTTACGAAAAATGCTTGTTTGCATCGCAGGCTTGCCTGAGGGAGATCCATGCTTCTATCCTAAGGAAGCATTTACATCGACTGGAGCATCCTGGTGCTGTTGAACAGGATGTGGAATCTGAGAAGGAAGATGATAATAAACTGGAGGATGAGATGCATGAGGACGAAGGTTTACCTTCTTTTCTGATTACTCAATCAACTATGTTTCCAAGATAATGAACTGATTTCTTATGTATGTTCTATTTGTAGATGATAAACGATATTCGCCTGAGCCTATACCTCAGCACACAGAAAACCAATTTGAAGAGGAAGATGGATCCTTCTCTCCACAGCTAATGCATGGCAATGAAGATGAAGATGCAATTGATCCTGAAGAGGACAAAGCTGAGCTGGTAGAGTCCTGTGTTTCTATTTCTAATAGTATTAATAGAAACATGATTGGAACTGTACTAGTTATTTTCTGTAGTGCAGTTAACTGAGTAGTTTAATTGTCAAGTACAGATTGTTAGTAACTGGACTCCATATTATGCAACAAAAAAGGCTAACTAACAATATTAGGATGAAAAGTTCTACTGATATTTTTTTCGTTAAGAAGACAACCTTTCAAGCTTCTGCAGGCCTTCCTGCATGTGGGGGGGGGGGCATTGATTCATTTAGATCTTACTTTTGATGGCAATGCTCCTTATGGTGACTTAAATTTGATGGCTTTCTAGAGTTCATATACAAACACAATGGGTGAAGATTTTTCTTAAGAACATCAAGTTATTAGGGTTTATTTTATGAGTACAACAACAACAACAACCTAGCCTTTTGTCCCAAGCAAGTTGGGGTAGGCTAGAGATGAAACCCAAAAGAGACGAGAAACAGGGAGACACATAAAGGGACATAAAGGGCACAAGACAAAAGAGGTCACGGTTCAGGCACGTTGATTGCTAATCTCCAAGCGCTCCTGTCCATAGCTAAATCCTTGGGGATATTCCACTCCTTAAGATCTCTCTTAACGGACTCGTCCCAAGTTAGTTTAGGTCGACCTCTACCGCTCTTTACATTATCGGCCCGCTTTAGAACTCCACTACGCACCGGCGTCTCAGGAGGCCTCCGTTGGACATGTCCAAACCATCTCAACCGATGTTGAATCAATTTCTCCTCAATTGGTGCCACCCCAACCCTATCCCGAATATCGTCGTTCCGTACTCTATCCCTCCTTGTGTGCCCACAACACCAACGCAACATACGCATCTCCGCTACACTCAATTGCTGGACATGTCGCCTTTTTGTAGGCCAACACTCAGCACCATATAACATCGCCGGACGAATCGTCGTCCTATAGAACTTACCTTTCAGCTTCTGAGGCACCTTTTTGTCACAGAGAACGCCAGAAGCTTGACGCCATTTCAACCAGCCGGCTGAAATTTTATGCCTAACATCTTCATCAATGTCTCCATCCTTTTGTAGCATCGACCCTAAATACCGAAAAGTATCCTTCTTGGCCACCACTTGCCCATCGAGGCTAACGTCTCCCTCCTCGTGCCTAGTCGCGCTGAAATCGCACCTCATGTACTCGGTCTTAGTCCTACTAAGTCTGAACCCTTTCGACTCTAACGTGTGCCTCCATAGTTCTAACTTCCTATTAACCCCCGCCCTACTGTCGTCAACTAGCACCACATCATCAGCAAAGAGCATACACCAAGGGATATCACCTTGTATGTCCCTTGTGACCTCATCCATCACCAAAGCAAATAAATAAGGGCTCAAAGCTGACCCCTGATGCAGTCCTATTTTAATTGGAAAGTCACTGGTGTCGCCATCACATGTTCGGACAAACGTCACCACATCCCTTTACATATCCTTGATGAGGGTAACGTACTTAGTTGGGACTTTGTGCTTTTCCAAGGCCCACCACATGACATTTCTCGGTACTTTGTCATATGCCTTCTCGAGGTCAATAAAGACCATATGCAAGTCCTTCTTCTGCAACCCTTTCTTCAGGCATGTTTATTTTATGAGTTGATTAGATAATTAGAATGAGGTTGGCAACTCATACTTAATGCTTTTAATCATCTCCAGGACCGAAAACGTGAAGCTGTAGTTTTGGAGCATCAAAGGAAAGTTCAGGAAGCCATGAAAGCAAAGGCAAGAGTACCTGATGAGATGGAGATGAAGGCCATAAAAACGATGGGAGCTATGGAGGAAGGAGATGCAGTATTTGGTGTCGGTGCTGAAGTGAACCTTGATTCACAGGTTTGGATGATTTCCCTTTGATCCCGTTGCGTTTTTAGCATGGTAACATGACAATAGTTGTATATCTATATTTTCCAATATTCTGCCTTGATACTGGATTAGCGAGAGAGTTCTCAGAATTCAACTGGGATATGGCATGACTGTGACAATTTTTTAGTGTTGATCCAGAAGGACCGATGGTTATCTTGCTATAATCTGGACTATATATAACACACCTTAAGCTACACCAAAATTTTCAAATAATCTGTTGACTCATGTAATTGTAGTTGAGTATATTTTGACAGTTTAATATAGGGGTAATGCCATATTTGAGTTCGATACCATGGGTGGTAACAGTTTAACACACAAGAAGCGTGATCTAGCAACTTTGGTGCATCCTACCGCATATGAACTCAGCTAGTTTCTGATGGCATATGCTTGTTCAATATGCTCGCAGGTGTACTGGTGGCACGACAAGTATCGACCAAGAAAGCCCAAGTACTTCAATCGGGTGCACACTGGATATGAATGGAATAAATACAACCAGACTCATTATGACCATGATAACCCACCGCCTAAAATTGTTCAAGGCTACAAGTTCAATATATTTTACCCTGATCTTGTGGATAAATCAAAAGCACCAACGTACAGTATAGAGAAAGATGGAAGCACTGGTGAGACTTGTCTCATAAGATTTCATGCCGGCCCTCCATACGAGGATATTGTAAGCCTTGTGCCTTCTAATGTTTCGTATTGTTCTTCTGTAGCTTTTTCCATGGGCAGTCTTTTCACTTTGTTTTATTCCACAGGCTTTCCGTATTGTGAACAAGGAATGGGAATACTCACACAAGAAGGGGTTCAAGTGTACATTTGAGCGTGGGATTCTCCATCTCTATTTCAACTTCAAGCGCTACCGTTACAGGCGGTGAAATACCTCAAGGGGCAGGGGAAAACTGGATCGATTAGACTGCTGCATCATGATACAAGTATGCACCTGCAATGTAAAGATCCTATGCCAAATGAGAGCACACTTTTCGGCTGTACTGACTGATTCCTCCTTTTGGGAGGTTGTACGATAATACAACATAGCAAGGATAGTTTTCTATCAAAATTTTTATGCTTGCAAGTTTCTACTTTGGTAGAATGGATATGAGGATATCTGTACTAGAGATTGTGTAAACTTAGCTCTGTACATGTGTGCTACTGGTATACACCGGATGCCCTTCTAATTCTATGAAATTTTCTTGAGCAACGAAAGAATAGTACTAGTGGTCTGCGGTTGCTCTTGTATCTAGAGCAGCTTGTATGGCAGCCTGGCAGAATGGCCGTGACCTGCCGTCTCTGTTCCGAAATACCGCCGAGCATGACGTAACCAACTCAGCAGCACAAATCATAGGCTGACCGATTGTAGAGTTGTCTGTGCTTGTTGTACTCCATACACCTGTACTAATAACTGTATGGGATCTAACCAAATGAGAAGCATTACTTCCTTTTGCAACCAAAGGGTGATATTAGCAAGTGATCACACACCCAACCGAACATAGAGCACTCGCACCCTGTTATGCATCCCATTTGGCCCTTCCCCCTACACACATGCCAAGCTGGGCTCTGGAGCTAGTTAGATCCCATCACTTGTAACCATTTGTCCCGCCAAGGTACCGACGAACCGCTTCACCTGTGTTATGATGGAAGCAGACCACAAGCCATGTCTGGCCAGTGGCCATATCAACAATGAAAGGTCATGCTGCACCCAGAAACTGAACTACAATAACCATGACCAAACAGCAAAGAGTAAAGCTTACTCAATCCTTTCTCCTGCAGATACATACCAGAAACAACAAGAGAACTTGCTATCTTGCAACGAGTTAAAACTTAAGCGCAAAGTTGCCACATTCATTTGGTTCTGTGGACTCATTTGGAAGTCAAAGGTCCAAGCCACTAACCACTAGATGCAGCATGTGACTTCTACAAGGACCTGACCACCCACGGTCCAGAACCAAATATCAATCAAAATGGCTGGGAAAATACTTCATCTTAATATCTCCAGAAAAATAACATGTCACCCAGACTAAGCAGCAAAGCAGATAAGATAATAACTGATCGAACAGAAAATAGGCAAGAACATAAAACTTATGGAGTGCTTGCATTAGTTTCATCCAAACAGAGTTTTAGGCCTTCAAGACCAAGCTCCAGTCATAACTCTAGCTACTCCGAATATCAAGAGATGAAAATATGAGCAACTAGCTCAATATTAAGGACAAGTCACTCATAAGATTACCAGAAACATCCATAAAAAGAAGAGAACATCCCATCATCTAGCAAAAAGAAAGCTTGAATGCCGAACTTGGAGCAGCTCAGCAGTAGAACATAACGTCCTTCACGTTGTCCTTGATCTTCGGAAGTTGACGCACCTCCACAGGCCCCTCCCGGGCTACTGTCTGCCCGCTGCTGCCAGGGGTTGAGCCACCGTCTGAGCTTTCTCCTTCCACATAGTAGCGTGCACGGAATGCAGCAAGGTGGGCGTAGTAGGCTGGCGGGACTGGAAAGCAAAGAACACCCCATTAGTGATGACTGGTAACCAACTATTTTGCATCTAGTCTACATCATAAAAGAGCACAAGGAAATGATGCATGGTTCAAGAAAATAGTTGTTCACATGATAGTGACAGCTGTACAGAGCAACAATAGGGCTAATAATAACAAAGAAACAATGATCATTAACCCAACAGATAAAGATGGTGTTAGAGCTGACAACAATATTCTTGATTATTTATTTCAATGTCAATTCAAATAACACATTGCACAGATGTAGAGAATACCGTTCGTGTTCACTAATCAAACTACATTGCACTGGTTGAGAATACATCTACAATTTAAACAAAATGCTGCCAATGTGTTCACTCATTGAACCACTACTCCCAGTTTGCAGTTAAAATCGTATCAAAGAGCTTGAAATTTTCTCATGTTACAAGCTCACAAGAAAGAGCTCATATCAATGAAAGCTTCAGCTGAGCAGATTATGATAGGAAACAGAAGAGCAGCTAGAATAAGAACTTACCCACTGATACAGCACGGGTGCAACGAGCATAGCTGCATTTCATCAATTAACACAGTAGACAGATGTTAGGTAAACCAAAGAGTCAGAGAGAGAAAGAGCACTCGAGAGTGAAGAGGAGTTGAACTTACGTGTAGCAAAGATTGTTGGTCAGTGACTGCAGTGCATCAGCAGTAAAATGATTCTCATCATAGAGGACATGGTAATGGGTGGGCCGACTTGTTCCCTGACAAGAAATATTTTTGACGCTCAATATCTGGTAAGTGCTGTTCTGGAAAAGAATTTGCACCGAGGTACCAACATACCTGAATACCAGCATGACTACACAAGTAGAAATCAAACTCAGTAGGATGGCAAATCTGTTGGTCAACCACAGTTCCTGCAGCACAAGTAAGGCACAAAAATAACCCCAGATCAGCAAATGCTTACAGAAGCAGCAGCTATATGAACTCAATAGCAGTGTGACGCCAAAACACTAACCGGGAAGAATGTTTCCACTTTTATCAGTCATATCACGCCTTCCATGAACCTCAGGGAAAAGCCTTGTGTGATGTCTTTTCTGGACAACCACAAATGTGACTGGAGGTAGATATCCCTCCTCCAAAGAAGCACAAGCCTTGAAACGGAAAGGGACACAACCATTGACATGGGCATATGACAAAGCAAACCATATTTGACAGACAAATTACGATGCTGGAAATCATACCTTTCTGATGGCATCCATTTCATGAAGAAGTACATGGCTGAATTGACCTTCACTTACACCGTCCCTGTATAGGCGTGATAAGTCAAGATACTTCACTCAATAGCATAGAAAAAATGAACCAAAAACAGGAATCTGGAACACAATACCTATAGAATATTATCCTCTCAGGCCTTCTGTTTGTCTTCCTGCGGAAAGCAATCAGTAGCTCCCTGCAAACAAGACCATGTCAGTTAACCAGATAAACCATTTGATAACTAACAATAGGTCAACTCAGATCAATCAAAAACTTACCTGATCATGCCACCATTAACATTGTGCCCCTTCTGCGGATCCTTAGTAACAGTAAACAAATCTTCTATAATCTCTTGTCGGTGTGGTTGAGCAGAAACCAGGCCTCTGTACTTGGTGATTTCTGGCCAGTCCATTGATGCCACTACCTACACAATTCCAACGAAAGTCAAAGTTAGCAGCATGGTAACTTATTTTTACATAGCTCAGATTGCACTAAATTATGAGCAGGAATATCACATTGTAAGCAAATCATCATACAACTGAAATATGAGATAACTTGACAGTTATAAGAAGAAACTAACAGCAGCAATGGATGATGCAGAGTCCTCTCCTGGTGGGGGGTGTGTGACATCTGCGCCAAAGATGATTGTTGGGACTTCTGACACAAAGGGTATGCCATTGCGTACAAAGGCTCGCTCAAGAACCGTGTTGCGCCCACCAACCTGCTTAAATGAAAGGAATTAATACATTCCTGCATGAAAGAACCAAAAAAAAACTTAATGCAAAAAATATAGGTTTTCAGACCTTGACATTGATTTTTAGTGCAACATTTTCCAAATATTGCTTGTTTGGCCTGCTAGCATGCTTTGGCAAGCAACACTGAGATACAATTCCAATGTCAGTCTCACAGACTCTTTTGATTTTACCTGCAAAAGTAGGAGAGTCATTTATATAACAAAAATCCTAATAAATTATAAAGGTGTGTATGACCCAGACCTAGAGACAAGTATGCATACCATAAGAACCACTAACATCAGGCAGAATTACGATTAGAAGCTGCAGCTGATTTCCCACTCCTTGTTGGGCAAGCATTTGTGTGGCTCTCCTGTGTACATCTCTCAAAGCATTCTCTATATGGTTAGGAGCTGCAGACTTGACATCAACAAATGGACGTGGATTGACAACCTACAGGGATGATTAGAAGTTAACTTCAATATATAGTGAACTGTCTGGAATGACTTGAGAACACATACAGATAGTAAAGAACTTACCATTCCAGTTGCATTGCACATATGAATCAGATCTATACAGAACCTCTGTACCTCATCAGGTCGCATGCGTGAAAAGTTCAAACAAGTCCAGTTATCAATAGTTCCTCCGTTGATCATTTTCTGGAAAAGGGTACAAGAACAGTGGTCAAAAGCTTTGTTACATCTAGAAGGACTGGCTAGAAAATTTGGTAATGATAGTTTCAGCATTAAACAAAAAGACACTGCTAAAAGCTTGACAAACATTTCCCAGAAAAAAAAGATTGACAAACAGTGCACAAAGATGCTGGACAAGTTCACGATAAATTTATTGACAACTATGGCAATGCTCAACTAACTTCAGTGATAAATTTCTAGGTAAGAACATAATCTCACCTTATTGATCATGTTCCATTGTCCAACACTTGGCACACAAGTTTTCTCCCTACCAGAGTCATGATATTTCAACTGAAAAAAAAACAAAGAAACTGATTATTCCTCAAAGAATAAAACAAAGGTGATTCCTGGACACTAATCTTTGAGCAAGGAAAACAAAATTAGCAAAGTTACCAGGGGTGGAGGCAGCACACGGGCTGGAACAGTCACTAGATCACTGCTAACTTTGATGCCAAACTCCTGAGCAAACCTATCATCTGCATACTTGTTATGCAGAACCATCTATGCAGCACATAAGAAAATTTGTCATTAGAAACGATATCCTGCAGAGATAATAATTATTCTATTAAACAGCAGAGGAATAAGGGTCCAGAAGAGTACATCACGTATGCTCTGCTCCCTCTCATGGGGGCGTTTACATGTTGCTCTAAGTATGTTGGTCACTTGTCTGTCATTAAGCTTCTTAGAGTATCTCTGCCCTTCTAGAATCTTGCAAACCTACAACCATATTTTTTATTAAAACAATGGACTTAACATGAATAATTCAAGTACAGCTTAATGATCATGGATACAGTACCTCCATAGGCAAATATACAGGTCGTGAATCACTGCCAGCCTGAAGGCAAGGCCAAGAACCATACTTCAAACTGTAGCTGTATTTGTCCCAGAAGTACTGCACAACAGTCTTTCTTGTTCCTTTATCATCAACAGGAAATCTAAAAAGACAAAAAGGAGCCGTAAGTTCATGACACAGTGTTGACATAGGTCAGATCGTTCCAATTGTGATAATAGTAATACTACAGCTATTTAGCAGTTAGTAAGTGATGTGCCAGTAATTCAGAATTAATATTCATTAGTGAAGAATTAATATTCATCAGTGAACACAAATCATAAACGTCAACCTCAGACTGAATATTCTCTCAACATATTTGTTACTCCTAGACCCTGTCTTATACTTTGCCTACCCACATACAAACATGCACAAAATACTCAAACTCAAGGCATACCTTGCAAAGATTAATCTTAGCATTAATATTACAGAACATAAATGCTGTAGAGAGAAGGGAAAAGAAAGGCAGCATTTGCATATAGATACTTACATCAGCTGGCTCATAGGGATGGAAGTAACCCCTGTTATCTTGTATCTTCTGATTTGATCCTGTTGGTGAGTTGTTTCAATGCGAACTCCACGTAATGCTTTCTTTACCTGAACACAATTAATGTCATATAAGATTACTCAACAAAAAGGAGCCAATAGGAGAATGTACTGTACAAGAAGCTTTCTAGATTGTCAGTGTGTAAAAACATTACCTTCACACGATCCCTGTCCGACAAAGGCCGAGATGTATCACGCATGTTCAGGTACTCCTCCACAAATTTGATAACTGACACAGGCTTAAAAAAGGATGTTGCTGATATGTCTGCAAAAGGCAACATTAAAACCAATGTTAATTACCAAAACATATCAAACAAAAGGCATGGGCCAACAAAAACATAGACAGGGTATTACCTATATTCAGTGAAAGCCCCATTTGTGTTGGGCGCAGGCTTTGGTAGTAACCCCTCCAACACTCAAGCCCCTCGCCAATGTCGCCTCTGTGACCAAAAGTAGTAGAGAAAAAGGATCTGGAAACTGTGACATAACTGCAGTGACATTTAACGAAAAATTTGTCAGTACCCTGGATAAAAGATTACTAAAGCAAAATTCAAAGCAGGAAACTGTGTGTAGCTATTATACTTCCAAGATGGCGACTCCCTGAGGACAACATCAAGTACTTGTATGGTTTCTTGAGGCATATCCCTCTGTCTTCCACGCAGAAACTGCTGAAGGTGGTACAAATCTGTTCTCCCAGCAATTCGAATTGTGATTTTGTACTCCCTCTCCGCCCTATAAATTGAAAGGCATTAATATGTGCAGGTGAGAGATAACTTTGATGTAGTACTGAAAAGTGGATCAAAATAGGATCTAGGAAGACCTTTCTTTCTCCTTCTTTTCTGGATCAACCAGCGTAACCACAAACTCCTCTGATTCAAAAGGAAGTGAACCAGCAGTATAAAGACTCTTCCTTCCATCATAGGCAGGCAGTTTGCCGCCCAGAGCTGTCTTCCCATGCAACTTGATGAGTTCATTGAGAACTTCCCTGTTGGTTTGTCTTGACTTTGATTCAGGATTAATAGACACCTAAAAGACACATAAACGCCAGGCAAAATGAATCATAATCTTTTTATTGAGATCAACTAGACCATGGTTTCACACATCACAGCTTACAAATAAACACTAAAAAATTAGTATCCTTATTAGTGGAAGAATAATGAAATTCTCATCCTAGATTCAGTAAACAAGACAGCATAACAAGTTACTTATCCTAGGGTTAAGAAAAAAATATAGCAACTTACAATAAAGTATGAAGGAAATTGTTCTGGGTGGATTGACAAGCCAATTAAACTACTGTGGGATTGAAGAGAATTTGCATTTTGGAGGTGGTGGCCATGGTATTGGTTGCGTTGTGCGGCGGAGCCTGGTAGGCCAATTTGGTTGCGACGCTGCCATGGGGATCCAGTGGCGGGGACTGTTGGCTAGAAAAGGACCCAATCTGGCAGTCGCAATCGCAACGAGTGGATTGACTAGGGTTCTTCTATATTGCTAAGCTGCGGCAGGGGAGAGGCGTGGCTTACCGGCGATACGCGCACGCGGGCCGACCGCCGCTGAGTCGATCCGAGCTCGGCGGCGGCGGTGGAGAGAGAGCGCGCGGGGGTGTTGGGGTTTGGGGGGACGACGAAGGTCCTGTTCGTCCGATTATAATCCATACTTTTCACCATTTTTTTTTAATCTGAACCGTATTTTTCTCTTAAAAATCAGCTGGAATAATGTTTCAGCTTTTTTCAGCACAAACGAACGGGCCGAAGTGTATAACTTTACTGTTTATACTCCGCACGTTTTTCAGGTTATTACACTTGTAAACAGGACAGAAAAGATAATAAAACAACTTAACAGTAGAACAAATCTACTTAAATAACTCAAACAGAGATAGCAAACAGATCATTTGTTAAAGAAGCTTTAACTTGAAGCAGTTCCTTAAAAATTTACGGCAGTGATATAATAAAATTACAAACTTAAAGATATACACTTCGTTGGCTACTAATAATTGGGGGGAAACAAACTCAAAACATTTGTAAAACGCGGTTCACTGAGAAACCCTTCGGTCGAGAATTTACTACGTTCAGAAGGCATCGATCATTTATGCACCAAAGAAAAGTTACTGCCCTCTAGACAAGAACATATGGTAAATTTTTGTATAGTCAATCGAAGATGAGAAAACTCCAAGAAAAGTTCCAAAAAGGGAACAACACAAAGAATCTCCCCCGCTCGTACAGACAGGCCCGTCGAGGGGCTCCACGGCCAGGTCTCCTGACCAACTTTGGAACTTTCCTCTTCCACCTATCACATCAAATCTTTCGACGCATGAATAGAGCATTAAATATAGATAAAAAATAACTAATTGCATAGTTTGTCTGTAAATGTCGGGACGAATCTTTTGAGCCTAGTTAGTCCATGATTGAACAAATTTTGCCAAATAACAACGAAATATGCTACAGTAACTTTTCACCTACTTTTCGCGAAGTGAACACACCCTATACTGCATTGCTGCACGACATTGAGGGTTACTGTAGAAAGCCCCACAATGGATCTGACCGTGTTCTGAAAGCAAAAGTCCAGCTGGTACGCTTCAAAACCAAGAGAGATCGGCACAAAGAAGGGCAAAATTTAAAAAGAGGACAAAAGTGACATCAAAACGCAGCAGCTGTACTGCATGCAAGAACGCAGCAGCTGTTTCATCAAAAGCATCTGCTCCAATGGCAGGCAAACAGTACACCCCCCGTCCGAAGAAGCTGCCGGGATGATATGCATGACGATGCATCTGCATTATTGCTTCTCCAGATTTTGGTTCATGGAAATGGATGGCCATCTCTCACACTAGCAAGAACCACATATGGAACTGAAAGCAAGTTCCATGTATACAAAGCTTTGAGCCTGTTTAGTTGGCATGCGTACCCAAAAAGGGAACCCAAAAAGTGCTACAGTACCTGTCACATCAAATCTTGCGGCACATGCATGGAGTACTAAATGTAGACGAAAGAAAAAACTAATTACACAGTTTAGTTGTAAATCACGAGACAAATCTTTTGAGCCTAATTAGTCCATGATTGGACACAAATTGCCAAATAAAACGAAAAGTGCTACAGTAGCCGAACCCAAACTTTTTCACCCAGCACAAAAACTGCATCTGACAGATCAGAAAGGTAAGAAGAAAAAGGAAAAGAGATCGAGACAGCACGGCTGGGGCCTTTCAGCGCAACAATGAACCGAGGCTCACTTGCAAGCCGAGAGAGAGATATTTTTAATTCGACAGTGCCAAAAACTAACTAGTTTCAAATCAAATGAAAAAATACGCAAAAGATTCGAAAAGAAAATCCCTACTAACTGAAAGCTGAAAAAGCTTGTGCTCGAACGACAGCAAACGAAAGAACACGCACCAAACAGCTGCAACTCAGCACGTAGATGTAGATCGATACGATTTCCAACGCATCTGCGCGATGATTTTTCCGATTTCATGTTCAGGCTTGCCATCTTTCGCGCAAGAGCCTTTTACGGAACAGGGCACTGATCGATCTGCAGTCCACTTCCTCGATGCAAGAAACAACAGTCCAAAAAAACAAGAGAAAGCCTGCCATTTCTTTTCAAAGGCGTGGGTGCTGATCTGCAGAACAACCTCAACCTCTCATGGACTGTAGAGAGATGGCCAGATGAATAGCAGTCCCATCACCGAGGCAACAGCAGCATGGACAAGAAACCGAAGCAAAGAGAAAACACAGGTTTTAGCGCAGACAGCCACGAACAGAAGCCCCACATGAACGTGCATAGCATAGCACTGGAAACCACAAGAACAAGCAGCAGAAACACTAGATCTGACGGATCAAGAACAAAAAAAAGGCAAGAACCAAAACGAGAGCCGACCATCTTCACACGCTGCATGTTATCGCGTCATACGTACGCATCCATAACCCAGACTCACGCACACGCACACAAGACCACCAGATCTTACCAAGCATGCATGGATAAGAGGGGGGAGATGGGGAGGAGGGCTAGCTCACATCATAGTGGAACAAGTTGTTGTCGGCGACGTTGACGAGGAAGTGGTTCGCGCGGATCATCACCTTCTTCCCCACGGTGGCGAGGCCCGGCCGAGCCGGGTGCGCCAGCCCCTTCTTGGAGACCGGCGCCAGGTCGAGGTCCGACGCGTCGTCCGCGCCGGCAGCAGCCGTCCCCTGCTGCGCTGCCGCCGCGGGCGGCGCCAGCGCGGTCTCGGAGACGAAGAGCTTCTTCTCCACGTCCTTCGCCAGGGCCGCCGCGGGAGACGGCGCGGTGGAGGCGGGTGGGACCGGCTCGGACGCCGGCGTGGAGGCGCTCTGCGGCGCGGGCTGGCGTGGAGGCGCCGGAGTGGAAGACGGAGCAGCCGGCGACGTCGTCGTCGAGGATGGTGGCGGCGCCCTGATGGTGACCCGGGCTGCCGGAGGCGCAGGCGAGAAGGAGACCTGGGTCGCCGCTGGCGCGGGCGCCCTGAAGACGGCCGCTTGCCCGGACGGCCGGTACACGGCCATCGGCACCCCGTACGCTCCCTGGTGCGGCATCACCATGGGCCCGCGGTAGCCGCCCATCGGCACCGGGTACGGCACCGCCGGCGGCGCCGGCGTCACCGGGCGCGGCGTGGAAGGCGGTGGCGGCCAGATGAAGGGCCGGAGGCCGCCTCCGGACCCCCTGGCTCCTCCGTGGCCGTACGGCGGGCGCTGGTCCCCGCGGTCGCTGCCGCGGCCTCCTCCTCGGCCGCCGCCGCCGCCGCGGTAAGCCATGGGAGAAGGGTTGAAGCAGAGGCTCTGGGGTTTGGTGGTTTCCCTTGGCAGTGGATAGGAACGACGGAAAGCAGAGGAGAGGAGAGGGGAGCGGAGCGGAGTGGGTGAGCAGGTGAGGGGAGAGAGGGCTTCTATATAGGCGGAGGGGGCGAGGAAACCGAAACCCTAGGAGCCATGAGCCGGGGCGTGGAGCACGTACGCCGTCTCCACTCTCCACTCACCGCAACGGTAGCTTTACCGCGTGTCCGTACGAGCACCTAATCATGCTTAGCGACTGACTTGATTATCAAGGAATATTAATGCAACCGAATCCACTGGATGATTAGGTCTTTCTTAATTCCATTATTAGGGCCCACGATCTTTGTTAATTAATTAAATCAGGGTGCTTTGGATCCAGGTGGTATATAAGTGTATATATGGACATGGTGCACACATGCATGGAAAGCACAAGGGAGTGCGCGTGACAATAGACCTTTTTGCCCTTGAGGACTATGCCTGGCATGTTGGGGGAGTGAATAGCAGTTAGCCCCTCAGGTTTTCCCTATATCAAGTTAACTTTGGTTCCTCACTTCCTCTCAAGTTTAAAATGTGCCAAACGAACTATTCCTTAAGATTTTTGTCAAAAAAAACTAGTCCTCAAGATTTTTTTGGTTTTAGCTTTGTTTCGGATCTGCTAGCTAGGTTGAGAGTTGGCTTGCCATGCACATGTGTCACTCGATTCATGTCAACATCCAGACATAAAATCATGCGTGGTTACTTGCAGAATAGTAAGACAATACTATGCAAAAAACCCAACAATCAAATTCATTCGATAATCAAACGTAGTTTCTTGGTTAAGCGCATAGTATTCGATTTGAACCGTCAAGCATTCCATTTCCATTTGAACGTTAGTCATCCGGCCTTGACACAAACTACACGCGTACGTACAGTAAGGCAAATGCCAGTTTGAATAAACACCTGAGCCCGGCCCGGCCTGGCCCGGCACGAGGCACCAGGCCATGCTTGGGTCGAAGGTCAGGCCCGCGGGCCAGCACGGGCCGGCATGGCGATGAGAGGACGGCCCGGCAGCGGCCCGACAACTTCCTCCCTCCCCCCAACGGCTATCCCCCTTGGCCCAATGAATTTGGCCCAACGGCTCCTCCCTTCCCCGCTCACCCTCCCCTGGTGTATATATCAGCCGCCGCGGCGCCCCCCTTCCCTAACCCTAACCCTCTTCGTCACTTCCGCCCCCGCCTGCGCCGCTCTTGCACACACACAGCACACTCACCTTGGCCTCGCGCCTTCCCCTGAGCTCGACGCCTCGCCGTCTTCGACCTCGACTCCGGTGACCTCGACACCTGCAGGCATCCCCCCTGTGTCCTGGCTCTCTCTCTGCCTTTCCCTTCCCCCTTCTCCCTTTCTTCTAGATCTCGGTGGTGATTATGTGAGTTCGTTGTCATCGTCTGTCCCTCCTCCGCCGCTCGCCGTCCTTGCTAATCGAGTGTCGTCTGCTCTGGACTCTAGGTGGTCGTCGTCTTCTCCAGCACCAGGCTCCGGTTGCGCAGGTAGTAAAACCCTAACACTAACATTCTTCTTCTTCTTGTATCTTCTTCAGCTCCTCACTTCTTCTTCTTCCTGTGTTTCTAGCTGATGCTGTGTTCTAATGTGTTTTGAGGGCAGCGGGCTGTGGGCTGGCACGGCACGACGTTTTTGTCGTGCTTATCAGGCCAGCACGACATGAATTTCGGCTCGCAGGCCCGTGCTTGGGCCGAAGGCCAGGCACGAGACATGCAGTGGCCCGGCATCGTGCCAGCCTGAGACCATGCGGGCCGAGCCTGGCCCGTGCCCATGCCCGTGCCGTGCCGTGCCGAGCCGGCCCGGCCCGATGGCCATATATAGTGCAGGCGACGATGGCAATGGCACACAACACAACGCGCTCTCGAATCTCATCTCGATCATCTCGTCCTCGATCTCTCGCACACTCGTTCAGTTCACACGTACTCCCTCTGTACCAAATTATAAGATGTTTGACTTTTTTAACCCTAAGTTTGACCACTCGTCTTACTCAAAAAAAATTATATAAATATAATTAAATTTAAGTCATTCTCGAAGAACTTTTTATTAATAAACTAAGCCATGACAAAAAAAGGTGATATTTTGAACAAATTTTGGTGTAAAAAAAAGTCAAACGCCTTGTAATTTGGGACGGATTTAGTGCGTGGATACGGGCGTTGAGCATGCCACACGTACGAGATTTCAAGGCGGCAGCCACGAGAGGCCTGAGCACGACAGAGCCCAGAGGCAAGGTTTTCTGCTGGAAGCTAGCTGGCCGACGACCGGCCGTTCAGCTTGCCACACGTACAAGCTCTGTTGTCAAAAAAAAAAAAGTACGTACAAGCTCCAAGCAAATCGCACCAGAGCATTGACCGGGGCACATTATTATTGGGCTGATTCGTTTAAAAAAAACACGAAACATCATATTCATGCCGTGACGTCATTCAAACTTGGGTTAGCTGACTTGGTGTTGGTGTGATTCCATGCATGCGTTCCAAGTTCCAACGCATCTCACGGGCAAGGTTCTTCTTCATCATAAAACATTAAATTAAATCAACTTCTTCAACTAATTAACACCCTCTCGGCCGAGGAGCTTCTTTATTTGGTTCAAAACAAACTAAATAACTCAAGGTAGCTAGTTGTGGCCATGGCCTTATACTAGTTCGTTTATTAGTTTATAAGTTAGTTTAAATGTACATATCTCTCTCATTTTCGGTCTGCTTTTTACATTAAACAAGTAAACAATAATACTCTACACATGTTATTGGTTTCTTTTATATGTGGCCAAGAACACATGTACACATCTAGTTTCTTTGAAACATGAAATAGACCTAAATTACACATCACGACTGAACCTTGCTATTGTTTGTGCCACCAGCGAGCCTCTACCCTAAGTAGTTCCATATCAATGACCTGGAAGCACTTTCTGTCCTTCTATGATTTCATGTCACACCTATGAAAGAATCATGCTGCATTGTCCCTTAATCTCTTGTTGTATCCCTATCATAAAGCACACACATAGACTTAGTCTTCTCACACCGTCGCCACTTGCCGCCATCATGCCCGGCTGCCCGCGCGCACCCTGCACAACAGCAACCCTGGCTAGCACTAAAGATGACAATGGGGACCCAATCCCTGATTCCCCGGAGGGAATTCCCCTATTAGGGGACGGGGATGAGACCGATTTCTCCCCCATGGTGAATCATACGGAGAAAAATGCATCCCCATCTGGTCTAGCGAGGACGAGGATGGTCGTATGTCCCCCGTCCCTGTTCCCCGCTTCCCCGCTCCAATTTGTTACATATTGGCGAGGCCCACCAAGACGTGTGATCTGCTAGCAACCCAATCCAAGAGCAGAGTATATATTGCAAGAGCATCCCCATCAGGTGCTCTCTTGGAACCACCACCCGGTGATGCCACCACGCACAAGCGCCAACACATCAGCGCGAGTGCACGACGATGCGACCACATGAACATCAGAGGTGAGGCTCGCTGGTGCCGCCATCGCACAAGACACACCTTGTGGACTCCAATGCAGCGACAGAGCGGCGATGGTGCGTCACCAACACTGTCTCGGGTGCTGGTAGCTGCAGTTTCCAGAGATCTGGGGAAGCAGAAAGACCAATTGATAGTCTTTATTTAGTTGATGTAGTTGCGACTTGCAAGATGCTTGTGAGCATTTCTCGATCATGTAAATCTGTGATACTAGTACTCTGATTTTTTTATTTGGAGTTATTGATTTTCAATCACGGTGATCCACACTATATAGAAAGCAGTCCCAACTCCCAAGGCATTGTATGCCTTCAGATCCACATTAGAATATGTATGTCTCCGGTGATGTTATGCGGGGCGGGGATCCCCACGGGGATTAATCCCCGTGCGTGGACTGGGATGGGGAAGAAAACAGCTCCGACTGTATTTACGAGGACGAGGGGAATCTATCTCCGTGGGGATGGGGATGGGAACACCCCCCTCCCCCTCGATCCCCGTTAAGGGTGGGCAAAATACCTGATACCTAATTCTCGAACCCGAATTACCCGAACCTAGACCCGAAGTACCCGAACCCGAATTACCCGATCACAATTTCGGATAGTGATCGTAAAAATCCGAAATTAGTTTGGGTAATTCGGATAATGTTTCCCAGTACCCAAACTACCCAAATTACCCAAAATATCTCAAATATTTGCTCTTCTATTCCTAATATGAAGACATGAAGTATTTCAATGCCATATAAATATATTATTTGGTATGAATTAATGTAGATTTATGCTAACTTGATAATTGATTTGTTGGTAATGATATGAAGACATGATGTGATTTATAGGACTATTGTTTATTGCTTTAAAATGGTACTTGAATTCTTCTAAAATGGTTGGTTTTATCAATTTCGGGTATATCAGGTAAAACCCGAACCCAAACCCGAATTATCGGGTAATGCTTTTTCGGGACAAAAATCAGGTAGCAATTTTTAATACCCGAATTACCTGACCCGAATTTTTCGGGTAACCCGAATGCCCAGCCTTAATCCCCGTTGCCATTTTTAGCCAGCACGTGTGCTGCCGGGAAGCTAGTGCCCTGGCCAGATAACGATGCCATACCTTTATGAAATTGTTGGCGGCATTTAGGCGTGAGTATTATTTTCTATTTAAATATAGTAGATTCACACCATTATGCTCCTTGTGAGTTGTGAAGAGTCAAGTAGGAATAAGATCCATGCACATGTAGCGTACATCCTTTAAGCATATTGATTACATGTAATGCAAATTAATTGTACTAGAAACAAATTTACGCGGAATTTTTTTTAATGAAGTTTCTATACAGATTGCATTACCACAGAATATTCTGAAGTTTCAGATCTGCTAGGTTGAGAGTTGGCTTGCCATGCATGCATGTATGTCACTCCATTTCAACACCCAGTCATAAAATCATGCCTCGCTCGTGTGGTTACTTGCAGAATAATACTAGTAGACAATTTAATGCAAAAGCCCCAACAATATATCAAATAAATTCGATAATCAAATGTAGTTAAGCATAGTATTCGATTTGAACCAGCTAGCATATTCCGTTTCGATTTGAACGTTAGTCATCCGGCCGGCCTTGACACACACTACACGCGTACGTACGTACGGTAAGCTAAGGCAAATGGCAGTCTGAATCAACAGTAGAACAGTCTCATCTCTCCGCTGGGGAGAGGCCACACGTACGGCTGCAAGGCAACAAGTCCACATGCATGCATATGGCCGGCCGGGGCTGGCTGCAGGGAGGCCTGCCACAGAGAGCAGCTGGTCGGGGGGCGGTTGGGCGCGTCCCGCCAAGGGCGAGCGCGGACGCGAAGCCTTCTTTTGCCGGGCACTCGCCGTGGCGCGCGGGCCAGCAGGGCCTAGTAGCGTTCCGCGCGCGGGTTGGTCTTTGGTGGTGGGGAAAGCATGCCATTAATTGCCGTGCGCAGGCGATGATGGGCGATGGCAATGGCACAGCACAGCACGCTCTCGATTCGATCGATCGTCTCGATCGTCCGCCCTCGCACGCTCGGTTCGCACGTACTCCGATAAATACGCCCGTTAAAAAAAAGATAAAAGAATGCCGCCGTTCAGCATGCGACACGTACGAGATCCTGAGGCGCGCGGCAGCCACGAGGCCTGACCAAACGCCGGAGCCTGCTGGAAGCTAGCTGGCCGCGACATAGCCACTTTCACCGACGCGCGCGGAGGCTTGCGTTGCATGTATACATTGCATCAGCTAGGTCATGCTCAGGTTCACGCTGACGAGAATGAGGACTTGATCAACAGGCCAACAGCAAGTTCGACGCCATGTACAAACGCGAAATCTGGTTTAATTTGCAGACGGCGGCTGCTAGCGCATGGTTGGGGGCTAGCTGCTACTGGCTCGCGCCTGACTAAAACATGCAGCCTGTTCGTTTCGCTGGTTTATTGTGGCTGAAAGTACGTACTGTTCGCTGGTTTGTTGTGAGAGAAAAACACTGCTGGATGGCTGCTGATAAGCTCAAACGAACAAGGCGATGGATTTTACAATCTAATTTTACATAATTTATTGGAGTTGCTCTTCGTATTAATTAACCAATTAAGACAGACCAGTTTACAACGTCCATATAAAACTCACAGAAAACTCGATATATACGATACATCACAAGCAACATCCAACTGCCATCGTCGCCTGGGCGAGCAGCAGCATCGGTACGGTGCCTGCGCGCGCCTGCACAGTGCCGTGCCGGTCGGCCGGTTCCGAGGCGCTTTCACGGAGATGTGGCACACAAGTGCGTACACGGCGACCCCTGGCCCGGGCGCGCGCCCGGCAAAAAGAGGCTTTTCCTTCGCGCGCGGCCTCGGTCGCCCTTCTTGGCGCTGCTCTCTGGCAGATTATCGAATTTTGATTGGGGCTTTTGCCCGAGCAAACCATGCATATAATAGCTTTTATGACTGGGTGTTTACATTACATGAAGTGACAGACATGCATGCATGGTGAGCCGACTCAATCTGGGTTTGAAACAAAAGCTAATAAAACAAAAACAAAAAAAAACTCGAGAACTAGTTTGACGCATTTTAAAGTCACGTACAAACCTGGTCAGGGGATGAAGCCTTAAACTTCATTTGGAAAAAGGGGGCACCGTACATGCAGATCGAGAAGGATACAGTGTCGTTCTAATAACCTGCATATACATGCATGCATGCCGCGCGCAGGCGATGATGGCAGTGGCCGGCACAGCAGCACGCTCGATCGTGTCTCGTGTGCTCGCACGTACGCGAATACGGACACGTACGAGATCGCTGGGGCCCGGACCGCCGGAGCCTGGAGGGTGGAGGCAACGAACGTTTTCTGCTGGAAAAGCTAGCCGCGGTTCGGATGCGGGGTCCTCTGGCTAGCTTCTTGGCTATCACGCATATGATAAAGGCCACCTCTGGTCTCTGGAGATCGGCCGCGTATGACTGCAAGGTGCAACCGCCAAGGCCACATGCCCGGCCGGCCGCCCGGAGCAAGGTGCAGGCGCTGCATGCAGGCGCGCGTCCCGCCAAGAAGGGCGAGCGCGACGCCTTTTTGCCGGCCTGCACGGCGGTGCATGGGCGATGCCGCCGGCCGGGCAGGCGGAACAGCGCTCGTCGCTCGCCGCCGAATCGCCGACAATAATAAACGTAGCCGCAACTATAATTTGACATCCATCAAACGTGATACTCAATATTCATTCATAGAGGACGATACATAGCAGATACCCAGATATATACTAGTAGCAGTATGACAGACAGAGATAAACTCCCTAGACAAGATAACTAGAAGAACAAATCAGATTGCAGACAAGCCTATGGATCTGATCTCCCCTCGAGCCATGTCCCTCCTAGGCGTTGGCGGCGGCGGCGGGGAGGTCGTTGTCGGCGAGATCCGCGATGAGGTCGTACCGGTTGACGGGGCCCGAGAGAACCCGCTCCCCGCCGCGCAGCTCCTTGGAAACGGCGATGGCGACGCTCCCTCCACTCTCCTTGAGCACGACCGCGAGCTTGGTCGGCTTGGTCATGGCTGCGACGGAGCGCGCCACAGCTAGCCGCGCCGGCGGACCTCAACTCGCGTGGCCGAGGCTTGGCTTTCCCTTTTCCCATGTCAGCGACAGCGACGACGGAGGGGGAGGGCGAGGCTGGGAGGGTGGTGTGCCCGAGGGCGAGCGATGGGATGGATGATGATGATGAGATGCGTGTGTGTGGGTCTGTCTTTAACTCTTTATAGCGGAGGAAGGGGGACGTCTGGCTGGAGCTGGATGCAGTGGCCCTCATAGACTGGGTCTATACACTCACTGGGGTCGATACGATATGCAGCAGCTGGAGAACGTTCTAGAATCGCAGCAGCAGTCGTCTTTTTTTTTTTGAGAAAGGGTTGATTTTTTTTATTGATACAATACGCTTACAACCAAGCCTCTGGCCGGGTACTCCTGAAAGAAAATAAAATTACACATAAGACCATTACATAAGCATCTAGTGCTCTTCGCTGTCACCAACCTTCGCTGCCGCAGCCTGGACCTCCTCCATCTCCCGCCACGAAGAAGATCCAGAATGAAGCTTTCGACCGATTCCCGATTCGACAAAGAGTCTTCAAATTTGAAGCCCATCAGCAGCACATAGTGTTGTTCAAATGTTGAACGCCCCGGGCACATCCCACTTTCACCGGAAACAGACGACAGTCGTAACACCGGCATGCTCGGGTCAACAAACAGCAATCCCACAAAGGGGATCCAAGAACACCTACCCACATACAGGAGCAAGTGGAGCCTTAACCTCCAAGGAAAAACTCCTAGGAGGGACAAAAGCCCAGTGAACACTCCACCGATAAAGGCACCGAGTCTTCTTCGAACAACAGCCATATTGTAGGACACGGATTCTGCGATGTCATTGACGAGAAGGCCACAGACAACCCAAAGAAGCACAAAGAAGATTTGAGCATCGATGCAGAAGAAGAAAGCGAAGAAAAAATCGCCGATGCCAAACCTCCTACAGATGATACTGTCGTTGTTGTGCTCCTCCTGTCCATGGATCACCACATGAACCCATCCACCATCGACATGGCCGACAACGGAGAAGCTTGAGAAAGTCTCCAACCTCCACCGGTTCCACAGCTCCCCCAGCCCACCGATGCCGAAAAAGGCCACCAGAGGTGTCCTTCCTACCATCTTCGGATCCGCAGCAGCAGTCGTCAGGCCGAGACAACTTGAATCTCTACCCAATTTGCGTGCCTTCGGGCCCATCTCTGCCCGTACAGGCGTGCGGAATGGACCAGTCTTTCATGGTTGCGCTTAGAAATGCTGCGAAATGGGCTCAATTTTTGTTTGAACAATTATGCAAGGGTTCGTCTAGTTCACTAGTTGCTTCGGGCAGCACGAGAGCATGCATTTTTAAGCATGTCAAGAAGAGAGAGAATGAGCTGTAGAGGGTGCCATACACTGAAGCAGCAGAACAACATCTACAATCTGCTCGATCCTCTGAGGTCCGAAAATTTTTATATGGGTCAAAAAAATTTTTGGTTAAATTGATCTTCCACTCTAAAATTACACCAGACCACAGTAAAATGACACTCCATATCCTCTAGTCTTATCGAAGCCCTTTCTTCAAATTCGTTTAATTTTCTCACCCACACATTCGACGTCACTAGCATATGCAGCTCGCCCACAGTCAGCACGCTGTACTATGACGACTCTACTTTTGTGATATATTGTGTTGTTTCGTTGATGTTATATAAATTTTGTGATGGATGATGGATTAGAGAGTTTTTCTAGTGAAATGATGCCAATTTTTTTATAACTCAATTTGAATTCATTTAAATTTGACTTGATATTTTTGAAATTTCCGAAATTTTGTATTTATCGTCAGGAAGCGAATTCTTTTTCCCTTTTTCTAAGGAATGCCCACCAACAACTTTATCGATTCATCAGAATAGCTACATCGTAAACCTCTAGGTTGGATTGTCGTCTATGTCTTGATCTCATTCATATTCTTCACCAGCCGCTGCCCATCCTCCTGTGTGCTATATATGCTGCCTTGCATTTGTTCGATGAAATGGGTGCAAGACAGAAGAGATTAGTGGGAGGCGAGTTAAACTCACCACAGCAGAGATAATTAAGCTGCAAGCCAGGCCATCAAACACGAGTTTCTTTGATTATGGTTATATAAATAAACATAGCATTGCTAAGCCTTAAGTTAGCCAGATATCCAGTCACTCCCATAATAACATACATAATAATAGCAAATAAATAAAGTATTTAAAACGACCAAATTTCAGCAACGTGCTGATGTTTTGAGATTAGTGCATGTTATCCTTCTTCGAAAAGGACCACTAGTATAGTTCTCGCATAGTAATTATTAACCCCTCTACAAAATAAGAAATCTTCGTTCTCAGCAGAACACAATAATGCAACCTAAAACTAGTGAAGCTATCGTGTACACTAACAGCCTCGTTGTACAAGCTTTCCAGAATACATATTGTCCGACAATGCTTACACGTTCACTAGTAACAGTTGTATCATCAGGAGGATTGTATTTTGAATTAGCTAAAATCTCTCTCCTCTTCTTCATGTCTAGCATTCGTCTTTTCAACGCTTCCTTTACAGGCATGCACAGGAGATGGCTGCGGATCTGCGTCTCAACAAAATATTCAGATGGCACCAAATAGAACAATCCTACTTGCAGGCGCCGATGCTTGTAAATGGCAATGGACCGCCTAACAGACTTTAACAACCGGTTAATGTTGACCCGTTCCTCTTTAAAGGCTACCCACCTTAGCATCCCCATAGATATGAGTTTGTCGATGTGATCTTTCAACATTCTCACATCTTGTCTCAAGGATATTTCTCGAGCCAATGATGATTCTTTTATTTCATCTCGGTGACCGTATTTGTGTGTTCCCAATATGGCTTTAACATACATACCAGATTCCTTTCTTCTTGGCTTAAACACAATCTTCCGAAGTCCTCGCCTGCAAATTAGACATATACTATTTCCTCTTGGCTTAAACACAATCTTCCGAAGTCCTCGCCTGCAAATTAGACATATATACTATAAGCCAACCTAGGTAGTAGTAGACTATATAGTAGTCATATAAAGGGCTATTTGGTATAGCTCAGCTTCGCTAGTGAATCAATTTTTATTGGCTTTGGCTTGAAAAATAGCTTTACAAGTAGAGTTGAATCTGTTTTTCTAAATGTTTGGTAAAACAACTTCTCAGGGAAGATAGTAGAGAGAAAGCTAGGAGAAACTAGTATTTTCAGTTTCACCCAGAGAACTATGCATGTGAGAGGAGCTGAAAAACAACTTTAGAGAGTTGTTTCATCATCTTGATCCGTTTTTGGTAGAAGAAGTTGAAAACAGATTTGTGAAGCTGGTAGAGAAGCTCTACCAAACACACCCTAAATACTTGCAAACTTACAAGGTCCACAACTTGCTCTGGAAGTTGAAAACTTGGCAAAAGAAAAAAAACTCTTACTACCGCCAGGTACCAAGCATTGGGGAACCAATTAAACAACAAATATCCGGTAGTAAGTTTGTTACCCGGTCATATGAATCCACAATGGGTGCCTGGGGCTTTGTTATAAGACTGTCTCCAATGAAGGAACCCAAACGCAAAATCGGTATTACACAGTGCTTTGCCTCGCCAGAATCATCCTCCAACAGAAGACCCATTCAAAGGACCTATTTTGGGTACGACGCCATCCAGAAGGCAAAAATGCGTCGTCGACGAGAGACGACGCAAAATCTTGCGCAGGCCCGCGGACGAGACGGCGGCCTGGGTCGGAGCTTTGGAGCGGGGGAAGACGGCAGTGGAGGAGCCGCGCTCGCCGCGACCGCCGGCGGTGGAGGAGCCGTGCGCGATGCGGAGGCGCTCCAGAGCCGGATCCCGCTGGGGCGGGCTCGATGGAGCTGCTGCCCGACGTCGTCGTTGTTGGGCGCGTGGAGGGCCGCGGGGACGGGGGCGCCCCAGCACCAAATCCCGTCAGGGAGGCCTCGGAGCTGCTGCTACCGGAGGCGGGCCTGCGAGAGGAGGAAGGGAAGATGCGGCGGCGCTCGCGAGAGGAAGAAGGGAAGAGGACGCCCTGTTGCGCCCGACGGTTGGAGAACGAAGTTTATGGGTCACGGACGCTTTCACTGTGCGTGATGTAAACCGGTGAATGCGTCTTGCTTTTGGGTCCTCTTCATTGGAGTCAGTCTAAGGGACTCAGATGACGATGTTGTATCTTCAGGAAGAGGCAAAGTGAATCATTTGCTTGGGGCCTTCCAGGCAGAAATCATTTCATGTCTACACGGTATTCAGGAGGCAATCATGCTAGGCATCAGTAATCTTATCTTGGAAACGGATGCTCTACAAGTCAAACAGCTTTCTACTCACATGATTATGATGCCACATCTTCGGGTGGTCTGCTAGTCGAGTTAAAGTATCTAGCTCAGGTTAATTTCAATTGTTTCCAATGTGATTTTGTTCCTAGAGAATGTAATAGAGTGGCTCATTTGATAGCTGCTAGTGGGTACGAATGTGAGCAAGGGTCTGAGCAAATTATGAGCTCTCTTCCAACACACATTGATGTAATAGTTGCTGACGATTTGTCAGTTCATGAGTAATAGAATTACTACCTAAGTTAAAAAAAAGGAACGCAAGCCAAATTAAATCTTTCGCACTCCTCTCTTCTACGCATTTGTTGGGGGCTGCATTTTTGTTGTTTATTATATGGGGTTTCCATTAACTATTCCTGATTTATACTAGATCCCCGACCAACTATTACCCTACAGCTGGCTATAAAATAACTTATTCTGTAGCCACTTTGAGTTACGATAATTGCTATGCTAATTTACGGGATTATAGTAACTCCTTATTATGTGATTTACTATAACATTATGGTAAATATCCCTATGTGTTATAGTAATTCAACTATCGTAAATATATACTGACATTGTCATAAATTAGTATATAAAATTATCGTAAATGGAGGTGGCTACAAAAATAACTTATATATATATAGAGAGAGAGAGGTAAATGCTATTCTGATGCCAGGCTTTTGAATAAGTCTCAGCGCACCGGCGGAGCTCCGCCCCTCTCCGGCGACCGTCCCAGGAAAAAAACTGACGTATCTAATGTGTCCTCAACATTTCTAACAAATAATAAATCACCAGCATTATTGCATTAATCGCGCCAGCGTCTTTCGCGAATAGAACGCCAACCGCGCTGACCATCGCCATTTGCGCCACAATCCACGCCCTCCAGATCCGCCCCGTGATACCCCGTAAACGAGGACGTAGGTCGCCATTCCTCATCCGTTGAATCCCGCCGGAGGCTCCGGGTTGCCATCGCCCACCGTCGTCTCTGCTCCACCTATTTTCCTCCGCCTCCGTGCTCCAGCCACAGTCGCGGCGGCTCTCTGCACCGCGGCCGCACCTCTACATGTCGCAGCGGCTCTCGATCTCCTCCCCGGACGCACCCCTCCGCATCGCGGAGACGGCGCGCGGCCTCCCGGCCACCTGGTGGTGGCGTGCACCTCCCCCACCCATCGGGCCCCTACCGGCGACGGCACACGAGCACCCGCGAAGGTCAAGGAGCAACGAGGCGCGCGCGGCGCCGCACAGGCTGAGCCGCCCAATCGGCAGCAGAGGCAGCGCGCGGCCTCCGGCAACGGCGTTGCACAGGGCTCCAGTCATCTGCGAGCTCCAATCTCGTCGGAGCAGGTGGTCCTCCTACGGTGGTCTCGATGGTCACTTTCATCAAGTTTGATTTAGATTCGCTCTTTGGTTCATCTTCCTCACAAATCCTCCATGGCTGCTCAGATGGCGCACTGGTGGTTGTGGGCGTCGCTGCTAGTGGTATTGGTGAGATGGCGCATACATATTCTCAGCAGGGTACTATTTCCTTCACTTTTGCATCTTCAAAGATTTAACCCATATGTGGTCGATTTTGTATTATACTATTATCTTTGTTCTACTGACACATATTAGAATTCTATTGTGTGTGTGCTTTGATCTTATTGAATTGAATTAGAATTTAGATAGTCTAATTCAGTGAGTAGCACCGCATGACTGCTCAAGTACAAGGTCCTTTCTTCCGCAACATTTCATTCCGTTTTAGTAAAACATACTCTTTCATTAAATAGTTGTGAAGCCAGCTGATTGATGAAATTAGTCCTATTTGTGTTCAAATATTCAGTGCTTAGTTTCCTAACAAATAGGAATGAGTGATTGTATCAGGCAGTTGCAATCTAGGTATTACTAGTTTGCTATTTGGCCAAACAAATTAGTTGATAATGGGTTTTTAAATTTCCTCTTGCAGAGTGTACGAGGAAATGGAGGCAGTTGAGGTTATTGATCAAATATCTTGGAAGTAACAGTGCTTATGGATGTTCAGTTTGGCTCGCTTTTTGTTATACAGTCATGGCTCTTGGTTGTATGTAAATATTTCGTCCATCAGCAGCTGGCATTGTCTATCAGCAGCTGGCACTGTCTGTGCATTGGAAAGCAAAGTATTATGAGATTTTGGTTGAATATATTGTAATTTACTGCTGCATAGCTGGACGATCAATTCATTCTAAATAGGTTCACGGTTTGCAGTAGTGGATTTTCTACTCCATCATGTAATTTTTATAATACAGATACAAGTTTCCGCTATGTTTTGGTTAACTCATGTCAGATCTCCGAATGATGTATTTTATTACTACTATTATCATTTGCTTCAATAAATAATTCTGGATGGGCTCATGTGCAGTAAATTTGGCTAATAATTTTTTACTCCATGTCTAATCATCAGGAATAATTTACTGCTCATAGGACCGGTAGGAATTATTTACTTAGCTAAATAATACTATTAGTAATAAAAAATAGTTCGACCGGTGACCGGACACTCCATGATTAGCTCAGAAAAAAAATATTGCTCATGGTTCGAGAAGGAATTATTTACTTAATAAAATGATATTATTAGTAATAAAAAATAGTCTGGCCGGCGGCCAAAGATACCGGTGATTAGCACACGCAAATTTACCGCTCACAGGGCCGGTAGGAATTATTTACTTTGCTAAATAATAATATTAGTAATAAAAAATAGTCTGATCAGTAATGAGACACTCCAAGCTCAAACAAATTTACCGCTCATAGTTGGAGAAGGAATTATTTACTTAACAAAACGATACTATTAATAATAAAAAATAGTCTAGCCGGCGGGTGAAGACGTCGGTGATTAGCACACGCAAATTTACTGCTCACAGGCCCGGTACGAATTATTTACTTAGCTAAATAATATTATTAGTAATAAAAAATAGTCCGACCGGTGACTGAACACTCCATGATTAGCTCAGAAAAATTTACTGATCACAGTCCGAGAAGGAATTATTTACTTAACAAAACGATACTATTAGTAATAAAAAATAGTCTAGCCCACGGCCAAAGATACTGGTGATTAGCACACGCAAAATTACCGCTCACAGGACCGGTAGGAATTATTTACTTTGCTAAATAATAATATTAGTAATAAAAAATAGTCTGATCAGCGACGAGACACTCCATGATTATTTAAACAAATTTACCGCTCACAGTCGGAGAAGGATAAGGACTGGCAATTGGACACACGGGTGATAAGGACACGTAAATTAACCACTCACTTACGTGAAGTAATTATTTACTTAACAAAATAATACTATTAGTAATAAAAAAAATAGTCCGGCCGAACACTCCGTGATTAGCTCATACAAATTTACCGCTTACACATGGAGAAGAAATTATTTACTTAACAAAATAATACTATAGTAATAAAAAAGTCTCGGTAAGTACTCAAATGGTACTATTAGTAATAAAAAGTTAGGCTGCTGATGGAATTAGTAATAAAAAATTACTATGCCCAGAGGCCTGATGTCTCGGTACTATCACAACCCATTTTATTACCCATGGATTTGAATAAAATTATTTATAGACTTAAATGATACGGTTAGTAATAAAAATACCCTGTCCGAAGACCGGTTGTCACGACGAATTATTGCTGAGTAAAAGAAATTCTAGAATCAGGTGGAGTAAGGATAATAATTTTTTTAACCCATCTCGGGTTTGTTTTTCATTTTTTACTGCATCCGTGGATCACCAGATTCATAGGGTGTGTTTAGATGGTTGTAAAGTGTGTGTAAAGTTCCTGTAGCACTTTTCGTTGTTATTTGGTAAAATTTATCTAATCATGGACTAACTAGGCTTAAAAGATTCGTCTCGACATTTACAGACAAACTGTACAATTAGTTATTTTTTTACCTACATTTAATGCTCCATGCTTGCGTCCAAAGATTTGATGTGACGGGAAATCTTGTAAAATTTTTCGAATTCTGAAGGAATTAAACACTGCCATAGTTTCCAAAAAAAACTGCATGATTTTACTTGCCTAAATATGCTCGCATGCGGGCTTTGATTACGTAATTAAAAAATAGGGGCTCACTTTCACGCCAGCCTTGCATGCAGGCTTTTTGACTCGGCGCAATCAACCTTTGGCCTGGTTCACTTTCCCATCCTAACCCAAAATATTTCCTCTTCCACCTATCACATCAAATCAAATTTTTCAACGCATGCATGGAGCATTAAATGTAGGTAAAAAAGATAACTAATTGCATAGCTTGTCTGTAAATGTCGGGACGAATCTTTTGAGCCTAGTTAGTCCATGATTGAACATTTTTTGTCAAATAACAACGAAAGATGCTACAGTAACTTTTCGCCTATTTTTGGCGACGTGAACACACTTTTGTAATAAAGGACGCAGCAGATCCTGCTGTCTCCGGCCGCCGGCGTGATAAATAGTATTCGCAGTGCAGGCCGCTAATTAGTATGGTTATATATATATATATATATATATGGAAAATTTTTCATACTCCCTAGGAGTAACTACTCCCACCTAGTTTACACCGAAAGAGCCTCCCAACGTGGTGCCCGAGGTGCATTAGCGGGTTAGGGCCTGTTTGGCAGGGCTCTGGCTCCTTCGAAAATGGCTCCGGCTCTAGCTCCTCTGAAGGAGCAGCTCCTCTGGAGGAGCTGAAGCCGTTCTGGAAAACGTTTGGCAAAACGGCTCCTTCTGTTTTTGTAGAATGAATGGAAGAGGGTGAATGTCTATATTGCCCTTGCTTTAACTTGGTTGTACATATGATCCTTGATGTCACTTTGTTAAAAAATTGACCAAAATTAACAAGGATAACATGTAAAATAACGTTACCTACTAATAGTGTTCGTTAGACTACAATAACGTTTACAAAAGTAGGAATGATTGTTTGAACTGGCAGCCTTGTTCTCCTCCCAGTGCGCCCACCTCCCCTGCGGGCGAGTTGACGGCGTGGTCTGCACTGGAGCCAGAGCACTTTTCCTCTTCGGCATGGGTGGCACCAATCTCAGATGACAGCCAATCCGAGCCTAGTGCGGCGGACGCCGCGCCATTGAACCAGTCCGGGAACCCATCGCCTAGGCCGCCGGACATGGAGGCGTTCCCGGCAGCGGTCAGGCTGGTGGTGGCGCCTGCTGGTCCGCCAGGCCACGACGCGGCCGTCGCGCCAGCTGGAGGAGCGCCGGAGCTGCTGAAGACGCCGGTGGCGGCGCTTTCCGATCCGCCGGTCCGGGCCGTGGCCATCCTCGCGCCGGCTGCTGGAGCACCAGGGCCGCCAAATCCACTCATGTGCGTGCTTCGCCCGCCGGCCGCCGGACGCCGCAGCTGGTTCATCGGAACCCTAGCGCGTGGTCGCCTCCTCTCTCGCGGTCACGCCGAGCGCGTCGTGTGGTGTCTGTGTACGGAGGAAAAGAGGGGAAGGGATAAGATGCAGTGGCAATTTGGTAGTAATTACCATTGAAGTATAGGGGCAATTTCGAACTAGATGACGTGAACCTAGCAAGGAGCCGCGCGAAGCTCGTTTTTGAGGCTTCTCCTGCACAGGCAAAAAATGGCTCCGGCTCTTGACCAGCTCCACATGCGGAGCCCTTTCCAAAACAGGCGTTTGGCACAGCTCCTGCAGGAGCCGGAGCTGAAGCCCCTGCAGGAGCCCTGTCAAAGAGGCTCTTAATTAAGCGGACCCATTAATATAATGAATATAAGGAGATTTGGTCGTCATTTGCGGCGGCGTTGGCTTTTCTCGCTCCAATATGCTGCCGCCGCCCGCCGGCCACGATGCTGTGCTTGGATCTGAGATTTTGGTAACGCGGTTCATTGATGCAGTCTAGGTACAGTGGATTGGAACCCACATCGCTGTTCCTAATATGATCAATTTCTTTATCCCTAATCTTATTCTCCTCGTAGCATGTAGATCGGGAGATGGTTGATTCCATCATCTTGTTATCTCACTTCCGCAGATCGGTTCATTGATTGCGAGATCAGCGAAGCGGGAACGTGTGCTGCGCACCTGGGAGATGGAGGCCGCAGCCGCACACATGGATTCGGCATTCAGCGTCTACGCCATGACGTACGCTTCCGAGGTCCTGCACCTCTGCTGCAACTCCGCCGGGCCAGACACGCTGGGCTCTCCTCGTCGCCTCCTCCTCATCCAGGTAAGCCCCTACGTCCACTTCCCATCGTCCATGATGCTTGTTGCCCCATCCCTAACAAGGTCAAGATCGATCCGTGTCTACAAGTGCTGGTTGCAACACATCGGTGGATTCAAACATGCTTCTATTGCCTTTTATTTCCTCTCCCTCCTACTCAGATCTGATGCCTTGGTTTCATTTTACAGACTGAAGTACCACGTACATGAGACTCTTTTTATGTTCAGGAATCAAGATCACTTGATCCTTATTTTTCAGATCGATCGGAGTATCACTTATACAGCAGCGATACTAATGACTAGAGTATCACTTGATACTTTTTCAATATAATATCACTTCATCCAGATTTTTTTTGTTCAGATTGGAGTACGTATCACTTTATACTGGATTGGCGACTTCTATAAGCATCCACCTCTACAATCTAGGTCTATTAGTGGTGCTCTTGCTTTGTGCTAAAATTAATCACTAGGATATATGTCGAGATGACGCCGCAGGCAAGATGGCCCATGTGCATGTTCTGATGCACCGCCGCCGCCCCCCTGTCGTCTAGATTAAGATGGCAGTTGAATACCTGACGAAGTGAACTTGCTAAGTAGTATGACTATGAACTCAGAGTATGAAGTATGTGTACATACTTACAGTATAAAGTACGTGTACATACTCAGAGTATGAAGTATGTGTATGTACTTACAGTATAAAGTGCTTGTTTTCTGAAACAGTATCTGTTCATACTATTTTTATTATAAAGTATTGGTCCATACTATTATGTTGGACTAGTATTTGTTTATGCTTTGTTTAACGAAAGCATGTGTGCAATATTTTCGTAGAAATATGCTAATGGAGCGTCGCTAACCAAACCTGGCCAGCTTGTTGTTTAAATTAAACAAAGTATGTCTACATACCCATTGCCGCAAGAAGTATCCATGCGTACTTATAAAAAAAATAGGTATATACACATACTACTATTTAATGCACAGGTTTCAAAAAGATTGCCAACCCAACGTCAAAAGCAAACCTGATCCGTTTTTCACGGGAAGTTATCAGCATGTGTCACCTGATATTCCTCAACCCGTTAGCTTCTCCTAGTTGACCCGAGTCTGTACTGTGTGTACATGGGAGTAGTTACTCTTGAGAGTATAGAAAACTATATATATATATATATATATATATATATATATATATATATATATATATATATATATATATATATATATATATATATATATATATATATATATATATATAAAACTGAAGTTTTAGAGCTACTTTGGTTGGGCTTCTCCTAACTGCAACTTCGTGCTACCATATCCGAAGGAACCATACAATATTTCCCAAAAATCGAAGCCGTTTCCGACATGAGAAGCCCTTCAAAAACATGCCTTAATTTGTATTCGTAGATGCCTGACGTAGACTTTAGGTTTCATCTATTAATTTGAGATTGAGAAGAGAAGATGAGGCACGCCCCCCTCAAATAAACTACACGTGTACTTGCACTAAATTTGTTAGTCAGTATATAATAACTTTTTCATGAGTTAAGAGCTTTAGGCATCACCATATCATATAAAGTGCTATAATGAAATTGCAAGATAGAGATGAATTATTGCGACTTTTTTAAACCAAAGAGCATAGTGAACTTGCAAGATAGAGATGAATTGTTACGGTTTTACCAAAGAACTATAGCATGTATATATACCTGTACTTCGAGACGTCACTTTGGGTGATCTGATCCATCAGATTGGATTGCACGAAGAGCAGCTATAAATCGTCGAGACTACACAGCCAATAATATTTGAAGATTCCGCAGGATCGGAGGTCCAGCCGGGGCCTTATTCGTTTTATATGTTGGAGAGTCCGGCTAACAGTGTTATTGTCGGCGTACGTGTTGGATTATAACAACAAAACTTAGTCACGTAGAGTACGTACTAGTTTTTGGTTACTCGAATCAGGGTACCTGCTATAGCTAGTAGTAGCTACTAGGTCATCGGCCTCCGACTACAAAGCGTTGTTGTTGGGCTCCGGATCCATTAGACCGCCCACTCCGGCAACAATCCGCGTCAATAACCGCATCGAACTAGTAGGCATGCAGATTACCTGGGGTGACTAAGCCAAGGCTGTGTTTGATACCCCTCCAATTATAATAATCAAATTATATAATTAAAATTTTGATCCAAACATTATCTGATGGATTATTATAATTAGAACTCCTCTTAATTACCATATATAATCCTCGAGGCTTTGTTACGGTCCTTGGGAGGAATCGAAGGTTCCTCCACAAAAAACTTTTTCTAGTCGTCTGATGGTAAAACAAAGAGAAATTTTACAATTGTTGAAAAAATATGTGCCATCCATATATAAAGGATGAGAACGGACGGTGCAAAACACAAGAGGTACCCATATGAAAGTACTCATTACAACCAAAGTGGTGGGGACTGTTCCAAAATATAGATAAGATCAGTACCAAAATATGTGAACCAGTTCTATAATTTTTGTTTTAATTCATTTTTTCGGCTATATAAGGGTAAATCCCTAATCTGCATAGGTTGGAAGGAGAATCTCCCGTTGTCCAGGTTTGCCGCCGCCATGCGACGCCCGTTACTTGTGCGACCACTCCAGCCCTCTCACCTCGTCCTTCGGTCTGCAGCCTCGCCATCCGCATCTGTCCCGCTGCCCTGTGGCCCCGGATGGCTCCCCCGACATTCGTCTCGACTCTCGCCGCGACACCGCGGTGCCCACGCCGACGACGATACCCTGGCATATGAGCATTCAACAAATCCAACATGCTAATACTTGCGTGTGTGCATGCTCATCGAAGTTATATGTTACCGTCACTACTGGAAAATAGATCTTTGCCGAGTGCCAAACTCTTTGCCGAGTGTTTTTTTCGGACACTCGGCAAAGAAACTCTTTGCTGAGTGCTAGAGAGTCAACACTCGGCAAAGAAAAAACACTCGACAAAGACTATTTTGCCGAGTGCCAAATCTGACACTCGGCAAAGAGTATTTGGCAAATACTTCTTTGTCGAGTGTTTTTTTGTTGACACTCGGCAAAGAGATTTTTCAAAATACATTTTGAGATAGTAAATTAACTCAAATGAAAAGGTTTTGAACTACAAAGTTGTTGAACTCATCAAGGTGTACAATGTTTATTTTGGTCATTTGTTCATTTGACAAATTGAAAGTAAATATTGTAGTAGAAAACTTTTTCATTTGAGTTCATGTTGTCATGCTAAACTGTGTTTGAATTTCAAAATTTTAAAATTCAAATTTTTTAGACGACCTCGGATGGAAAACTCTCAAAATAAAGTTTGTAGATCTCGAAAAGTAATGAATTATTGTAGTAGAAAACTTTTTCATTTGAGTTCATCTTGTCATGCTAAACTGCATCTGAATTTTAAAAAATTAAAATTTGAATTTTTAAAAGAACTCGGATGGTAAAACAACCTAAATGAAAGTTGTAGATTTCGAAAAGTTCTAAAACTTTGTAGTAGACAACCTTTTAATTTGAGATCGTTTAGTGTATCAAATAACCACTTTAGTATCAGAGATAGATAACATAACATGCACAAATATCATCTCTGCACACAAACATATAACAGGTCAAGTGGTCAGAGTGCGGTGCTAAGGTCGCAGGTTCGAGTCCTGCTGGCCGCATGTTTCGTGATTTTCAAGCAATAAGATGAGGTGTTGGCAGGGGCTTCTGTCTAGCAGGACGACTGTCCTCCTGTTCAAAAAAATAATTTTGCTATTTTTTTGGGCCTTTTTCGGTTCGGACAAAGGAACTTTGCTATTTTTTTGGGCCTTTTTCGGTTCGGACTTTGCCGAGTGTCTGACACTTGTCCGACAAAAGGCACTCGGCAAAGACAGCTTTGTCGACACCTTTTTTACCGAGTGTCCTTTGCCAAATGTTGCACTTGGCAAAGCCTTTGCCGAGTGCAAATGGGGCTTTGCCGAGTGTCTCATGCACTCGGCAAAGAACACATATCCAGTAGTGCGTGTGAAGCATTTTGTATTTCCCGGTCGTGCCTTCTCAACATTGTCCTAGGAACAAGCAGAAAATTGAACGTAGCATGGGCACAGGAACAAGTCTACAGAGTCCTGGCCAGCCTTCAACTACCTGATTACCTGGCTACCAAGATCGATGACCACGACAACGTAATCGGTGGCGGACCTAGCATTTTATCATAGGCTATGGCACAGAAAATTTTTCTCATATAATCTGGTAAAACCATTTGATAAACAATTATAGAAATTTACAACGGAAGTCGGTATAAATGCACTAAATAATGTGAAAATAAGTCTTTAATTCAACAATTAAGCTACAATGTCTAAGTTTTTTAGTAGTCGCTTTCTATAGGGCCCGAATGTCTCGACTATATTATTCCATCTACTTTTAACAAATATAATGAGACTAGGTAATCATTCAAAAGACTATCACTCATCTTATTCATTAACTTTGTTTTTACTAAAACTATTATAGAAAATATCCTAAATATCTAATACTATTGTTCTAATATTGGACGAACCGATCCCTAATCTAGTGATCTTGCTAGTCTCCCTGATACACAAACAAATTGCTAATAAATAATTAAGTGCACAAGTTACTTACTCCCGTTCCAAAATATTTGTCATTTTCGCTTCCTGAGAAACAACTTTGACAAAATATATATTAAAAAGTATTAATATTTATGGTACATAATTGGTGTCATCGGAAAGACCTTTGAATTTAGTTTTTTAAATAAATTTACTTGGAGATACAAATATTGCACGTATTTTCTATAAATCGAGTCAAACTTGCGGCACGGAAACCAAAAGCGACAGATAATTTGGAGCAGAGCGAGTATAGAACAAAAGAAGATTAAATCTTAAACCCCGCAGCAAACCTGTCTGACAGCTTCGCATGCGGCGCCTCGGCCGGCCGGCCCTCACACCATGGCCACGCTCACGCGTCACGTGCTTCAGCCTCAGCCGCTCAGTGTTGAAAGGTCTTGATGGCTAGAGGGGGGTGAATAGCCTTTAAAATTTTCTACAAAGACAAGCTAAACAAGTTTATCAATATAACAAATAGCGAGATACGAGTTTTGCTTAGCCTACGGGGAGTTTGCAAGCCACCTATCCAATTCACAATTCTAGTATAATGGCACTCAACTGCACAAGTCAAACCGACAAGGTAACTACAACTACAACTAGCAAGCTACACAAAAGAGCTACTCTAGCAAAGCTAACTAGCTAGCAAAGATAACTAGGAAAGTAATACGGAGTTGAGTTATGAGAGTTTCACCGAGGGGCGAAGTATTGAGCCAACCAATATGATCAACAATGAATACCAAGACAACCGAACACCGGGATCAATCAAACACAATATAAAAGTGATGACACGAAGATTTATCCCGAGATTCATGTGCTTGCCGGCATGCTAGTCCCCGTTGTGTCCCTCTTCACCACGTGGTTCGGTGGCTAATCGGTCTCACACCGAGCCTCTCAAAAGGTGCCACAAGAACCTACCAAATGACAAAAGGTTGCAATGACACGAGCAATTTACTAATGTTGCCTTTAGCGCTTCGCCGAGGTAGGCACAAACCTCTCACAATCACCGGAGGTGGCCAAGAACAATCACCAACTCTTGCCAATGCCTCCAAGCTGCTCCAAGCCGTCTAGGTGGTGGCAACCACCAAGAGAAACAAGAATTCCGTAGCAAATCAACCACCAAGTGCCAACTAGATGCAATCTCACAATGCAAATGCACTTGGATCACTCAATCTCACTTCGAATATGCAAACAAGCAAGAGAGATGAGTGGAAGGGGAGTTGCTTAGCTCAAAGTGCTCACAAGTATGTCAAAATGTCCAAGAGGGAGAGCCTTGAGCCGGCCAACGAGTATTTATAGATGTACCCCTTCAAATATAGCCGTTACGCACTTAAAACAGCCGAAGTCGCGCTGACCAGATACGCTGGTCAAACTGACCGGACGCGCCGATCGCACAACGACTACTTTCGCGAACCACCGACCGGACGCGCTGTATGCAACGACCGGACACGCAAAGCTCGACCGGACGCACTGGTGCCGTGACGGACCGGACGCGCTGGTCAAGCCTGAGCAGCGCACCACGAAACAGCGACCGGACGCGCTGGAGAACTGGCCAGACGCCACAGTACCAGCGTCCGGTTGGAGTCCAGTAAGCTCCCTGATCGACCGGACGCGTTCGGTCGACAGTGACAGGACGCGCCACCGCGTCCGATCATCAAACCGAAACACGCGAAGATGCTGAACGCTGACCGGACGCGTCCGGTCAAACAGAGACCGCGTTCGGTCTAGCGTCCGGTCACCACTGTGACCTCTGTTCGCTTCCGTTTGATTTCCGACTTCTGGTGTAGTGGAAAATAGTCGTTTCAACTCCTCGAAAACGCCTGAATCCCGCCTCGCAAGCTCGGCGGGAGGGAGAGAGGACCCCAAACCCTCTCTACCGCTCAAACTCTAACGCCATTGCAAATGTGCTAACACCACCAAGTGATCACGTCATGTGTGAGTGTGTTAGCATTTTCACAATCATTTTTCGAGACGTTATTAGTTCTATCCAAATGCATATGATTATGAAATGCACACCTAGAGGCACTTAGGAGTTCAATAGCCATGTCATTCCCCTCTTTATAGTATGGCTATCTATCCTATAATGTAACCACACCCACTAGGTGTCTTGGTTACTTAAAATACAACCCTTAAGCATATACCTTTGCCTTGATCACGTAGAGTTGCGTCCAAATCCAAGTGTGGCCATCATGATCACCATGTCCATCTTGCCACCAACCTTGGAATGTACTAATCCTCATATGCTACATACAACTTAGGCATAGGATTAGTACTTAGGCATTGTCACTAATTACCAACACCAAACATAGAGCTTTCAATCTCCCCCTTGTTGGTAATTGGTGACAACCCTTTCACAAAGATATTATGATAAAATTTTGATTGAACCCATGTCACATTGTCCAAGTTATTACCATGTGTAAGAGGTATGGACAAGTGATCATGAATTCAAATTGATAGCAATGGCTCCCCCTACATGTATGCTATATGTTTGGATATAGGAAGCATACATGCTTAGATAGGAAAAATATAGGAGCATTGACTATCAATAGGTGCTAAGTATTTTAGATTATAGACCTTTGAAGCGTGATACCATCGGAGTAGCGATAAACACCATCTTAGCACCTTGTGTAGTTAGATACCACTTGGAAAAGCACAAACATAACTAGAAACCTCGTGAGATCAACATTATAAGCAAGGCTCTAGTACCACTTTGAAAAACATGAAGCAAGAGAGATCTAACTACTTCCTATTCATGCTAGTACTTCAATACACCATTCAATTGTCTACTAGCAAAACATCACACAAGCAATGTATCGGAGAAAGAGAAATGCATAACTATGCATCATACATATGAAGTGCACAAAGAAATGCAACAATCATGTTTAAGAGCTTGCTCCCCCTACTTGTGTGCTCAAAATTTTAGTTGCTCAAAATTTTAGTTGATCCCCTTCTTTTATCAATTCTCCCCTTTAGGTTTTCTCCCCCTTTAGAATCTATCTTTGTGAACAACAATTTCTCCCCCTTTGGCACCAATGACCACAAGGGACCAAATTTTAGATAGAATATCATGTTGAATTATGAGGTGAGGATCAAGTTTGTGATTCAACCTAGATTGCTTGCATAAATAAAATGCTTTGGTTTGATCCAAGGGCAAGCTTCTTCACACCTCACTAGAAGGGTTATCATGCACCATGTTGAAGCAAATATTTAGACAAGTGATCTAGATTAAACACTTAGGATCACAAGCTACTTAAACAAGTTATATGCTACCACTAGATCACACAAGACAAAGAAGCAATAGTAGCACCATATAAACTTCAAAGTCATTTGATTTTCATGAATGAGCCTAGAACATGTAAGTTATGACTAGATGCACTAAACAAGTCCTTAGCATAGAATGTATGACATGTCAACCAATTGTACCTTGGGGCTCGAAGGAGAGGCATGTCATAACATTGGGGTGCATCAACTCATGTTGGAGAAGTCAAGTATGTTCAACTCATTCTTTAGCTTGTGAAATCTCTTTTCATCAAGTGGCTTGGTGAATAGATCGGCTAGTTGATCTTCGGTGCCCACACTCTCAATAGCAATGTCACCCTTTTGTTGATGATCTCGAATGAAATTATGATGAACATCAATATGCTTTGTTCTTTGATGTTGAACCGGATTGTTGGTTAACTTCACGACACTTTCATTGTCACATAACAATGGCACATTCTTGAAATTGATTCCAAAATCCTTCAATGTTGCCTTCATCCATAAGATTTGTGCACAACAACTACCCGCGGCGATGTATTCGGCTTCGGCGGTAGATAGTGCAATACTATTTTGCTTCTTGGATGACCATGAGACAAGTGATCTTTCCCAACAATTGACAAGTTCTGGAACTTGCACCTTTGGGATACCATAATCCAACATCTTGTGTATGCTTTAAGTACCTCAATATTCTCTTTGTTGCCTTCAAATGACTTTCTCTTGGTGAGGCTTGAAATCTTGCACACATACATACACTAAACATCACATCGGGCCTTGATGCCATCACATAGAGTAGGCTACCAATCATTGATCTATATAGCTTTTGATCCACCATGTTGCCACTCTTGTCACTATCCAAACTTCCACTAGTGCCCATTGGGGTTGTAATGCCCTTTGCATCTTCCATGCCAAATTTCTTGAGCATATCTTTGATGTACTTGGTTTGGCTCACAAATGTTCCTTCCTTCATTTGTTTGATTTGAAGTCTAAGAAAGAAACTAAGTTCACCGATCATTGACATTTCAAATTCCTTTACCATTATTTTCCCAAACTCATCACAATAATCTTGATTGGTAGAACTGAAGATGATATCATCAACATATATTTGCAATACAAACAAATCTTTCCCAATCTTCTTGGTGAAGAGAGTAGTATCCACTTTGCCCATGACAAATCCTTTGGTTAGCAAGAAGTCCCTCAATCTTTCATACCATGCTCTAGGTGCTTGCTTCAATCCATATAAAGCTTTTCTCAATTTATAGACATGATTGGGTTTCTTGTCATCTTCAAAACCGGGAGGTTGCTCCACATACACCTCCTCTTGAATGTACTCGTTGAGAAATTCACTCTTCACATCCATGATATAGCTTGATATTATGAGAACAAGCATAGGCAAATAAGATCCTAATTGCTTCCAATCTTGCAACCGGGGCATAAGTTTCACCAAAGTCAAGACACTCTATTTATGTGTAACCTTGAGCCACTAGTCTTGCTTTGTTCCTTACTACTATTCCATCTTGATCTTGCTTGTTGCGAAAGACCCATCTTGTTCCAATGACATTGTGATCCTTAGGCCTCTTAACTAGTTCCCATACTTTATTTCTCTTGAAGTTGTTGAGCTCTTCATGCATTGCATTTACCCAATCCGGATCTCTCAATGCTTTATCAATGTCCTTGGGTTCTTTCATTGACACAAAAGAAGAGTGAGCACAAAATGATGCCAATCTTAATCTAGTTTGAACTCCCCTTTGTATGTCACCAATGATGGAATCCAATGGATGGTCTCTTGCAATGTTAGTTGGTTGAAGTACTTAGACTTGATTGCTTGGATATTGATGTTGATCATGAGTTAGAGATGATGAACTAGCCACTTGTTGATCTTGTTGTACTTGAGATGTTGTACTAGCTTGATTTTGCATTCGAGAACCGCTAGCTTGTGTAATTAGACTTTGGAGCACTTGATCTTTGTTGTCATCCACATCAATCACTTGCTTTGGCCTAATATCACCAATATCCATTTCTTTCATAGCATTAGTCAATTGAGTTCCTCTCACATCATCCAAGTTATTTTCCTCATCTTGAGAGCCGTTTGTTTCATCAAACTCAACATCATGAACTTCCTCAAGTAAACCACTAGCCAAATTCCAAACTCTATAAGCTTTGCTAGTAGTGGAGTAACCAAGTAAGAATCCTTCATCACATTTCTTCTCAAAACTTGCTCAATCTAGTGCCCTTCTTCAAGATGTAGCATTTGCAACCAAATATCCGAAAGTATGCAATGTTGGGCTTTCTTCCATTTAAGATCTCATATGGTGTTTTCTCTAAGAACTTGTGGCAATAGAGGCGGTTGCTATAGAAGCAAGCCGTGTTGATTGCTTCAGCCCAAAAGGAATGGCTCACATTATACTCATTCAGCATTGATCTTGCCATATCAATCAAGGTTCTATTCTTCCTCTCAACTAGGCCATTAGATTGAGGTGTATACTTAGCCAAAAATTGATGCTTGATTCCAAGCTCCTCACATAGCTCATCAACTCTTGTATTTCTAAACTCACTTCCATTGTCACTTCTCACTTTCTTGATTGTGGTTTCAAACTCATTTTATACCCTCTTGATAAACTTTTTGAATATGTCAAATACATCACTCTTGTCCACAAGAAAGAATACCCATGTGTATCTAGTGAAATCATCCACAATTACAAAGCCATACTTATTGCCACCAATGCTTGTGTATGTAGTTGGCCCAAATAGATCCATATGCAACACTCAAATGCCTTGGAAGTACTCATAATACTCTTCAATAGATGAGTGTTACCCACTTATTTTTCGGCTTGACATGCACTACATAGCTTATCCTTCTCAAATGTGACATCCTTCAAGCCTCTAACTAAGTCATGCTTCACTAACTTGTTCAATTGCTTCATGCCAACATGACCAAGTCTTCTATACCATAACCAACCCATACTTGATTTGGTGAGCAGGCATGTTGAGAGTTGAGTATCACTAGCATTAAAATCAACCAAGTATAGATTCTCATATCTAAAACCCTTGAAGATCAAATTGGAGCCATCAACACTAACTATCTCCACATCATCAACACTAAATATGCACTTGAAACCGAGATCACACAATTGAGCAACCGAGAGAAGATTGAAGTTTAACTTTTCAACTAGGAGCACATTGGAAATGCTATGATCATTTGAGATTGCAATCCTTCCTAGAGCCTTCACATCACCCTTGCTATTGTCACCAAATGTGATACTATTAATGCCACTATCATTTGATTTGAGAGAGTTGAACATTCTTGAATCACCGGTCATATGTTGAGAGCACCCACTATCAAGCACTCAATGCCTTCCTCCGTCCTTGTAATTTACCTACAAAATAAATTAATATTTCTTAGGTACCCATACTTGTTTAGGTCCTTGGAGGTTAGTAACTAAGCTCTTTGGTACCCAAATGGCCTTCTTCTTTAGACCCACAATTGGTGTACCAACAAACTTAGCATGCACACCTTTCTCACCCTTGGTAAGCACATAACAAAAATCAAAAGGAATGTAATCCATTTTAGCATAAAACTTGTTGTTCTTGTTCATTTTATTATAATTAATCTCTAGATGCCCAACTTGCTTGTATCTATTGCAATAACGATCATTGCTCTTCACAAAGCGAGACTTTGGAGTAGCAAAGGCCGCCTTGCCCTTCTTGGGAGTATAGCCTAAACCCTCTTTGTTAAGAGAGAACCTTTGGCTACCCAAGCATTTTAGCAAGCGGACATCCCCACCATAGGCATTGCCCAATGCGCGGGTGAGATCATCCACCTCTCTCTTGAGAGTCTCATTCTCAACCACAAGCGATGTATCACTAGTAGTAGAGGTAGAGTTGGTTGTGGTGGATGATGATGAGCTACATGAAGCATTAGTAGGACCAACAAATAAAGAATCATCAATAATATCACATGTTAGTCCAATATCATAGGTGACAATCACTTGTTCTTCCTTAGCTTCCTTCATGAACTTCTCCAACTTGATGTCCTTTTCCTTGATGAGCTCAAGTAGAGTGGAGTGGGCTTCCTTAAGCCTAGTGTGAGCAACTTCAAGGTCCTCGTGGTCTTCCTTTAGACACTCACTAGAGGCCTCTAGCTCATCAAAGGATTTCCTAAGAGCTTTGAGCTCTTGTTCAATTCCTTTGCACTCCTTACTCTTTTTGAGAGCAACAAGCTCCTCCATCAAGGCATCATTTTCATTGCTCTTGGCAATGAGCTCTTGTTCCAAGATTTTGTATTTCTTGGTTATCCTCTTGTAGCCCTTGCTCATTTGATCTATTATGCCCAATAGATCATCCTTGGAGTAGTCCTCATCCTCCTCATCATCACTCCTACAACCATCACTAGCACAAAAATTATCATCACTGTCATCATATTTTACCTTGGTAGGCTTGGTCATAAGGCATGTCGATGTAGTGTCAAAGATGGATGACTTGTTAGAGAGGGCGATGCTTGCAATGGCTCGCTGAGTGGTCCTCTCATCATCACTAGAGCTTTCATCATCATCACTATCGGAGTTGTCACTATCCCAAGTAACCACATAACCACCACCCTTCTTCTTCTTGTTGATAGTGAAGCTCTTCTTCTCTTTTTTCTCCTTCTTGTCCTTCTTGTTCTCCTTCAACTTCAACTCCCCATCATGATATCTTTTGTCTTCATAGGGGCACTTTGCCACTACATGATCGAGGCTATTG